>OW964823.1:77827112-79027112 GCA_943142095.1 Ophonus ardosiacus
TGAATTTAATATTGAATTATTCGAAATACTCAAAAACAAATGATACATCAGGTAAACATAAAAATATTTCCTATGGAAAATTCAAAATAACGCATTAAAGTTTTATGAATATAAAAAAAAGAATCTGGTCAATAATTTTTAATGAAAATACAAGAATTTAGCGATATATGTAAAGCTAGTATAAATTTATTTTAGAAAATATAAAAATATATAATATTGCATTTAAAGAAATCAATTAATCTAAAGTTAATAATAAAAAATAGCCATTTACCTCTATTTTCTTAATCTTCTTGTAGAATCAAAATCTGTAGTTTGTGCTAAAGAAATATGTACGTATAATCAGTATTTACAATTTTTATTTTATCACACCAAAATTGAACAGTGTAACAATTAACAATTCTAATTTTATTTGATCTTAATTGTTATATAGTTCGAAACAGACGCAGTAATGAAATATTAACATTCAAAGTTTTAATTATTCTTTTCACTGATTTCAAAATATAGTTCGTTATTGTTATATAAACCATTTTTTTGTTTTTCGTTTGATGTGTTTCACAAAGTACATTTTTTTTTAATGTAAACTTTGTTGTCATTATATACTATTGAGTTGTTATTCAAATTAGAGACAACTTCAAATAACAGGAAATTTTTTATTGCAAATAGCTCCAATTATCAAGAATTTTATATGAAGCTCTATCTAATTTCCTGAATGCAATTACCTTGTTAAGTACCTACATTTACGTAGCAATAGTGAATATAGCTACATAATTTTACTTATAACTATGTTCTTTGATATATTACGATTGCTGTTATTTTAATTTTAAAAATAGTTTGCTGTCGTGATTAGTAATTATTATTATAGTATTATAAGTTTGTATAATCGTTCATTATTAAATTTCCCAAATATGTATTTATTTTTTGAACACGACGGATAATAGGGCTGTTGCAAGAATTTTTATATGATTTCAAAGTATTAAATTTTAAAAGATATTGTTCTTTAAAGAGCCTCAAATTTAAAAATATCACGAAATACCCTTTAGATATTTTACAATTAATTTTTGAAATTTGTATAAAATTTTGAATAAGTCACGTGATCTGAAACAGAATGTGACGTCAGAGTACATACATCTTCAGCGGTCTAAGGTGTCAAGTGTATTGTCAAAGTTGTCAAACAAGTGTCAAATTTTTAGAGTGGTTCAAATTGTATAATATGTAGGTAATAATAATAAAATGAGTAATTTACGATATTGTATTGTGCCTTCTTACAAAAATACTGTTAGGAACAAACCTACTATAGAGTTTATAAATTTTACAAAAGATGCAAAGAAAAGAAAATTGTGGCTAGAAGCAGTAGGTCGAAGAGCTGATAATGTCAGAAAAATTGTGTTTTTATGTTTGTGAAGATCATTTCAACTTTCATCCACCTTGAAGATAACAGTATATTTTTGTTGCTTTACTTTATGTTCAGGGCAAACTTTACATCTACTATACAGTTATTTTTTCTCGACATAGATCTACATATCCTATAGCAGATTCATTGTAAGAATCATGACCAAAACCTTAAAGTAAAATATATTATCAATTTATATAGTGCATTCAGTTTTTATATTTTATTTTGTCTCAAATCTTTAACAACCCTTATTTCGGTAGAAGTAAAACAATTGTTGTCTGATCACCATCCAGCTATCGACCTTCGGTGAATTATTCGACTTATTTTGAGTGTAATTATTATTCATTTACAATGAGCAATGTCAGCGTCAAATGTCAAATTAAAAGATTTTTTATTAACATGTGACAAACTATAAGCCTACGTTTATTTATATAAATAATATGAATAAACGTAGAACGTAGGTGATGGAAATGTATGTCCTTCTATGTCACAGGAGTGGGGGGTAGTTTTTCAGGACGCCAATCTTTTTATTTAATTATTTCCACAAATAACAACAAATTATTAAAATAAAAATTATTACTAAGAAAATCATTGCATAGACTTTCATTTAGAATAGTTTTTGAAAAATGTGAAACAGGCTCATTCTTCAAATAATCGGATTGTTAACTTCTTATTCCTCATTTCAACAGTATACATTTTTTATTTAAAAAATCATTTTAAACTATTTATGTTATTACAAATATTATTACATAAAATTCTCTATCAATTACATTTACATTTTTCACTATATTTTCAATAGCTGTATTTTGCTGCTCACAACAAATTGAAAGGGCATGCAATAGTGACCGCATTTTATGGATCTTAAATGGTAACCCGGTTAGTTGTGGTTAGGTCAAACATCGAATAGTGGTATGCAGTAGGATTACACGATCTTTTTATAGTATTTGACAATTTTGTTAAAAATAGAATCTAGAAATGATAAATTTATTGCCGTTAAAATGTTTTTACCTTCCGTTACCTTTAGGTAAGGAAGGTATTGTCTTTAGTCAAAAAAATCGGTGGTGAGTTTTTAAAGAGTAAGCACGTTTTAAGGTCCCTAGAATACGATTTTACTAATTTTACGATGATGTCGGTGTGTACAGTAAATTTTTTGAAAGAAGTCCGATCAAGGCCATCTACGAATTGCATCTATGAATTAAGATTTTATGCTATCAAATTTAGTAGTGTCGTTTACATAGTTTTTACGAGGTACACAAGATATTATGTACCCTCCTAAAAACTAATTAAAAGACACTACTAAATTTGACAGCACAAAATCTTAATTCATAGATACAATTCGTAGATGGCCTTGATCGGACTCCTTTCAAAAATTTTACTGTATGTATTTGTGTGTATGTGTGTGTGTGTGTGTGTGTGTGTGTGTGTGTGTGTGTTCTTTTATATTTCTCTTCTTTACATCTAAATGAAGTATGCACCTTTATTTGAAGTTCTTAACAGTTTTTTTTTTTTTGAAAAACAGTTAAATATCATATTTTGACATTTTATGTTAGCATAAATATGAAAGAACATTTGATTGTCTATACAGTTTGATTAAACATTTTCCTTCTTATTTAATAGATATAGAGTTAAATAATTTTAAAGAAATCTTTCATAAATCAGCCAGCTATGCTATAACCATGGAAACTGGTGATATTTTAAAAAATTCTGATTGACAGATGTCAGTGTCAAGTGCGGTTTACATAGTATATGTTCGTGTTATAATTTTATTGGATATATAAAAGAATATATAATATAAGGAATTTTCACTGTGGAATTTGTAGAAAATTGACAACTGACAAGCTGCGATATGCCATCTGCTGGGAAAAATATGAACTTTCCGGTTTAGTACTGTATTGTGACTGTATGCTTAAGTTACATGTGGTTTAATCATTTGATGTGAATAGAAATGAGAAAAAGTCGTACTAATTTTTATATATTCGGATGCAACTCAAGATCTGGTCGAGACACAGGCATTGGGTTTTATAATATACCGAAACATGGCTAAAATAAAGTTAAAATTACGACAAGTGTAGGTGTTGAAATGGAAATGGATCGACGAAAAGCATGGGAATATGCAATTCCTAGTTCAAAACGAATAACGAAACATATGAAAGTTTGTTATCGTCATTTTAAATCGGATGATTACATATTTCCTAGAGAGTAAAAAATGCAATGTTCATATTTTGTCTTAGAATAAAAAGTTCATGTTGTGTTCGTTCTAATTATTTATGTATTTTTCGATACAATTAAGCGTAAAACATTAAAAAGAACTGCAGTACCATCACTTTGTCTCCTCGTATTTCAAGTAAAAGTTCCTGATAATAAACGTTTACTACGATAAACCAAACGTGTAAACCCAAGAGCAGTAAACGCCAGTGACATTGCAATGCAGTAAATGAAGTAGCAGAGGATAATATTAATAATACATTAGCACCAGCATCTAAATTGTCTGAAGAACTCGCTAAATGTATTTTGATTTCATGTCGCTTTGCAGTAATGACTGGTTCTAAATAGTATGTGGTTAGCGTTTATAATTCGCTCACCTGCAATCATCAGTTGCGATTGATAAAATATATATAAAATTATAAATACCTTCTATAAACATATAGAATTAGCTGTTGCTTACAGATATCTAAAATGTTCCATGATACCTAGCCTCATTTTAAATGAAAAAATTGTTCTTGTTGTTTTCATTCATATGTCACAACATTGCGAGTACCAATTCAGAAACAGCTGATCGGTCCGATGGTGCTGCCGCCATCGGACATGTCAGTTCTCAATAGAATGTTCGTGTTTCAATTTTACTGGGTATATATAAATTTTCAGTAAGGGATTTGTCAAAATAAGAATTGACAGAAGGTAATGTGCCAGATCAGATTTTTTTGATTACGACTTTTTAATTTTTAATATTCAGGTACAGTACATTTTTACAGATAATATTTACTATTGATAAAATTTGGTTTAACCAAGTTATATTAATACATGACACGATCACCTGCCAAGTGACATAGTACGTTATTTTCTTACCCCAGGCTTATTAATCTTGCTAACAAGTTAAACATGATTAAAGCAATTCTAAAACGTTCTTCAACATTTTTTAAGGAATTTAAGGATATATATTTTCTTAATTTTGTTTTTAGATAACATATATCAAAATCCAGCAAATCTTTAATGTAACCATTGTGAGAATTTCGCTTTGTGAATTGGTGGTATTTACATTGTTTACACTTGCACCATTACTTATCCAGTGAAAGAAAACGGAAAATGGAAGAATTATAATGATTTCTAACGAGCAACTAATTCACGAAAGCTTTACATATTTTTTAGCCTTAAGATTAATACGCTGAGACCTTAATTGCAAACATTTATCATTCCCCTTTACTCCGCGAGCTTTCACGGGCCTTGCTACCCCCTTTCGCCGTGCTACCCTCTTCACTTCAAACAAATTTTCGTCGCGTAAAGGCGCTGGTTGCCTAGCAACTCAGTCGCGTCACATGCAAGCGTGTATAATTTTCCTCTAAGTGGTCAGCACGTCAATTCTGTTATTCACAAAGAATCCAACAGCTTTTAAAAATAAAGAAACAATAATACTGCTACTTTATGCACAGTAAAAGCTCTATTAACGGACATGTCTATTAAGCGGACATCTTTTAACCGACGTTTTTGTAGGCACTACCCCAATACATACAGTTTTCCTTATAAAGTAATTTCTGTTGGACGGAATAAATTAGGAAAGAGTGAAAAGATGTGAGCCACCGGGATTTGAACCCAGAAACATTGTCAACGCTCTACCAAGATTTTTAAGTTGACCCCCTTTCCCGCCACCCCTGGGGGGGTCGGAGGGCCATTTTGTCAGAATCTGATGTCCCCCCAAAAACTATGAAGGTTTTAATTCGGCACACTTTTTGTTACGATGCATTGTTTTCGAGATATTCAAGAACGTAATGTTATATGGGACACGCAGTATATATATATATATATATATATATATATATATATATATATATATATATATGTGTGTGTGTGTGTGTGTGTGTGTGTGTGTATAAAGCTAATAAAGCTAAAATAATTTGCAGATATATTTATTTTATTTATCATTTCAGAGATGATACAATATGTGATGTACAACCATGTAACTAGTTCTAGAAGAATATTGCAACAATAACATCATAATGTAATTATCTGCTACAATACATGATGTAAATATCGATTTTTCATAATTATGTTATTTGATCAACAAAATGATGTAGTACATTAATCACAACGTTGGGGAAATAATTACATTGCACGGATTACTAATATAAAAACTAAATTTAATTTTACCATCACAGCTTTTAATCTAAATATATTTGAACGCTATTATTCGTAACAATGTTACAGTTAAATATTATCTATCTATGAAATTGATTTTTAAATTGAACTAGATTCTATTTTACATAAACCTTGCACGTAGTTAGTTAAAAAACTGATATTTCTTTTTTACATAATAAAATGAAAAATAACTTTTTTGCCAATAGCAGATTAATTGATAATCTTTGAAGCTAATGACAAATTGCACCATTATAATTTAAATTTTAGGTGATCCTTAATTTGAAAGAAATGTCTAATGATACCATCAAAATTTTTGTTGGGAGACGTTAGTCGTTTGGATGGATATTGATACGTTATCAAAAATTTGTAATTTTAAATCAATTTGTTAATGTTGAAGCCGATATTTTCATCTTTACTTAAACTGTAACTAAGTGTCAGATTATAGGAAAAATGTCTATCGAAAAATTGACACATGTAAAATTTTTACATCTTATTGTATGCCGATGCTAAATGAAAAACCGGGCCTATGAGCAAGTATTCTAGTTATTCATAAGTATAATATAGATATTTGCTCCATGTTGTGGCAAAGAAATAATTAAATAAAAGCCTGCGTCATCAATGAAACCAATTATTTTTTAATGGAGGTTTATTCGATTTGCACCCTAAACAGGTCGCTATCGTAACAGACGAAAACCAAACCTAGATGATAGATACACAGACAATTAAAGTGCATTGCCTTACGAGTATATCCCTAATGCGAAATATATCTTCGATGGGGTGGTTCAGTAGTGGCTTTTGCTCTAATCAGATATGTAGATAATGAAACAGCGATAGGCAAGTCTGCGAATGAAACCAAGGCAAAATCTAGTAATAGTAATCTAGATACAGATACAATTAAATTTCGTTTATCTATGCATAACAATCTCCAGTATAGTTCTATAAAGTTGTTCCCACGTCTGTAGAATCAAAGTATTTTTTATTTTGTTAGATTTCATTCATTATTATAAGGTAGGTTACACAACTCATAGGAAGTTTATATTCTTGCGGTCCAAGTGGACGGAGTTGTTTTTAGTTGAATGGTTAGACATCCTTAAAGTGAGTATACTTTCACCAGGTCTTGGTTAATATTTTACATATACAAACAAATTCATTTCTGGTTGTGCCAGTCTGCTTCAGCTTTTATTCACAGATCTCGGTAATGGTAATGTATCTTTATCGCTGAGGGCATTTATTAATCGTCACTTCTTGTGCTCTCAAAATTGTCGCGTAGAAACACCTCAGGGATCATTTTCATATATTTCCAATAAAATCCAAAAAAGCTCACTGGGCCGATTTAACGGTTAAAAAAAAAAAAACTTAATGTTGCCAACCTAGTCCCAAACTGTTTCTTGGATGCTCGACTAACAGTCAAAAGTCCCGTTTGTAGTTGTTGAAACACTATTTTAATACTGCGCACGCATCAGAAAGTTCTAAACTAAATAAATATAAATAAATATATCATCACGGCATATTACCCATTTCTGGGTGTGCCAGTATCTACAACACATGTAGACATCGGTAATGATGACGATATATTTTACCGTGTGGGCGCTTACCAGGCGTCACCTAACGGGCACCCATAGCTGGCGTGGAGAGTGCACCACAGGGGTCACTTTTGTGACATTTAAAATTGGAAATATTTGGCGCCTGTCGGGATCGAACCCGGTTACCCCAGGTTCGCGACCAGACACTCAGGCACGCGGCCACGGGACCCCATTCTAAACTGATTTGGTATTTGTTGGAATAAACCTAATTTCTTCTCCTTGTGTATAGTACATGCATTCAACAAGTAGAACTATTCATTAATGGGGTCCTCCACTATAACAAAAATATTAAATGTAAACTTTGTACGTAAAATACTACTCAATAAATAACGATTAAAATAAAAAAAATATTTGTAATAATTACTTTAGGAGATATTTTATGTACATCACTGTGACGTCACACTATTGCTATCTTTTTCTCGCAGCCTGCTGCAGTCTGGTGCAGAGCGAGAGAAAGATTGAAGTGTCGCCGTGACGTCATATTGACTTTAAAAATCAAATGCAGTTAAACTAAAGACAATTAATTTTTTTTTCTACTACGAATTGCTTCAAAATTAAACGAACTTTCATTTAAAATAATTTAAAAATCCGAGTGGAGGACCCCATTAGAGAGTTATCATTAATGTTAATGTCCATCGCTGGTCACGTATGCTATATCATCTTATCAGTATGTTCTCTTGTCTGTTTCAGGAAAGGGCCGGTTGTATCCAGCGTATAGTCTAAGTGGCTCAGACGGCGAAGCCGACACACCCTCACCCCGGCGGTACCAACAGTCTCACAACACTCAGCACACCTACCAGCACCCCCTCTACCAGCAGGTAGGGGTAGATGAATTTGGATATGCTCAGGTTTTTGTTGCTTTCATTTATTTTGCTTGGTAGATTTATTTTGGTATGGGTACAGTCCGTGTGATGTGTATTAGTATTGGCGGTAAATTTGAAAATGCGCAGAGGTACAAAATCGTTGAAGGTTAAAAGAAGTTCTTATTCCTCACCCCATTTTATTTACCAAGTTTGTTTGTTTGACTACTTTGCAGTTAACAGTTTACCTCTGCGTCATACTTTAGTTTTTGTTTGAACAAGCAGCTAGTGACAAATCACTAGATATGTGTTAACAATTACTCAAAATCTCAGATATATAACAATTATTCTTAACACTGACGTTTCGGTATACACTTATACGACAGGGTGACCATAATTTTTTTAGAAAAAAAAGTACAAAAAATACTAGAGGCAGAATTGAAAATAAAAATGACAAATTTATTTCGTTTTAGTTCAATTTTGATGTAAAAAGTAATTAATAATAAGCACATATAAGTCAAGTAAAACATAATGTTTCATAAAATATAACAAAATAATACAAAAATTGATTGTTACAAAAAAAATCCTATTACGTTCCGCATCATGTTTGTACCAGACTTTTGATACCAGTACTTTTGGGAATTTAAAATCGCCTTTAAAATTTGAGCACTGCTCTGGAGTAAATAGAACATTTCAGTATTTCAGCATTTGATGCGCTTGTCCCAGGTAAACAAAAAATGAACTCTAGATTGAAATAAAACTTTTGTCGAGACACTGACGTGTTAAAACAATTTTTTTTTTATTGCTTTAAAATTTTAAACAACTCAGAAATGAAGAAAATACTTAAATAATTAATGTTAGAACTAATATTTGGTGATAAGGGGGAAGAACGAAAAATACTTTATTCGATCGACGCCGAATCTGACCAGTGTAAGACGCAGCATATATATTTACAAATACATAGCTAATTACGTTGTTTGACTCGATCAAACTATTGTTCTAAAAAAAAGTACATTTACGTGTACTTAATGAACCTTTTAAGTACAGTAGGACATCATTCAAAAAGAAAGTACTGTCCTATTAAAATAAGTACATATGGTCAGCCTACTTATACCTTCATCACGGCAAGAAAGATCTGATAAATTCATGTACACATATGTTAATACATTCGTTTAAACATTCAGTTTTATAACATCCTAGAAAAATTATCAAGGAAGTAATTGTTAACAACTAATTTATACCGTAATCGAAAAATTTACCCACATTTACTAGAAAAGTTGATATGATAATACTTCTGCTAAATTTAAAATATATTTTATAACATTTTGGGAAGATCCATTGAAATATTATTTTCAGTTTTAATTTTGTTGCATAATAATGAAGTTTATTTTCTTAAATATTTTTTTTCTGCTAATTATTACAAGTGCATACATCATGCCTACATTCTAGTTTCACTAAAACGTGCAATAAGTATAATTTTATCTGAAACAGTATCAAAAACAAGTTTAAACCTTTAATTTTCAACAAACAGTATTAAATTTTTAATATAAACATCAGTTTAAATATTATTAATTTTTACTAGATTGTCAACACTGCTTGCCAGACAAGTCAACATGTGTCCTTTACCTCTGCGTCATACATTGCAAAAAGTGTTCTACATTTGTGTATACATATTTTAGTGTTTAGTGAAGTATTAGTGTTGTGTTAGTGATTTAATGACGATATTTACAAACAATAGACTGTTTTGATCTTTCAAGTTTGTTTAATATTGTGAGTATTAAATTTATAATAAAATAATTCCGTACTGCAAAAAATCAGCTGTTGACATTACATGTGATTCATTTCATATTTTAATAAAAACAAACAAATAATGTTGTATGAAAATAATAGTATATTACTAACCGAGGTGGAAAGTGTTTCCTTGCTTGCTGTCGAGGGCGAAGACAGCTAACCAAAGCGCGAAGCGCCGAGGTTTGCTATAGCCCGAAACTTTTCACTGAGGTTTGTATCTATTTTATTCACAATCGTAAATTAATAATGTGTGATATTTAAATAACAATAGTAAGTGAACATAAATTAACTTTTTTATTTGTCACATGACCTGTCAGTTTGATATCTAACCTTAAATTTTGATTTCTCATGTATCTACACTTATTTATATTATTTACAATTTCATTCGTTCGTTACATGAAAATGTGAAAAAGCTTTGTTTACATGTAAATACCTAGCATTTATCTTTCATAACGGGAATGGGAAATAGCCACGAGTTGGGATGTGCCCGCCTTAACTATACTTTCCGACTTCTTGAAAAATAAGGTTAGCAATAATTAACTTCCCAAATTTTTTAAATGTCAGAAATCGGCAAATTACTAACCGATTGTGAATAAAAATGTTTACCACGATTTCATTTATTTCGTAATTGGTTTTAACAATTATTGTACATTTATATGTGTACTATTACATTACATTATACCATACGAATATGTTTCCCTTATTAGTTTACTGCACGATTTAAAATATACTGGTTATGCCACTTGTCATGTTTTTCATTGTTTCTCATGGTCCGCTTGATACGTGTTTCCTTGAATAATCTGCTAGATGCGCTACGTGAGAACGACTTGAATCAGTACATTGTTAGAATTTAAAATTGGAAAAAGTAAATAAATTGATAGAACCGTACGCTTCCAGATTTCCATTCGGTAATAATATCTTCTTCCCGAAAATGTTTTCGACAAACATCATTCAATCTTAATTCGCGATCATCTCTACTAATTGCACATTGCCATTTTTTAAAAAGTGATATATCAAGTGGAGCAGAAAACAGAGATTATTTTTCAGTGGATTTCTTGTAACCGGTTTCACATCCAGGAATGAAAGACTTTTCTTTAATTTTCTTTTCATTTTGCATTAATTGCAATATCTTTCAACAAAATGTTTATATTACATTACATATAATACGAATATGTACTTCAAAACCTGTTTTACCTTTCTATAAGATATAACATGTAATATTTTCAAAATGACATGCAAATGACAGTGTCAGTTGGGTCGTTCTCACGTTGCGCCTCTAGCGGAAAAAACGAGGAAACACGTAGCGCTTTGGACCCTCGTTTTGTGCAGAGTGGCACAACCATTATATTTTAAATCGTAGTTTACAGTAAATAGCTTTCAATAATTTGAAGCGAAAACAAAATTAAGTCGTACAACGTTCTTTACAAATTTGGTTTTATAGTTAACTGTATATGGCATATTTGTATTAACTAATGTGTTGGTATGGTGTGATAACCATTGTTGATTCTAACATATATATTGTTTATGCTTTATAGTTGTTCTGGTTGTTCCAGACCGGAGCTGGACTGAGTGATACTCCCACATCCGACAACGCATCTGACGCGACACTTACGGATTCCGAACTCGCTTTAGCCAGAGATTCCACACTGCTTGTTCATAACGGTGAGCGAAATATACTTTATTTTTATATTATTATTTCGTCTAATATAATACATATGCATTTATTTTTTCTTTTCTTTTCGCCCACAATTTAGTTCTTTTTATTTAAAAGAACTTCTTTTATTAGGTTTGTTCGCACAACTTACAAACCATCACAAACCATTCTGAGCATGCGCATTATTTTAAAAATGTTCGCACAACAAAAATTTAAATCTATGTTTAAAAATCATTTGTTCGTTCAGCAAAATATTTCAAACTCTGATCAGATTCCAACCGTCAGAATATTCCGCAGATTCTAATGAAGCTTTAGTTTTGAAAGCGAAATAAATTATATACTTTATAAACAAAAGCAGCAGGAATAATAATGAGTTGTTATATTTAGCATTCATGTAGGTACGTAAAATACTCGTATATGTTTCTCTTTACTAGATTATTAATGTGCAGTGTCTAGCGTCCCTTTTCCCCCGATTTAAATATACTCATTATAAAAGGGAATTGTATCGTGGGTGCGCCCGTATTATTAATCACTCCTGAAGCTCTTCATTCGTTAATTGAAAGTAATCAGCTACAAGTTATTCCATCTACAAACGGCAGTTTAATTAATGTCCGGATTATACGCTAATAGATTTTTAAATTACATTCTCGATATATTTAATGGTAAATGTAATTCTGAGCTCCTATTTAATTAGTGTCTAAACTACGTCAGTCAACAGGAATTTTTAATTTACCTAAGAGCATTTGACCTAATTATTAACGAAATTTGATGGGCGAAAATCAAGTATTGATTAGCGATTTTATTACCTTGAAAATGAACAAGAACAAACAGAATATTAAAAGTATCCAATGCGGAAATGATTTATCTACTTTCCCTAATAAAATAAATAATTTCTTTAATTGTGTCAGCTCTTACTTGGTGAAAGTTATAATTCATTTTTAATTATTGAAATACAGGGTTTTTAGTTTCACAAATATTTTTACCTCTTGCTAAGGGAGGTATTGGATTCATGCTAAAATTCGCATAACCAGATTATACTGAATAAGCACGATTTAATGTTCCTAGAATCCGATTATAACATTTTTAAAATGATGTGTGTGTGTGTGTGTGTGTGTGTGTGTGTGTGTGTGTGTGTGGATGTGTGGATGTGTGTATGTGTGTATGTGTGTATGTGTGTGTGTGTGTGTGTATGTGTGTACCAGTTTTCTCTATTGGCAAGTATACTTAACCTAAATCTATCTTCTTTTTAATAACATTTTCAAAATTTTTCATAATATTTTACATAATATAACTTTAATTAATATATAATTTTTAGACGACCATTGTAATAAGTATAACATATCAACGTAGTATCCTAACACAGAAAGTTGAACTTATCACATTAGTGTTACGATATATTTCATATCGTAATAGTTGCCACGGTTGCTAGGTTACTATGTCATTATTTTCTGGCTATATGTATACATTAATCATTTGTCAACTGTCCGTACGTTTGAACCTAAATTTCAGTTTTGAAAAAAAAGTAAAATTTATTTATGCTCGTCTAAAAAATAATGTTCATAACTTGTATGAAATTCAAATATCTTAGCTCGTGTGTATTGACTTGCACTCCGCTACGCGTCGTGCGTCAATTTACACTCGCATGATATTTGGTATATTTCATAACTTGTTACGAAAATAACTATATTATAACATTATAACTTATTCTTTTCAATTTTATATTTTATCTTGATTATATGAATTTATCAAAAATTCATTTCAATTTTTACAATTTTTGATTTTCTTGTTACTTTGCACAATAATTGTAATTACATTGCAAAATATTGACCGACTCCAGTAGTGTAGTGGGCTACGTAGCCGACTAACGACCCAAGGGTTCCGGGTTCGAATCCCGGGTAAGGTATGGATATCTACTGTCCTTTCATGATTTCATCTCCATCGACTCAACGTATAACATTTCAAAGTTATAACAATTGCAAGCAAATATTGACGCACCCCCATATATCATTACAAATTATAACAGAAATTGAAATTAAAAATTAAAATTATTGCTCCATTTATTAATAATTAATATTTTTTGAGTAAACTGTAAGTACGTCACAAGTCAGTTATTCGCAAACTCAGACAGAACGTCGAAATCGAACCACTTGAACGTAGGTCGTAACAACACCTCAGTCTCAAGGCTGGCTGGTAACCGCAACCGCGTGCGTCAGTGTATAAGTCGACATACGTCGTGCCAAGCCTCTACCGACGTCATCATGACTTAAAATCGGCTTTTCCGGAAAATCTGGGCATTTTTGAAAAAAAAATGAAACATGTTACATAATTTTTCAAGTCATTTCCCATGGAATAAAAAAAAATTCAAAATCGCTAAACTTCCCCATTGTAATAAGGTATATAAGAACTTGAAATACAATAAAGAATTATATAATATTGCAAAATATTTCTTTAGCGCCTGCCTGATAAAGGACTTAAGTCCGAAATCGATAGCCACTTAACTACAAGTAAACATTAATACATTTCGCATCAACAAAACCGGGTTTTTTTCAATTTTATCATCATCATCACGCAGAATAGCCTGGAGACCTTTTTCCACTCATAAATTCAAGTGTATTTTCCTTTGGTTGTATTAGAATTTATTCCTCGACAATCTTTACTTATTGTGAGTAATTATTATGTATATGATGTGAATCCCCATTCCCAAAGTTTCCCATCGCCATTGTTGAGTCATGGCCGGCTGTAATTTTAGTCTTTGTTGTGGGCCATTCTTTCCGAGTGGCAATCCAGTGTCCAGTGAAAGCTCCGGAAGCTTTCCGGAAGTGTCGTGACGCCGAATCGAACCCTCATCGGCCGCAAATTATCTCCGGGAGGGGCGTGAGGGCGCCTGTCGCGTTCGTATCTAATTCCTCCATTCCAGCTTGAATAAACACAATGGATTTGTCATTATCGAAGCCAGGACTCATTACTCTAATGAAATGATTCCGATGGCAGATGACTCAAAGCCAAATTTGCGAATAATATTCGGAATAGTTCGGCAGACATCGCACACCATCTGCGAGCATATTGAACAGAAGCATTTTTAAGGAAATTAACTAAAGCTACGATTTCATAATTATAGGAAGTGATATAATAAATATAGGAGGTATGCAGGGTTGTGAAAAATCCGAGTTTTTACAACCAACTTGGATTTTATTTATAAACCGAGTTTTGTAAGTTTCCTGAACTTTTCTTTGAAATCTATTTATAATTAATTATCTTAAGACTATATACATATGCCGGGTGTCGCAAGGGAACCTCTTGACATAAGCGTTTAACATGGGAAAACATTTTTTTAAATAAAATGTGCCCGGCAGAAAATGAAGCCATGATACTAAACATGATAATAGTACAGTACATCTTGTACATTGTTTAATATTAAGGAGGAGGAGGAGATGGGTTTTTTAAATAAAAACAATAAAAGCTTTTAATCACACTGTTCTATATTAAAAATGTGCCCAGTTTCGGCTACTTAGTAATCATTATCAGATCAACCGAAGACTACAATAAATAAGAATACCATGTAAAAATATAAAAGTGAATAAATAATACGATATATTACATTAACAAGATTGGCGGTGTTTCTAATAGATATATGCAGGTTACCTATAATTTTAAATATTTAATTAATAAAACCATAAGAAAGATTAAATGTTTTTCGCAGAAAAAGCTTTCAGAGTGTAACTAAAACTTTTGATTTTTGACACTAACATCTGTCATTTGCAAATTATTTGAATTTGTCAACTGGTTTCCTTCGTGTATTTTAGCCTACTAGACTTATTACATCCCGTTGTTCTACAGGGAATTTATTTTAACATGCAACATATGGCGAATCACTTCCATGGTTACTTACTATTGTCAAAAAATGACAGCAATGTAATATTTGTCCATTTTAAAATGCAACATACAAAATTTGTAGTTTTGTATATGTACTTTCATGTAATAAATAAGAAATAAAAATACCCCCAATCACTCAGAGGCAATATTCTAGTCGGTCGTAATAAGAATTGACACCATTTTTTATGTGTTTTGGAGGTATCTCCTGTGCTGCAATACTATTTATAATGTTGCATTTTAAAATGGACAAATTTTACATTGCTGTCATTTTTTGACAATAGTGAGTAACCATGGTAGTGATGAACTATAAATGTAGCATTTTAAAATAAATTATCTGTATATATTATAGCGTCTTTATCTCTAAATTTATAGAAGATATAATAAAAAATTTAAATATATCAGATGTAGAATTTTATGTTCTTCGATATTAGTAATATCAAAAATTTTCAAAAAATAATATTTAGAAGAATTTTCTTTTTAAACTACTACTTCCGGTAGTCCAATTGTTACCAAAACCTATTCAGCTCTTCCCATGAATATCAGATTGAGGAATTCATAGTTAAACTGGTCTTATGTCTTACAGTTTTTGAGTAATCGTCCCTCCAACATCCACACAAACATACACACACGCACGCACGCACACACACACACACACACACACACACACACACACACACACACACACACACACACACACGCACACGCAGACATAATCATAAAAATGTTAAAAGCAGTTTATATGGACCTTAAATCGTGCTTAGTTACTTAAATCTGGATATGTGATTTTTAGAATGAATCCAATACCTCTCTTAGCGAGAGGTAAAAAAAAATGTCCGTAAACTTTTGACTACCATTGTAAACAATAAATGCTCCGGTATTTCTGCTTGCATTAGTTTATAATCAGCGTGTCTGTTAAGCTGGCCGGTTGTATTTCCAAAATTTTCGATGTTTTATGTTAATTAACATTTGAAAATGGTGGATTTTGCCATATGCAATATGATAGCTATTTTAAATAAAATATTTATGTAGAATTGACCGTGTAATCCAGGAAAAATTCATTGCACATTTTCCATTTCATGTATGAATTTCAGTATGGATTGCAAACCAGCAAGCTTGTTTTGGTTTTGGCGTTATAATTTTATCTTCCATCAGGTAATAAAAATTCCAGTTATATTTTCGAATTTAATTATTGTTGCTACTCCTAAATTCTTTTATATGCTATCTAAACCGAAGGAATACGGTATAAAATTTTTATGTCATATGAGTATCCAATTTTTATTTTATTTTTGCAGTAAAAATTATGGACTGTAAAATTCCAGATAGCAAAGTCTGTAAAATAATTTACATATTACATTATTTTCAGGCGCAAGCTAAACACAAACTAAAATAATATTGCCTACTCATTTAATTAAATTTCGTACATTTTGTTTTATTGGTTTTATTAAAACTCATGATTATTCTGTAACTTGTGAAATCAGTATTTTATTGTTGTTGTTTATGTTTATTAGATGCCAGATGGCAATAAATGGTTGGCAATTAATTTAATAGTCAATTCTACACATCAAAAGCATTAAAGTTCACACATTCCCTAAAGTACTGTTTTAGAGAAAGCATTTTTTTCTTTTATTGTTCAAACATTTTTATTGCGGTTATACGGGAGGTGATTTAGCATGTTATCTACCTAGCCATAAAACAAAAGACGAGCGATTGTAAATTTGTGCTGCCAAGACTCTGTGACATTTTTGTCTGCTTACTTACCACGTTTGAAAAAAAATGTAACAAAGGTTTGAGTATAATATGATTGAAGTGAAACAAAATTATCGTCGTTGTTCGGAAAAATACGTCTATGTGAAAAATAGTAATATAGTCATATAGTAATAGTAATAGTCACATAGAAGGTATTACGAACTGCTTTAACACATATGAGGTTTTAAAATATATATTTAACAATCTTACGGTTTAGAAAAGCACATAGGAGTATTTACCAAGCGATAGAGAATAATATCCTTAATAGTACAATATATAAAGTCGATTTTGGCATATAATGTCACATAGGAGTTTCTTCCGAACAACGACGTTATACTCGTTAAATTCTTGACAAAAAAATCTGATGTGGCCAGCCCATAACCTCCCGCTGGGTATTTAACCATGCAGTATAAATAAATCAATCATTATGTTCAAATATTTTTACATTCACTCATAACAATTTTTATTTTACATTTAACAAATATATCATATACAAAATAAATTTTACAAATATTGACAAAACTAATAGAAACACTTAACAAAAATCAAAATAGTACTCACATCTTGACATCTTTTCAAATTATTACTACATTCTCCTTAACACGGTTTCATTATTAATTTAATGTAATTACTTCCTGACAGTGAACAGTGACATTTGTTTAAATATATCAAAATTGTTATTGAAATATTGTTTTTGTTTGAGGCATAGGCAAAATGATATATGAAAATAAATTATAATATAAATTTATATTTAAAGTTATTTAGAGTTATTTACTAAAGCTATTATAGTAGAATTGGAGATTGTACCATTATATTTCATTACTATTAGTAAAAGTTGCTGAGAAATTATATTCAATCTATTTTTTTTCAAGAAAAACTGTTAAAAACTTGTATAAGTGATACTTCCGGTTATCTGACATACACTGAAAACTAATGAGCTCTTCCCACATTAGTGTAGAATAGATATACAAAATTTCTGATTGATAGTATTTGAGTAATCGTGACCACCAGATCCACACATCCATACACACATACATACCCACAGACATCATTGTAAAAATGTTAAAATCGGGTTCTGAGGACATCAAAACGTGCTTATTCACTAAAATCTCTATATGTGATTTTTAGCACGATCCCTATACCTCCCTTACCTAGGGTAGCGGGAGGTAAAAAGGAAATTGATGAAAGATTAAAGATTAAAAGTGTATATTCCGATATATTATACAGTGTAATTATGGCGTGAGCAATTTAGATAGTATGTTGAAGTAAAAAAAAAGAAAAATAGGTCTTGTATTTTCTGACATATAATCTTCGCTCCAGTGGCCGAAAAGTTTAAATACGTATATAATAACATCGGGTAAATACGCCTGGGAAATTTAAGGGGTTTTTAAACAAGGTCTGAAGAAAAAGAAAAAGAAGAAGCGGCCGCGAGAGGAAACTAGAGCAGCGAACACAAACATCGGGCTCTCAAGCCCGGAATTAAAGTGTTTATTGATGTCCTGGGCGCAGGACACTTGATCCACTTAAAAAGAATTAAAAGCGGTGGTCCATGCCAACTCGGATGTTGATGTTCCCTTCCCTCACCAGCAAATGGACTCATCCGAGTGCAACACTTACCCCACCACTGTAATCTGAGACTTTATTTGACGTCTTCAACAGCCATAACGACATAAACATTATTTTATTTTATATCCATGCCGTGGAGATGACACTACTATAAAATCACTTGTATTATTTCATAATTTTATGTGCGTTTCGCCAATAATTCGCCGCAGAAAATGAACGAAAATCTCTTCTTCTTTTATCATTATAGGTATATAAAATGAGTGTGAAAATGACTTGATTTAATAATTCATAAAACGTGATATTATGAAATTATTCCTCTGTCAAATGATTCTTTTATTTATAAACAGTAAAAACAGTATTGTTATCTACTATTGACTATAACGTAATCAATAATTAGTCATACATTTATTCTGAATGATAAATTTGGCATTATTCTGAACCTGATTGAGTGTTGATCCCAAAGCAACAAAATAATCAAAACATGTTTGTTTGGATTTTTCCCTTATTAACATGTTTTTTTATTAACATTTGAAAAATGGTAATTGTGGGATTCGTGCAAACATAGCAAATGGCATTACTGGAAATATAAATTATTAATTAATAATATTATTAAAATGTATATTCGTGAGAATTAAGTAATCCACATAATTTTACCTCCCGCCAACCTACATACATATAGGTAAGGGAGGTTATTTTTTCGGTTCAAAATTCGATAGATAGTTTTCAGTGGATTAGTACGAATTAGGGTTCCCACAATATGTTTTACTATTTATAGATTTAGGGTAAAATTAGACAACCGGAAGTGGTACTTGAAGCCCATAATAGTTTTTAATGAAAAACTATCAAATATAATTCAAAACTTATAAATTTTAGTATTTGAGAGTTTTAGATCAATTGAAAACAACATATTATATTATGGCTAAAATTCATAAACCGGAAGTGATAATTTACTTGCCACTGCGAACAGATTATCGTGAAAAAATATATTAAAATATGACCCAAAACTACTCAAATTTGTTATTTAAAACTCGTATATGATTGAGAACAACATATTAGATTTTGAGTATATGTGATGAAGCGGAAGTGGTACTTTACTTGGTATTTATTGGAACAACAAATTAGATTTTGTTTATAAAAAAACAACCGGAAGTAATAATTTACTTAAAACTCATTGCTATATTAAAATGGCGTCATGTGTTTTGCATCACTCTCTTGCAAACGAAAGTCATGTTATTTCTTTTGTTCTATAGTTAATAATAATAATAATAATAATAATAAATAATAATAATACGGCAGAAATTACATACACATGAATATTTTACCGTTGTATTTTCTATGATTCATAAAAAAATAGAGACCTGGCATATTATAATTGTATGGATCCATGATTTATTAAAACAAAAAGTAACTCGAGGAAATAAAATCATGAAATATAGAGACAAATAATATTCAAAAAATAAAGTTAGGTGGAGTTGGGATTTGTGTGTATCTTAACAGAAAGAATAACAAAAAAGATTTGTTTTGTTTATTGTTCTTGTTCGAATAGGGCGCGGCCTAATTTGGTTCCTGTGAATTACAAATGAGGAGCTTTAACAAAAACAACCATAGTCCAAATACTGCAAGAATGAGTTACATACAGCAATGAGCGACATCTACCTTTAAAAGGATGCCAAACAGTTCAGTAAAACTGTTTTTCCTATACAGTATCTTAGGCTGTGTCCAATGTCGCCTTTTGGAATTTAGTATTTAGGTTTTATGTCTTCATCACGGAAATACAACGCCGAATGGCACATTAATGACATCTATTCGTTGCATGGAAATTCTTTAGTTCAATAAAAGTGAATTATACAATTCGATTTAATTTGATGCTTCCGAATAAATGTTAATATCATATTTCATAAAAACAGAAACTAAAAAACTATTATTTGACAGTAAATTTTGACATTGCACTCTAAGAAATTTTTAACCAATTTTAACACTAAAATTGGTTCCAGAAGGTCCACCAGATTAGGTGTAATTTTAACAAACTATCTGTTTGGTTAAAAAGTACACTGGAAATTGGTTTAAAATTTAACACAAAATTTCTGGTTAAAAAGAATACTGCGTGTTAAAATTTACACTGAAAATAGTATTTTAACTAAATGTACGAGTTAATATCTTATTTTTTCTACACTAAATAGTGTTACCATTTACACATATATGGGTAAATTTTAACACCATGAAGTGTTAAGTTTGGATTTCAATAACACCACTCGGTGTATCCATTTACTCGTATTTGAGTAAATTTGAACAAGATATGTGTTAAATAAGGTAAATAAAAATTTCATTGAGATATAATTTGTATAATTTTATTGTATAAAACAAATATTACATTTTGACTGTCAGTGCTGTACAAAAATATGTTTAGGTACAATATAATTACCATCGGAACATGAGAGGATTTCGTATGGTTCTTTGTACAAACAGGTATTCAAAAATATTAGTTCTATTCCAGATACATTAAATTCTGCAATTTTAAATGCCTGTAGAGTTTCATCAAAATATAATGTATTCCAAGATTTTGTAACAAACATGACAGAGTTTTCTATGGTAATAATGTCTATTATTTGGTGAAATATTGGTAAAGACTCAACAATATCTGGTACGAGGAAGTAACCTGGTTTGTACAAAAAACCATACGAAATCCATTTAGCACTATTAATTTTAATGTCACAGGGTATATCGATATTTGAAGTAATGATACTTTTGTAACAAATGTGGTCTGTGATGTAGGTATATCTCAAAGTTGAGTTGCACAATACACTATGTCGCCCGTCTCGCTGCGTGTATTAAACTGGAATAAACTTGTATCTTCAGGTAAGAACGGAATAAAATATACACCATTTGGTGTTATTTTACATTTTACAAAATATAGAGTAATTCCAACACCATACATATTGTGCAAATATACCCTAAAGTAGAGTATAACTAACTCAAAAATTTGTTTATAATTGAAAGTAACCATATTTTTGAGTAATATGTCTCATTTACTCTATATGTGGTTACAATTTTAAAAATTATTTTAATTAACACGGACAAAATTTAACTAAACCGTATTTTTAACACGGACGAAAAATGTACTTATTTTTGTGTTAAAATTAACACCAAATTACTTAACCAACCGATTTGGTTATTTTACACGGACAATATTTCTTAGAGTGTGTGTACAAATTATAGCAACGAACATAAATAAATAAATAAATATATCATCACGGCATATTACCCATTTCTGGGTGTGCCAGTATCTACAACAGATGTAGACATCGGCAATGATGTAAATAACAGTTTAGATGTAATTCAACAGTGAATTTCTGTAACTTAGTTACAATGAACAGTGTTAAGTGTTCAAATTAAATTGTGTAAATAACGAAGACAGATTTGCGAAAAATTCATGAATCTCACTGGGATTTGACCCCAGGGCCTTCCGATATCTAGTCGGACACTCTACCAACTGAGCTATGAGATCCCGTGAAGTTCTTGAATTTTTCGCACGTCGCATACATCGTTGTAGACAAGTTCCATCTCCCACTTCAAAATTCAAGAACTTCACGGGATCTCATTGCTCAGTTGGTAGAGTGTCCGACTAGATATCGGAAGGCCCTGGGTTCAAATCCCAGTGAGATTCATGAATTTTTCGCAAATCTGTCTTCGTTATTTACATCGGTAATGATGACGATATATTTTACCGTGTGGGCGCTTACCAGGCGTCACTTCACGGGCTTTTATAGCTGGCGTGGAGAGTGCACCACAGGGATCACTTGCGCCGTTTAAAATTGGAAATATTTGGCGTCTGTCCCGACAGCAACGAACATGATTTGTTTAATTAGTGTACGTCAGCAAGGCATAGTGTGTTTCTACAAAACACTCAAATTTAATTCCTAAAATCCTAAATAATGATATCATTTAGGGCATATAAATTTAGAATTTAGATATTAGGATAATAAAAGTGCAACATCGAACACATCCTTAGTAACAAGTCATTACATTGTAAAGTTTGGGGATTTCTACAAAAAGAAAAAAAAAACTGGTTGATGTTTTTGCTCAACAGTGTTTATTTTTCTCTTATACTTAACATCCAGTAAATCATTTTCTAATATTTGAACATCATCCTGAATCAAATTAGGTTAGGTTGTTTTCTCAAACCGATTCTTGTGGAAAACCCCTCCATTACTTATATGTACTTTTATATGAGCTTATACGCAATGATTTACTATAAAAGTAAATAAAAGAAATAATAAATAAATTCTTTAAAATATTGACCAGAGCAAATCTATTTTCGTTTCGTATTTTATGTAGGTATTATTTTACCGCATTGTCGGAATGTAAAATATGTTGCAAAAAATGACCTAGATATCAATAGCGTTAAAAATAGTGTAATGTAGTAAACAGAGTGAACAAATGTAGCCAATATATATTCCCGCAAAAGCTCATCTGAAACGTAGCTAATGAAGAATGAAGTCCTTCAGTTGTGGGGCGCCAACAAAAACCACCGTATATAAAAATGACCGCATTGTATCTGTCATGTCAAGGCTCTAGATAATCTCGCATTTAACCCGGATTAGTAGGGCATTATTATTATTCATTATTTCATAATTTGCACGAAGTCTATTTTTTCTTTCTTTTGAAGAAATATACGATTATTTGAATAATTCGTGTGTATATGAATAGAATCACGCATTTGAATACCACCCAGTCGAATTTGTAACACATAAATATGCATAGACTTGATATATGATATTTACGTGTTTATTAGATTTTTTGCCGAAAAAAAACTGTTTTAATAAAAACGTGTCGTTTTAGTTTTTGTATATTTGCGAAATAATATGTGGTTAGTCATGAAAATAATAAATTACAGGTCTAGAGGTCAATACTAGGAAATTAAATGATTTTTATCGACAAAGTAAAAATTTTAAATAACTTTGCACTAACACGCAATAAATATATTCACAATTTATTTATTCCAAGAGAAATTAAGAAATATTTTGTACACTGCAGTTCAAGTGTTACAATGACCCTTATTGTAATTCGAGTAAGTTTGTGTATTACAGCAGTACGTAAGTTACAAATAATAATAATAATAATAATAATAATAATAATAATAATAATAATAATAATAATAATAATAATAATAATAATAATAATAATAATAATAATAATAATAATAATAATAATAATAATAATAATAATAATATATATATATATATATATATATATATATATATATATATATATAACAAATATAAAACATAATAACCCTTACATCATTGAAAAGAGAAAAAAATATTTATTTTTTTGAGAATAAAATCAGATATGGGTTCCATTTAAAAAAATATAAGTTTGTGTTATATCTCGAAAATTTACGGAAGTACGTCACTGGTTGGTTAGTAAAAATATCTATCTTTTATATTTGAAACGTTTTTCTCAATTACTAATAGTTTAGAAGTTATTTGAAAAAGAAAAAATCAACAATATTCTGTTTTTCGTCATTATCCAGTGCCCTATGAGAATTTTTGGAAAAACAAAAGCATCTAAGATGGCCACCCAAAGGCGCACAAAAAGTTCCATTTAACCGACATCGTATCTCTTATAGTTCTCGAGATCCCAATGGTGGCGCTTTTAAATGGGACACACTGTAGAAAAAGTCATAAAACGTGGGATATATACCTACGTTCCAAATACACTTAATCAGTACAATTTTAATCCTCAGGTAAAAAAGGAGTTATTAATTAGAAATGCTTTAAAATCATTCATGGCAATTTGTTGTATTTAATATATCGGAGTAATTTTTATTCATATGAAAAAGAAATCTAATTATTGAGTCAATTTTTATAATTTATATACTGATCATACGAATGTAAATATTGGATTTAAGTATGTATATCTTTGATCACAGTTTATAACGGTAACATATTTTAATTCTTTCAACAATAGACTATTCCACTTCTACTATTTTTGATTTCGGTGGAATAGCTTATTATATATTGCCGTGACTTTGGCAACGTATGTCGATTCACTCTTCTTAAACCGAAGGTACGCTGACATCACACCATTCGCACCAAAACTTGAATAATCATTTTTTGCGTTATTAAGCATTATTTTAATAAGTAATAGAATTTCCATTTTTAAATTCTTAATAACAAAAAAATCAAAAATATGGGTCTCATTGGACATTATAATACGTGTTTTTGATGCTATTTTGTCTACTTTGCTTAAATTTATTTATTATTATTAAAACAAAATTTTAAAGTATTAAGGTTATTTACAATCAATTTTAATTAACATTTAAAATTTAATTTATTTTGGCTTCGACATTTGACGATTTGACAACAGTTAAGAAGTTAGAGTTAAATTTAAAATTTATAATTACTATAATTACTATACAGTGTGTCCCATTTAGAGGTGCCACTATTGGGATCTCGAGAACTATAAGAGATACGATGTCGGTTAAATGGAACTTTTTGTGCGCCTTTGGGAGGCCATCGCAGTCGTGCTCTTGTTTTTCCAAAAAATCTCATAGGGCACTAGATAATGACGAAAAACTGAATATTGTTGATTTTTGCTTTTTCAAATAACTTCTAAACTATTGAGAAAAACGTTTCAAATACAAAAGATGGATATTTTTCTTAACTAACCAGTGGCGTGCGAAATAAATTTTTATATGTGTAAATTTTCGAGATATGACACAAACTTATATTTTTTTAAATGGAACCCATATCTGATTTTAGTCTCAAAAAAATTATAATTTTTTTCTCTTTTCAACGATGTAAGGGTTATTATGTTTTGTATTTGTTTCGCCTTCAAAATTATTATTTTTTCCTTATTTTGTATTAAATTTATAATTATTTTGAAAATATTGGTAGATTTCTATTTAGAAATACTCCTTGTATTTAAATAATTTATTTCCTTAAAAAATTTTGCTCAAAACTCGTATCAAACTAATTTTTATATTTTGTATCTGGTCGCCCTTGGCACATTATAGTGTAATTTGTAATTATGAGTCTAGAATGAAAATATTAAGTAATAAAGGCATAAAACAAATTATTTCGATCAAATACAATATAATGAATAAAAATAATAATGTTTTTTTGGGAAATAATAAGAAAGTTCAGGAAAATAAAGAGCAAAATTAAATTTTAGGAGCAAAACAAATATAAAACATAATAACTTTTACATCACTGAAAAGAGAAAAAAATAATGATTTTTTTAAGACTGAAATCAGATATGGGTTCCATTTAAAAAAATATAAGTTTGCGTTATATCTCGAAAATTTACGGATATAAAAATTTATTTCGTACGCCACTGGTTATCTAATAAAAATATCTATGTTTTATATTTGAAACGTTTTTCTCAATTACTAATAGTTCAGAAGTTATTTGAAAAAGAAAAAATCAACAATATTCAGTTTTTCGTCATTATCTAGTGCCCTATGAGAATTTTTGGAAAAACAAAAGCACATCTGAGATGGCCTCCCAAAGGCGCACAAAAAGTTCCATTTAACCGATATCGTATCTCTTATAGTTCTCGAGATCCCAATGGTGGCACCTCTAAATGGGACACACTGTATATTAACCCTAACAGAAATTTTATTACAAAAACGTATTTATTCACAGGTAAATTAACGAATGATATTGAAATGAAAAAAACAAATGATTCGTTGAAAATTATGAATTATTACTTGCATGTGAAATCTAGATTCTTCATTGTATCAATTTTTATGCTGGGAATATTAATCACAATTTTATAATTATCATTTGAATAATTTATTTGCTCTATAATAGATTGCTACTGTTTTTTTTTTTTTTTTTTTTTTTTATAGAAATTAACTACCTGCTTATAATGTTATGTCCTATATAATCTGATAAATCACTAAACAATGTTAAATCGGAAATTAATAACGTACAAGACCATAATGCACTAATATTGATTTAATGATTTCAATGTCTATTAGTACTACTATATATAGGTTAATGATACATTATGTAACTAATCCTACACATCATGCATGCCGTAGCAAGGACTACATCGAACTTACACTCGATCCTGTATTTCGCGTTTACGAATTTTGTGATTGATCCTGTTTAACTGAAAAATAATGTTCATCTTTGTATAACTGTTTTTAGGGATTTTTATTTGTGAAGTTGATAACTTAGTCTGTGTCAAACACAGATTTATTATTTTAGTTGTCATTGCTTTTATAAATTTTGTGGCATAAAGTAAGAACAACCAATGTCAACATTTTGTAAATTTTAGAATAACTGATTTAATACGTGCTTATATTACCGAGAAATAGCAATTTGCCGTTTTAGTAATGACTGTTAAAAATTAGCTTTATTTCGAGTTTCTTTTCAATTTGAAAACTACGCTTTTATACAAAAAAATAATACCAAAACTAGGTATTTGTTGCTTTGAAAAATGTTCAATTTCGTAAAGCAATATTTTTTACGTCCTGTCATAAGTTTTCTCAAATTTACTCCGCCGGAGAAAATGTGTCAGCTAAGCAAAATTTCCAGTCACGAAAATCGTGAAATTATCAATAAAAAATATTTCCGGATTCCCTGTATAAACTCCAAGCCGAAGGCGAACCTTAGCGTGCGTTTAGAATTCGGCCTCCGCATTGTCACACATAAAAAAATATATATTCCCGAGTCCACGAACGATATATCGAGCATGACACACAAGTTTTTTTACAATATACGGCCAACAATTTTTCCACGTCTCGGGCGGCTATGAAAAATACGATGACATATTTTAAGTCTTAAATGGAATAGAACTTGTTGACAATTTTTGTAAGTGTCACAGTGATAAAGAAGCGCTAAGTGACTATCAATCTAACGCCCTGTTCAAGAAGATAACGGATATTGTTCACCCGATTGCAGAAAACTTTTATTGCCTTTCAAAATAGGGATTAGGTCGTATTCCAACCATTCTTACAACTGAGTAGTTGCTCAGATTAAATTAATAAAAGGAGAAAAACACTAATTCGTACGAACTATTCTCAGATAAAAAAAAAAAACTTTCAGTTGATCAGTAAATGTTTATTAAATCAAAAAGACGACGTGGGTACAGCCATTTTAAAGTCTATAGAACAATTAAGAAAGTTAATAATTGTACAGCCCGATTCACAAAAAAGTTTAAGCTAATCCTCATTTTTGGATTAGCGAATTCTACTCTAATTTTGACAGTTTATATCTTAAAATATAGGCTAATCTATTCCTGGTATCTACCTTTATTGATAATATCATGAAAATTAAATTTTAAATAGAATAGAATTCACTAATCCAAAAATGAGGATTAGCTTAAACTTTTTTGTGAATCGGGCTGGTAATTTTAAGTTATGCAAATAGTTTTTTTTAATTAACTTATAAATAGTGAGAAACAATTGTTATGAATTGTAGAAATGTCAAAATTAAATTAATATAACCACTGAAATAACGAAGATACTTATAAACTCCTGGACAAAATTAACGCATCACTTATATTTTCGCGATTTATTTTAAAATATAATAATATATGAATTTTTCTTAGGGTGCAGTCGAAAATTCAGGGTTCTAGACATATGAGAATAATAACAATTAAGAATCAATTCTAGTTTATATGAGTATTTTATTGTTTCCTGTGTTGACAAGGAAAAAGTATGGAAAAGTAAAAGTATTTTTACATTTAATTTAAATTTGATTTCATGTTTTTATGTTTTACTACGAAATTAACATTAAATTGAATTGGGAAAATTAATAGAGGTTGATATTTGTCCGAATTCGAGGTTTTTCGGGCGTTAGCTCTATTGGATGGGGCCAATGTCATATAAGATTGGGGAACTTCGTAGATTTCTAACTCTAGAAATTCTGAGAAGACGACAAATTACTAGCAATATGCAAAATATTCACATTCCTGAAGCCCGTGCTGCGTCGATATCTACCCGTGTGGTAAGAACACTAGAGAAAGCAAGACTGGCCAATAAATGTACTAACACAGAACCGTGTCTCACCAGAACTCATCGAGTAACTCGCTTACAAATTTATAAGACAACATATTCCCTGGAATTCGGCTGATTGAAACCGTGTTTTGTTTTCTGATGAAACATGAGTCAGCTTAAAATTACCAGGCGAAAGAGATCATACCTGGAGGAGACCTGGACAGCGATATACTCAGTGATAAATTGCTCCACGAGAGCCCTGCTTTTGTGATTCAATACTGTTTTGGGCAGCTAATTGTTTTAAGAGATGCACAGAGTTGGCGGTGCTTCGTAGAAGATCAATGAATGAACAGAAATACGTGCAGGATGTCACCATGTCACTCCTTTTTCGCCGGTAATTGGAGGAATTTTCATACTTATTCATGATAATGTAAGATCGCATCGGACTCGGGGCGTAGATGAATATTGAAATACGGTAGAAATTAACCGTATGGAATTGCCACCTAGCAGTCCAGAATTAAATCCAATAGAGCACGTATGGGATATGCTGAAAAGAAGCGAAAGAGGTCTTGTACCCGTCCCATGCACTCTAGATGAGCTAGAGAATGCTGGGCTACAAGAATGGAAAAACATACGTCACCATGCAATTCGAAATTTATTTCGAAGCATGGGACGAAGAAAGCAAGCCATAATTAATGTAAGAAGTGGTAATATATATTTTTTTCCCATAACATTTTAAATTTTAATTTATTTAAAAAAAAATCACAATGTCTTCATTTTGAATAATACTGTAGTTTTTAATTTAAAGGTATATTATGTTGCGTTATTTTCTACAAATTTTTAATTACCTGTAAAGGACTAATTTAAAAAACCATAAAACATGCCAAAAATAAGCTGACTTTGTGAAATAAACGAAATATTAAAAGTGATGCGTATATTGAGGTTAGCAGTATTTTCAACTGATAAGAAAATATTATTATGACAACACACCAGCACATGTTTGAAAAACGAATGTTATTCCCTGATGTTTGACATATTTATTAAAAAAATCTGATGTGGCCAGTCCATAACCTCCCGCTGGGAATTTAATCACGCATCAGGCAATCATTATGTTCAAATATTTTTATATTGACACATAACAATCTTTATATGGAGTTGAGTTGTGAAAGGCAGAGAATACGGTTGTGTGCGAACGTGCGGCGATAGTCAATTTCGTTAAACGATAGATATCACGCTTTAATTCGCGGACCATATGAAATAATTAAACTCTAGTGAAACAAGGTAGTGTTGTGAATAAAGAAAGTGAAGTGAGAAGTACCTAGAAGCTCTAAATTAGAGTAAAAAAGTGTATACAGCGGTGAGACAGTAGCCAAGGACGTACATATAAACGCTAAGCAAGCGTAGTTTAGCGGCGGTAAGCTAGAACCTGCATACCAAGATAAAAATTGTAGTCAGGCCCGTACTCAGGAAAGTTTTGCAAATATGTCATCGGATAGAGATGATAAAAGTAACAAAGAAGGAAGTGATAAAATAGAATTAAGAGATTTAATGAAAATTATATTACAAATAAAGAACGATACAAAAGAGATAAAACAGGATCAGAAAGAATATAAAGAGGAAATACTACGAATGAAACAGATAAATGAACAGCTGAAGGAAGAAAACATAGAGATAAAAAAAGAATTGAACGACATGAAAGAGAGAATCGAGAGATTAGATAAAGAAAAAATCAAAAATAATTTCGTGATTGTAGGGCTAAGAACAGACTCAATCAGCAGAAAAGACCTAAAAAACACCGTGGAAGACTTCATACACAAGAAAATTGGAGTTAATGTACAAGTGAAGGAAGCAATAAAGATAGGAGAGAAGACATGTAAGGTACAAATGGAAAATTTTCAAGATAAACAAAAAGTAATGGCGAATAAAAAGAACCTAAGAACCTTAAAGGACAAAATCTTCATAAACAACGAACTAACAAGAAATGAGCGCGAAATACAAAAGGAAATAAAAATGTTAGCAGAGAAAAATAAAAAGGCAGGAGATATATTGAAGATAGGCTATCAGAAAATAACAATAAATGGAAAGGAATGGAAATGGGACAAAACACAAAAGAAGATGATAGAGGTCAAAGAAGAAGGAGGTACTGCGTCAAAAAACTAAGGGAAAAACGAGGAAAATTGCAACAAAAAGGAAAGACGTCGCAAGCAAAGGAAAAGGATATGATAAGGAACAACAAAACACATATAATTAAGTACGGGATGGGCAATATAAAAAATAGAGTTAATAAACCAGGGAAAATAATAAAATTTGGAACATGGAATGTAAAAAGTTTAACAGGAAAAGAATATGAATTAACAGAAGAACTGGCAAAAATGAATATGGATTACGTGGGTATAACAGAAACAAAGAGGAAAGGCAAAGGAATCACAAAGACACAAAATGGATATTGGATGTACTGGGTAGGAGTATCGGAAAAAGAAAACGCCAAGGCAGGGGTGGCAATTTTAATTAAAGAGGATAAGATGAAATATGTTTCGAAAGAAAACCTATTGAATGAAAGATTACTATCAATAAATGTTAAGGAAGGAGACGAAAACGAAGAATACACGCTAATTGTGGGCTATGGACCGAACGAGGACGCAAGAAAAGAAGAAAAAGATAACTTCTTTAAAGAACTACAAGAAATAGTAGACAGAAGTGAAAAGAGAGTAATAATAATGGGAGACCTTAACGGGAGGGTAGGAAATAAGAATGATGGAATAGAGTGGTGCTTAGGAAGGAATGGAGAGAATGTGACGAATACAAACGGGAAAAGAATAATAGAGTTTTGCCTAGAGAATGAGTTCAAAATCGGAAATACACACTTCAAGCACAAAGAAATACATAAAATAACAAGACAAGTTATAAGCAGAAATGAAAAATCGATTATAGATTATTTCCTAATTAACATAGACAGCTGGAATAGAGTAAAAGACATAAAAGTAAAAAGAGGACCAGAGATTGGAAGCGACCATTTCCTTGTAACAATGATACTAAAGCAAGAAGTAATCACAAAAAACGAAACCAAAAGAAAGATAGTAAATAAGAAAATAAAATGCCATGAACTTAGAAGACAAGAGATAGAAGAAAAATTTCAAAAGAACGTCAACGAAGAGTTTAAGAAAAAAGCAAAAGAAAAAGAAGGAAACATAGAAAAGAAATGGAAGAACTTCAAAAAGACAGTACTAGAGGCAGCAGAAAAAAGCTGCGGCACGACTAGAATAGTGAACAGAAACACAAACAAAACTAGATGGTGGTCGGAAAGGGTAAAAGTTACAGTGAAAGAAAAAAAGAACAAGTGGAATAAATATCTACAAACGAAAGAACCTACTGACTATGAAAAATATAAAGAACAAAGGAAAAAAGTAAAAAGAGTAATAAAGGAAGAAAAAGAAAAAGCATGGAGAGAATTTGGTGAAAAAATGAAAAACGCATACAATGAAAACCAGAAATTATTTTTTGGAACACTTAAAAATATAAGACAAAAGAAGACAGCAACAATTACGAACATTAAAGATAAGGAAGGAAAGACGATAGCAGAAGAAGACAGAATAATGGATAGATGGAGACAGTATTTCATAGAATTACTAGAGGGAAATGATACTAAAGATGAAGAACAACAAGAAAGCCATCGCACCCGAACAAAGGAAACAGAAATAACACAAGAAGAAGAAATAAGCTTGAAAGAAATAATAGAAGCAATAAGAAAAACCAAAAGAGGAAAAGCTCCCGGACATGACAAAATAACAGCAGACATGCTGAAAGCACTACCCGAATCAGCACTACAGGAACTTAAAGACATAATGAATGAAGCGCTAAAAGGAATAACACCAGCAGAATGGCAAATAGGTATCATAACACCAATATTTAAAAAAGGAGATAGCAGAGAGTGCCGGAACTATAGAGGAATTACCCTAATAAGCACAGTGGCCAAAATATATGCAAGAATCCTGGAGAGTAGACTAAGAAGAGAGCTGGAAGAATCTTTAGAGGAAACTCAATTTGGTTTTAGACCAAATAGAGGAGTAAATGATGCGATATTCATACTAAGACAAATAGGGGAAAAGGCAATAAAAGAAGGGAGAAACGTACATGTGTGCTTCATTGATCTAGAGAAAGCGTTTGATAGAATCAATAGAGAAGACATATGGAAAACGCTAAGAAAAAGGGGAATATCAAATACGTTAATAACAGGAATTCAGAGCCTATATTCAAACACTAAGAGCTATGTAAGAGTGAAACAAGAGACCTCCAATACATTTGAAACTACAGCCGGAGTAAGGCAAGGATGCATTTTGAGCCCGCTTCTGTTTACGCTAATTCTTGACGAAGGAATAAAAGAGACAAAGAAAGAAGTAAAGAAATACTACATAGGAAATTGGAAAAATTGAGAAGAGTGGAAATAGCAGAATTATGCTATGCAGATGACATGGTCATCATAGCAGAAGACGAAAAAACCTTAATAAGGAATATAGAAATATATGATAAAGCGCTACAAAAATTAAACATGAAGATCAATAAAGAAAAAACGAAAACCATGATACTAGGAAGAAATGATCAACACCACACGATACAACTAAAAAATGAAAATCTACAGCAAGTCCAAAAATTTAAATACCTGGGAGCAATGATCTCAGAAGATGGAAGATTTGATGAAGAAATAAAAGAAAGAAGAACAACAGGAGGCAAAATATTCAATAGCATCAAACACAGCTTCTTAGGAAAGAAAGAAATACCGAAAGAGACCAGGGTACAAATATTTAAGAAAGTAGTGACACCTATACTCATACACGGAGCTGAAACATGGACATTAACGCAAAGACAAAAAGAAAAAATTACGGCTACCGAAATGAGATTCTTGAGAAAAATAGAGGGGAAAACAAGACTGGACAGAATTGAAAACACAACCTACAGACAAAACTTAAAAGTAAAAGCAATAGAAGATAAGATAGCAGAAGGACAGATGAGATGGTATGGGCATGTAGAAAGGATGAGAGAGGAGAGAATAGTTAAAAAAGTGTTTGAAGCAAAAATTGGAAGAAAGAAACCACGAGGACGACCAAGAAGAACGTGGCTGGAAGAAGTAAAGGAGGCAGCGCAAAGAAGAGGTCTAACTTGGGAAGAAACGAAGACAGCAACACAAGATAGAGCAGAGTGGAAAGAAATATGGAGAAGACCAACAAATCAGAACTCAACCCCCTCCCCCGCAGGCCGGGGGAACGCCTTACACCCGTGAGGGTAGAAAGGTGCAGGATTAAGAGAGAACAATCTTTATGTTACATATAACAAATATATCATACACAAAATAAATTTCACAAATATTGACAGAACTAATAGAAAAACTTAACAAAAATCAAAATAGTACTCGCATCTTTACACAAAGTCTTTTCAGAGCCGTACCCTGAAACACAATGTAGCAAATCAATAGTACTTCTAATATTTATGTATGATTGAGAATATAATTCATTAGTCACGTGACATGTTTTCCGCCAATCAACATTCAGAATTTCCCTAGTTACATGTCTATCACAGCGATGATAAAAAACAAAGAAATTATCACCTTATGTACATTCGTTTCTAAGGGATTTTTACAACATTGACAGTTAATTTTAACAAAAAAATTATTATATTCTCTCATTAAATATAAGCTCGTGACATGATTAATCATCGAAGATATTGCACGTGAAATCTGCAACTCGGTTTCACTCGAAAATATCATCGATGATAATCATATCATTTGTTATATTACGTATGAAAATATATTATTTTCACAAACCTTAATTTTATTAGATTCATATTATTACTACATTCTCCTTAACAGACAAGATGTATGAAAATAAATTATATTATAAATTCATATTTAAAGTTATTTACAGTTATTTGCTAAATGCTATTATCGTAGAATTGAAGATTATACCATTATATTCTATTTCTATTAGTAAAAGTTGCTGAAAAATTACATTCAATGTATTTTTTTCAAGAAAAACTGTTAAAAGCTCGTATAAATGATACCTCCGGTTATCCGATATACACTAAAAACTAATGAGCTGTTCTATGCATTAGTATAGAATAGAATGGGTATACAAACTTTCAAAATTTTCTGATTGGTAGTATTTGAGTAATCGTGTCCACATGATCCACATGATCCACACATCCACACACACAGACACACACACAGACACACACACAGACACACACACAGACACACACACACACACACACACACACACACACACACACACACACACATACCCACATACCCACATACCCACAGATATACTAAAAATGTTAAAATCGGATTCTAGGGACATCAAAACGTGCTTATTCACTAAAATATCTATATGCTATTTTTAGCACGATCCCTATACCTCCCTTACCTAGGGTAGCGGGAGGTAAAAAATAAAAACTATGAGGCATTACAATCATTGTTGAGAAATCGTTAAAGGTTGCAGTCTCGAGAAAAATTATATTTGTGGCGCTATTACGCAAATGCGCAATAAAGTGTTAAATGAACTGCCAACGTTGCAACCAACTATTCAGCGTGAGATTTAATTCACGCATAATCAGAAAAATAATTACTAATTTTTTTTCACTGGAAATATAAATTTTACAAGAAAAAAAAATGTGTACAGTAAAATTTTTGATAGAAGTCCGATCAAGGCCATCTACGAATTGCATCTATGAATTAAGATTTTGTGCTGTCAAATTTAGTAGTGTCGTTTACATAATTTTTATGAGGTACACAAGATATTATGTACCCTCATAAAAACTAAGTAAAAGACATTACTAAATTTGACAGCATAAAATCTTAATTCATAGATACAATTCGTAGATGGCCTTGATCGGACTTCTTTCAAAATTTTTATTGTAATTGCTTTTAAGACCAAAAAAAGACAAAATAAAAAATCTTGCATTGGTAGCTATTTTTGAGTTTAAGAAAACTTATTTCCCGCATGATTTCGAACAAAATCTGGTTTGCGTCTTTATCTATGAACAACAGCTCATCTAAGATGGCCTAACAAAAGTACCAGTTATAAATTCCGAGAACCCATTGCATTATCAGTGTTGGTAAACTCCTTTAAAGGTGTGAATTGAGCTCCTCCTTCTCCTTCAAGCTCCAACCATTTCCAAATGCTAGCGTTGAACCTGGCGTCGATGGCCGTGAAATGCACGTTTTAAGCCGATTAGACGCTGACGCCTCGCGCACACTTGAACAGGACTTAGACGTTGGCGTCCCAGGACAGAGAACGACGCTCAGGTGTCCGATGTTCATTAATAATATTTAATACTTATTGACATATCAAAATAGAAAATCATGTGCCTTATTTCTTTTAGTTTATAACAATTTGTAATTGAACAAAACATGAGAAAACCAGGGATTTGTTAACTACTGGATGGAGCAAGTGTATATCTATATATGTATTTCTTGTGTACCCGGCTAGATTAAGAGTGAACACAGGAACTGTGAGTGAGATAGATATAGATAATTCTATAGTAACTGTATATACATAGTGTGGCCAACCGCCGCCATATTTAGGCAAAATGCGCGGGAAATTTGAATTCATATGATGTGATAACTAAACAAAATTCGATAAACAATTAATGAAAGAGCATATTAAATTGAAACAAAATATTTATTTTCATTTTAAATCTTTTCAAAAAACTGTTTTCACAACCAACCACCACGCAACCAGGCATCTGAAATATATACCTTAATATTAGACATTTTTACTAATTTTGACAGTTAACCTAAAAAAGATATGATGTTAAAAAATATATGTATATAATACTTTGAGTTATAAATATACAAATACACGTGTAATTTAATTATTTGCACTATCTAAAATATAAATATAATATAATTACCTTCAATTCACGTATAATTCACGTAACAAATCTCAAAATGTCGCTTTTTCGCCATAATATCCGCCATATTTAGGCAAATTTGCGCCGACCAATCAAAATCGATCCCCCTATTGGCCACACTATGTATATACAGTCACTATAGATAATTCCACTTTAGACAAGTGAAGTTGATATTTATATCTGTCATATTCACATCAAATTCACGACAAAAATTAATTGTGTTTAAGTATATTTGATCATGAAACGTGAAATAAGTACGAGTACAACCAATGCAACGCTAAATTAGAACACATAAGAATATAAGTCATGTTTATTTGTCAAATTATTTTTAGAAGAAATCATAATTTTAATCATAACTTACTAATGAAACGTCCCAGCACTATTCATCACATTTTTTGATACACAAGTTTTACACACCTTCGAACCATTCTCATATATTAAAATAATTATATTTCAATGATGATTTCAAGAATAACCTAAAATTTGTCAAACCTGTCAAACAAAAGATTTGTTAAGTAACGGAAACAAAGACAACAAATCGGAATTATGTATGACTATCTCTGTCGATCTGGCCGGGTACATGGTACAGATTCACTCACTCTATCCAAAACACGAAATTACTTAACAAAACATTAAATATTTTTTCTAGTCACTATAGAAAGTAGCCATTTGCGCTCTATTTTGTCAACGCAAAACGTCACTTTGATGCTCATGCGCGACAAAGTAGAAAAGTCCCCCCCGCTGTCTAAATTTCTAACTATACAATGTTGAGAAATGTCACTTGTCTACATACTTAATAGAAACGTTTAGTTAGGAACTAATGGCACTGTAGTTACTCATTTACCATGTACACAAATCAATCTGACATATGCTCTGTCGGTATATTACATAACCAAACAAAATGCCGGAGTGCTGTGAAAATAAAATAGGGCATTCATTTACAAAAACGAAAGTATAAAAGCTTAGATTAGATTGAAGAAATACCTCAAGAAGAATGGAAAATAACGGTAAAGTAAAATTAAATATAAAATAAATTGTGTGAACAGTGTTTACGTTTAGTAATACGAATGATTGTACACAGATGCCAGTAGATGTATGTATAGTGGCGACGATAGTTGCGAGTCGTACTGTGACATATGATCTCGAGTTTACTGTATTTATTTTGATTGCAATAAAGTTATTAGTTATTTCATTACTTAAATAATTGCGAGAAGTCAGTCAATATACCAGGTAACATAGATGTCTATAATCACAAATTCCTTGAAATATTTGTTAATTTTTTCAGTGTGACAGGCGTAATTACTAACCACACATTTTGCTACAAAAAAACTTATCAAATCATCACAAATATTGCTTCCGCGCTATAATTTTGGTTTATTTTATGGAATAGAAGGCTAATGTAGCGATATAATTATTTAAAAGCATTTTGAGTTTATACCATATCTTTTATATTAGCCAGTCGTTATTTATTGAGCACTACTGTAAGTAGAAAGTGTACTTTTTATTATTTTTTCTACAGTCACTATAGAAAGTAGCCATTTGCGCTCTCTTTTGTCAACGCAAAATGTCACTTTGCCGCTCATGCGCGACAAAGTAGTAAAATCGCTCGCTGTTCAAATTTCTAAGTATACAATGTTGAGAAATGTCACTTGTCTACATTCTTAATGAAAATGTTTAGTTAGGAACTAATGGCACTGTAATTACACATTTATCACGTTCACAAGTCAATTTGACATATGTTCTGTCGGTATTTAACATAACCTAACAAAATGCCACACTGCTGTGAAAATGAAATAGGGCATTCATTTACAAAAACGAAAGTATAAAATTCTTAGATTAGATTGAATAAAAACTCAAGAAGAATGGAAAATAACGATAAAATAAAATTAAATATAAAATAAATTGTGTGAACAGTTATGTTTAGTAATAGGAATGATTGTACACAGATGGCGGTAGGATAGTTGCGAGTCGTACTGACATCTGATCTCTAGTTAACTATTTATTTTGATTACAATAAAGTTATTAGTTTTGTCGTTACTTAAATAATTGTGAGAAGTCAGTCAATGCACATACATGTCTATATAATCACAAATTCCTTGAAATATTTGTTAATTTTTTCAGTGTGACAGGCGTGACAACTAACCACACATTTTGCTACAAAAACTCATCAAATCATCACAAATCCTTGCTTCCACGCTCTAATTTTGGTTTTTTTATGGAATAGAAGGCTAATGTAACGATATAATCATTTAAAAGCCTTTTTAAGTTTAAACCGTGTCTTTTGTATTAGCCAATCGTTATTTATTGAGCAGTACTGTAAGTATAAAGTGTACATTTTATTATTTTTTATGGTGAAGGACCCCATTGTGGCGACTGTAGAAAAAATCTTGTGTGTGTTTCGAGCGCAAATGTACATTGTTGATTTCGAGATAATGCCGCACTCCTTCGTCGCGGCAACTATTTCCCATTTTGCGCTCTTAATACACAAATAGCTATTAAAAATGACTGATTAAAATACACTATGTTATTACAAGAAGTTATTTTAAAGATGCTGAAAAAGCCGGTATAATTATAAATAACATTAAAACCCAAGATCTACTGTTTGTAATTACTTAAAGTACATAAGACTTTAATATATTGATGTAACTAAGTACAACGTAGAACCCGAAAAACAAATAATTAAAAATTTATTGTTGTTTACAAAATGTAATTAAATAAAAAATAAGTAAAAGAAAATGGAGCTTAACATTATTTTATTTAGAAATTTAGGTTATTGCAGAAACAAGAAACTTACAAGTGTACTTTCGTATTAGTATTGATTTCCGATATGCAGTCTTGCTTAATAAGTAAACAATTTAATTATAAGCTATTTACTCTGTAATAAGTTTAAAATTGATTTTTTTTTAATATTTTATTTAAGGTAAAATAATAGAGCATTAAGTGAAGATGTTCTAAATACCTAAATGCATTTGAACACTTAATGACTAATTTTTCATGAAAGGCAATTACTTGAGAGAATTATTATAAAAACTAGTAGTTAAAAACGGGATTGAGTATAAATTACATACTATAACAAAGTACGTACTATTGTCATTTTATAAATAATAAATATCGTATCAATTTACTATTAGCATTATTTATTAATATTTTGAATATTTTGTAGATCCAATCTTTTTTAGTCTTCATTTTTTTTTTTTTGGAGCAATATTTGGTTGTCTTGAATAATATACTCATTTATATTTACATTGAATTAACCCTCTTACTACGCAATTTGTATTTCAGTAAATACAGAATATTTTCCTTGTTAGTAAAATAAATAAAATTAAAGTAAGTATACATACATATGAAAAATAGTAATAATAGTCAGAATTAAAATATTGCTATTGAGATTATGGGGTATACGAGTACAAAGAAAAATATTTAAAACAGTGAGTTTCATATTTACAAATAAATCATGCATTTATACACCAAGTGAGGTAAGAAAATGTTTATTCATGAGCCCGTAAGGAGGGGGGGAGTAATAAAGAAACAATCTTAGGTCACTTGATTTGTACAATATTTTATTTTGACAAAACAGTAATAACAACCATTACGAATTAATTTTGACAAAATAAGAATTAATCATTTAGTAGTCTTTGCATGTGGATCGTCGTTATTTATTTAATTGTGACTTTTTAATGTGACAAACTGACTTAAAATTCAGTAACAGTATTTAATTCACTAGCAAATAAACAGTTACTAATATTTGTTGCTATGGAGTTCATATTAAAAAATAAAATATATCATCACGGCATATTACCCATTTCTGGGTGTGCCATTATCTACAACACATGTAGACATCGGTAAGGATGAGTTCATATTAACAGTTTAAAACATCAAAATTTAATAAAAATTGTAACAGCATTATTATACTCAGGCTGTTGTATTAGTAACAATTAATTAGATAGATTGACAAACAATACTTTGATTACTCTAACAATTGAGGAACTCTTAAAAAAAAAACAACCTTAGTCTTTTTTTTTCTTTTGGGTCAAGGCATAAACTTTCTAGTTTCTTTACTATTTGACGAATTCTCTAGCATAATTTAACTCAGGATGTTAACAGAAAATTTAATACTACTGATCAATTACGAGTACTTTAAAGTGTAATATATTCCTCTGACTAAGATACTTTTTGAGAAAAACAATTTTTTCCAAATTATTTTGCATCATTGAAAGTAGATGTCGCTGTGTTGTATGTATCTTATTAACAATTTGGACTATGGTTGTTTTTAACAACAGCTTTTCAATTATTTTACAACTGTCAAATTGAAACACATTGTGATTTGTTTTACTGTCCATAGCATACTGAAAATTACTTAAAAATTATTAAAATACAGAGTGAGTCAGAAAGAAACTGTCAAATTTGAAGAATGGACACCAGAAGTAAATACATAACTAAAATATTTTTTAAAAAATTAATAATAATCAATTTTCAGTTTTACATTTTGCTCTAAAATTTATAGGTAAAAAGATATCGGTAAGTGAAAAGAGGAGACATATTATTAAAAGACGGGTACATTGCGTAAACATAAAATTGTATTGAGTCATTTCGATTACGAAATCTAAAAAGTGTTGATATGTTTGTTTATATTTTATAAAAGAAACGTTGTGCATGTTTATGGTAAGAGAGCAGTAAAACTAATGTGAGAAGTTAAATCCAACTATTTATGCGGACCACATCGAGAAGCAGAACCAGAGCCCAATTCCTAGCATCGTCAATGTCAGTAAATTGTAAGTAAACCGCATGGTAGATAAACCGAAAATATGAGCAAGATACTAGCGGAAATATGATGGTAGCGAAACGGTTAGGGAACCCGTTTAGAGAACGTCATAGCGGAAATATACACAGAAACTACGTTCTAAACATAAACTTTATTATTTGTATACACACATAGCGCCGGGTAGTTTGCAGTGTAGCCATGTGTGCGGCGCCACCATCGCATAATCCACGTGTTTATTGCGAAAAACCTGCTGTGAAAATACTTTATTAGATTTTTACATTCTAAGCACGGCAGGCCCGGTTGATATTTGCCGTACTAAAATTATTTATCGCTAGAATAAAATTCTTCAAGATTTCCAAGCCGCGTGCAATTGAAGCTTTGTTTCAGTTTTCAGTACATTGACTTCACTTTGTAAAACAAATTATAGAAAAAAAAGTGTTAATGAAGGATTTTTGTTTCATTTATGAACAGACAGTTGCATAACTGTTAAGATTTTTAAAGCCAAAAGGAAAAGAATAATGAAAAATGAAAAGAAAATGATGCCTAATAAAGGACTCAAATACAGAATATTGGGCTAAAAAGATATCGTTGTTAGACTATTGCTACGAATTAACAGATATTTTGAAATTTATTTTTACCTCCTGCTACCCTAGGTAAAGGAGGTATAGGGATTGTGCTAAAGATCGCGTGTAGTAAATAAGCACGTTTTGTTGTCCCCAGAATCCGATTTTAACATTTTTACAATGATGTATGTGGGTATTTTGTATACCCGTTCTATACTAATGTGGGAAGAGCTCATTAGTTTTTAGTGTATATTGGATAACCGGTAGTATCATTTATACAAGCTTTTAACAGTTTTTCTTGTAAAAAATTCATTGAATATAATTTTTTAGCAACTTTTACTAATTAGAATTGAATATAATGATACAATCTTCAATTCTACTATAATAATTTTTAGTAAATAATTCTAGATAACTTTAAATATGAATATATAATATAATTTATTTTCATATATCATCTTGCCTATTCGTCAAACAAAAACATAATTTTAATAACAATTTTGACATATTTAAACAAATGTCACCAAGGTTGGCCTGATTTAAATCATTTGATTTAAATCTTGATTTAAATTATGATTTAAATCAACTAATTTTTAAAAAATTTTGACCTATTTTATTTAGGTATGCATTATGCATTGTTTAAAAAAACGCGCGCGTGTGTACGTTATATACTAAATTTATGCAAAAAGTCAAATGCATTTTTATTACAGATTTCGTTTTCATTTATGAAATAAAATATTTATATTGCTTTTGATTTTTTTTAAATCAATGATTTTTGATTTTTTTAAATAAATCATGATTTTATCCAACCCTGGTTATAACTCATTGATTTATTTTGAAAAGTATTGATTTAAAAAGGATGATTGTGAATATAAATTCTCAAATAATTCCGGCAATTCCTAGGTAATTCCGCTAATTCCTAGTAATTCCAGTAATTCCAAGTAATTCCGCTAATTCCCAGGTAATCCACTAATTTCCTACTAATTCCACGAATTCTCCAAATCTAGTAATTTCACTAATTCTTGGGTAATTCCGCTAATTCCCAGGTAATCCACTAATTTCCTACTAATTCCACGAATTCTCCAATTCTGGTAATTTCACTAATTCTCAGGTAATTCTGCTAATTCCCAGGTAATCCACTAATTTCCTACTAATTCTTCGAATTCTCCAATTCTGGTAATTTCACTAATTCTCAGGTAATTCCGCTAATTCCCAGGTAATCCACTAATTTCCTACTAATTCCACGAATTCTCCAATTCTGGTAATTTTACTAATTCTCAGGTAATTCTGCTAATTCCCAGGTAATCCACTAATTTCCTACTAATTCTTCGAATTCTCCAATTCTGGTAATTTCACTAATTCTCAGGTAATTCCGCTAATTCCCAGGTAATCCACTAATTTCCTACTAATTCTACGAATTCTCCTATTCTGGTAATTTCACTAATTCTCAGGTAATTCCGCTAATTCCCAGGTAATCCACTAATTTCCTACTAATTCCACGAATTCTCCATTTCTGGTAATTTCACTAATTCTCAGGTAATTCCGCTAATTCCCAGGTAATCCACTAATTTCCTACTAATTCTACGAATTCTCCAATTCTGGTAATTTCACTAATTCTCTGGTAATTACGCTAATTCCCAGGTAATAGACTAATTTCCTACTAATTCCACGAATTCTCCAATTCTGGTAATTTCACTAATTCTCAGGTAATTACGCTAATTCCCAGGTAATCCACTAATTTCCTACTAATTCCACGAATTCTCCAATTCTGGTAATTTCACTAATTCTCAGGTAATTCCGCTAATTCCCAGGTAATCCACTAATTTCCTACTAATTCCACGAATTCTCCAATTCTGGTAATTTCACTAATTCTAAAGTAATTCCGCTAATTTCCAGGCAATCCACTAATTTCCTACTAATTCTACGAATTCTCCTATTCTGGTAATTTCACTAATTCTCAGGTAATTCCGCTAATTCCCAGGTAATCCACTAATTTCCTACTAATTCCACGAATTCTCCAATTCTGGTAATTTCACTAATTCTCAGGTAATTCCGCTAATTCCCAGGTAATCCACTAATTTCCTACTAATTCTACGAATTCTCCAATTCTGGTAATTTCACTAATTCTCTGGTAATTACGCTAATTCCCAGGTAATCGACTAATTTCCTACTAATTCCACGAATTCTCCAATTCTGGTAATTTCACTAATTCTCAGGTAATTACGCTAATTCCCAGGTAATCCACTAATTTCCTACTAATTCCACGAATTCTCCAATTCTGGTAATTTCACTAATTCTCAGGTAATTCCGCTAATTCCCAGGTAATCCACTAATTTCCTACTAATTCTACGAATTCTCCAATTCTGGTAATTTCACTAATTCTCAGGTAATTCCGCTAATTCCCAGGTAATCCACTAATTTCCTACTAATTCTACGAATTCTCCTATTCTGGTAATTTCACTAATTCTCAGGTAATTCCGCTAATTCCCAGGTAATCCACTAATTTCCTACTAATTTCACGAATTCTCCAATTCTGGTAATTTCACTAATTCTCAGGTAATTCCGCTAATTCCCAGGTAATCCACTAATTTCCTACTAATTCTACGAATTCTCCAATTCTGGTAATTTCACTAATTCTCAGGTAATTCCGCTAATTCCCAGGTAATCCACTAATTTCCTACTAATTCTACGAATTCTCCTATTCTGGTAATTTCACTAATTCTCAGGTAATTCCGCTAATTCCCAGGTAATCCACTAATTTCCTACTAATTCCACGAATTCTCCAATTCTGGTAATTTCACTAATTCTCAGGTAATTCCGCTAATTCCCAGGTAATCCACTAATTTCCTACTAATTCTACGAATTCTCCAATTCTGGTAATTTCACTAATTCTCTGGTAATTACGCTAATTCCCAGGTAATCGACTAATTTCCTACTAATTCCACGAATTCTCCAATTCTGGTAATTTCACTAATTCTCAGGTAATTCCGCTAATTCCCAGGTAATCCACTAATTTCCTACTAATTCTACGAATTCTCCTATTCTGGTAATTTCACTAATTCTCAGGTAATTCCGCTAATTCCCAGGTAATCCACTAATTTCCTACTAATTCCACGAATTCTCCAATTCTTTTAATTTCACTAATTCTCAGGTAATTCCGGAAATTCCAAGTAATTTCATTAATTCCCAAGTAATTCCGGTAATTTCTAGGTTAATTCCAGTAATTCCTAGTAATTCCGGTAATTTCTAGGTTAATTCCAGTAATTCCTAGTAATTCCAGTAATTCCTAGTAATTCCAAGTAATTCCAGTAATTCCTGGGTTAATTCCAGTAATTCCTAGTAATTCCAGTAATTCCTGGGTTAATTCCAGTAATTCCTAGTAATTCCGGTAATTCCTAGGTTAATTCCAGTAATTCCTAGTAATTCCGGTAATTCCTAGGTTAATTCCAGTAATTCCTAGGTTAATTCCGGTAATTCCAAGTAATTCCAGTAATTCCTGGGTTAATTCCAGTAATTCCTAGTAATTCCTAGGTTAATTCCAGTAATTCCTAGGTTAATTCCGGTAATTCCAAGTAATTCCAGTAATTCCTGGGTTAATTCCAGTAATTCCTAGTAATTCCAGTAATTCCAGTAATTCCTAGTAATTCCAGTAATTCCGCTAATTCTCAAATAATTCCGGTAATTTCTGGGTAATTCCGCTAATTCCTAGTAATTCCAGTAATTCCAAGTAATTCCGGTAGTTCCCAGGTAATTCCGGTATTCCTGGGTAATTTCACTAATTCCCAAGAAATTCCGGGAATTCCACGAATTTATCCAATTCTTATAACTTTTGTTCAAGGTTGGCCTTTAAATCAAGATTTAAACCAAATGATTTAAATCAACTGATTTTTTAAAAAAATCACTGATTTTTATCACAGATGAAAAAAAGATTTAAATTGTAATAAAAATGAATTTATTTACTACAAAAGTATAAATAACAACAAAAATATGTACTGTATTCGAATTCTAACAGATTACTGATTACATGTTTTGACCTATTTTATTTAGGTATGCATTATGCATTGTTTAAAAAAACGCGCGCGTGTGTACGTTAAATACTAAATTTATGCAAAAATTCAAATGCATTTTGATTACAGATTTCGTTTTCGTTTATGAAATAAAATATTTATATTGCTTTTGAAACAATTAAAAAAGTACAATAACACCACTAAATCTTTAAAAATAATCAAAAAATCAAAAAATCATGATTTATTTGATTTTTTTTTAAATCAATGATTTTTGATTTTTTTAAATAAATCATGATTTTATCCAACCCTGAATGTCACTGACAGGAAGTAATTACATTAAAATTAATAATGAAACCGCGTTACGGAGAATATACGAGTAATATCAAAATATTTAATTCTAATGAAATTAAGGTTTGTAAAAATAATATATTTTCCATCATACAGAAGTGTTAGATGTACAGGATGATCTGATTTAAATTTGCTAATTGCTATTTTTGCGGCACTATAAATTAATATTAATTTACAACTACACATTTACGAAATGGATCATGTACGGCGAAGTATTTACAAGGATTTCGTTTTAGAGCACCTATAACTTAATGCTGATTTTTATAAGAATGTGTGTGACAATTTTTCCTCAAAGTCTATTAAAATATGATCCAAAACTTCTCAAATTTGTATTTAAAACTCATATATAATTTGAAACAACATATTAGATTTTAACCATATATGATAAATCGGATGTAGTATTTAATTTGGAGCTTTAACAGATTTTTGAGAAAAAACAATTAAATAATCCAAAATTTCGTATTACAGATTTTTCTATTTATTGGACAACAAATTAGATTTTATTTACAAACGATCAACCGGAAGTGATACTTTACTTTAAGCTCACTGCTATTTTAAACATGGAATTGGCGGGAGGTCATGTGTTGACCACATCAGATTTTTAAAATTGTGAAGAAACATAATAAAATAGAGTTTCGTAGGTAACTTTTAATTGTAAACACCTTTGCACTCTACAGCTTTTGCCATGAGCAGGATATTGTATAAATCTAAAAACACGTGTTAAATTCCTGTACTCACTCCTCACCGCACAAATCTGTAGTATGTACCGAAAAAAATTCCAGTCATACCATGAACAGTTTTGAATTGGGATATGTGACTAAATGTTGATTTCTACATATTATGATACTATCCAAAAAAAAACCTTCTTTTATTAAAGCGATTATTGATTTGTAATTTATAAGAAGAAATAGTAAAAAATTGTGAAGCGGTAGAGTGGCGTGATAAAAGTCAATAAAAGTATTGAAACTAATAATATTTCATGAAATCATGCTTTGATTTTCTATAATAACGATATATTAAAAAGAGAGGCACTTGAAGCTTCGAATAATTAAATATAATATGTAAAGCCTGTATGTCACGTTCCATAATTCTAGTCAGAATTACGGACATAATTATAGCCAGAATAGACGGTCACATACAGAATTTTTAACAAAGATTTCTCCTGACCCCAGAATTATATTTTTATGAAGAAAAAGTGCGCACACAATATGCGATATGTATTATGATATCGGGCAGTTAAAAGTGGAATTTTTAATAATTATTGTAGTCGTTGATTATTGTTTACATTTATAAATTTAATAAAATATAATTAAATTGTCTTTGACTCGAAAGCTAGTAGTAATACACATAGAATATAATGAAGAACATTCATATGTATAGCCAGTATTATCTATTAAATTACGTAACAAATGGCATACAGAATATTTGTATATATAAAATTAAGTGCACAAATTTATTCAGAATTCTGTCCATAATTATGGACCGTGATAAATGGGCATTTATTTCAACATGTACAAAATATTTGACCGTTTCGGGCAAAAAAATTAGCTCATTTTCAGCAATAGGTAAAAAATTAAATTTCTTTTTTTTGAAATACAATTATCAATATATTTTTACAGGTTGTGCGAATAATTCAACTCCAGGATTTATTGGTAATCATAATAGGAACGATGAAGAAAAAACTGTAGATATCGGTAATGATGATGATGATACCATATTTGTAACGTGCGGGCGTTTACCAGGCGTCACCTCACGGGCACTCATTGCTGGCGTGGAGAGTGCACCACAGGGGTCACTTTTGTGCCATTTAAAATTCGAAATATTTGGCGCCGGTCTGGTACTCCCGGTTGACCAATTATAATCAAAATCTAATCAGCTCTTCATATACTGTAAAGAAGAGGAATACGAAAGAAACATAATAAAACGTGCTTATTCATAAAAAAACTCACCATAGAATTGTTTGACTAAAGACAGTACCTTCCTTACCTAAAGGTGACGGAAGGTAAAAAAGAACGAAATTTCAATTTGTTCATGTTAATCCATCTTCATAATGTCACAACTCACAAACAGAAAAAACAGCTGACGGATGAAGCAAATACCTTACCGCCAATAGTTCTCTCTTTTGAAAATTTACATTTGGAAATATAAAAAATAGTTATATTCCAAATCTAAATTTCAAAATTTGTAAATGGGGGATTACGGCTCAATGGAATTAAAGGAAAATAGTAAAAAAAAATACGAATGTATATGCTGAGTAACGAATATTAATAAAAAAATGAAATGGTATAATTGAGATATTTCGGAAATAAAGGGTTTTTTTTTGTTATAACGCTTCGACACTAATATGAAAATATTTTGATTGGCGACCGAGAAACCGCAAATACATGCATTACAAATAGCGTGTTAGGAGGTGGGATTACTACCAATGGAAGTTAAGAAATTCAAATTCGAAAGGAGGGGCTAACATTCCTGTACTACAGTTTCCAAACAGTTTTTATTTTAACATAAATTTCTTGCATTAAACTTAATAATTTAAATACACCTGTAATTATAAAGTATGTATACTTATACAGTGTTATAATATTCATTTATATTTTTATGTAAATATAAATTAAAATAGCATATAATTCAAGAACATTTAGGTCCATGATGAAAACAGTTTGATATAAAAACACATAAATGTGACGTCACGTCAATCTTTTCAAAATTCGGGAGACCATAACTCGCTTCTTAATAGGAATTTTTTCACCGGATTATCATCAATAGTCTTAGTTTTCCTAATATTTTCAGATGAAATTATATAAAAAAAATGGTGTAATCCCCCATTGTTCATAAACCATCGTATGCGTGTTAAGTGCCTTATGTCAACTTAATTTTTATAGCACTGAGATTTTTGCATTTGAAGTAATAATAGAAAAGAAAAAGAAAAAGTAGGTTAAGAAGAAGTAAAATAGCGATGCAGATCTTGGCATCTTTATTTCACTAAGGCTAAGCAAATGCAGGCGCGGTGTTGTATTCTCTTCGCTAAATGAAGAACAAGAAGAGCACAACAACGGGCAACGGCATTCCCTTACAGTTCACGATTCAACAATCGCTTAGAAGCCGGGCTTGTTTAGCGAAACCGTTTTTTCCTCTCGTAACTATAAACCCTAATTTACGAGCATGAGTATTAACAAAGCTCCACATAAAAGTTAAGAAACTGAGGACATAAAAAACGTATTTTCTTGCTGGAATGGCCGCGACTCAAGTTCCCGGAAAAACTTTATTATAACCTGATATCTTGGGAAGTAATTAACCAGGCTAATTATCAACTTCTTCGCTGTTTTATTTGCAATACTAATATAACTAAATGATGTGGATGCCCTCCTGTAACAACAACGTAATTTTTTACATAATATTTTAACTTAACGTCTGGCAATTTCAAACAATGTCCAATGTACATTGAGAAAACTGCTAAAAAAGAAGAAAGGAAGTAGTATGAGGCCCACATAGATACAGTTACAATAATTGCAAAATGTGTTTAAAGAAATCTAAGTAGCATGTGTTTATTGACGGTACAAATGAGTAAAGATGTATTTTATCAAGATATATGTACAATTGCGGCCAAAAAAATGGAAACACCTACGTTTATCTAGTTAGCTCTTTTTATGAATTTTTAACATTGTAATTTGACTTCCATGTCAAAATGACATCATATAATTAAGCCAATTCTGAACAAATCTGTAAGTCTTACAGATCTGTAAATCTATAAAAAAAACTGACAAAAACACATCTAGTTTTATCATTAATATAAAATTATACAGAAGAGTGGCTAGTTTCGTTGCGATTTTGTTCATTATTTACAAATTTACAGATCTGTAAGAGCTACAGTTTTGTTCAGAATCGGGCCAAATGTCACACAAGCAGTGGCGTTTCATTATGAAATCCATAAAACTGTTTTTATTTACTTAATTTTTATTTTACCATTTAAATAATTTAATCAAAACAGAGAAAGAGAAACGTGTATTACTTATATGAAAAATAAAATATAATGAAAAACGGTGAACACAAAATTATAAACCAAAAAATCAAAAACAAAGAATTAATATTTTATGGGGGCTCCATTGATTTATATCATAGCTATCGTCTTTTCGTTTTCATTCAAATGTCGAGTAGTGATTTCAAATTATTTTCATTTAATGTGACATTGGCATTTATGTAAATAATTACAGGAAATTTTCGACGCCTATGTTTGAATATCCTGGCAAACACTGAATTACAAAAATAAAAAATAGGTGTTTCCAATTTTTTGGCCGCAATAGTACGTATAATATCAGTTTACTCTCGAATTTCACATTTCTTTTTCTTTTTTCAACAACTACCTTTCAGGACTTTTTATTAAATATAAAAGGCAACATTTATGAATGACATTTGATATTTTATTTTAGCAGTTTCTCTCTTTTATGTATTTATTTATATGTATATTTACTTCATGTCACTAAGGATTAAAGAAATTTTTATTTATCCTTGTTATTGAAGTTTTCCTTTAGTAACGTAGGTTTCGTATATTCTTTTATTAATATCTGGATCTGGGCGTATTTCATTTTCTTATTTGTCCGGTTATCGAACGTATTTATTTTTCTAAGACATCCGGTTGAAGCACTTAACCTGTAAATTTGACCGAAAAAAAAAAATAGTGACCTATCGCACATGCGCAGAGCGGCCACTTCTCAAACAGAACCTAAAAACCGCTGTCTTCCAATTATGAATTGTCAGTTAGGTATTGTTATAGTTTGTCTTTTGTAAAAAAATCCAACCAAAACAATACCTCACTCACAATTCCTAATTGGTAGACAGTGGTTTTTAGGTAGATTCGAGAAGTGGCCGCTAGAATTGTCAGCTAGATTTCGACTGGTCCAGGTGCTACTGTTCACTAATTTTTGTTACGGCTCTGTCTGGACAGTGCCGTAACTTCCTGTTAAACGGTTAACAGAGGGTTTAACCAGAGATGAAAATATCAGCCTTTCGAAATATTTTATTTAATATTTTACCAGAATATAGGTCGTTATTTAGTATAATACCTAGTTAATATGTGAAATTAGTTCTAATTTTATGTTTCAGCATAGCATTTCAGTTAATCTGCAAAATAACTAATTATATTATTATTAATTATAAAAAATTCAATTCTAATTCTTCAAACAAATTTTGTTTCTTCATATGTGCTCCAATTTTAATATTTTCTTTTAACTTAGTTAACATAGTCTACTTTTCAATTTCGTAAAAGCAAAATATATTTTTTAAATAACTTAGTATTTTTTGAGTTATTGGTCCTACATTGGCTAGGCTAGTCAGTCATAATTCGAGTAAAAGTAACTTTCGATTTCCTGGATTGTGTGTCAATTTTTATTTCGATATTGAATTTATTTTCTGTGCCGAGGGAAAGCGTTTGGCGATTAAGAGCGAAGTGTGAATTATGCGCCGGTCCCCTCTATTGGCAAATCTGCTTAAAAGTCTGAGATATGAATATAATCCGTAATATATGAAACCGTAAAAGAATATAAAAATCCTTTTATAAAGCTTTTATTAAAATTCTGTGATTTATTTGTCAAATTATACCATATCTTTGTAAGTCTGCAGTAATAAAAATGACAAATAGGCAATTTTGGAAATAAACAACGGGGTTATTTTTCAGTTTTGCCGATTTTATTAAAATACACATTTGGCCTGGTTTATTATTGCCAGCATTTCTTCATCAGCGTTGAGAACAACAGGAAAAATTAAATCGAAAATTAGTTATACCATTTGTGGCTAATTTTTTCCCTTATGTTCTGCGTACATATAGAAATCCATGTTTTATTAAGAATAATAGCAAGCAGAAATATAAATATTATTTTTCTACACTATTGAAAGTTTTGTATTTAGTAGGTGTAGGCAATTTAATTTTGGTGGTTTTTTTGCTGAAAATTTTGTTTCCTTTTTAAATAATTGTAAGTAGAATTTAATTTAATTATCTTTAAATAAATAAATATATTACTTAACAACGTTTTATTACCCATTTCTTGATTTGATTTCTTTTTAGCAGATTTCGGAAATGATAAATTTGTACCTTTACAGCATTTACTGAGGGATAACGTTTGTCTTAAATTTAACGTATATTTGCTAGAGTGTCAGATTTCAGTTATTATTGTCCGTTTACAAATTAAATTCAAAATTTTCCTAGTTCTATATTAACTTTTTACTTCTCATTGGATCGTGTTCTTTCTTATTTTATACTGAAACCTAAATATTGCTTTCCATTTTGACTTTCTGTCACTTGGGCTATTGCCTATTGGGCATAATCATTTTTAATAAATTATTTACTTATTTTTTGTGATTTTTTTAATATCAGAAACAAATAGTTATTTCAAACACTAATTTTGAGAAATCGTGTTGTTGAGACAGAGAGTTTAATTATTTTTTCTTTTTGTTGTAAATATTTTTACTACATTGTATTTTCAAATTAAAAATTGTCAATTCCCGCACTAGTGCGGAAATGTATTTTGTTGTGAAACAAGTGTACTACTACAGTAACTTGTTATTTTTTATATTCTATAAGCACAGAGTTATTACAGTTTTAGATACTTAGTTGTTAAACAAGTTATTACGCTAGAGACTAGCCAAACGTAGTATTTAAGGTATAGTAACCTTTCAGAATGGCTGGAATTTGGATGAATTTTGAATTTAATAGAGCACTGGCAGATTTGGAAAATCGGTATGTATAAATAAGTAACTGTAAATAATTTTCGGTAACGTTTATTTATGAAATTGAAAAATTTATTTGATAAATTTATATTTTTATTTCACAGAAGAAGAAATAGGTTAGAAAATAGATTTCTTAATTTCGGATATAAAATTTAAAAAATTGTTCCGATTACCAAAATCAATTGTACAAGATCTTATTGAAAAAGTAACTCCGTTAGCAGAACCTTCAATAAGATCAACAAGCGTACCTACTCATTTAAAAGTAAGCTGTACATTTTTCTTGGCTCCTTTCTTTGTATTATTCAAAATATTTGTAAGTTCTTCCCATGACAATTTAAGCTCATTAGTTTTCAGAGGATGTATTTTCATTTCGAGCATTATTTCGTGGTTTTTTAAATAAGCTATTAATATTTCCAACTGTTCGTTGGTTTTTCTTGAACCCCTAGGCTTCTTATATACCATGATGCAAACAGATATAACACTTGGTCACTTACAAAACTAACACTAAGAAATGTCACTTGTCAGATTAGAATACACGCAGAAGAAGAAATACGCATGCGCACCACAATTCGTGTTCCTCATTTCACTGCTATCTTAGTAACTAAGTTTGTTTAGTTACTCTGGTAGTAACATTCCTAAACATATAATTACAAAATACGAAATATGTATTCAGTTACTAGGATAGTTGCTATCAGAGTAACTTCATAGTAACGTTGCTAACAAGTAACAATATTAGATACTTTTTACAGAATCGGGCTGATTATTCTAAAACCATGCAAATTCCAAAACTCGATACCCTTGTTTCTAAAAACCTGGCATTCATTTCAGAAACACTGATCTTCTGTACTTGTCACAAAAATAATTATTTCGTCTCGTAGTTTGAAAACTGAGTATAGAAAAAAGTTAAAAAATATGAAGTCAACCTTTGAAATAATCTAGGATCTTTCAATTTCAAATAATGATTGTACGGTCCTTGTCCTTTTCCTTGATGGTACTGGGGATAAAAGATAGGGTCTCATCCTCATTGCAATACTCTTTTATTCGTTGTAAAAAGCAAGCAATGTAGATAACATCCAACATTAGTTTATCAATTACCCCAAATCGTTTTGTTTCGCTAAATTATGACAAAACTTAAGGCGTGAGTTTTAAACGAATCCGCGCGTCGTTTACACCCCTTTGTCTCGTGTACAAATGTTAATTACATTTGACAAGTTCAACTTTACAATTTCTGCATTGTCAGTTCAGTTAGCGTAATGCCGCCATTTACTTCCAGACGATATTCAACAAAAGCGAGTAATAATTTATCAAATGTTAACGAACTAATTGCATTAATTAGGTGTCTCTTTCAAACGAATGCAAACTTGATACTGACAACTTAATAAACTTGTATATCCTGCATGCGTTTCATGATAGAGACGAAAACGCTCTAATTGTTTATTCCTTATCACGATTTAATTAGATACCACTTTTTATTTAGCAAGTAATTGCCGTTGGCTTCCATATGTTCCCATTCCGAACTGAAAGGAATGTAATTATTGTTGTTTTTGAATTGTTAATGAATTTTAAAGAGAGTGATGTCATTATTTGTCAATCATTATCAAAAAAAAATTTTTACTTATTTTTATTCTTCTTTTGTTCATTTATAAAACATACGTCTTGTTTTTGTCAGTAATGGAAGTTTGCCACACCTACCTATGTTCAGTGATAAGTAAAATAAAATTAATTTTAAATAAAAATATATTTTTCTTAATTCTTTCGAATTTCAAAATAAACAAAAATAAATAATATTTTAGGTAAACGTCAAAATATTTTCTTAATAAACAAAGAAGGAAATGAAGTTCAAATGCCGGAAACTGATAATACATTAAAGTTTCTTCATTTTGAAAAATTGAAAAATTCATAATTTTTGATGAAAATATATGAATTTATCTTTGTGTGTAACAAAAAATAGTATATACGGTATACAATAACGAGTCATTTCAAAAGTATTTTAAATGAAAGATCATGCAATATTTTTCGTAGTAATAAAAATAATAATACTTTCTTGTTATTTTGGTAAATAATTAAAATAAATAATCGACACCAGAAATATATATATATATATAAATAAAAGTAAGCGATAATTTGTCACATATTAAACTGTATGTACTCTGACGTCACATTCTGTTTCAAATCACGTATTTTGCAGTCGTTATCTATCAATTGGAAAATAAATTGAGCAACTGTTATCTACAGTTGCTATTGATATTTAACAAGAGCAATGGTTATTTGTAGTTGTTACGAGTTATGGAATCCCATGTTTTGTTTATTTAATTATTTATAAGCTTTGATATTAAATAAAAACCAACGTGTCACTCAAAAACAAAACCGCAAATGTCAAATTACACTGATATATTCAAGTGGCCTCTAGTGAGAAATTCACGAACTAGATAAAATATATCTCTGTCTCTGTCTGGCCAGCCGAAATCAAAACATTCAGTGAAGAGGAATAGGGAGTGTTTTGTCTAGTTATATTTCGTCGTTGCCTAGGCCAGTAAATAAGTGGTTGTGAACGATATGATGTTAACCCATGTGTCCCTGAATCAAATTCCAAAAGCATGGGCGTCATTTTTGAGAGAGCATTTATAATACGCAAATGTTATTTGCAAGAAATATTATATTATTCCGCTCCATTAGGAGGAAGTCACCTAGACTTTCTTAATAAATCCGATAGTTTTCTATAGTATTTCTTAGAAATAAGAATATACAATTCCAGGAACAATAAGTATTTTACCTTTTGCAGGCCCGGAAATTAAATTTATGTAAGCAGATTTTAATAATGCTCATTTATTGCAAGAAAAATTGGCTTGTAAGGGTATTGCTCGCATAATATAAAATCAATGAAGTATGAATTATTGGCAAAGTAAGCCTTGTCTTTGTCTTTCCCCTAGTAATTAAATATGTTGTGTGACATTTAATTACCAAGTGAAATTCGTTGGTTGCAAAGGTTAGGAACACAGGCTATTGTGTCGGGTTTATTGTCATTGGAGTTCCGAGAGACTTTGGTCGGTTTACATATTTTATGACATACGAGTGCCAATGGGACATGCGAACATTTACCGCATGCATAGTCATTAGAATGCATACGTATTGTGCTGTACTGGAACCGCAGTGTATGGCCTATGGTTTGTGTAATAAAACAGTTTAGTTGACTGGATAATATACATACATGCATATCTTGCGCTGTAATTCAGGCGAACTGGGTGTCACAAACCTTTCGTCATAACGGGCAACTCTCAACGGCTATGATGCCTTGTTTGCGCGTTCGTAGTAATCGTTGTTAACAAATACCAACACATATTCATGATGTTTCATCTAACCATGCTTTACCACCACTTTTACTTGCTCTACAACTTACATTAATGTCAAGAATATCAATACATATTTTCATTTGTAAAAATAAATTTACTCAAATTGCTTCTTTTATGCCCGGTTTCACCATTGTCGAATAAATTTACAAATAGTTATCTGACGAATAAATTTTATTCATCGGTTAGTCAAAGTTTCGTTTCACCAACCAAAATCGTTGAATAGATAGTTATTCACGGAATATTATTTTTCTTTCTATTATTTTGCATTGAGTATACAGCTAACAAGTTCATCTCCCTGACAAAACTGTCATGTTCGCTATCAACGAAAATAATTTTTTGATTTGTGTCATTAAAATCAAATGAAAATGAGTGAAAATATAAATAAGAAGAGGGAAAGAAGTTAAAAATTCCTTCATGAAAAAAAAAATGTTTAAAAATTGTAATGGAAGAATATTTGTATACCTATTATAGAAAATAATAAAACTGATGATGTGTTGTCACAAGAAAAAAATTAAAGAATGGAATATTTTTGCACAAAAAAAACCTTCATAAAAGAACTGGTATATTTCTTTCATTTATTGGCTCCAGATGATGCTGAATCATATTTAGAATTTCTTAAACGCATTATTTTGATAATCAGAATCGCATGTGAAAATCTACTTCGTCAAATTGATTATAAATTATGATCATGTGATTATAGGGATCATTCCTTTTTCACCGGAATAACAATTTCTTCATCAGAAGATGTCAACAATGATGAAGATGAGATTCTAATATTGACGGAAATATAAATAACAACTAAAGATAACTTCATTTTTCATATTTATCTATTATCCGTTTTAGACCGGTACCTTTTGTAAATATTCTTCTGATCGCCACTGAACAATTATATTATAACACGCACAATAAAAATGTCAAATGTCAAACTATTCGTTGAATAAATATTTAACTGGTCAAAAATCTCCAGATAATTTAACTGACGATTTATTCGTCGAATAACTGCTAACTGACGTTGGTGGAACAAAAATATGCTATTTTATTCGACGAATAGCTTAACTGATGAATAAACTATTTATTCGTCAATGGTGAAACCGGGCATTAATCTTACCGCAATAAAACTAAACATTTTTATCTAATTTTTGGCACTATTTACCTTCGTTTCATTTGAAATCTCAAATAATAATAATATTGGCTTTCACGTTTATAGTCAATTTTATTCGATAGTTTTTTCTCAAATCGTTACTTACAGAGTGTCCCGAATAATGGGAATGGGTTGGGCAGAAAGGACGGACGTTTTTAAACGTCATAAAATTGATATTTTTTTGCTCAATTTAAAATTTATTGACAGATTTGAGTTCGTAATGACATAGCAAAGTGTCAAAATCAATCGTGCATTTCTGGAGGCATTGCAATAGCAAGAAAAATTTAAGTTAAGTTCTAGAAAAGAAGGTATTCTTAAAATAGAGGGCATTACAAATATATCATAAAAACTTTAATTCTTATAAGATGATTAAGATGGAGAAACAATTATTGAATATAGGTCTTACTTACAAAGATCATGAATATCCTTGCAACGAATCAATGTGTAAATCTCAGAAAAAAATAAAATACAAATATATTTAAACATGTATGAATGATGATTTTGTGTCATAAATATATCAAGATAGTTATGAAAATCAAAATCAATAATTTAATGCGATAGATATACTCTGGCTTGCAAAAAAACGCGTACACCTATTTTATACTATATTGAGTCATTTTTGAATTTAACGTGTCAATTAAGATACGAAAATAAACAGACAAGTAGTATACATACTTTTTACCTCTCGCTAAGAGAGGTATTGGATTCATGCTAAAATTCGCATATCCAGATTTTATTGAATAAGCACGATTTAAGGTCCCTAGAATCCGATTATAACATTTTTAAAATGATGTCTGTGTATGTGTGTGTCTGGATGTGTGTATGTATATCTGGATGTTGTAGACACGATTCCTCAAAAACTATAAGACTTAAAATATATTTAACTGCAGTTTCCTCAATCTGACATTCCTGGGAAGAGCTGAAAATGTTTTGGTAACAATTGAACAACCAGAAGTAGTAGTTTCTTAGAAAAATTCTTCTAAATATAATTTTTTGGGAGTATTTTTTATTAAATATTGAAGAACATAAAATTCTCCATCTAATACACTTCAATCATTTTATTTTATCTTGTATAGATTTAGAGATAAAGACACTATAATTTATAGAGTAATCTAATCGCAGAGGCTAAGGCACTAAGGAAACCAGTTGACAAATTCCAATGTTTATAACATAGTTTGTAAATGACACATGTCAGTGTCAAAAATCAACGGTTTTAGTGACATTCTGATAGCTTTTTCTGGGAAGTATATTTAATTTTTCTTATTGTTTTATTAATTAAATATTTGAAATTATAGGTAAAATTGTGGTAAAATGCATATATCCATCAGAAACACCGCCAATCTGGTTAATGAATTGGAAGTATCTGTGACATTTAGAAACTTCCTCATACAATGAAAAATAGATATAATGAGAATTATATGTGTGCAGAAGACATGTTAAATACAATAAAAATACAATATTTGGGTAAAGTTCTGTAATATTTTGTTATAAAACGACGGTTCGAAAGCGTAGTGCAATACAATACTTATATAGCCTAATATGGAAATGGCGAGAAGTCTTGTGCTGGCCACAATAGATTTTTTAAAATTTATTTGTAATTTAAAAGTAAATTAGACACAATGAATTACGTACTCCACAATAGATAAAATTGTGACAAATAAAATAAAATAAATATATCATCACGGCATATTACCCATTTCTGGTTGTGCCAGTATCTACAACACATGTAGACATCGGTAATGATGACGATATATTTTACCGTGTGGGCGCTTACCAGGCGTCACCTCACGGGTACTCATAGCTGGTGTGGAGAGTGACATGATAGCGACAACTCAATTGTTAGTTGTTACATTACTAAAAAAAAAAAAAATGTAAAAACTTTGCTATTCGGTTTTTAAGGCGTACCTACGTGATTTTTCTGCAAGCCAGTGTACATTTATAAGTAATTATAAAAAAGTAAATATTTTCTGACACATTAAAGATACAAATAAAAACGAGAAATAGAACTGCACAGTTATAAAGATAATTTGAATATTAAAATTACATTTCGCAAATAAAGGCTCTCTGTGAATAGAGGAAATAAGAGAAATGCAGTCTTTGAAGACACATCAAACGATTCATTGATTGGACATACTTTATTCAGTTTAGTCGTACGGAACGCAGGAATAAAGACAGTTGTACGCAAGGCAGCAGGAGAAGGACAGCAGGAGAACCAGCCGTACGTGTAAAAGGGAAAGCAAGAGAGGCAGACACATGCCTCCGCAGTGGGGAAGAAAGAGCAAGACAAAATGAAAACTGCTCAACCGTCAGTCAGTTCATTTCATTCGAGCAGAGAATTTTTACAGAAAGTTCCAAAAGACGGTTGGGAATTTCTATACACATTTGATTAAACTCGGTATTCCACAGCCCCCTGGTAACCCCTGGTGTGGATTAAAGTAATCAAACCAGGATTTAATCGAAAAATGATACCAAACTGTACAGGGTTGTTTATATGAAGGATACAGGACCTTTACTGCTTTACTACATTAAACGAGGTTTACCAACCCTCTTCACAGAGCTTCTCGTTTATGATGTGTACAAAAAAAAACCACTTTACTAGAGATATTGTTTACACGACGCCTGCTTAGAATATTAACATTTTCACCTCTATTTTCATTGCTGAACATCTTCATGTCAGTTTCATTTATTTTAAATACGTAATAGAAACCTAAAAAACTAATTACAAAACGAACGAAGTTTCTAATTTAGTGACTTAATTTTTACAGATTGCGTTCCGCAGTACACTGTTTTTACCTCCCGCTACCCTTGGTAAGGGAGGTATAGGGATCGTGCTAAAAACTCATATCTAGATTTTAGTAAATGGCCACGTTTTAAGATCCCTAGAATCCATTTTTAACATTTTCACGATGATGTCTGTATGTGTGTATGTGTGTGTATGGATTTTGTCTTCGCTCTAACTCAAATACTATCATTCAGAAAATTCTGAAACCTTGTATTTCTATCCTATTCTAATAAGAAAAGAAGCCGTTAGATTTTGGTGTAAATCGGATAACCGGAAATGGCACTTTACCTGAAGCTCATAATCATAATGGTTTTTCTTCAAAAAATACCATTAAACGCCATTTTTTCGAATTTTATGTCTTATGAAAATTAAAGATTATTGAATTTTCTACAGGTATTCATTAATACTTTTTCTATATATTTTACAGATAAATTTAAAAATATTTTTTACCTCCCGCTACCCTTGGTAAGGGAGGTATAGGGATCGTGCTAAAAATCATGTATCGAGATTTTAGTAAATGACCACGTTTTAAGGTCCCTAGAATCCAATTTTAACATTTTCACGATGATGTCTGTATGTGTGTATGTGTGTGTGTATGTATGTATGTATGTATGTATGTATGTGTGTGTGTGTGTATGTGTAGGAATTTTGTTTCCGCTCTAACTCAAATACTATCATACAGAAAATTCTGAAACCTACCGAAAATCGGTCACATTAATATGTTCTTATGTATGAATGCTATGATGATTGTGGAGAGGCGAAAGAAGAATGTTGTTAAAGAGTGAAGTGAGTCAGCTGAGCTCTTACTCTTATCCCTTTTCTTATTGTTACTATTGTTTCCGGGTATTTGCTAAACCCCTAAGTGGGAATCGAGTGATTTTATGTACGTATGTATGTATGTAAAAATCAAATAGCGGGAGGTTTTGTATTGGCCACATCAGATTTTTTTTATTAGTCGCGAAGCCTAAGATAAAAACTTCCTTTGTTACACAGTTCATTTTTCAAATGAATGTAACTGACAGTAAATGTCACTGTCAGAAAACTTATCAGTTCTATAATAATAGTGACATTTTAAAAAGAAAATAGTAAATAAAGCAATAGTTTTCTGCAATGGAACAGTTTGCAGCATTAGTAAATACGTAGGTATGTATTTAAATTAATAAAAATTAAATAGCGGGAGGTTTTGTGTTGGCCACATCAGATTTTTTGATTTTGTATTAAAAACTGAAGTAATGAAACGAGTAACTTAACTATGCCCGCTAGTATTTGTATATAGTGCAGTCAAATCTTACCTCCAACTGTAGTCAACTGAACTTCAAAACATTACGTTCATCTGAACTATATTTAAACGACTCAGTCGGTAAGTTTACTATAACTAACTTCACAAATATTGTTGAAATGGCACAAATAAATTTGTGTTATGTGAGAGTGATGATGTTTGATAAAAAACGATCCAGAAACTTTAGTGACGTTGAAAAATAAATGTTGTTAGATATAATGGAGGATTATTTAAACATAATAGAAAATAAAAAACCGATACAACCAACAACTCCGCAAAATTAGCTGCGTGGAACGATATAACAAAAAAAAATAGTAGAAATATGTAACTTTTACCGAAGTATGCCATAAATAAAAATCTGCTACGAAACATTGAGAAAAGAGCAAAAACAAAAAAAAAAAAAATTGCTGACGATAATTTAAGTATCGTAGTGCTATATTTTTGCACTGACCGTATCTTATTTTATTAAAGAAAATGTGATTATTTCATGATAAAAAAATTAGGTTAGTCTGACACTTATGACCGATTGCACTAGCGTAACTTATGACTATATTCTGAACAATTCTGTAAATCTTACAGATCTGTGTATCTGTAAATAATAAAAAAACTAGCAACGAAATACGTTCATGTATATTTTTTTATTTTAATCAACAAAAAAATATATACGATTTTGTTAGTTTTTTTTTTTTTAGATTTGTTCAAGATTAATCTAGTATTTTATACATTACTTGAATTAACAATATTGCATCAAAATGGATTGTCAATTCACAAAAAAAAACAGTAACTTACATTAATTCATTAATAGTTGAATATCTCTATGAAACTAAAATATTAATAATCATATTAGGTGGTGTCACATTTTGCGCTAGGTGACGTCGTATTTTGATGCCGCGAATCGTTATTAACGAAAGTATAAATGAAACTTTTAATATTTTTGAGAAATATTGTGTGTTAAATGAGAAATAAATTGTACTTTACTTTTTGTAACGATTGTATAGTAATATTAGTAGTATAGGTATATGGTTTCTTATAGGTAAATGAATATAAAATCATTCATTGATAGGGATCATTATCAAACAGTTTTCTATACATTAATGGAATCAATAAATGAACGATGAACGAAACATATATTATAATCATCCTCATTATAAATGTGTACTTTAGCAACTACATTTCAATTAAGTGTGTTACTTTAATAGCAGGTATATAATAATGTCTTTTTCTTCACATCTCTATTATCTAGATTCTAGATTTAAGAAAAAAAGTGAAAATATTTCATCTTTAAATGCAAGTTTTAAAATTCTTTTTACAACTATTTTATGATTGGTATTATTTATTTAACAGTTTTTTAGATATAATCTGGTTTTATATTTTATAGTACAGGCCTAAAAATATTTCCGATCATAAAATACCGGAACATATTTTTTCTCTCTCTACAAATCTTGTGTCGGTAATAAGAAAGAAATATGGTTGTACTTAAAGTTTTATTATGCTTCTAAAATTTTACAATAACTAGAAAAACGAATATAAAACGGAACATTTTGATTTCGCACTTTTATTTCCGCCATATTAAATTACTATCACGAGAAGTACGTAAATTCTTCCAGCTTATTTCCGGAGGATTCTACAACTTCATTTCCAAAGAATAAAAAGCTTTTAATTAAATACATCTGCAAAAAGGGATATCTCCAACATTGTAAAAAAGGGTTTAGATAAAACTACAAATTAACAAAAAGTTGCCAAGTCGTAACTTTTTGCAGGAATAATACAATTTGCAGGAAATTTGTTTTGTATGTAATTCAATAATCTATTGGTAACAGTACCGATGGCATGTTTGTTTTTTGAATGAATAAATTAAAATCTCATGAATAATTAAACTATTATAATTAAATATTGGCATTTCACACACTTATTTCATTAATAATTTATACATCGTGTTATCAGCATAATTTTGGTAATTGTATTATTACGTTTAAATATTAATATAAATTTCGTACAGTCCGCTGTTTGATTGAATTTAGAATCACCCATGATTAGCAAATTTTCATTTTGCTTTTATAATTATTACAGGATAAATGCTCGCTCTGTTTAATACAGTTGGCATTTAGGATACAAAATTGGTTTAACAAAATTGAATTGACATGTTTTACTTTCAACTAACAAATTTTAATCCTAGACAGATTGCCTATGCAACTTTTTTTAAATTTTATGTACTTGGTCAACAACCTACGACTCGTGAAAACTTTTGTGGTGACCTCATAAAAGTTTATACTTGAACACTAATATTTTTAAAAAATTTTATTTTTTTTATTCATATGCCGGTACCGTGGTTTATGTTTCTCACATTTCTGACACAAAAATATGTTAACAATTCAATGGGGTATTCCGGTGATATGGAATTAATGCAAAATAATAACTTTTTTCTATAGTTTCCATCTTCATATAGTAGAAAAATATAATAAAACATGTTTAATAAAAAGTTTTAATTGCGATGAGTCCTACTGTCTGTACTAATGTAAAAAAATATTTTTAAAAAATGTCGGAATACCCCATTCAATACGATTTTCGTGTTTCTTCAGTCGAATCGTTAATCAAAACATATAGTTGAATCATTTTTTGTGAAATGCAAGTACAGGCATATTTACTATTCACCACGTTAGATCTTTGAGATCCTCGTTGAGATCTATTTAAATTTGTTTTCTATTCAGTTGATCAACTATGTGAAATTGAAATCAGCCAGCTGTGCTACAACTATGGAAACTGGTGATATATTCAAGTATTCTAACATTCTAATATACAGTGTGTCCCATTTAGAAGTGCCACCATTGGGATCTCGAGAACTATAAGAGATACAATGTCGGTTAAATGGAACTTTTTGTGCGCCTTTGGGAGGCCATCTCAGATGTGCTTGTGTTTTTCCAAAAATTCTCATAGGGCACTAGATAATGACGAAAAACTGAATATTGTTGATTTTTTCTTTCTCAAATAACTTCTAAACTATTAGTAATTGAGAAAAACGTTTCAAATATAAAAGATAGATATTTTTATTAACTAACCAGTGGCGTACGAAATAAATTTTTATATCCGTAAATTTTCGAGATATAACACAAACTTATATTTTTTTAAATGGAACCCATATCTGATTTTAGTCTCAAAAAAATCAATAATTTTTTCTCTTTTCAATGATGTAAGGGTTATTATGTTTTATATTTGTTTTGCTCCTAAAATTTAATTTTTCTCCTTATTTTCCTGAATTTTCTTATTATTTTCCAAAAAAAAACATTATTATTTTTATTAATTATATTGTATTTGATCAAAATAATTTGTTTTATGCCTTTACTACTTAATATTTTCATTCTAGACTCATAATTACAAATTACACTATGATGAGTCAAGGGCGACCTGATACAAAATATTATAAAAATTAATTTGATACGAATTTTGAGCAAAATTTTCTAACGAAATAAATTATTTAAATACAAGGAGTATTTCCAAATAGAAATCTACCAATATTTTCAAAATAATTGTAAATTTAATACAAAATAAGGAAAAAATAATAATTTTGAAGGCAAAACAAATATAAAATATAATAACCATTACATCGTTGAAAAGAGAAAAAAATATTTATTTTTTGAGACTAAAATCAAATATGGGTTCCATTTAAAAATATATAAGTTTGTGTTATATCTCAAAACTTCACGGATATAAAAAATCATTCCGTACGCCACTGGTTAGTTAATAAAAATATATATCTTTTATATTTGAAACTTTTTTCTCAATTACCAATAGTTTAGAAGTTATTTGAAAAAGAAAAAATCAACAATAATCAGTTTTTCGTCATTATCTAGTGCCCTATGAGAATATTTAGAAAAACAAAAGCACATCTGAGATGGCCTCCCAAAGGCGCATAAAAAGTTCCATTTAACCGACATCGTATCTCTTATAGTTCTCGAGATCCCAATGGTGGCACCTCTAAATGGGACACACTGTATATATATATATATATATATATATATATATATATATATATATATATATATATATATATATATATTAATCTTTTCCAAGAAATTTTCGATATGGAATTTGTAGAAAATAGTTGTTCGTATTACAATTTTACCGGATATACAGGGTGGTTGATTTTTCATTGTCCAGCTTATATCTTCTGAAATATTAAAGGTACAAAAAAAAGTTAAAAACAAAAGTTGTTTAATACAACCTGATCTATAATTTAGTATAAACAGTTTTTTTCCAAGGCCTACCATTTTTTTTGGAAAAATGTTTAACTTTAATTTTTTAAATGGTACATCCTGTATAATTTGACAGAATAAGATCCTTAATAAATTTCTCTTTACAATGATGTGTAACAAGTAAGAATTTACCTTTAAATTATGTCCTACAAAGCAAATATAAATATGATAAAAGTAAGCTATGATATTCTATTGTTTATACCTGTACGTTCTGTCACACATGAACATTGGCTACGTAGGGGTTTGCCTTTGAATAAAATTATGTCTAATAAAGCAAGTAATAGAATTACTAGCATTGATGATTTACGAAATTATTAATACTTTTAATTATGACAGATGTTACTGGTATAAACAATAGAATATGACAGCCTACTTTTATCGTATTTCTATTTGCTTTATTAGACATAATTTAAAGGTAAACCATTACTTGTTATACATTATTGTAAAGAGAAATTTATTTAGAATTTTATTCAGTAAAAATATGTAGGGTGTTTCATTTAAAAAATCAAAGTTAAATATTTTTCTGGAAAATTGGTAGGCCTTGGAAAAAAATTGTTTATGCTAAATTATAGAACAGGTTGTATCAAATTATTTTTCTATAAATCTTTTTCTTGTATCTTTAATATTTCAGAAGATATAAGCTGGACAATGAAAAATCAACCACCCTGTATAGAATCTTTTCCAATGAATTTTTGGGTAAGGGATTTGTGCAAAATACATAGGTCCGTATTCTGACATCTTGAAGTAACGCTACTTCCGAAAAATCGCTACTTCAACTGTCAAATGTCTTGTATATTAAAAATAAGAGACAAAAATAAATTAAATTATACATGCCACTTATTTCAAATATTATAGGTTTCATTTACAAAAATATGAAACCTATTCTTGTATATTCATAAAATGAAATAAAATTTAAAAAATCGAAATATCGCTACTTCGAAAGTAGCGATACTTCAAGAGGTAAGATTACGAGCCATAGAATTTACGGAAGGTAATGTGCTGGCCACATCAGATTGTTTAGTATTAGCGTTGATTTACATTAGAGTTCAAGTAGTTCTTTTGTGATTCTTGAGTTGATCAATATGAATTTGGAGCTTAAAGCAAGAATAACCAATGTCAACAACAAATTTTCGAGAATACCTTTCTGTAAAACTTGACTTTCTTCCCTATTAATGTAAAATAAAATAAATATAAATACTAATTCTGTGTTTTAAACTTTCAGATTTCATTATCAGTCCAATAAATATTTTGGTTCAATAGATTCCGATTCCTATACGTTCCTTTACAGTCAGACCTTGACTATGCAATCTCATTTTGGTCAAAAATTGTTATTCATTATTGACGGTTTTATATCATAACTCTTTTACACAGATAGGTGACGAATGCTTCATTGGTAAATTTTGCTTCCATTTTTATGATTATTATTATTTATAATTAGCTGGCGTAGATCTTCACAAAGGTACTACGCTTTAGCCTCAAAGTAATTATGAATTATTACTCAAGTATACCGGTATTTTTCTTTTCTAAGTTGTTGACTGCGAGAACCAAACTCTTTCTTCTCATAACGTATACGAATATACTCTCTTTTGATCCACAATTATTTACAAAAATTTTTATTACAAGATAGTAAAATTGTACCTTGGTTTGTGTGAAAATAATTAGCGCAACGCTTATGCAGATTTCGACTCTATTTCATTGGAGTTAAGTGCAGGGACTTACTATGTTTTATTGTTTTAATTCTTCTATTAATATTGCTTAAAACGACACCGATAAAATATACGAGGATTTTAAAATTCTCTGGGTATTCTGGTGTTGAAAGGTCGGCCTAAAACAGGCTATCCGCTCTAAAAAATAGCACAACCTTCATAAATCTAAGGGAGTGTCATTCACAAGTGCTCAATTATTAGGAAACCTGCTGAGTAACGAAGAAATGTCAGCGTAGTGATGACGAAGAGGTGACGAATCGATGACGAAGACACGGCGTACACTGGGCTGAGTAGTGTGTGATTTCGTGACATGGCAGAGTATATAGGTAATATCCGACGTAGACGTAGGTTTTTCGACGCCCCCTGAATAAAGCTCCCTAGTTTAATTGTAGTAAGGGCATAAAACCCGGCCTTTCAAAGTGCCGTAACGTACAATACCTCGCCAAATGCTTCTACATAAAAAGAACTAAGGTACTTCTCCAAGCTCCGAATTCTGTAGAGAATTTTGTAAATCGGATTTTAATATACTATTTATGACTAGAACTCAACTTAAAAAGCGAAAAGTTGTAGTATTAAAACCCACAATCAACAACAAAAAATCTGTTGTGGCCAGCACAAGACCTTCCGTCAATTCCATGTATTTTGTACAAATCCCATACCAAAAGGTCCTTGGAACAGATTTTATATAATATCATGTAAAATCGACCTCGAACACATACTATTTTTTACAAATTCCATACCAAAAGTTCATTTGAAAAGTTTCTATAAATCCAATAAAATTATAACATAAACTACATTAAGTAATGTCCTTCCATCTTCTCTTTGGCCTTTCTCTGCGTGTCACTTGCACTATGACATACCAATTTTAGATCCTACACTTTTTTCCATATTTGGTTTTGCACTTGCAACTGACATCTGTCAATTAAATTTTTTTGAATAATTATGTCAGCTGTTTCCATGATAAATAGCAAAGCTGACTAATTTTTGAAAATTAATTTCTTTATAATGCTTTAAATTTACATCTATTGAATATGAAGGAAAATGTATAATCAAACTGTATAGAGAAGAGTATTTTCTTTAATATATATAATAACAAAATGTTAAAAAATAATATTTAACTGCGTTTTTTTAAGAAAAACTGTTAAAAACTTCAAATAAGGGTACTTCCGGTGGATCAATTATAACCAAAATCTAATCAACTCTTCATATGGATGTACAGAAGAGGAATACGAAAGAATTATAATTTTTAGAATTGTAGTATTGGAGTTATCGTCGGAGAAAACATTTGTCACACACGGACACACATACACACACATACACACACACACACACACACACACACACACACACACACACACACACACACACAGACATACATACATACATACATACATACATACATACATACATACATACATACATACATACATACATACATACAGACATCATCTTAAAAATAATAAATTTGTATTGTAGGGACCCTAAAACGTGCTTATTCATTAAAAACTCACCACCGAATTTTTTGACCAAAGACAATACCTTCCTTACCTAAAGGTCACGGAAGGTAAAAAGTACTAAACTTTAAAGTTGTGTTACTTTTGTGGAAACCGAAACCTGACAACATCTATTATTTAAATAAGAGTATAAATTCTTGCTATGAATAAATGATTGAATAGTTGATAGGAACTATGTCTTGTTTTGTGATTACTGCCATCATATATTCTTGGTAACGATATTGACATTTGTGATGTTACACCGCTTTACTACACGTTTGTATTTATGATAGGTATTTCATTAAAAATGAAAATAGTTATAACAAAAGATGAATATCATCACAAAATAATAAAAACAATTTGCCTCTCGTCGACCCAGATAAAGATATATAGTAATCATGATAAAAATTACATATTGAAATTTTAATGAATAAGTACGTGTCATAAGGTCCATAGAATCCAATATAAATAATTTTGCACAAATCACTGTCTAATGTATATGCTCCGTTTAAATTCACACGAAATACAATTAATTTACTTCCTGTTTACCTAATATAACATATAACAGATGCCCAAATAAGTTTTAAAGCTACGCAGCCTTTCTTATATTAGCAGTTGATCTGTGTAATTGCTGTTGGTATCAGTTCCTGTCCTGTTTACAGTCGGATCAGAAGCGTACACAAATGAGTTGTGGTTGATCTTGTGTAATATGTTTTTATTGTTTCATAATATATAAAATTTTCTGCTAAATTCATTGGTAAAATAAAAATATAGCATTTCATTTAAAATAAGAAAGTTAGGGTGTACTTCCGGTTAAACCGAAAGTTCCTCTACTTTTAAAATATTTTTGTTCAAACAGGCATTTCGGAAAATTCCAATATATCAAATTTTGTAAAATGATATTTAATAGTTTGAAAATTCATTTGACAACTTTAACCTTACTTTACTACTCCATGTCTTATTCTTAGTTTTAAATTCAAAATTATATAAAATAAAATTCTTAGCAGTCGTTTGTGTTCGTTTGTTTAACGAGATTTGACATTTGATATTTTTTAAATTATTAGCCACCAACCTTATAAAAATAAATTGCACTAGTCTATTACAGCACTCGAATAATCTATGACGAACTCCTTTGGCTGCTATAATAGCTTTGTTTCAGAAGCAAAATTGCAAACAATATTACATATTGAATAACGAAGTCATGGGCGTTGTTTAGCGGGGGGGGGGGGCAAGATGGGGCACTTGCCCCCCCTTAGATAGTGATACAAAAACTCAAATTTCATACATGACAAAAAAGCACCAAACACTTTAGGATAGTTATACAAAAATATATGTGACAAAAAGGACAAACATCACTTTAACGCGAATTACAAAGGCAATATAAACTATGAAACTATAATCGAAGCCAAGGCAAAAAAATTTCTCGCCCCACCCCCTTTTCCTCCCTAGGAAATTACGTAACGACACCCCTGAACGGATATCAATCAATATAAAAAACGTCGTTTTAGAAATGTTTATGCGATACTGGAATAAATATCAATACCTTTGTAATAAATGTAAATAAAGTGATATTAAAGATATATCTACAGATTGCATTTGAAGGGTACAGGGGAAGAAGGTGGTTTGTCAAAAAATGTAAATTTTGCAGGAGACAGTTTTTAAGATTTTAAGATCGTGTCATTTTTTGGATAATGCCTTCAGCTATGCACAACTTTGATGCAGGATTCTTCACTGTTTTGTAAATGAGTACTTCAAATTAGAATACTTGTCTGGCATCTTATTTTGGTGGAAATTTCGGTTTTTTAATTTGACACCAAAATAAAAAGTCAAAATTTTCACCAAAATAGGATGCCAGACAAGTTTTCTAATTTGTGGTACTCATTTACAAAACAGTAAAGAATCTTGCATTATAATTGTGCACAGCTGAAAGTACTATTCAAAAAATGACACGATCTTAAAATCTTAAAAACTGTATCCTGCAAATTTTACATTTTTTGACAAACCGCTTTTTTACCCTGTACTCATCAGCTTTCTTGATATATGAGAGTGGACAATCCACCTTTTTGCTTGGTACCGCATGTACATACCCGCCTTCTTCCTCTGTAAGAAAAATTTTCCATTGGTAATAACTTCTGACCTACCATGTTTTTGCCCAAAAGAAATATTCCACGTAAAAGATTCGGTATTTACCTACAAGATGGCATGAAAATCCTAATTTCAAATTTTTAGTGACAAACCGCTTTCTTCCCCTGTACCCTTCATTTGAATATGGCTGTCATTGTAAAACATACTAATATACATTGTAAATTGAGCTTTATCTGGTGTTTACAATGAGGTAAGGAATAAAATATGCAAAAGTTTGTTCCTTTTACTTAGGTGAATTAGGTGAACCGTCATTGATAAAAAAACACATTAATTTCTTTGTTTATTTTGGTGGCTGTGGCTCGCCGCTCTGCTCTGAATCGAAGTCGATAATTTATGTGAAAGTATCCGAAGACACACGTGCCGTCTATTGTCCCGGGATGGTTTCTCCTTATCAATCATGTCAGCCTTGGACAATGGCTCGCCGGCTCTTACATCCACTGTTATTAATTACCTTCGATGAAATTTGTTTCGGAGTAGAACAAGAACTGAAAAGTACAAAGGGTACCACCCGGAACAATTAACATTCATACTCCCGAGGCTTTTTCTTCAGTTTTTTTTAACTTTCTTTTCAGAAGAAATTAATTATCGGAATTAAGTTCATGCTTTCGAAGTAGGAAAGTAGGTAGTCCTTTTTCCTTAAACATAGAACAAGAAGAATGAATTCTCTATTTATAAATAGCTTCTTCCAGTGACGGCTCGTGAAAAATACAAGTGGCTGTTCTGCTGTTCGGGATAAAACTTTTAGTTTTATAAATTAGGTCAACCACACTTTTCTTCTTTAAAGCAAATTTATCGATAGCTAGAATGGCCGTTTGCACCGCTTCTAGTATATAATACATAACTTAACATTAAGGGGAATCTAAATTTTAATAATGCCTTGCACCGAATGCTAAATAATATTTAAGGTATACACCTACTGTAAGCTTCGGATTCCTGGGGCTTCAGGGACACTTATGCCCATATTCATAAACACTCGTAAAGTTTCAAAACGGCTCGTTATAATTTTTGACAAATAGAATCAAACTTGGCAAACAAAATTTTGATTTTTCTTTCAATGTCGACTGTTTTTATTGGATAATTATTATAACGAACCGTTTAAATTTTTTACGAGTGTTTATGAATACGGGCATTAATCTTTAAGAAACAACCTTGATAATGGATATGATTTATTAGGATGATGATGAATTTTGTTAACTTTATTTCAGCACTAGCAAAATCAGTATAATTTTTTGATAAATTGCTGAAATGTATATGTAGTGCAAATGACATTAATCTTCGCCGTTTAATCGACTGATTCTGATCTCACTCACTTTATGGTGAAGTCCTAGCTTATAATGACCCTAATTTATTTATGATTTTTACTGTATATTTTAATTATTCAATAATAAAATGAGCATTAATATTATTATCATAATAGGGAGTTATTGCAACTTCTAAGATGAAAGAACGTAAACGTTAACCTTAAGTAGAAAACACTTTATTTTAGAAATAAAGGACTTTCAATTTCAATGTTTACCGCATTTAATTCGTGTATTCACGTTAACGTTAACGCTAAAAGCAACACAAACGATGTTACATCCACACTTTTCACCGAAACATAACCTCAAAAGATACATAACTTGTGACGTTAAACGCTCGCTATTCCATTGCACATAACGTGTCTCCTTATTCATATAACGTGAACCTTATTAGTACGCATGCGCACTTGGGCTGTCACGTGACTTTAAAGTGCACGTTATTTTTACGTTGAAGCTGCAATAACTCTCTAATAAATCAATATGATGTTATCCAAGTTATCACTAACAAATTTTAATAATGAACTTCGCAACTGTTAAATACTAAACTGCAAATTTTTCTAGTGACAACGTCAAACGAATTGCGTTCCTCTATTACCTGAATCAAAAACATTGACTTTTTTACCAAATCCTATTCTTAGATAAGTAGAAGTTAACTTCTACTTATCTATTTGCGTGTGCAGAATAAAATATAAGGTGAACGTTAACTATAAGTAAAACTTAGGAAAGTAGAACTTAATATTACACCGGTGCAAATGGCCCTAATAGTACATTGAAATTTTATTATTTTCAATTATGAAATTGTAATCAACATTAGTAGTGTAGAATGTCAAGGTTTACAGAGGGATATATTATGTACTCTCTGTATTATAACATTGAAATTTCTTATTCATTTGAATCCATATCATTCTCTAAATTACATAATATTGTGTATTAAGGGCGCAAAATGGGATATTTTCGATTGAGAGGTTGTTGCCACACGACGTGGGAACGCGACATTCTCTTGAAACACACACATTTTTTTTCTATGGTCGCAAATGGAGTCCTCCACCCTAACAAAAAGTAATAAAATGTACACTTTGTACTTCCAGTAATACTTAATAAATAACGATTATATTTTTTGATTTTAATATATCGTTATTTTCCATTCTTCTTGACCTTTTACTTTAATCTAATGTAAGCATATTTTACTTTCATTTTTCTGAATGAATGCTCTATTTTATTTAGGTATTCCTTTACACAGGAGTACGGCATTTTGTTTGTTTAATATACCAGCAGAGCAATGTAAGTAACTACAGCGCCATTAGTTCCTAACAAAACGTTGCCATTAAGAATGCAGACAAGTGGCATTTCTCAACATTTTATAGTTAGAAATTCGGACAGCGAGTGTTTTTTCTACTTTGTCCTGCATGAGCGGCAAAGTAACACTTTGCGTTGACAAAAGCGAGAGCAAATGCCTACTTTGTACATAGACTGTAGAAAACAACAATTATTCAGTAGTAAACTCATTATTGTCTTATATGTTTCCGGACTTATGTGATAATTGTTTATTGTGTATTGTATAATCTTATAATGTATGGACGTTGCCATTAAGAATGCAGACAAGTGGCATTTCTCAACATTTTATAGTTAGAAATTCGGACAGCGAGTGTTTTTTCTACTTTGTCCTGCATGAGCGGCAAAGTAACACTTTGCGTTGACAAAAGCGAGAGCAAATGCCTACTTTGTACATAGACTGTAGAAAACAACAATTATTCAGTAGTAAACTCATTATTGTCTTATATGTTTCCGGACTTATGTGATAATTGTTTATTGTGTATTGTATAATCTTATAATGTATGGACAGTGGTAATCCAGCGCAATGTGTAGTGGGCGATAAAAAGTAGCATTGGCAACGTTAGTATATGGTGTCCTCGTCGCTGGTTTCGGGCGAGAGTTCTCGATAAAAAGCCTTGGTAGTGTAGCGAGGGAACTCGTGTAGCCGCGAATGGCTTTGGCTAAACCGCCGCCCAACGTACAGCGAGATTTTTCCTTTATTGTTTCTGGATGAGTTTTTGTTGTTTGCTCAAAATGACACGCCGCTATTTTTTCCTTTTTCCCGTCCCTTTACGAGAATCACTGGTTTATTGCCTTTTCCATTGTTTCACATACACGAATGGGCAAGTATAAATTACCCAATAATTCTCGTTCCCACTCGGAGAGGATCTATTCAGATTTGCCCAATGCGGCTGCAAATGACCTACAATAGCCCGGATTAAAATTACACTTTTTGTTGTACTTGTATTATTTTTAGCCGCAAAAATTAAGATATACAATTTCTGTTTTCCTTTTCCTCTCCAACGAATTTAACTTAAACGTTCACTAAACGCACTTTTATTAACGATTTCTATTAAATGTTAAGATTTACTTACGGCCAAATTCACCATTAATCTTTTGGTTAATGATGAACTGATCCTAACTCCTAATTCACCAATTTGTTTTCCGAATCAAAAACTCATGGTCTACGGACTCACAGTTTGCTTTGATTTTTGAGTTTTACATTTAATATAATTTTATTTGTGGTAATTTTACTTTCCGTTAACAGAGTATTAATTTGTAAGTTTTTAATTTATTTACAAAATATGTCATAATTTTCCTGTAATATTATATTTTTATTTTGATATAGGTAGAAATTATACTGACTCCAGTAAAGGTATGTTCTTAAATATAAAAATAGAAAATAAAAATCTGTTGTGGCCAGCACAAAACATTCGGTCAATTCGATGTATTTTGTACATATCCCATACCAAAAGTTCCTTGAAAAAGATTCTGTATATCCTGTAAAATTGTAACACGAACACACTATTTTTTACAAATTCTATACCGAAAGTTCCTTTCCCTATTTTATTAGGGGTCGCTGTTTCTTACTCTTCTCTTTTACTCATTCCTGTCCAATGCATCTTCTTCACACAATTTTTCCTCTCTCAAGTCTTCTGCTACACAGTCCTTCCATCTCCTCTATGGCCTTGCTCGTACTTCCGGTATTGAAAATTCCAATCTTGAGGCGAGGCTGCAACTGCAAGTCACTTGCGAGGGACACTCTATCACATTCACATATAACTTTCTGACCCTACTTTCAACTTTGGTTTTGCATTTGACACTGACATCTGTCGATTAATTTTTTTTTTGAATATTTCAGATGTTTCCATAATTTTAACAAAGCTGACTAATTTTTGAAAGTTAATCTCTCTTAATATCTCTATCACTGTATATCTATTGAATATGAAGGAAAATGTATAATCAAACCGTATAGAGAATAAGATTTTCTTTCATATTGATAATCACAAAATGTCGAAAAATGATATTTAACTGCGTTTTTTCAAGAAAAACTGTTAAAAGCTTCAAATAAGGGTACTTCCGGTGGATCAATTATAACCAAAATCTAATCAGCTCTTCATATGGATGTAAAGAAGAGGAGTACGAAAGAATTATAATTTTTAGAATTGTAGTATTGGAGTTATCGCCGGAGAAAAATTGTCACACACGGACACACACACGCACACACACACACATACATACATACATACATACAAACATATCTTAAAAATAATAAATTCGTATTCTAGGGACCCTAAAACGTGCTTATTCATTAAAAACTCACCAACGAAATTTTTGACCAAAGACAATACCTTCCTTACCTAAAGTTGACGGAAGGTAATAAACCCAATGCGGTTTTAAATAAAATTAATGAAGGAGCATAAGGCAATAGCCAGAATCCTAACTCTTGACTTACTTAAAATGTACAAATAAAATATAATACAACTACCATGTTGCTCTAAAAGGCTGAAGCTGAAGCAAATACGGTCTAAATCGTATTATGAAAGAAGAAGTTGTGTAATTTGTCACTGTAGTTAATGCGGAAATATCTGCAGTATATCCTCGAACGTATGTATGTATGATCTCCTCGGAGTTGAATGTATTGCTTTGCTGGTAGTGCATTAGTGAGTAAGTTGCATGGGAGGAAAGTTTGGGATGTTGGGTTGCCTGCGGCAGGTTTCACGCGCGGTTAGTCCCGCTGGACCCCGGTCCATCAACTTGTCTGCCACACGTGATTCTCATACAAATCCTCTGACACCCACATACAAAGACCTACCTACCCTTCATTACCCAACTCTTTATCTACTGCCAGCGTACATCTCCCTATTAGTTCCTACACCGATAAACTACATCTACAAGGTATCAAGAACATCAATACGGCCAGCCGCTGATTCAGATTCTTCACCCAGGCGGATTAGTACCCATGCATTTTTATGCTACAATAAGCTTCGTTCGTAAACTATTTTTGGTGATATTGTGTTATTGGGGATATCCAGGCAGTATAAAACGAAAAATATATAAATTAAAGCAAACGATTAATATTTTAAATTACTCTTAGATATTAGTAACAATGCTTAATCCTAAATTAGTTTCGCTGTTCAAACCATATCTTGTAAATAGAATTTAGTTCGTGAAATATAATGGACACGCCTCTCATCCTATAACTCCTACTTCTCGGGTGCCCCAAGGATCAGCCCTGGGTCCCTTTTTGTTTATTATATTTATAAATGATCTTAATAATGTATTACAGTGTGATCACTTATTTTTTGCTGATGACCTGAAGATATACAGGGTGTCTCAATAAGCTTGCTCACTATTGGTAACTATTTTATTTGAAGAGATACGAGGTTGGTTAAATTAGCAAAATTGTGCCATTTTATATTAGAAAATTGGTCATGTAGACAAAATAAAAATTGTGTCAGCGGTTCCCAAAATTTGGGACAGAATATATATTTAAATTTTTAATATTTTTTATTCTCCTATTGGAAAGAGTATTTTTTTCTCTTTCTAATAAGGTAATGTTGTTTATGTACAATTTTTTCAAATAAACGAGTTATTTACGTTTAAAGATAAAAATTATCTTTTATTAGTTTAAGTCAAGTAAACTATGGAAACAATTGTCTTTTATAAAATTATTACTTTATTAATTTATTTTACAGTAATAACAAAACAAATAAAATATTCAAATTGAAAGCCATTATTTCTTTCGCACATTTAAACTCTTTTGGAAAGAGAGCCGACCGTTCTACGTAACTGGTGTCTAGATATAAATTTCCATATAGCACGATCATATCTAGATTTTCTTCATTTGTAAAGTTATTTAACATTATTAAACACAGAGAACTTTACGGGAGAAATTATTAAACGTCAAACAAATAAAGAATCAATTGTTTCCATGGCTTACTTGACTAAAAAACTAATAAAATAGTTTACAAAATTTAAATTTTTAACCGTAAATAACTCGCTTATTTGAAAAAATTGTACATAAACAACAATACCTTATTGGAAAGAGAAAAAAATACTCTTTCCAATAAGATAATAAAAAATATATGGTTCCATTTAAAAAAATATATATATTTTCCCAAATTTTGAGAACCGCTGACACAAATTTTATTTTGTCTATATGACCAATTTTCTAATTTAAAATGGCACAATTTTGCTCATTTAACCAACCTCGTACCTATTCAAATAAAAAAGTTACCAATAGTGAGCAAGCTTATTGAGACCCTGTATTCAGATATTAATAAAATAAAGGATTGCAACAAACTTCAAAATAAACTAGACCAAATAAATATATGGTTCAGTACCCACGATTTAAAACTTAATACCAGCAAAGGTAAATGACGACTTAGAAGTAGAAATCCATTACTATTTTAATATACAATTAACAACAAGATGTTAGAACGTCCTACTAAAATTCGAAGTATTTACTTTGATGCAGAGCTTACATTTGTACCTCGTATAACGGTTATGATTCAATCTGCATTTAAAATGCTTGGTTTTTTGTTGAGAAGTGGTAAGACTTCAGTGTAAATACACTTTTAACTTTATACCACTGTTTCGTCAGATCGAAACTCGAGTATGGTTCTATCATCTGGTGTCCAGTTTACCATAAATATGTTTTGCAAATCGGAAGCGCACAAACACAGTTTTTAAATACTTAGTTTTTAAAATTACTAAAGTCTATCCAGTTAGAGGTACTGACTCTAATTCATTATTAAAACAATTTAATTTTAATTCTCTTGAATGGCAAAGAAATTCATGTTATTTCTCACAAAATAGGATTGATTGCTGTACTTTACTTGAATTGATAAATATTTACGTACCATTTCAAGGATCTATACAATATCTAAGTGTTCACTGTCCGAGGGCTACATTACAGCAATTTGCAATGAACTACTTTTGAGATATATTTATAAAAAAAAGATATTCTTTTATTTAGACAATATATGAACAAGAACAAATATATAACGAAAGACGAACAAGAGAATTTCAGACGGCAAAAGGAAAATTCGTTTCTGCTAAAGGTTCCTCCATACTCCATTTATTTACCCATGGTTGAAATAGTCTGTTCTTGGCGATTTGAAATATTCCATGTTTCTAGGAGCTCATAGCTTAGTCCGTTTAGCAGTTCACTCACATCAGTATGGATGTTTGTTCAACGGAATAATGATGAATATATCCCGTGGAGCGAGCAATCGTTTGCGGCTTGAGTTGTCAAAGAAGCGCTATGGATCTTAGTTTCCATCTTTTATCTTCTTTCATCTCCTGCCTCGCAGTTTGGAAAGTACGCACAGAGAAAGAAACTGAGTTTTTAAATTTAGTTTGTGACTGAAATCGCGAACGACGAACGAGTAAAGCATTCTTTCATGCGGGCGCCCACTGACCTCAGTAAGAACTCCTCAGTGTTTCCTTCTTCTTTTTCACTGCTTTTATTATTATTCTTGTGTTCGCTCGTACTTCTTTCCCGGACTTAGAAGTGTCTTTACGCGCGCTGTTCTTAAGGCATTTTAATGCTGATGTAAACTGGAATGAATGGCCGAGGCATAAATGTTTGTACGTGCGCTACGCTGCAATTTCAAACAAATTGCTTATAATTCTTACGGAATTGCCGACAGTTTCATACAGTTCATTTGAAGAATATCTGCTACGTGAAAGATGGAAACTCAACTGCAAAGAACTGAGATTACTATAAATATAAATATGTATGTATGTATTTAAAAATTAAGACACATAATTGGACTAAATATTTATCAAAAATTTTATTGGTTAAAACAAAAATTTTAAAGTAAGTTTTTAATATATATCTGCGAAAAATCCAGAGAAAATCACAAATTTTCCAACTTCCAAAGAAAATTACTACAAAATTTGTTAGTGGTTTTTACCTCTCGCTAAGAGAGGTATTGGATTCATGCTAAAATTCGCATATCCAGATTTTATTGAATAAGCACGATTTAAGGTCCCTAGAATCCGATTATAACATTTTTAAAATGATGTCTGTGTGTGTGTGTGTGTGTGTGTGTGTGGATGTGTGTATGTGTGTGTGTGGATGTGTATATGTGTGTGTGTGTGTGTGTATGTATGTATGTATGTATGTATGTATGTATGTATGTCTGGATGTTGTAGTCACGATTCCTCAAAAACTATAAGACTTAAAAAATATTTAACTGCAGTTTCCTCTATCTGACATTCCTGGGAAGAGCTGAAAAGGTTTTGGTAACAATTGAACAACCGGAAGTAGTAGTTTCTTAGAAAAATTCTTCTAAATATAATTTTTTGGTAGGTTTTTTTTATTAAATATTGAAGAACATAAAATTCTCCATCTAATACACTTAAAATTTTTATTATATCTTGTATAGATTTAGAGATAAACACACTATAATTTATAGAGTGAACTAATCGCAGAGACTACGGCACTAAGGAAACCAGTTGACAAATTCCAATGTTTATAACATAATTTGTAAATAACACATGTCAGTCAGTGTCAAAAATTAACAGTTTTAGTGACATTCTGATAGCTTTTACTGGGAAGTATATTTAATTTTTCTTATTGTTTTATTAATTAAATATTTGAAATTTTAGGTAAAATTATGGTAAAATGCATATATCCATCAGAAATAACACTAATCTGGTTAATGGAACAATCTGTGACAATTAGAAACTTCCTCATACAATGAAAAATAGATATAATTAGAATTATATGTGTGCAGAAGACATGTTAAATATAACAAAAAAAAACAATATTTGGGTAATGTTCTATAATATTTTGTTATAAAACGACGGTTCGAAAGCGAAGTGCAATACAATACTTATATAGCCTAATATGGAAAGGGCGAGAGGTCTTGTGCTGGCCACAACAGATTTTTTCTTTTTAATCTCGTGTATAAACTATCACGTGAACTATCGTTAGTTAGTCTTTTAAGCAAATCTGTCTGAATTATTAAGAAAGAACTTCTCCGCGGGATACCACTCCTATAATGCCACTATAATTTTGATAGAATAATTAGGTGGGCGCTAAATTTTTATTTTATTTTAAACTTTGCCTGATATATGCAAGAAGTGCATTTTGTGATTTTATTTATAGATTTTTTTTTACAAAAATACATTGGCTCGTATTCATCCGTCAATTAATTCTGAAATTGTAAATTATTAGAATCCTTTCAAAATTATTCCGGTTTTGTGTTTTATAAATCTGGTTACCAGGGTAATATATAATTCACTAAATTTTTCTTTAAATATTTATTAAGTTAATTATTGTCGACTCATAGTTACGTCTTAACTATTAATAATTTAAAGTTTCTAGAATTACAAGTTGCTTCCAACTTAGAAGAAGTTTCATAAAATAATAATATTTCACTTTGATTTTAATGAGAAAATGAAGATACTCTTTTCCCACTTTAGTACATTTGTGCATTGGTGTACTTTCCACACTTCGCTCAAAGTTCTGATTTTCGGAATTAATTTTGTTATTTATGGCCGATAGTATAAAGGTCAGTTAAAAATGTGTTCAACTGCAGTTAAGCAAACGGAGTTTATTTAGTGAACTTAAGTTAATTATATTTGGATGGTATAACATCAAAATGAACTAGGGTCAACTGAACGTAGTTTATCCCATACTCAGTCGGTAATATTTCATACAACTCACTTCATGTCATTGTATTTGTCAATTTTTTTGAATGAATGTTCTCGGACTTGTTGACCTACGAATATAAAATGAACAAAAAGCAGAGATCTAAGAATTTCGATGAAGAAATAAAACAGTCATTCGTCATTTTTCTAGATCACCAGCTAAATATGAAAAAAAAAAAAACAGTTCCTACAATTCTTAAGTTTATTAAAATTTGATTTGTTCCTATTCGTGGCAGGTTCTAGCAGAGGTCCCAAAATATATAGAAATTCTAAAACCGTTCGTTTTTCGAAACGAAACCGCAATTTAAATTCAATATCGTTTCGAAAGTATTTCTCCTTTCCCGTGATATTCGATGGCGTGTATTCATTATATATGCATTCATTATATTCTCGTCGTCACTATAAGAACTTGAATCGAACAACATAATTTTTAATCTAGAATTTAAAACAGCATATAATTTAAATGAATTATAAAATATTTGCTAAAGCACTAAACTTACCAAAATATTAATTATAATCAATAAACTTTCGTACATACTTATTTACAACGTAGACACTTATAATTCTGAATGTTATTTAGAATATAAAAATGTCAATTATTATTTAAACTCAATTTGAACGGATGAAATCGGCCGCTCAAGTTAAGCGTAGTTTAAACTCAAGTCAAAAGCTGATTTTGCTTTATACTACAGAAATTTTATTTGAACCTAGTTCAATATTAATTAAACTAAGTTAAAAAACTGAACTATGTTTATACTATCGGGCATTAATGTATGTAAAACTGATCGGCTCTTCTGCTCCATTCTTAACTGAAACGCTTTTTATTTAACTTATAATAATTGAAAATTGTTTCCTTACTTAACCAATGACTGCGAGTATTGTAAAGGTGAATATGTATCATATTATTATTATGTCGATATAAGTGTATGATTAACGCTAAATTGAATGAAGTATGTCTTATTTTAATTATGAAAGGGAATAAATTAATTAAACCAAAGAATTCATCCCAATTTAGTAAAGTAGTCTGGTAATGTAATTGTCTATAGTCGTGTGTTGGTATGAGAAACGGCACAGGCCGGCGACCTATTTATAAATAGATATGAAAACAAGAGCAGCACAGCAAGCCTGCAGTGATACACTAATGCCCAGTGATTCAGTTATCCGAGTGGAAAGAAACTATCGCGTTCCCAAAACGGTCGATTTCCCGCTACAAACTGGATCATCTCGTCACGAATGTCCCCATTTCATTGATTGATTCTTTCTTTGTGCACCTCAATTAAATTACGCACCGAAAGGACGGCACTCCGTCTTCGTTTCGGTCATGTTTATGTATCGGTCTTTGAGCTAGTCCGCCGTCCGCCGTGCTGTACCGTACGTCTTCTGCTTGATTTATAAAGAAGGAACTGTTTGTTTGTCTGCTGAAATACTCCTAGCCTTGATCGCTCGATCGTGCAAATGCAATGGATCCCCCTGGATATGGATGTGGATGCCGTTCACGAATACGACACTATATACAGCGATTTACGACTTTTCACCACATTAACTCTAAATTTTCTTAATTTATTACCAACACACCTAACGCAAGGAAGAAAACTCGATTTATTTATCAGGTTCACGTAGAATTGTGTTATCTGATAGCAATGCTATAAGATGTAGGTATCTGAATTAATTAGTTGTAAACAAGAAAAAATTGTTTTGATTGGAATCCGCAGAATTTCATGCGATACCAATAACATGTCACACAAGTTTTCGAAAAAAAAAATCAATGAGCGATACTGTGGTATAAGGAAATTATATTGAATCTGCCTATTACTACAACAATTATTAATAGTTTAAGCTTTAACATTCATATAATTAAGAGCTAGTGGCCCATTTTCTTCCATACTACGAAGGTTAGATCGGACCCATTTTTATGATGCACCAAAAATTTGGTAGATTCAATGACTCATCGCTTAGTTACTGGTAGAGAAACCAAAGGAAAACCATCCAAATATAATATTTCTTTATGAAACATAATTAAATGGTTTATTATTTAACAGCCCGATTCACAAAAAAAATTAAGCTAATCCTCATTTTTGAATTAGTGAATTCTATTCTGTATTTAAAATTTAATTTTCATGATATTATCTATAATATACTGGGAATAGATTAGAATATATTTCACGTTATAAACTGTCAAAATTAGAGTAGAATTCAGTTATCCAAAAATGATGTTAGCTTAAACTTTTTTGTGAATTCGGCTGTAAATGTTTTGGTTATCGTACGGAGACTTTTTTGTCATGAAATTATGAATACTTTCAATGTTTACCCCATTATATAAATAAATTAAGTATATTATCTGTTTATTTTATATTTATAATAATGTAATACACTGCGTTTCATTTTGGATTAAAAGATAATTAAATACATTGGGTTTTAAACTGTTATTTTTCCCCAAAATACTTTAAAACTATTGTCATACGGAGACTTTTTTGTATGACTGTATGTATTAACTACTATTTATTATACAACAATAAACTAATGGAACTTGAAGTTACTAAATTTCGAAATATAATCTACAAGGTTCCCAAATTTCAACGATATTATTTTTAATTTGGTTTTATTATTTAGTATTTTAGTCGTAAGCCAAGTCACTAGTACACAAGTAATAATAATCACAAATTTATGTCTTATTACTTTCAATTACGTTTCTTGACAAAGAAGTCGACAACAAACTCAAGAATCATATTGTTAACATTTTTCTGTAGAAAGCACTCGGTCAATATATGAACAAACTTGAATCAAATTAATTCAATAATACTTTAGTCCGACTGTAAATCAAGTTTATTAAATTCTAAATTGCTGCTAACGATTTATACTTCTGATTAGGTTGTGTTCAACCAACCAAAATATAAATAGATCGTCCATTTGAACAATTTGTCATTAACTCTTTTATTGTATTTCATGCAATTAACAAATCAAAACTTTTCCTTAATTGCCTGAAGCCTCATAATTATATCGAATATGTACATGGACAAAAAAGAGATGACTGGATATCAGACTACCCATCTTATATAATGAGACCTAGTGGCAGGAAAAGGATTAGCTCCTGGCAAGTGTCCTGTTCTGCTGCCCTCGCTACCAGGTAAACACGAGCGGTGACCCGCGAGTATTGATGCCTGGACTCTGACCTCACGACGGCCTTTCCACGACACGTGACAAGAACAAGAACTAGAACAAAAACAAGAACAAGAAGTTGCTTGTAGCCTAATTTTAAACAAAAAGAATATAAACTTTGTGAAGATTTTATACAGTTACCTATTGGTAACTCAAGTTAAGCATGAGACAATGAAAATTAAAACTAATGAAAGACAGGTACCAAGTTTATGATATTTTTAATATTCGGTTGTTCTGGTCCCGTGGCCGCGTGCCAGAGTGTCTGGTCGCGAACCTGGGGAACCGGGTTCGATCCCGACCGACGCCAAATATTTCGAATTTAAATGGCACAAAAGTGACCCTTGTGGTGCACTCTCCACGCCAGCAATGAGTGCCCGTGAGGTGACGCCTGGTAAGCGCCCGCACGGTACAAATATGTCATCATCATTACCGATATCTGCGATAAAGCAGATTGTGGCACACTCAGAAATGGGTAATATGCCGTGATGATACATTTATTTATCGCTTGTATTTCTCAAAAATTTTAGAATATTGAGATGCGAAATAATTTTTCTCTACATATTTGACAAATATAATTACAAAACAATATTAACTATCATTCAATATCTGTCTTTTGTCCACCATTTTCGTTTGCGACAACAACGCCGCCTACGGTGATTTGAGTCACCAATACCAGATGATTGAAACAAATGGAGACAAATAGCTTTTTTCTTTATTACTAATGTTAGACCTATAGTATAACAAAGTTGCAAATTTGTTATTTAATTTAGTTGCCGTATAATAAGTATGGACTGGAGATTTCTACACTGTTGCCATTTTAGGGGCCATATTGAAAATGCTAAGATATGTTGGCTCCGGTGACTCAATGTTTAGAGTAACGCCTCTTAGTCAGGAGTGCGCTCGGAGTTCTGGGTTCAAATCTCACTAAGGCATGAATGTTTGTTTATGTGAACCCACTATGTAATTAGGATTTAATCGTGTTGAGGGGTTCTTGAAAAAAGAAAGAAAAGAAGCAGAAACATCGCAGGATAAGGGGAAAAGTTTAAAATCAGTCTATACTTATTTGACGGCCACCATGGTAAACGAGATTTGATCAAAATGATTTTGAATTATTATTTATTTCAGAAATTTGTTCTACATTCATATATGGTTCCGCTCCAGGTATAAAATACTTCTGCCATCGTTTTATTTATAAATTCTCAAGAAAACCGTATAGCCTTCGGCTTGTTGAACAATTTTGTCTTTACTACGCAATAAAAGGTATCCTTGGTCATGATTCTAAATAATTCGATAGATGAAAGTAGTTTCTATAACTTCGTAGATAATTTTATATCTTGACATGTTTATACTTTTTGTTATATTTTTGTTTTTCATAACAATATCTGTTTATTTTATTTATTGTCATTGAAAGTCTTGTGTTGTGCTTGTTGAAGGACAGATGTATTTCGGGAATGATTTGGTAAAGATAGCATGTCGCTATTATTCGAAATCTTTAGGAAGTTTGAAAAGCTTTTAAGCTTTAACTAACACTTCGCAGTTTCGGAAATTTGCGGCTGCGTAGAAGTTTTCTCTTTTTAAACATTCATAACAGCGCGAGCAGTCGGGCAATGCGCGCGTGGATCTAACAAAACACCTTCGCGGATTTAACCTGACATACATTATAAAATAAAAATCCAAACACGCACGTCACTCAGCATTCAGAAGTGGTACAACCTCGAGCTCGAGCGGGCTTGATGGTGCTACAGATACGCTATGAATATCAAAGCTGGACACGGAAGGGTGGGTCGTGTCCGTGACTTCCGAAAAAGGACATTCATTATTTTTACAGGTTTTAATCATTCCCACAGAACGACCGTTTCATCTCGCAATAAATAATGCAAAAGATTGTTGCCATTATTTTTTAATAACTTACCTTTGGAAGATTTCCAACAACAATTTTAAATTAATACATTCATAAGTGTGGACCTTAATTCGCACCAAGAAAATATTGCATTTACTTTTTTACCTCTCGCTAAGAGAGGTATTGGAATCATGCTAGAATTCGCATATCCAGATTTTAGTGGATAAGCACGTTTTAAGGTCCCTATAATCCGATTAAAACATTTGTAAGATGATGTCCGTGTGGGCGCGCGCGCGCGCTTGTGTGGGTGTGTGTGTGTGTGTGTGTGTGTGTATGTGTGGATGTGGATGTTGGAACCACAGTTTCTCAAATACTATAAGACAAAAAATATTTAACTGCAGTTTCCTCAATAAGACTTAAGACCTGTTTAACTATGAATTCCTCAATCTGACATTCCTGGGAAGAGCTGATTAGATTTTTGTAACAATTGGACAACCGGAAGTAATAGTTTTTTAAAAAAATCTTCTAAATATTATTTTTTGAAGATATCTATTATTGAAGAACACAAAATTTATTAATTTATAATAATAATAATAATAATAATAATAATAATAATAATCATAAAAATAGAATCCATATTTACCTTTTTTGTGGAGTAGCCTATTTATACTAAAACTGTGTGACAACCGTTAATATTTTCAGTAGACTCACATTCATGTAGGGTTTTCCTTTTATATATTTAGTTTTACATTTAATGTAGCTAATAACGTCACAAACAGCACTAATGCAAATGCGTAGTGCATTTTAAATGAAACATGTTACAAAAGTCCAGTGCAAGTTTGTTAGCTGTCTCTGTCAAATACAGAGGTTACGTAGCAATGGAAGAGTATAAATGAAACACTTAAAACTTAACTAGTGCGCACTGATTATATATATATATATATATACATATATATATATATATATATATATATATATATATATATATATATATATATATATGGAAAAAGAGTTATGATCTCAGTGTAAACATGTTCGCCCTAAATATATAATATGAAAATGCTATATTATATTGTAACATATAACTACTTTAAGTGATGTGACGTTGTCTTCAATTGTTAAAACCACTGAAATATATACTAACTGGAATGCGCGTACGAACCGTGACTGTGAAGCATATTGAAAGCCTGCTGCTGGAGTAGTCGGCAAACATCGAGACAGTTCGTGAGTAGACGGAAGCCTGCTGCTGGAGTAGTTGGCAAACATCGAGACAGTTCGTGAGTAGACGGAAATTATTTCGTGTGGCGCATGTTTAAATAAATGAAGCATAATATGAAAACAAAGCGATCAGCTATGATACGAGTTATTCGGCTAGGTTCGGTTCGGCACGAACGTGCGCGAACCGGACCAGCCATTATTGTTCAATGAGGCTTCAGTGCAGCGTACGCTGATAGGTAGAGTATGCGAGTTCCAGTTAGTATATATTTCAGTGGTTAAAACATATAACTAATGTTTAGTTTAGTCATAATTTAATATTATCTATTGTTCTGTTAAAAAGTTAACCGGAAATGTATATATAGTCAGTTTCTGTAAAAATAATAATTTTTCCTTTGGCATAAATACATACTGAATGTTGTTTCTCATTTTTGTCAACAAGCCATTCCAATGAAATTGTAATAATATCTGAGATACATCTGAATAAACAAATCCCCGATATAGCTGAACATCTTACATGAAGTGGCGCTTTTAATATTTAGTGGAATTGAAACTTTTCCGTGTTTGCCTTAACCCTCATTGCCGGGGGCTATTTTATTGATACTTAAAGTCGAAAATGGGAAATCCCCTTTCCCTAACCTCAAATACAAAAAGCAATCTCCGTGAAGGAATATAGACATCTCGACTGTACCTATATATTACACATGTGTATGTGTGTGCGGGTGTGCGTACGTGGCGGTACACCTGGTTAGAGAGAGCGAGCGTGATATATGTGCCTGTGAGAGGAAAGAGCGTGTGAGAGGAGATTCCAGCGTGTTTTGGTTTCCCTCTGGGCACAGCCCACGCGATCGTAAATTCCACCTGACTTGCTCTTGAATTAACTGATTGAACGCTGTCCCATAAAAAGGCCACTCTTTCAAATTAAACGAATCGCCACAAAATATCATACTTATCCCCGATTCACTATTTGCTATCCTATCCTATCGTGCATGTTTATAATTCATCAGATTTTTATATCCCGAATGAGTCTATAAATTATTTTCCTCCTCGCGCTCAAGTCTCTATTAAGCTTTATGACCACTGTTTGTATTTACGACTGACACTTTCATTTCTACTTTAAAAACTTCTTGTAAAATTGTTGGACATTAAAGCTGTTTAATATACTTTAATATCGGACAAGCCATCAAATACTCATTTTTAGCCAATTCGTTTTGAGATCGCGTGGCTGAATGCATTAGGTGGCCGATTGTGACTTGGGTGGCCCGAGTTCAGTTCCGTCAGACATCAAATTATTTCCAATTTTCAAATTAGGAATTAGGGCCAGGCCCAGAGCTTTGAGGTTTAATTTGATTTGGCAATAAAATATGCCGAATTGAGTAGAACGACCTCTAGAAAGAAATCTGTTGTTGCCAGCGCAAGACCTCTCGCCATTTCCATTTTATGTTATATAAGTATTGTATTGCACTTCGCCATCGAACCGTCGTTTTGTAACAAAAATATTACAGAACTTTACCCAAATATTGCTTTTTCTTGTATTTAACATGTCTTCTGCAAACAAAACTGTTGATTTTTGACACTAACATTGATATCTGTCATTTACAAACCATGTTATAGACATTTGGATTTGTCAAGTGGTTTCCTTAGTGCCTTAGCATCTACGATTAGTTTATTCTATATATTAAAGTGTCTTTATCTCTAAATCTATACAAGATATAAAAAAAATTAAGTGTATTAGATGGAGAATTTTATGTTCTTCAATATTTGTAAACAAAAATTTCCAAAAAAATATATTTAGAAGAATTTTTCTAAGAAAGTGGAGTTGAGTTGTGAAAGGCAGAGAATACGGTTGCGGCGAACGTGCGGCGATAGTCAAATTCGTTAAACGATAGATATCACGCTTTAATTCGCGGACCATATGAAATAATTAAACTCTAGTGAAACAAGGTAGTGTTGTGAATAAAGAAAGTGAAGTGAGAAGTACCTAGAAGCTCTAAATTAGAGTAAAAAAGTGTATACAGCGGTGAGACAGTAGTCAAGGACGTACATATAAACTGTAAGCAAGCGTAGTTTAGCGGCGGTAAGCTAGAACCTGCATACCAAGATAAAAATTTTAGTCAGGCCCGTACTCAGGAAAGTTGTGCAAATATGTCGGATAGAGATGATTACACGTCGGATGACAGTAAAAGAAAGAGAGAAAGTATAGATGGACAAGATATAACAAAACGAAGTAAAAAGACTATGAGAACACCGGACAAAAGTAACAAAGAAGGAATTGATAAAATAGAATTAAGAGATTTAATGGAAATTATATTACAAATAAAGAACGATACAAAAGAGATAAAACAGGATCAGAAAGAATATAAAGAGGAACTACTACGAATGAAACAGATAAATGAACAACTGAAGGAAGAAAACATAGAGATAAAAAAAGAATTGAACGACATGAAAGAGAGAATCGAGAGATTAGATAAAGAAAAAATCAAAAATAATTTCGTGATTGTAGGGCTAAGAACAGACTCAATCAGCAGAAAAGACCTAAAAAACACCGTGGAAGACTTCATACACAAGAAAATTGGAGTTAATGTACAAGTGAAGGAAGCAATAAAGATAGGAGAGAAGACATGTAAGGTACAAATGGAAAATTTTCAAGATAAACAAAAAGTAATGGCGAATAAAAAGAACCTAAGAACCCTAAAGGACAAAATCTTCATAAACAACGAACTAACAAGAAATGAGCGCGAAATACAAAAGGAAATAAAAATGTTAGCAGAGAAAAATAAAAAGGCAGGAGATATATTGAAGATAGGCTATCAGAAAATAACAATAAATGGAAAGGAATGGAAATGGGACAAAACACAAAAGAAGATGATAGAGGTCAAAGAAGAAGGAGGTACTGCGTCAAAAAACTAAGGGAAAAACGAGGAAAATTGCAACAAAAAGGAAAGACGTCGCAAGCAAAGGAAAAGGATACGATAAGGAACAACAAAACACATATAATTAAGTACGGGATGGGCAAAATAAAAAATAGAGTAAATAAACCAGGGAAAATAATAAAATTTGGAACATGGAATGTAAAAAGTTTAACAGGAAAAGAATATGAATTAACAGAAGAACTGGCAAAAATGAATATGGATTACGTGGGTATAACAGAAACAAAGAGGAAAGGCAAAGGAATCACAAAGACACAAAATGGATATTGGATGTACTGGGTAGGAGTATCGGAAAAAGAAAACGCCAAGGCAGGGGTGGCAATTTTAATTAAAGAGGATAAGATGAAATATGTTTCGAAAGAAAACCTATTGAATGAAAGATTACTATCAATAAATGTTAAGGAAGGAGACGAAAACGAAGAATATACGCTAATTGTGGGCTATGGACCGAACGAGGACGCAGGAAAAGAAGAAAAAGATAACTTCTTTAAAGAACTACAAGAAATAGTAGACAGAAGTGAAAAGAGAGTAATAATAATGGGAGACCTTAACGGGAGGGTAGGAAATAAGAATGATGGAATAGAGTGGTGCTTAGGTAGGAATGGAGAGAATGTGACGAATACAAACGGGAAAAGAATAATAGAGTTTTGCCTAGAGAATGAGTTCAAAATCGGAAATACACACTTCAAGCACAAAGAAATACATAAAATAACAAGACAAGTTATAAGCAGAAATGAAAAATCGATTATAGATTATTTCCTAATTAACATAGACAGCTGGAATAGAGTAAAAGACATAAAAGTAAAAAGAGGACCAGAGATTGGGAGCGACCATTTCCTTGTAACAATGATACTAAAGCAAGAAGTAATCACAAAAAACGAAACCAAAAGAAAGATAGTAAATAAGAAAATAAAATGCCATGAACTTAGAAGACAAGAGATAGAAGAAAAATTTCAAAAGAACGTCAACGAGGAGTTTAAGAAAAAAGCAAAAGAAAAAGAAGGAAACATAGAAAAGAAATGGAAGAACTTCAAAAAGACAGTACTAGAGGCAGCAGAAAAAAGCTGTGGCACGACTAGAATAGTGAACAGAAACACAAACAAAACTAGATGGTGGTCGGAAAGGGTAAAAGTTACAGTGAAAGAAAAAAAGAACAAGTGGAATAAATATCTACAAACGAAAGAACCTACTGACTATGAAAAATATAAAGAACAAAGGAAAAAAGTAAAAAGAGTAATAAAGGAAGAAAAAGAAAAAGCATGGAGAGAATTTGGTGAAAAAATGAAAAACGCATACAATGAAAACCAGAAATTATTTTTTGGAACACTTAAAAATATAAGACAAAAGAAGACAGCAACAATTACGAACATTAAAGATAAGGAAGGAAAGACGATAACAGAAGAAGACAGAATAATGGATAGATGGAGACAGTATTTCATAGAATTACTAGAGGGAAATGATACTAAAGATGAAGAACAACAAGAAAGCCATCGCACACGAACAAAGGAAACAGAAATAACACAAGAAGAAGAAATAAGCTTGAAAGAAATAATAGAAGCAATAAGAAAAACCAAAAGAGGAAAAGCTCCCGGACATGACAAAATAACAGCAGACATGCTGAAAGCACTACCCGAATCAGCACTACAGGAACTTAAAGACATAATGAATGAAGCGCTAAAAGGAATAACACCAGCAGAATGGCAAATAGGTATCATAACACCAATATTTAAAAAAGGAGATAGCAGAGAGTGCCGGAACTATAGAGGAATTACCCTAATAAGCACAGTGGCCAAAATATATGCAAGAATCCTGGAGATTAGACTAAGAATAGAGCTGGAAGAATCTTTAGAGGAAACTCAATTTGGTTTTAGACCAAATAGAGGAGTAAATGATGCGATATTCATACTAAGACAAATAGGGGAAAAGGCAATAAAAGAAGGGAGAAACGTACATGTGTGCTTCATTGATCTAGAGAAAGCGTTTGATAGAATCAATAGAGAAGACATATGGAAAACGCTAAGAAAAAGGGGAATATCAAATACGTTAATAACAGGAATTCAGAGCCTATATTCAAACACTAAGAGCTATGTAAGAGTGAAACAAGAGACCTCCAATACATTTGAAACTACAGCCGGAGTAAGGCAAGGATGCATTTTGAGCCCGCTTCTGTTTACGCTAATTCTTGACGAAGGAATAAAAGAGGCAAAGAAAGAAGTAAAAAAATACTACATAGGAAATTGGAAATTGAGAAGAGTGGAAATAGCAGAATTATGCTATGCAGATGACATGGTCATCATAGCAGAAGACGAAAAAACCTTAATAAGGAATATAGAAATATATGATAAAGCGCTACAAAAATTAAACATGAAGATCAATAAAGAAAAAACGAAAACCATGATACTAGGAAGAAATGAACAACACCACACGATACAACTAAAAAATGAAAATCTACAGCAAGTCCAAAAATTTAAATACCTGGGGGCAATGATCTCAGAAGATGGAAGATTTGATGAAGAAATAAAAGAAAGAAGAACAACAGGAGGCAAAATATTCAATAGCATCAAACACAGCTTCTTAGGAAAGAAAGAAATACCGAAAGAGACCAGGGTACAAATATTTAAGAAAGTAGTGACACCTATACTCATACACGGAGCTGAAACATGGACATTAACGCAAAGACAAAAAGAAAAAATTACGGCTACCGAAATGAGATTCTTGAGAAAAATAGAGGGGAAAACAAGACTGGACAGAATTGAAAACACAACCTACAGACAAAACTTAAAAGTAAAAGCAATAGAAGATAAGATAGCAGAAGGACAGATGAGATGGTATGGGCATGTAGAAAGGATGGGAGAGGAGAGAATAGTTAAAAAAGTGTTTGAAGCAAAAATTGGAAGAAAGAAACCACGAGGACGACCAAGAAGAACGTGGCTGGAAGAAGTAAAGGAGGCAGCGCAAAGAAGAGGTCTAACTTGGGAAGAAACGAAGACAGCAACACAAGATAGAGCAGAGTGGAAAGAAATATGGAGAAGACCAACAAATCAGAACTCAACCCCCTCCCCCGCAGGCCGGGGGAACGCCTTACACCCGTGAGGGTAGAAAGGTGCAGGATTAAGTAAGTTTCTAAGAAAGTACTACTTCCTACTTAAGTCTTATATAGTTTTTGATGAATCGTCCCTCCAACATCTAGACATACACACACAGATCATTTTAAAAATGTTATAGTCGGATTTTACCTGAAAACGTGCTTATTCACTAAAATCTGGTTATGCAAATTTTAGCATGAATCCAATACCTCTCTTAGCGAGAGGTAATATATAAATATATCCGGTACGACTCGAAGATTGACGTTGGGCCAAAGCTCGAGACTTAGTGTATCTGGCAACCCTAATATTGATTTTGTTGTGATAACTTTTATTACTTATGTCAAGTTTATACTGCATTATATTCTAAGCTTCCTACATCTTTTTAATGCTTTTCCAGGAATTCAGAAACTGAAAAAAGTCTTCCTTAGATCATTCAACAATGGTTAAGATAAAATTGTTAAGCTCTTTAGCAAAACAAATTAACAAATAAATCTTGTACGATCTTGAAATGGTTGTATATTCTAATCTTAAATAATTCTTAAAGTAAAATAACTTCATAGGTACTGTTTTCTTTTCTCACTGGGATGTACAGTAAAATTTTTTAAAGAAGTCCGATCAAGGCCATCTACGAATTGTATCTATGAATTAAGATTTTGCGCTGTCAAATTTAGTAGTGTCTTTTATTTAGTTTTTATGAGGGTACATAACATATTGTGTAAAATCTTAATTCATAGATGCAATTCGTAGATGGCCTTGATCGGACTTCTTTCAAAAATTTTACTGTAAATAATTTATCCTTTTTAAAACCATCTATTTTCTTTCAAATATCAAGAAAACTGTGCATATGATTGAGACGAGAGAATATGAAACTAATTCTTGAACAGAAACAAGTCATTCTATATTGATTCGGCTGCAAAACTATCCTCTTTTGATGAACAGAATGACTTCTTGCAAAAAGTGGTTCCACATTCTCTCGGCTCACCGAATGGACTATAGTAACATTTAAATAAATAAATTGTTTCTTTAAGTAGGCATCGAGGTGGCCAAATACCTGTGAGCAGAGATATAAAAGCAAATAGTTCACTGTAAAGATAACCAAACTCTATTTACTCGTAGTCAGATGAAATATTCTAGTATTTACTGATGTATTACCTGTTTTAACTTTTGGTTAAAGATAACTCAACTTCAGTTTCGGTGTCTGACACATCCGTTAGTGTAGCAAAATGTGAAGCTAAAACCAATAACACATTAGTTCTCGAGTCTACGAGTAGTAATGTGCATGAAATAGCACCATCTATCAAATATAAGTTTGCAGCACGTATGCCATGCATTACGCATTAGTAAATATATTATATGAGATTATCAAGCCATTCATTAATTTTACTTGTCTGTGTTGGTTGAATAGTCACATAGTCCTCTATCTGTTGTCTTTCTAATAGAACAAAGACGCTCTTCTGAGATAGACATCTATAGATTCCTTTGGTCTAGGTCCAGGGCGATTAGAGTTTGCAAACACGTCCCCTGCTTGGCAGTCGACTCTAACGATAGTATAGATTGATGGACTTGCATACCTAGCTGCAACCGGCTCATAATATGCCTTCCCGAAGTTATAAATCATTCTCAATCAATTTTCAAACTTGTACGATTATATTCTAAATTTGTCAGATCATATATTTCATTTTTAATATATCATATTGACATCTTCATGTAGGGAGACACGGAAGATTATAATACTGCGAACTGTCAATCATACTAGTAAAAACGGAAGAATAATCGGCAAGTCTTATAGATTAAAAACTAAGATGGAATCCCCTAACCTTAAAAATATGTTTTAAAGAACTATATACGTATTTTGATAACTACGTTCTTATCATCATATCTTAAAGTTTACATCGGACAAACTAAGAGACAAATTGATACTTGGTTTAAAGAACATTTCTATAACATTTTAAAACCGGTAATCCTGATAAATTAGCGTAGCACAACATATATTTATTAACACTCATGAAAGTGACTATTCTAATATACATTTATTAAAACATGTTGATAATAATAGATATTTAGACGCACATGAGAGTTTGATAATACATAAATTTAAAGATAATGATGAACGCGGATCTGGGTCCCATCCCAAATTCTAAATTATATGAGTTAATATAACACAGCTCATTTGTTTAACCTTAGTTACCCAATTATCGAACAGACTCCTCTTCCTATATAATCCGAGTTCTGTGCCTTATTCCTCAGAGCTGTTTTGACCTCTGGCATGATTTACATGCTAAGTAATCTTAACTTCTGTCTTATTATTTTGTAGTGTCTACTGATGATGAGAACGTAGTTCTCGAAATACGTATATAGTTTTTTTGAACTATTGTTAAGGGACTTTTCTTTTTACCTCTCGCTAAGAGAGGTATTGGAATCATGCTAAAAATTACATATCCAGATTTTAAAGAATATGCACGTTTCAATGTCACTAGAATCCGATTTTAACATTTTTACAATGATGTGTGTGTGGATGTGTGCATGTGTGTGTGTTTGTGTATGCCTGGATTTTGGAGGGCCGATTCCTCAAAAACTATGAGACTTAAGACCTGTTTAATTTTTGATATTACTAATATTGAAGAACATAAAATTCTACATCAGATACATTTAAAATTTTTAATATATCTTCTATAAATTTAGAGATAGAGACGCTATAATACCTATATATAGAATAACAGGATGTAATAAGTCGAGTAGGCTAAACTACGATAAGGAAACCAGTTGACAAATTCAAATATTTATAATATAATTTGTAAATGACTGATGTCAGTGTCAATAATCAAAAGTGTTTTAGTTACATTCTGAAAGCTTTTTCTGGGAAGTAATTTTAATCTTTTTTATGGTTTATTAATTAAGTATTAAAAATCCTGGTAACCTGCATATATCCATTATAAATACCGCTAATCTAGTTAATAAATTGGAAGAATCTCTGACATTTAGTAAATTCCTCATACAATGAAAAATAGATATAATTAGAATTGTATGTGTGCAGAAGACATGTTAAATACAATAAAAAATAATATTTTGGTAAAATTCTGTAATTTTTTTGTTACAAAACGACGGTGCGATAGTGAAGTGTAATACAATACTTATAGATTCTTCGAGATAAAGGATAATTATATTTTGTAAAGCTACATGAACTGGCATTAGTGTCTCTGCGAAGTTTTACGGCAATCCACTTAATTGTTTTTAATTGTATTTTTTGGGAGGTGATGAACCTCTATGCTTCCATTGTTTCGACTGCTGTGTTATTTCACAGCAGAAAAATTATAGTATTTGGCTCTTTTCATTAATTTTTAGTACTTACTCTTTTTTTAACGTATATGAAACTTGTTGCATACTATACTATTATTTAGATACATTATTCTAATGATTTATATTGTTGTTTCAGGTGAGTCCAAATCATATCTTCCAAATAACTCGAAAGCAGCGCTAATGTAAGTTTTATTTAACAAATTATTACTCTGGTTGTATTTTTAACGATCGGAAAATGATTTACGAATACCCGTGGGTGGCTACATTGCAACCTCCTTGAAAAATGTCATTTGAATGTGCCTGTTTGTCTGCTTTACGGCCCCATGATTTCCAAAAGTGGTGTTTTGATGTCCTAACAGATACATGAAAGTCAGAATGGATGTTTAAAGATATAGAACTCGAATTGATGATTGTGGGTCAACATCGTAAATTCGACAGAATAAAAACGAATATAAACCCGTCAAGAAATATTCTCGTATCTTTCATATTTTCAAGAAATTCTTCCATACTTTAAATGAGAATAGTAAACAAGTTTATATTCGATAAATTCAAAAATGCATAACTAAGAGTAGGTATCTTACAAGATATTAGGGCAGGTGATGTGGCAATACCTCCTAGTTTACGGGAGACTTAAATTAGAACTTAAAAAGTCACGTGGAATCTAAAAGAGAAAAAAAAAACACTCACCATATTTCACAAGATTTCAGCGTCTGAATCAACGTCTTGATCATTTTTCAGATGCTCTCTGCGTCCAACTAGTAACCACAGACGCGTTTCGCTCTTATTTCAGCTCATCAGTGTAGTGTAACTGACATCTTTTTGCAAAGATAATTCACTAACTGCGCACGGCATAAGATACACTATGCCATACAAGATAGATGACTTAAAAGGTAACTAACCACATGTAGAGCCATCTACCGAAGAACGCCGGAAAGCTCTTGTGAAACATGGCGAGTGTTTTTTCTAATTCTTTATTAGACTTGTTTCACCTAAAGTTCGCTATTATAAACAAGTAATTTATAATTTTCTTTCAAGAGAAAGACATCTTTAACGAAATAAGAATCTTACGTAGTTAGATTTGAATACATTTTTAATGAAACATTAAAATAGATGCAAGTGATTTTTGTAATATTATAATCAGCTGTTAAATAAACTTTTTAGTTTAAGTTCTGTATTTTTTATTATTAAAAACCAACGTTTCGGCACCATAAACTGGTGCCTTCTTCAGGGGAAATTGACATAAAAATGTTTTTTCACATTTTTATATCAATTTCCTTTGAAGAAGGCACCAGTTTATGGCGCCGAAACGTTGGGTTTTAGTAATAAAAAAATGCAGAAGTTAAACTAAAAAGGTAGTGTTATTCCAATTATTAACATGAGTTCTGAAAGATATTTTAATAAGTACTATAATTTACGTTGCTGTCCATTTCTATTTAAATTATTTTATATACTAACCTTATTTATACTCAATGTCATATAAAAACAATAAATAAAAGTGAACCGAATTTCAAAGAAATATATCGAATTCTTCTGATTGGTTAGAAGTGCTATCTTTGGCGTTTATTATAAATCACAAATTTTATATTTGCGTTACCGATCACGTTACTCCGATACGTTGCGTTTAACGTTACTTTATTATTAATAAGCCTTAACAAATTGTCAGGAAGTATTTCCGAACACTACTAGCCTACTAGATTGAAAATATGTTATTACGGTTCTGATTGCTGGTTCTAGGTCATTATTTTGCGATAATAGTTATAAGATTATGTGCTAGCAATAGTGAAAAATCATAATAATATTTTGCGTTGACATACACATCTTGTAAAACCAAATCCCTTTGAATATAATTCACCAAAAGCCATTTGGAGTCCAGACGAAAATATAAAGAAACAATCTCATTTTGGTTCCTAAACAAGAAACAAAGTTTCTCGTTGAAATTCCCTGGAGTCCAGATCTGTTAGGAACCTATCTTGCCTGTATTACAAATTTTATGGTCTGACACGACCACATGATATGCGACGTTCGTCTTTGCTCGTTTACAATGACGGGCACCGTGCGACGTCGTCGCCGTGATCGAAAGCCCCGATGCTAGCGTCGCGACGTGGCGATGACGGGCAATAACCGACCGGAAACGGATCAACACACTCTCATCCACTGCCGGATGCTTTACGACTTCACCAAGGCTATACTTGTTTCATTGTGGAGATAGGTTTTTTTTTTTTCATATTTTATTACTGATGGTACAAAAATCATTCTCGTAAATATTACAACAAATTGATATTGTTTTTGCCTCCGGCTGCAGATAATGGAGGTATAGGAATTTAGTAAGTAATCGCGTTTTAGGCTTAATGTATATTAGCAATACAATTGCGATCGAATAATGATATATTTACATTAGACTATATGTTTATGATTCAATATATTTTATGTACTTACTACAATGGTAAGTAGGTACTATATATTTTTTGTGTGTGTTTTTGTCAGAAGTAGGGGGTCCCGTGCCGCGTGCCAGAGTGTCTGGTCGCGAACCTGGGGAACCGGGTTTGATCCCAACCGACGCCAAACATTTTCAAAAATTTAAATGGCACAAAAGTGACCCCTGTGGTGCACTCTCCAGCAATGAGTGAGGTGACGCCTGGTAAGCGCCCACACGGTACAAATATGTCATCATTACCGATATTTGCGATAAAGCAGATTGTGGCACACTCAGAAATGGGTAATATGCCGTGATGATATATTTATTTTATTTGTCAGAAGTTACGCATAATACGAAGAAATAATTAATTGACTCGTTCTCGGTTCTGAATATTATAGCTGGCGCGTGTTACGTTGAGATTGGACTGCTCATACTAACCAGCCTGAAAACATCGACTGCAATATCTTTGGCGTGTGAATGAATATTCTTCCTTTTAATACCAATTTCAGATGATGGAATGTTTTCCTCGCTTAAATAGTAATACATTGCACTGAACATCAATTTACGTTACTCCCTACTATTACATTTCGGCCCGCTTAAGTACGAATTTTAGATTCTGAGCGCACAAGGTTAATGTCAACGTAACGCGCACCTACTATACAATAAAAACTGTATAATAACAGTTGTGTAATTAGTATAGAACTATCAATCAGTAATGTTAAATTATTTCTCTCCTAGTTCATTTTGACCACGTTTTTCATAACATTTTAAATCTGATACTGTTTTTTTAGGCGCAACAAAATATAGGTTCATGAATGCTAACACAACCTACCATTGACTCCTAAATACAAAGTCTACGCTGTCACTATGATGCAATATTTTTTCCAAGAAATAAAGCGACATATCGTAATCGAAGCCGAAAAACTCGATACGCACACAAAGAGACATATAGATATCATAAAAATAGTAAAATTTTATTTCTAGGAACCCCAAAACGTGTATATTTATTAAAAACTCAACATCGAATTATCAAAAATCTAATTTTTAACTCAAATTTTCTATTTTCTAGGGTGTTTGTCTTAAAATACTTGTTAATTTGTGACAAATTAAAATATTTATTGCCTTTTGAACATCTTTAATAAAGTTTTTAGTTTGAAAGTTATTATTTTTTACAAAAGAATTCTCGTTGTAATATTAACACCTTTGCAACACTTTTAATGAACAGCTTTTTTTATTGCTTGAAAAAAGTTCTAAAAAGCTTGGATGTAAATTTGAATTCCTTGAACAATTACGGTTACAAATGAGCAATGAATATTCTATTCTGGTGAGTGATCGAATCATTAAATATCCACGTGTATGTCTCCTTGGATGTAACAGCGTTGTCGCTTGTCCACGCAGATAATAGCGCCTGATGCATCGGTACAGAGGCGTAAATCACTAAATCAGATGCAATTAAATATGGCGGCTGGGCTAATTGACAAATGGAGGCCAGAGCTAGAGACATTGTATCGCCGCTGACTTAATCACTGCGTTATAAATTGAAGCGGAACAAACAGAGGTGACTTACGGTCTGGATTCCATTGTCTTTAACCTCTCTCCTCCCGTGGGACTCAGAAGGAACAATGCATTGGTCCTGTAGGATAATAGCCTCCCCGATAGGACCTCGTGAAATATGTAACTTACACTGTTTACCCCTTTAAGAAACTTCAAGCCATATCTAGCGTACTATATCCTTGTTTTGTTCAGCGCTTTCTAGGACCAATTGTCTTTTAATTGATATTCTAATCCGCCTTTTATACTCTATTCTATTAAATAATGAAACCCGCAACTTCTAGAAGGAGAGGGACGACGATATTTCATCACTTCCTTGATAAGATTTACTTCAATTTTGAAGGAAAGAAAACTTCAAATAAACAGATGAAATAAATGTTTAGTTATTAATTTGCAAAAAATACAATATTAGTAAAAACACAACTGACAACACTCTATCTGTATAAGAGTGCAGTGTAGCATGGTATAGGGACAACATTTTCTGGCTTCTGATTGGTGCTATTCCATGTCCCAATATTATGTTATTGCAATTTTTCTTCTGCTTTTGTGTACAATAAAAGAATCTAAGCAAATTGAATATAAGTGAAATAAATAATTTTAATATAAACATAATTGTAAAATAGTAATTAACGTTTTAAGTTTACAGTGCGAATGAGATATTTAAAGACGAGGCGACGAAGGAGCCGAGTCTTGAAACTCGAAACGAGTTCTGTAAAAAGAGTTCACGGACGAATGTCGTTATGTATTTTATTTCATCCTGTGTCAAATTCCGTTTTAAAGAAACATTGAAATTAATTTCAAAATAATTTAACAAATGCTCCAAATCTAGTTACATTGTCGAAACGTGATTAGCAACGGCTGTTTGACTATTGTTTAATTTGTAGATTTCGCTGAAATAATTTGATGTGTCAAAATGAACTCTAATGCAAATCCTCCGGAAATTGTAAGAAAATATGAAGAAGCGTGTGCTAAATTAATACCTAGCAAGTCTGGTGAAAAGTATCAAAAACAATTCAGCCATTTTTGTGAATGGAAAGTAGAAAATAATGTGAATTATATATTATTATATTATGTTTAATTATATATATTTCCAATAGCAACACTTTGCCGGACAAGGCCGTTTTTCGCGTTTTCCCGGACTGAAACTGTTGACGTAAAGTATTGGAATTTGACACAGGATGAAATAAAAATACTAAAATAACGTAAAAATGTTAATAAAAATCTGATGTGGCCAACACAAAACCTCTCGCTATTTAATTTTTATTAATTTAAATACATTCCTACCTACATGTTGACTAACGCTGCAAACTGTTCCATTGCAGAAAACTATTGCTTTATTTACTATTTTCTTTTTAAAATGTCATTATTATTAATTTGAAGTGATAAGTTTTCTGACAGTGACATTTACTGTCAGTTACATTCATTTAAAAAATGAACTGTGTAACAAAGAAATAGTTTTTATCTTAGGCTTCGCGACTAATAAAAAAAATTATTTTTAAATTTATCTGTAAAATATATAGAAAAAGTATTAATGTATTATTGTAGAAAATTCAATAATCTTTAATTTTCATAAGACATAAAATTCGAAAAAATGACATTTAATGGTATTTTTTGAAGAAAAACCATTATGAGCTTCAAGTAAAGTACGATTTCTGTTTATCCGATTTACACCAAAATCTAATGGCATCTATTGCTATTAGAATAGGGTAAAAATACAAGGTTTCAGAATTTTCTGAATGATAGTATTTGAGTTAGAGTGCAAACAAAATTCGTACACATACACACATACACACACACACACACACACACACACACACACATACAGACTTCATCGTGAAATTGTTAAAAATGGATTCTAGGGACCTTAAAACGTGGTCATTTACTAAAATCTCGATATGAGATTTTTAGCACGATCCCTATACCTCCCTTACCAAGGGTAGCGGGAGGTAAAAATACAAAACACGTATCACCTGTCAATCTGTCAAAAACTGTCAAAAATATTTTATTAATGCGCTTTCGGATGAAGAGAATACAAAAGAATTATAATTTCTAGAAGTGTAATATTAGAGTTATCGTCAGAGATTTTTTATCATCATAAAACTAGTAAAATCGTATTCTAAGAACCCTAAAACATGCTTATTCATTAAAAACTTACGACCGAATTTTTTGACCATACACAATACCTTCCTTACCTAGGTGACAGAAGGTAAAAAGAATTAAAGTTCAAATGAATAAGGCTATTCAAATATTTATATTTTGTGGAAAATACAAAAAAATACGAATACTGGCGTGAAGAGTGCACCACAGGGATCACATTTGTGCCATTTAAAATTCGAAATACGTGGCGTCGGTCGAAATCGAACCCGGCTCCCCAGATTCGCGACGTCAGGCACCCTGCCACAGGACCCCATATATGAAACCATTTTTTCAAGAATATGAAAATTAACAAAATTTTTCAAATCGAAATATTTCGCTTCTATAACTATATCTTGAAAAAGAATGATACAACACATTTCATCACAAGAGCACTGAAAAATTTTATATTACAAGTACTAAGCAGCATCCTTTTTACGACATAGTTGACCTCAATCAGTTTCAAGAACGAGTTTAATTTCTTTGACGTGATTCGTACGGGTACAGACGAAATTGATTCGTTTGAAATCCTTGGTAATGACAGAGGCTGGAGATCATAAACGTGAATAATATCCTTACACAGCTGTAACCGGAGCATAAAACGTGACCTCTCCGTCTCTTCTTCCTCCATGCAATCGGATTCTGTACGTGAGCCGCTAGAAATATATGGAACTGATCTCCGCAGGTGATACGTTTCAAAATGCAGGTCAATATATGTTTGTTTCTCTTTTTGAGGATCGTGACTTTAGATGGAGAGACGACACCTTTAGTGCTTCTTCTATTTTTATTGTCGAGGCGATTTTCTCCAAGAAAGTACGAGGGCTTTTTTATTATCGGTTCTGGATTAATAGATAAACACGCGGACGTGTCAATTGTGAGCTTACGGTGAACACTTATTGTGCACTAGAATAGATAAGTTGAATTATTTTTCCCCGAGATATAGAAATTTATAAAATTTCTTTCTTTGGAAAGAAAAGATAATTATTATTTTTACCTTCGTCTTAGTGGATTTGCAAAGGAGACTTTTGAAATTAGCGTAGAATTAGTGCAACGCGAATATATTTAATGCAAACTAGCTGGTTTGGAGTGCGGCCGACAGCTTTTATGTAGTAGAAACGGGCTGGGTCGAAAATACAGGAATGATTATTAATAAGAATAACGGGAACCACGTAATTTTTAAACGGAAGCCACGTAATTTTTAAACGAAAAATTACGAAAAGTATGTTGCAAATGAGATAAAATGTTTGCGATACCTACCGTGTTTAGAAATAATGTTAGCTTTCTGATTATTTTCCATATTTCTCATGATTTTGTACAAAGTTGTTATATAAATATAAATTTGAATGCTTTTATGTCATTAAATAAACTAATATACTATTTTTCCCCAACGTAATAAATAAAAATACTATGCAACTATTTACGGTCTGGTAGATATATCTGTACCGCCTGGACCACTTTAAGGTTAGAATTTTATTTGTATTTCTCTGTTAAATATTAGGAAACCATAAAATCAGAATTAACCTATTTCACATTTTTTACAAAATATTTTAAATTAAAGTTTATGCAATATTTTTCATGTTAATAAAAATACATACAGCACGTCATTTATAGCCAATTGGAAAACAGTTTACGTTATTTATATAAATAAAAGTAGGCCATAGTTTGTCATGTGTGAAATTATAACGTCACATTCTGTTTTGGATCACGTGGTTCTTTCAAAATTTCACATACATTTCAATATTTAATTGTAAAATATCTAATAGATATTTCGTGATATTTTCAAATTTGAGGCTATTTGGAGGACAATATTATTTAAAATTAAGTACCTATTTGCAAGTTAAATAAAAATTCTTGCAGCAGCCCTATTACCCGAAGTTATTTTCTTTCAAAATTCTTGTTCAGTGCACAAAAAAAAAACTATACGACACACGGCCGATAGCCTCATTATTTATGGCCTTACGTCGTAAATAGTTATTACTTGACTAGTTCTTTAAAATCTTTATTACTCTTCTAAAGTCTTTTCATGACTCCCCTGGTCCTATAATTGAGAACTTCCATGGTGGATGCTAAAAAAGTACAATTGTTACTAAATTTGAATCCAACATAATTTTACACATGTTACAATAACCATTTACAACCAAAATTCGTTGTTGGCACACTTCGACTCTAAAGTGCAGTTCGACTCGAAGTTTGCAAACTGCAAAGTTTCACTGCAAGGCGCGGGTGCATTTGACATTTCTATATTGTTTACTATTCCGAATAATCTGACCATCAGTTTTATTATGAAATACAAATAATATCAAGTTTATATTTATAAATAAGATAAAATGAAACAGGTAAAAGGCAATTTTTATTTCATTTCAGTTCGTAATTGGTTGTCAAATCAACAACAGATTCTATCCAAAAAGTACGACCACTTTACGTTGTTGTAGTATCTTTTTTCCTATCACTAATTCTTCTTTTTTGTGTGTACGGGCGATAATGCATCCCGTAGCCGGAATCCCTTCTTTATAAAGATTGATTCCCTGTTGTACCTCCCAAATTTCGTGAGCAGCCATGTCATCGACAGGGGCCTCGTCTTCCACTCCACGTGTAGACGCCACGTAGAATCGATCGGCCGAGTAACGGGGTCGCCCTCGTCTTGCCTTCGTCTTCGCTTTCGCCCCCCACAGCCTACTGCGTCGTCTTCCAGCCTCAGATTGATAACAGTCAAACGCACCAGAAGATACAACAGCTCTGGATCGGATTTCCACCACTGGTAATTGGAAAGCTAAGGAAAGCTGAAGAAAGCTAAAGGGATGTTGTGGAAACGAAAAATACGGAATGTTTTCTCTATTCAAAAATACAAATTGACAATACGTTATCGAAAGAAAATACATAAAAGCGTAAAGCTTGCATTTGCAGCATTTATGGGATGAGATTCGTACTCGGTTTATTAAAATCTGAACTGGTTATAAAGAGAACTTGTCTTGAATAATTACTTTAAACAGCATTATCAAAAGTATTACAGTCCTTTAGCCACGATGGTACTACGTATAGTCCAACGCAAACACGAAACAGAATGTGAATACAGTGTGTCTCTTAAATAGGGGGACATGGCTTAACCACAGATTCCTGAGGCTAAAATAAGACGATTTAACCAAACTTGTTTCTACCGAAAACTGCACCATTTAGCCAGAATTCTGCTTCAAAGTTCTTCGAAAAAAAATTAATTTTGCTTATAAAAATCGGACGCTGTCATTAAAAATTACTTGTTTGACATTTGGATAGACTGCTAGATTAAATTTATTTTAAAAATTTAGCAGTGCAGACACTCAGATTTTATTTTTTTCTGTGTGAACCGTAACAGATATCACAAATTACACAGAGAGAGAAAAGTTTACTATTGAATGTATCTTTCTGAAGAAAAATAATTTCACGTTTTCGGCATTGTCATTAAAAAGTTACGGTCTAATTAATGTTGGGACACCTAAGTTTCATACACTAGTGGTTCACTAAAGCCTGTATCCCACGATACAACGTATCGGCAATTTATTGCATTTAACGGCAACAGTTGCTCGTATGTGTGACAAAACGCCGTGTGCTAGGCAACTTTTTAGCTGCAATTAGTTTAGACGTATGCAGATAAACTTTTTCGATAACGGCAACTTTCTAGGAGCAACTCGTTTGGGCGCATGCGCTAGATCACAGGTGCAGCATGCGGCGACCAAAAATAACTTATGTTTGAAGCATCGTATCATCACGCAGGCGTCATTCTTGTCAAAATCATACTTTTATTTGTCAACAATACGTGTGCTCGCATATTAAGTACATACAGTGAAGACTAATATATTAAATAATAAACATGTGGAAGAGGAACTGATCAACCTCATGAAAAGTTACCCAGTTATGGGATGTTAAAGATCAAATATCAAAATTTCCCTATATCTGGTAGAAACATTAAGCAACGTATTTCCCTAGATTTTAAGGGAACATACATTCCGTGGGATAGAATAATCGTCATGTTGCCGATATCGGCAACTCAAGTTGCTCGTATTTTTCATCGTGGGATACAGCCTTAATAATAACAAGTATCAGCTTAAAAGAAGACATAACCATATAAACGGTCATGCCAAATTTCATCCAAATCGAATAAAGCGTCCGATGATTATAAGCAAAATTAATATTTTTTCGAAGAACTTTGAAGCAGAATTCTGACTAAATGGTACACTTTCCGGTAGAAGCAAGTTTGGTTAAATCGTCTTATTTTAGCGTCAGGAATCTGTGGTTAAGCCATGTCCCCCTATTTAAGAGACAGTCTGTATACATACAGTGTGTCCCATTTACAGGTGCCACCATTGGGATCTCGAGAACTATAAGAGATACGATGTCGGTTAAATGGAACTTTTTGTGCGCCTTTGGGAGCCCATCTCAGATGTGCTTTTGTTTTTCCAAAAATTCTCATAGGGCACTATATAATGACGAAAAACTGAATATTGTTGTTTTTTTCTTTTTCAAATAACTTCTAAACTATTAGTAATTGAGAAAAATATTTCAAATACAAAAGATAGATATTTTTATTAACTAACCAGTGGCGTAGGATATAAATTTTTATATCCGTAAATTTTCGAGATATAACACAAACTTATATTTTTTTAAATGGAACCCATATCTGATTTTAGTCTCAAAAAAATCATTATTTTTTCTCTTTTTAACGATGTAAGGGTTGTTATGTTTTGTATTTGTTTTGTCTTCAAAATTATTATTTTTTCTTTATTTTATATTAAATTTATAATTATTTTGAAAATGTTGGTAGATTTCTATTTAGAAATACTACTTGAATTTAAAAAATTTATTTCGTTAGAAAAATTTGCTCAAAACTCGTATCAAAAACTAATTTTTATAATATTTTGTATCTGGTCGCTCTTGGCACATTATAGTGTAATTTGTAATTATGAGTCTAGTTATAAAATGAGTCTAGAATGAAAATATTAAGTAACAAATGCATAAAACAAATTATTTCGATCAAATACAATATAATTAATAAAAATAATAATATTTTTTTGGGAAATAATTTTCAACGATGTAAGGGTTGTTATGTTTTGTATTTGTTTTGTCTTCAAAATTATTATTTTTTCCTTATTTTATATTAAATTTATAATTATTTTGAAAATATTGGTAGATTTCTATTTAGAAATACTACTTGAATTTAAATAATTTATTTCGTTAGAAAAATTTGCTCAAAACTCGTATCAAAAACTAATTTTTATAATATTTTGTATCTGGTCGCTCTTAGCACATTATAGTGTAATTTGTAATTATGAGACTAGTTATAAAATGAGTCTAGAATGAAAATATTAAGTAACAAATGCATAAAACAAATTATTTCGATCAAATACAATATAATTAATAAAAGTAATAATGTTTTTTTGGGAAATAATAAGAAAATTCAGGAAAATGAAGAGAAAAATTAAATTTTAGGAGCAAAACAAATATAAAACATAATAACCCTTACATCATTGAAAAGAGAAAAAAATATTGATTTTTTTGAGACTGAAATCAGATATGGGTTCCATTTAAAATAATATAAGTTTGTGTTATATCTCGAAAATTTACGGATATAAAAATTTATTTCGTACGCCACTGGTTAGTTAATAAAAATATCTATCTTTTGTATTTGCAACGTTTTTCTCAATTACTAATAGTTTAGAAGTTATTTGAAAAAGAAAAAATCAACAATATTCAGTATTTCGTCATTATCTAGTGCCCTTTGAGAATTTTTGGAAAAACAAAAACACTTTTGAGATGGCCTCCCAAAGGCGCACAAAAAGTTCCATTTAACCGGCATCGTATCTCTTATAGTTCTCGAGATCCCAATGGTGGCACCTCTAAATGGGACACACTGTATATATATAATATGTCTCCACAGCATATTACCCATTGCTGGGTAATATGCAGAAGTCGGTAATGATGATAACATATTCGTATATTCGTATCATGCGAGCGTTTACCAGGCGTCACCCATTGCTGGCGTGATTTGTTTTTATGCAAGTATATACGTTTTGTTATCAGCCTCAGAAGTTATGCCGGGTACCTAAGCAATCATTGACATAAAAAATTAACGTGGGAAAACAATTTTTTTTATAAATATCTCTAAATCGAATTTTTTTCGGGTTCATTTCTTTATACATATTGGGTGGTTAAGGGTGATTAGCGAAGGGTTGTTTAGCAGTTTTTTAACTCTGCCAAGTGATTATAAATTATTTTAGAGAAAAATACTTCAAATAAAAAGGGGAATACAATTTTTTTCGTAATTTTGTTCATATATCCCAATTTTATTATCAGCAGTTAGTTAGAATGAAAGCCATCATGGAGCCATTTTCGTTAATAACTGTCGCTATTGTTGTTAATATTTCGAGCTGATATGAACGTCTAGTTCTATCCCTCGCAGGAATTTTAATTGGATGTGACGATATTCGCCGCGGCGAGGCGGACTCCGAAATTAAATTATTCTGTGCAGAGGAGCGGACGATTCTGCGTGCATATGACGGCAGATGACTGTTTCCAAAGGCCGCTCTGTTCAAATTAAATGAACGTGCAATTTTTCTTATTAGAATGTTGTCGCGTTGCTCGTTATACAGCTTGTCGAATTACATTTTTAATTATATTCGCGCTTTATTACATTAAAAATAAAACTATGACGTTATCACATGCGAGGTATGTGCAACGCCAACTAGATTTTACATATTCAGTTTGGGGGAAGGTTGTTAGTGAGAATCAAAAATTAATGGCGCAGATTTATTATAAAGCTAATAAAAAACTCTGTCGTACGACAAGTAAATATATCGAATATGTCGATTACTAAGTTCAATCATTTTTTATTTTTATTGTTAACATTTCGTTGTGCAACATTTGGGTCAAAATTATGGAAAGTCCGTGGCTAATCAACGAACAGATTTATTAGCCTGGTGCGCACAAATTTTGAAAGTACACATTTTTTAGATTTTTTGTCGGAACCATAGTCAAACATATTGGAATTTATTCGTCTTTACTTGGTTGTTAAAAAAATGTTAACTTTACGCAAAAATCCGCTACCCGACGCACCAAACTAACCGACAGATATAATCCTAACATATACTGAATGTAACAGAAATAAGTACATTTTATCTAACTAGTGATAGAACTCGTGGAGAGCAACAATATTTCTTTGTAACTTTTATATGTAAACCTTCTAGATATTGTGTCAAAAATCTTCAAAGTTTTCAATGAAATTCACAGTCCAAATAAATCCATGGAATCCAGTTGAAAAATTAAAATATTTGTATTTGACAGAAAAATGTCAGTGTCAAAAATCCAGATACACTGAAGGCTTTTTTCGGGAAGTACATTTAGTATTTCTTATTTTATTAAAAAGAAAATATTCGGAACTGCAGTCTGGAAGATTTTATTGATTTCAAACCAACGTTTCGATCATAAATATGATTCTCTTCAAGGTTAAATCAAGTCAAAAATAATGAAATATTTGTAACAAACGCTAACAAACATCGATGATTAATATGAGAAATACACACAGTTATAATAACGATGAAAACTATTTTTTATATTATATTTATATTTTCTTTTTTCTACATCAATCTCCAGTCGATCATCGTTACTCCAACATCTTATTTTATTATTAATAAAATATTTAAAATTATAGATACATATATTCCATATACCCATCAGAAATACCGCCAATCTCGTTAGTGAATTTGAAGAATCTCGAACATTTAGAAGAGTAGTAGGAAACTTCTTCCTAAAATGAATAAAAAAATAGAGAATTATTTTAATAAAAGATGTAATTAGAATTTTTGTGTGTATACCAGAAATGTTAAATATAATATGTACTTATATAGCCTAATATGGCAATGGTGAGTAGTCTTGTGCTGATTTTGGTCTAAAGAAAATATTGATGTCCACCAACTCACTATCACTGTACTCGTAGGGCATTTTTTAATTAATCTCACGATTATCACCAAACGAAAGAAACAATCGAATTGCGGCAATAGGCATCACAGACATTTAATTAATTTGATTCAAAAACAATATTAGGTAAGTTATTTCTTTACTGTCATATTACAAAATAAACCAGTGGCGCTAAAAATGTACCCTCCATTTTCCATTATAACTGCAACTAATTCTTTCGAATTTTCAAAAAATTCATTTTGATTCGTGATCAGCACGTCGTGTAGTATCTTCCATTTTATTTTTATCCAGACGTTGTGAAACACTTTTTATATATATTGTTGATGTTGGAGGCAACTACTTTGAACAAAATCTAAAAAATTCTTATTCTCAACAATTCCAGCGAAATTATCTTATACACGTATTACCTATCCAATACGTCTGCTATGTTTTAACGGTCTGTATTTTGCGACCAGCTATTAATGCTTTGAAAATGAGTATGCTATTGTTTATGAACAGAGGCAATTTTCTCTTCGCAAGCTTTTTACGTAAATATTTGTAGAACAGTAAAAGCAAATAAGTTAACATGTTGGAATATCATTTACATTACAAGTAGTGTTTTCATTTTTCGTGTAAATCTAATTTTTGTTTACTGCCAACATTTGTTGTTTGCAAACAAATGTTTGTGAATTTTGCCGAATTTCACAAAACAGGTAATTTTCAAGGAATATTAAGTGTCATTTGATATGTAGCTGAATCATTGGTGATAAAATCATTACATTCTTGTTTGTTACGCAATTAACAATTAAACTAAATGTTTAATTGATTTTATTCAGTGATTTATTGCGGATTAGCGTATTGCTGTCCGTCATGATTTTAATTTATTTGATTTAAATTTAACAAAACAGATAATATTTGAAGCGTACATGTGTAATGCAATGCATTATTGTTTAAAATTAAAACTTTTTCATATTTATAATTATTACAGTAATCGAAAATTTGGTGGAGTTGCGTTTTTATAGAATATACTAATTTTATAAAACATGTCTAGTTCCTGTTCTACTATATTTTTGTACCTACTAAAATTAATAATAGTTTAATATTTATCATATTAATTTATCCTCCATTAAAAGAGCTGGAAATCAAATATTACACAACAGAATTAACGAGGTCCTCCACCATATCAAAAAATAATAAAATGTACATTTTGTACTCTCAATAAATAACGATTGAGAAAAAAAAAAATTTTTTAATAATTACTCGACGAGATGTATGGAGACGGCGATTTATTGTCGTTAATATTCATTTTAGGAAATTATGTTCAATACAAAAGTTTTTTAAGAAATTTTGATCTACATTTGAGAATACTAGAATTTTTTTTCTCAATTGTTTCTGAGTTACGCTTGTCCGCGTAATTTTTTAAATGGGAACATGTTAATTTTATTCTACCATTCGATAGAGCGTTTTTTTCTCTTTACAACAGTATTTTTGTTTTTGTTTTTTTTTCAATTTATTTTAATAACATTTTTACAAGGTAAAACACAGGTTCAAGTATTTACGAATAGTAGGTACAGATAGACAAAAGCGAAGCGATAAACAAACTCGAGCGATGTAATTTACTTAGCTATTAATTTGTTTTTAATGATAAGATTGTGACCGCAACTTTATTGGAAATAATTTTAATCTTCTTATCTGAACAAATGCCTAGAGAATATTTGGGCAATTAATCAAACTCATATACTAAATTTATAGAATTATCGGCACAAAGATCTTGTGTACCACAAATTCAGAAACTGCATTGCCTGTGCTTGTATATTTGAAGACTACCTCCAGATATATGTGTTAAAATATACTTCCACTCAATTTCTGAAACAATGGGCGCATTCAACAGATTTCTTTGGTCCCTGAACACCTGACCGATCGGTCACCGAACAAGGAGGTCTCTGCTGGATGCACTTTTCACATTCACGTGGTTAAAACGTCAAATAATCATAACCTTAATTTTATAATAACTTTTATGTTATTTATTATACAAATTAAAAGATTGCAATATAAGAAAATTTTAATCATTTGACAACAAGTAGTAGTTTTTTAACTTTTCAATCAATTTACTTACTTCAGCAGAAAAATGGTGAACATGTTCAGTGACCACATGTCTGTTGAATGCGCCCAATGCTACAAATACTTATTTTTGTAAAAGATTACATCTTTTGTTAATACTTTTATAAAATTGTTTCAAATAAATTTTTATAATGTCAAAGACGACAAAGTCTTATCATTATCATACTCTACCTTATACGTATAACTAGAAAATTGACTCCCTGAGTACGTAACTATGTTAATATTTCTGAGTTCATTAATCTTGTCTGTCTTCAAATGAATTTGAATTACTCTCAACATGTATAAAATATAAATTTAATTTCTAAAGAAACAAATGGAATTTCTTTTTAAGGATGGTCTGCGAATTTGTATAATTAAAAAGGATATATTCCTAATGCATCTGTCTGTAATCGTGGATAAAAAGAAAAGCGTCTAAGTGCTAGCGTATATTTGCTCTTGTTAAGAATCCTAAAATGATAATGAGGAAAGATTGTTTAACTTGTAAATCACTTTACCGCAATTCATACATTTAAAATCTCCATTAACGGAGGAAAATCATACACTCGAAGCTAAAAACATCGCCCCTAAAACCAATAATGAAGAAGAGCAAGAAAGGAGAGACGGTTAGATAGGCTAGACAGAGCAAGATAGCGAGCGAGTAGATAGAAGCGTCCGCCACAATGTAACAACACAAACAGCCATAGTCAGTGTTTACTCTCATATCAACAGCTGATGTAGCAGATCTACAGTTCGCACACACTCCCTCGGCAAACACCCCACCTCGCTAATTTTATAAGACGGAGGCAGAAGACGTTACATTGCTGAAGCTGAGGCAGAAGCAGCCAGCAGTATTAATTTAGGTTCCGCGCGATATTCATTAAGGGCTGGCGCTGGCACTGTAAATGCAAGGTCATGCCTCAACAAGAAAATAAACGCTGATGGTGTACTCCACTAGACTCGAACCGAAACGGTGTTTGCTCAGCTAAGAACTCTGATTGTCAATCTGATTGCTTCATACTACTACTACAACTAACTACTATTACTACTTTATAACTATATACCCTTTGTCTTACTATCTTCAATTAATTGATGGGTATAATTTCATTCACGAAACATGGTTATGCACCGTCACTTGTTCCAAAAAAAGAAAAGACAACGCAGTAAACAGGGTGTATTTAAAAGAGATTTCCTTTCTTTTGGAATTTGATTCAGGAGACTAAACCAAACCAAAAATTTAAAGTGAAAAAATTTCTGGTTGTTCTTTGTTACCAAGTTATTGATAAAATAACGAATATTAAAATAGGCATTTTACAAAAATCGAAAAATAGTAAAAAAAATAGTATATTGTATTATTAGGACTAAAGTGAAACTTTGTGTGGCGAGTATGTAAATTTGAACGACGAGCTCTAGCGAGTCGGACAATTACATGCGAGGCACACAATGACACTTTTACTCCGAATGACACATTATATTTTTTCTTCAAACGTACATATTTAAATAAAATAATTACAACTTGACGTTACAATAATTATAAATATTTTACGTGAAGGAAGTTTGCTGATTTCAATTGTTCTGTTTCTATGGATACATTCGTGTTTGTTTACTTTTTTGTTATAAACATTCAAGTGAAATTTTCACGTTTTGACGTTTAAATAAAAACTGTGCAATTTTATATTCTCCTTATATGCAATTTTATCAGAGAAACAATATGAACTTTTTTATCACTTTAATTCTAAGTATTCTTATCGTCATACCAATATGTAAGTCTGCTATTTTATAATATGTTATTTCGTTAAATATAAACTCTTTATATTTCAATTTGTAGATTATCAATTCAAATTTTACAGCTGTTCGAGGTTTTTAGTAACTTTATTCTTAGATTATCTATTGTATTTATAGTGCAACTTGGGGCGATATTACAGGTTTCTATTTTATTAGTCACTTCTTATTCGCTCATTTTATATAGTTGCTATGGATATTTATTTATTTCATTTGTACTCCGGCGGTGTATAAATTAACTATTTCTAATCCGGCGGCGTAGAAATGAAGCTTCAACCTTCTACTTTTTCTTTCAAATAGTCGCAGATATAGATATTGAACGATTTTAGATCCGGAAGAAACCAAGACAAAGGTCCATCTCTATCAATCCACTTATCATGGAAATTTTTATTCTGGAAATTCCCATAAAAAATAACCTTAAAACTATTTCTTAATTCAATTATCTCAATAGAACGTGGAATGATACAAAAAAAAAAAATTATCCGCTGTAAATGTGTTAAAAATCATAAAATTTTATGCAAAATATTATTTAGAGCTTTCAGTTAAAAATAATTTTAGCTGGAATTGACTTTGGTTTGTCATCATTATTAAAGGTATTAAATATTGAGAAATTTATTGAAATTCATAATTTTATATGAAATTTAAATGAATCATACATTTTTAAATATAAATTTTAAAACCTTTATTTTAATTAATATATAAAAATATAATACAAATATGAATAGATATTAAATATTTAAACTGTGAAAAAATGTATTAATTTTGACGGTTCAAATATTAATAATTTTAATATTTTATATCATTTTTTTCAATAGAAACGAAATAATATGATAGTTATTTCACTTCACATTCTGAACAAAAATCTATTGTGGCCAGCACAATAACTCTCGCCGTTTCCGTTTTGTTACATAAGTATCGAATTTAATTTTTTTTGTACACAAAAATAATTCTAATTATATCTATTCTTTCATTCTATTAGGAATCTTGTTTTACTCTTCTTACCAATTTATTGACTGGATTGGCGGTATTTCTTAAAGAAATTACCTATAATATACATACTTACCTACAATTTTACTATTAATATGCATACCTACCTACAATTTTACTATTAATATACATACCTACCTACAATTTTAAATGTTTAATTAATTAATAATGCAATACGAAATATTAAATGTACTTCCCAGAAAATTTTTTTAGTAATGTCAATAAAACTGTTGATTTTTGACACTGACATTTATCTGTCATACACAAAAATTTGAAATCGACAACTTTTCCTTGCGGTTTATTGCAACATATTATTCTATATATTATATTATAAAAATTTAAGTATATTAGAAATTAGATAGAGAATTTTATATTCTTCAATATTTGTAATAACCCAAATTTAAAAAAATAAGATTTAGAAGACTTTTTAAGAAACTACTACTTCCAGTTGCTCAATTATTACCAAAACCTTTTCAGCTCTTCCCATTAGTGCCAGATTGAGGAATACGTAGATATACAAGTCTTAAGTATTATAGTTTTTTGAGGAAGAAGAATCGTCTTTCTAACATCCAGACACACATCCACACACACACATACACACACATTGTAAAAATGTTATAATCGAATTCCAGGGAACTTAAAACGTGCTTGTTCACTAAAATCTGGATATGCGATTTTTAGCACAAATCCAATAACTCTCTTAGCGAGAGTTAAAAATATTTCAACACGGCTTATTAGCCATTTCTGAGTGTGCCAATATACTTTTACCCTCAGATTTTGGTAATGACTACATATCAGTAACATTGCGGTCGTTATCAAGTCTCACCGGACGGCCCGCTAAAACTCTTATGGAAAAGGCACCAGAGAGGTCATTTTTTGGAATCTAACCATACTTTGAGTGCTTTTTTTACACAACTGGTAAACGAAAACACACTATTACTATTATATATTATATTTAATTTATAGTGGATCGCGTGGCACTACTTATAAGATCATTTGAGATTCTGACGGCGCGGGTTCAAATACCGAATTTTTCCTTTCATTACAATTGATCTATTTATTGATAGTCTAGGAATAATGTGGGAACTAGATATATCTTATGCTCATATTCATAAACACTCGTAAAGGTTCAAACCGGTCGTTATCATTTTTGACAAATAGAATTAAACTTAACAAATAAAATTTCGATTTTTCTTTCAATGTCGACTCTTTTTATTGGATAAAAATTATAACAAACCGTTTAAAAATTTTACTAATGTTTATGTATACGGACATTAGTGTAATATATTTATTTATAGCTTTCTAATTTGGTTGGTGGCTAAAGTACCAAACACCACAATTTAAATTAAAATATAGTTGATTTTTGTTTTGTTGTGTCTTTAGTTTCCAAATTAAATATAAACTATGCAGACAAATGAAATCCTTTCATTGACAGCAAGTTCCAAAGAAACCTTAAAACGTCTCCCGTTAATTAAAACATTAATGAAAGAGCGAAGAAGTGAAGCACTAGAACAGCATACGTTATACGCGATCGTGCGGGATAGCAGTATGGCGTAGTAATTGCAGAAGTTTGACACTTTCACCCGAATATGCCAACCCATCCCCCGCTTTGCTATGCTATAATATTACTCGAACCAATTTTCTTAGCGCCATTGCCGTCGTCGTGATTCCAAATACGGCTCCATTTAATTAACTTGTTATGAGTAATGTACGGGGGACTTGTTTTCGATTATTTGCTGGGGAGGAAATTTGAGAATTCAATTGTAGATTTACTCAACTGTTTAGATTTAATGAACTTACGACGTTCAATATAACATTTGGTGGCAGCGCGATTTATAGAAATTATTTTCTACAAGACTATTTGCTTCACAGATTACGTAGATTTCGGCCATGACAGTTTTTTCGCGTGTCTAGATTGACAAGGTTCTGTAAGAAATTAATATGTGGAGGAAACTGATTTGAAATTTTTTCTAACTGTCATTTAAACACATTATTGTCATCGAATTCACATTTACTAACTCTAATAATTATGGATTTAATTATATTATAAAAATATAGAAGAAATATTATTACTTTGACATCTTGGGCAAATTTCAATTTTGACATTTCGCAAAAGTAATAAAATTTACAAGTTTATTTTGAATTTTTGTATATTTTATGTGAATCTTATACATCGTAGAATACTGAAACCTTTTCTATTCTAAATTATAACTTATAAGCTTTCTTCCTTTTTAATATCCGAATTCCATTTTCAAGTAAATTAAAGCATAAAATAACATTTAATACATTTAGTTGCGTACTTTTTTTACTATATCATTAAATTGCTTATTATCAATAAATATTTAAATAAGTAAATATAAATATATCATCACGGCATATTACCCATTACTGGGTGTACCAGTATCTACAACACATGTAGACATCGGTAATGATGACGATATATTTTAAAGTGTGGGCGCTTACCAGGCGTCACCTCGCGAGCACTCATAACTGGTGTGGAGAGTGCACCACAGGGATCACTTTTGTGCGACTAAAAGTCTGCACTGGCTGGGATCGAACCCGGGTCACCAGATTGGCAAACAGACACTAAACGCACACGACCACGCGACCCCATAAAATAAACAAATATTTCAAAAAAAAACGGACCATATAAAAATATCCATATATTTTCAGATTTCATATATTAGTTTACAGATTTTATTTAACTTTAGATATTCTTAGAATTAACTAAAAGAAATTAATGTTTCGCGTACATGGGGTCCCGTGGCCGCGTGCCTGAGTGTCTGGTCTCGAACCTGGGGGAACCGGGTTCGATCCCGACCGGCGCCAAATATATTTTAAATTACACAAAAGTGACCCCTGTGGTGCACTCTCCACACCAGCTATGAGTGCCCGTGAGGTGACGCGTGGTAAGCGCCCACACGGTAAAATATATCGTCATCATTACCGATGTCTACATATGTGTAGATAATGGCACACCCAGAAATGGGTAATATGCCGTGATGATATATTTATTTATTTATTTATTTATTTACATAATAACGCAACCCAAATTATACCATTACATTCTTCTGTATAAGATACGAAATAAAAATTGTTTAGACGTTTTTTCCGTATCTCTCATTATAAGCGATATACGAGCAATTTTTAAAATAAACAAAATTAATAATTAAAAGACAGAAATGTGCAAACGGTTTTGCTGTATGGAAAAATTTCAGCGCACTATGTTTTATAATATTGAGTATAGTTAGTGATGCCGCGAGACGAGAAATCCACTCTCGTCTCGTCTCGAATTTTCGAGACGGATTTCTCTGCATCTCGTTTCGTCATATTTTTTCTTACTTCCTCTCGATCTCGACTCGAGTGTCTCGAATTTCTCGAATTTATAATTAGAAATAGTAAATAAATTAAAATTACAAGCAAGATGAATTTAATAAACTGGTACCACTGATCAAAACATAATTTTACTAAGTCTGGTGTTTGAATGGTAGGTAAAAAATAGGTACTCTATATTACCCGTTGTTGGGTATAGAAATCTGTTTTGTAAGCTAATATTGGTAATTATGATTTTATATTCGTATAGTGGCGGCACTTGAGGCAGCGTGAAGAGTTATACCACAGATGTCATTTTTGAGCATTCTCTTTTTACTAAAACGCAATAAATCAAAAATTAATAAATAAATATGAATGTAAATGAAGAGGCAATTAAAATATTTATTTATACTGACAAATATTTTGCTACTTTGTATATTTTATTTAGAAATACTTACGTATTGCGAGATCTCGCGGCATCACTAAGTATAGTCTCTTTTTTGCATATCAGTGTTGGGGTAGATCAATTTAGGTCGCTCTAAATTTGCAAACTCCACTACATTTGAAAACAAAATGTTCGTAACATATATATTACGGCTTAAAGATGATAATAAAGACTTTCTAAAACTTTAGATGAAGTCTTATTTAGGAAAAAAAAGAAAATGTGGAGCCCATTTCATTTTTTAGAAGAAATTGATAATTCTCTGTTTATTATACAGGTTTATTAATTGTATAACATATTTAAATTTATATGAAATTAATTTAACTAATAAAAAGGCGTTTGGTTGCCCTGGCCACATCAGACTTTTTATTGAGAAGCTCTCGTTCGCCGTTTAAAGGTATTTAGTTAATAGATATAATAGTGTATGGGGGCTGGCATTGGCTTCACGTTCACTTTCCATTTCTCTTCTATTCTCCGGGAAAATTCTTTCCCTCGTGGGTCAATCAGTCGTGGATTCCTGTATAACAAGCAGGATTCTCGGTAGGTGTAGCATGCTCGGTTTATCAAAGCCGCTTCTTTCCGAGGAAAGCGCGCAGCCGGAAAGGAATGCAGCAGCGCCGGTATCGACAGCGACAGCGGCGGAATTGCGAACTACTGCTGCCACGGCGCGGCGCCCAAACACGTGAAATTAATTATATTTATCGCGCCCGTGCACTGTGGAATTGGCTTTTTAAAGCTTATTTCAAGGAATTTGGTCCCGACCCAACACATCACTAGAATCTAAGACGCCAACAATTGATGGAAGGATGGTGCGACGATAAGATATTAAATTAACGCACAAAAGAAAAAATCAGATATGGAGTTCATAATATTATTTTTAAATTTATATATTCAGTGCAGGAACAACCAGTGTCAGTTTTTGTCTAAATTGGGAATGATTGTCTAATTGTCTGAAAAAGAAGCTATATTTGTATGAACAAACAATGTTTAACTGTACATGAATCTGTAGGATTAACAAAATAAAATTAGAATAAAATTATCAAACATGCCTCTTGAAATAACTCTTCGAATCGTTAATCCTCTATTAAACTGTACTTCATTTCACGTAAGAATATAGAAGATGGCGCTTGAGAGCCGACCGTTTTTACATGCCTTAAATAAATTATTTAAATTCGTGAAACCAAACTTTGTCAACACTACACACCGATTTTTCACACTTGACCGTTACGTCATAGTTTGATGTTCGTATATTAGATATACGTATCGTATGTTTATCTCTGCCTTACTTATGGTTTCCTACATTCTGTTTTTCGATACGTATATCTAACATACGAACATCAAACTATGACGTAACGGTCAAGTGTGAAAAATCGGTGTGTAAATATTTTATCTGTAAAAATATTACAATACCTGAATAATAAAAATCTGATGTGGCCAGCCCATAACGCTGGACGCAGTAAAAATAAAGCAATCTTCATGTCCAAATATTTTTGCATTCACTCAAAACAATCTTTATTTTACATAACAAATATATCATACACAAAATAAATTTCACAAATATTGACAAAACTAATAGAAAAACTTTACAAAAATCAAAATAGTACTCGCATCTTTACACAAAGACTTTTTAGAGCCGTACCCTGGAAGGCATTGAAGCAAATCGATAGTTCATATAATATTTATGTATGATGATGGAAAATATATTATTTTTACAATCCTTAATTTCATTAGAATCAAATATATTACTACTATATTTTCCTTAACACGGTTTCATTATTAATTTTATTGTAATTGCTTCATGACAGTGACATTTGTTTAAATATGTCAAAATTGTTATTAAAGTATTGTTTTTGTTTGACGTATACGCAAGATGATGTATCAAAAAGTTATTTACTAAATGTTATTATCGTAGAATTAAAGATTGTACTATTATATTCAATTTTTATTAGTAACATTATATTCAACGTATTTCTTTTAAGAAAAACTGTTAAAAGCTTGTATAAGTGATACTTCCGATTATCCGATATACACTAAAACTAATAAGCTCTTCCCACATTAGTATAGAATGAGTATACAAAATTTCAAAATTTTCTGTTTAATAGTATTTGAGTAATCGTGTCCACACGATCCACACAAACACACATTCACACCCACAGACTTCATTGCAAAAATGTTAAAATCGACTTCTGGGGACATCAAAACCTGCTTATTCACTGAAATATATGCAATTTATGTTTTTTCCTTTTTGTGAACTTGATGTGTATTCTGACTAATCAGATGACAGAATTTATATCTCTATCTAATCCAACGCTGTTTTCTTACGTGATATAAAGGACAGATATAGTTGCAGTGGTATTGAAAACATGATCAATATTCATATTAAAAATGCTGGGTTCTTTTTTTTTAAAAAAAAGTAAGAGTTGTTTGTATCTATTGGTAATATTGGTTACTTTGTAATCTTAAATAAATATATACTTTGTACATGGCGTAACAGGACTAGTTTAATAAAAGAATATATTGATATCGTATATTGAATTAAATTGAAAAATAGATATTTGAAAAGAAACTATATTTTTCAGGGTTTACAATCACAGAAGTGACATATACACTTGCTGTACGCTTCTGACAACCGAAATTGTCAATATCCCGTTGTTGGTAAATAAGAAGATTTTCAAAAAGAACTCTTTTTCCGGGCATTCTACAACAAAACTAGTCTATAACAATAACAAAAATTTTATGTAATGTGGTATTTCCATAATTTTCTTGCATCAAACCAATCGATAATCGGAAGCGCCAATATAGTAAATTTGTGTACGCCACACACAAACTGCACGAATTTACAAATATCTCAACTAAATATTTATTGTGTCAATAATTCTCGATATGAAAAATAACTCTTGCGTGTAGGCGCCATCTTAGCATTCGCTTAATGTAACCAGCGCTCATGTGGGATGTCATCCCACACTAAGTTTGTAAATAACTATTATTCCTGCATTGTTTATAGACGCATTATTTTTATCGCTTGAAGCAGATTTGAAATAAATATCTTGTTGTTATTTGTGAAATAATAAACAAATGGGAGTCTTAAGAAGATTAACATAAAAAAAATCAAAAAATCATGAAAATTCTCATTATTTCATTTATTTTTGTATTCAAAGGTGGTTGTTCGACTAATAACGAGCATCTGCGATATTTTCAGGGTTGTCTGCTGATAATCTCTTGTGATTGTCGAAATATTTTTGTCCGTTTGCCTGTTTCTTTTCTTTTTCTGGTTGGATGAGCCCTTTGCTGTAAGATGGCTGTAAATGTTCGAATTGGATTTGAGGATAAGCGATCGTTATGTTTGTGAATGTATGTGGAAAAGGCGTAATTAGTAAACTTTACAATATTTACTCGAATTTGCTGAAGCAGGTAAAGGCATTTGTACAAATAAGGAGTGTGGCGGATTTACCGGTAAAAATCTCTCATTTGCGTTACGGAATACCGTGAAGAGCTCAATTAGTGTAGCGATAACGAACTCACGTAGTCTGCTCCGTATCCGTACCTGAGTCTGAGCGCGTTCCAGATCTGCAACTGTTTGTGAGGCTGTCACGGTACTGCGCCAAAACGATAGCCGACGGATCTCATTAAAAAGATATTCGTATCTCGGCGAACCGAATTGAACTCATCTCTCCTCCCACTCGTTCAACTGTTATTTGTTCCTTACTCGTTCCTCTTAATGATATCCGAGGTACATAGGTACGGTACGGAACCCTTTCTGTTCAATGAATTGCTCGGCACCTCTTTGTCTTCGGGCTTCAAACGCCTATTTGCTGTCTTCCTCTACGTCCTTTCCAGCACCAGCACCAACTTAAATTCTCTAGACAGAAGAACCAAATCATTATCTCTACGTAATCTTCTTTATTAATTATACACTAGGTATTGAATAGAAATAGATACACGTAATGTAAATGGATTCTATATCCCTTATTATCTACTCCTCATCTCATCAAAATTCTTCGTAGGCTTGAACGAAACATTTAATTTCAAAGGTATCTCAAATGTGTTCCAATAAGAGCGCCGGATTTAAATTTGGCTCAACGTACGCATAGCCACCTGGAGACGTCAGTACCATACTGAAGAGCTCCAATAAAAGCGAAACGCATCTGTGGTTGTGATTGAGTAGGCCAGTCTTTGATAAATAACCGAGTGGTTATTTCTCAAAAATATTAAACTTTTCATTCATAATTTTGTTAATAAACCAACTTAGATGATATAGCTAATATATCATTTATTTTTCGTTTCCATTGTTGTTAATATGACTAATAATTATTTAATTTCGTAGAGATGTTCAACTATTAATGAATTAAAATAAGTTACTGTTTTTTAAATAAATAAATAAATATATCATCACAGCAAATTACCCATTTCTGGGTGTGCCAGTATCTACAACACATGTAGATATCGGTAATGATGATATATTTTACCATGCGGCCACCTTACCAGGCGTCACCTCACGGGCACTCATAGCTCGTGTGCAGAGAGCACCAGAGGGGTCACTTTTGTGCCATTTTAAAATTGGAAATGTTTGGCGTCTGTCGGGATCGAACCCGGTTCCCCCAGGTTCGCGACCAGACACTCAGGCACGCGGCCACTGTTTTTTGTGAATTATAATTAATATCGTATTCATTATGTTTTCTTTTTTTACTTGTCGCTCTATACACAGGCTTGTGAAATGTCAAATGGAAGTCAAATATATCATATGTAACCAAACATGTTGTCAAGTCAAGTTCCTTCTTGATTATCTGATTGTTTGATAATTGTTTACAGGTAAACTTATAAATTTATTATAATGGTGTGTTCAAATATGTATTAAAGACACTTATAGGCAAAAGTGATTGTGACATATTGAATAGAAATTTCAGATTTAGCCAGTGGAGGGTAGTGCTACCTCAATTTAAATATGATTAAAAATTTCGAAAATTCGTAATTTAAATCTTATGTACTTCTGGAAGGTAAAATATGAATCTACATTAATAACTTCTCTTACATTTTCAGAAAAAAATGTGGAAAGACCCCATTATTTCTCGATTATTTAGGTTAGATTTAATAATAATAATAATAATAATTTATTTAAACCACATTTTGTACATAAAATACAATTATGGCACGTTAGTTTAAAAGACAGATATTTACATATACACTATTATAAAAATTGAATATTTTATACTGTTCTTTAGATATTTATCTTGGTTCGTGTGAATTTCAAGTAATGTTGCCTAAATATATATAGACAAGGCAAAGTCATTATCCTTAATTCAATAAAAAGGTTTTTACATGAATGTGTAGGGCTTACATTAGCAATTATTCTGACAATCTTTTTTTGCAGTATAAATATTTTGGTTACGTGCGTCGAATTACCCTAGAGTAAGATGCCGTAGTTTAAATGACTATGAAAAAGAGCGAAATATGCCATACGTAAAACTGAAACTTGATATATGTTCTTAAGCCTTCGAAACAGGTACATAGTACTTGATAGAGTTGCACAAAGTTTATTTATTTGGGAACATCCTGTAAGACCATCATCAATATCCATGCCAAGAAGTCTGATAGATTGACCATTTCTGTTCTTTGAGTAGTGAGAGATTATGAGACTTTGAGTTTTAGATGCATTTAATCGCAAATTATGTGACACAAACCAGTGCTCAACATTATTAGTTGTATCTTCAATTTGTTTTTTTTAATATTTCCATATTAGAATGACTGGAAAGTAAGGTCGTATCGTCTGCAAATAGGATACATTTGTTAGGTTTTAAAAAATTATATAGGTCATTGATATAAAGAATAAAAAGAATAGGACCCAAGACCGATCCCTATGGGACTCCATGACTTACTAATAGGAAATCGGAGGTGTTATTAATGTGAACACATTGTATTCTATTTTGCAGGTATGACGAAAATAAATGCAATGGTATTCCACGAATTCCGTATTGTTGAAGTTTGTCAGTTAATAATGCATGTGAAACGCAATCAAAAGCTTTAGACAAATCACATAAAGTCAAGGCAGTATGTTCCCGATTTTCAGAGCTTTTGATTATTTCATTTATATGTTGCATTACAGATTTATTGATGGAAATAGGATAATAAGGAAACAGGCAAACAGCCATACCTTAGCAGGAATTGAAACCGAAACCTTCGGTATATGAAGCGACAATGTTACGTAATAGTATAACAATAGAATTTAAATTTTTAATTAGGTTACAATTTGTTTTTTCTACGAATAAGTCTCGTGACATATGGGACGATATGATGGAATAATGTGTGGGTCTGTAGCAGCCACTAGAACAAAGTGTTCCGTTTGAAAGCAGCGGGCAAATGTAAAGCATCGTTTGTAATGTAACATGACCCAGTTTCCGTTTCCGGGCGGTGTCGAGTCGCAGGAAAAACCCGTCGACGTCAGGTATATATTTTATGAAGGTACTAAGTTACTTTAAGTAATTTTGAAGTCCACACCTGACGTTTAGCGCTCGTGCGATCGAACTGGTCTCAGGTGCGGACTACCAGCAGCCATTGTGTGCGCTAGTGCTTTATTTTTAAGCTACTCCCGCATTACAGAGGTCATGACAATATGAGTGATGTCAAAATTACTCTTTGTTCTTTTATAATACATTGTATGGGGGAGTTTATTAATTCTGCATGGAGCATGGGGCAAATGTGCTTAGAATTAGTTCTATTTAATGATACGAATATTCCGTGATGATAAGGATGAATACAAATATGCAAGTCTATTGGAATTCGAATCCGAGATCTTCGAACACAATTTTGCTTTTCGTAACGTTACAATGGACCCCAAATACGAGTAATTGGGCTTAATATGTAAAACCATTTTTAATTTTTATTTTTAGTCGCTTCTTAAAAATTTTAGTTGTCAAATCTATATCTATTAGGTAAAACAGTCGCAACAGTTGCAATAATTACAAATTTTCGTACTCCCGCTAAAAAAATATAGCCCCGAACAGGATGCTATCACCGGCGTATAACTGTTACTATTAAATGCCTTAAATTTTAGATTTTTTCCAATTTTTTTGCCTTCTATCTAATTTGTATGTATTATATTTACTTACTTATGTTACCAGTAAACCTAATAAAGAATTAAAATTTTTAATTTAAAAGTAGACAATCTAAAACATTTAAATGTAAATTAAATACGCCGGTGATAGCATTATGTTTGGGGCTATATTTTTTCAGCAGGAGTACGAAAATTAGTAATTATTGCAACAATGGATAGCAAAAATTACCTCAATATTATAAAAGCAAATTTAAAACAAAGTGCCGGAAAATAGGGCCTTAACAAACAATTTTAATTTCATGCATCAGAAAAATTCGACAAATAACTCGCGTCTATAAGAGAATGCGTACTGTATAACATTAAAAATATGCTTAATCATCCCTCACAGTCTCCGGACTTTAACCAGATTGAGAAAGTGCGGAAAATTCTTAAAATAAATAAGAATATAAAGCAAAAAAGAATTTTAAAGTAATTACAAGTAAAATGGCAGAATATAATGCCATCGGTGACAAAAAAATTGGTAGATTCAATGACTCATCGCTTAATTACTGGTGAAAAAACCAAAGAAAAACCTTCCAAATATTATATTACTTTATGAAATATAAAGAAATGGTTTATTATTTAAATGTTTTGGTTATTGTACGGAGACTTTTTTTGTCATGAAATTATGAATACTTTTAATGTTTACCCCATAATATAAATAATTTAAGTAAATTATTTGTTTATTTTATATTTATAATAACGTAATATGAGTGTACTGCGTTTCATTTTTGATTAAAAGGAAATTAAATATATTGGGTTTTAGACTGCTACTTTTCCTAAAATACATTAAAACTACTGTCGACTTTTTTGTATGACTGTATATATTTTATTTTATTTTATTTTTTTTGTTGTTGTTGCTATCTTTGTATTATTTAATGTCATATAAGTAGTTTCCTATAATTTTTGTAAGTATTTTAAGTTTCATTTATATACTTGGTTATTGTATTTCATTTAGGTAATAATTTTTAGTTGTCCTGATACAGGAATACATGTTTTCCGAAACGTTGACAAAAAAATAAAATAATCTTTTACAAGACTGCAGTCCTATTTATTTTAATTATTATATAGTTTCTGCAGTCGTTTATATAAATCTTATTATTAATATTTAAAACTCAATAATTACTAATTATTATACACATCTCGCGAAAATTATTATTCCAACCTCGCGTTTATATACCTACAGTGGACATCTAATTCAATGTTCGGCTATAATGAGTAGGTACATAACATTACCTTAGTAAAGCATTTGACAGAATAAACCATTCCATATTGATAAATAAATTAGAAATGTATGGAGTTCACGGCAACCTACTTAAATGGTTTGAATCATATTTGAATTGCAGGTAGCAATGTGTAACTGTCAAATGGTTCAAATCTGATAATTTTCCCGTGACTTCTGGTGTGCCTCAAGGATCTCATCTTGGACTACTCCTTTTCATTATTTTCCTTAATGATATTAGCAACATTTTTGAAAACTCGAAATTTATTATGTATGCTGATGATCTCAAGATAACGTGCATGTTAGACTGCATTGCTCTTCAAGCAGATCTCGATAAACTAAATATTTATTTAACAGCAAATGATCTATCTGTCAATCATAGCGAGTGTTCTTGTATTTCTTTTTCTCGAAATCGGACCAATTTTGAATTTCAATACAATATCAGTGGAAATGTAATCAATCGTGTATCTCATGTAAGAGATCTTGGAATAATATTAGACAGTAAACTCATATATGACATTCACATTGACACTGTTGTAAAGAAAGCATATAAAATGTTTGGATTTAAGAGTTGGAGCACTTTTCAAGAACTATAACACTCTCGTTCAACTATATTATTCACTCGTGCGTTCACAATTAGAATTTGGTGTCGTTTGTTGGTCTCCTCATTACCAAATATATATTAAGAGAATTGAAGGTATCCAACGGAAATTTATTTCAGCTTTAAATTGGAAATTCCCTTATAATTCTGTCAGTTTCGTCACTTTACAAAAACGTAGAGAAGTGTTGGATTTGACATTTTTATACAAAATCATAAATAATTATATAGATAGTCCCGTCCTTTTAAGTAAAATATCTCTGCGTGTGCCTTCCTATTCTACTCGTTCTCTTGAAACGTTCTCTTCTAAAAAATATAAAACCAATGCTGCTATGTTTTCTACAATAAATCGATTAACGTATTCTTTCAATAACATGATTCTTAGCTATAATGTTCCAGATATTTTTAATTGTTCACTATTTAAGTTTAAATCATTTCTAAAATATGTTTTCTCGCATTCTTTGTCTGATCCTTAGTTTGTACTTCTCATTATCTATTATTATACTGTCTAGCTAGAAACTTTTATTCTTTATGTATATTGTTAACTGTGCTGTACTTTTATTGGGCCTTGGCCTGTTGTTCGGCCTTTCTTTCTAAATAATATTAAAATGAAAAATGGTAAGGTGAAACATAAAGATACCTATACGCATTCACTTATGAAGACCGTACTTTTGGAAAATGAATTGTAAATTTTAATCCATATCTTCTTCAATAGCAATAACTACTAACTATATCTTCTTTGTACCATTGAATATAGTTCGGGGCCATATTTTGTATGTTCTAATATTGCGCCTGCATAGTATCATTTGTATGAAGTTGTAAAAGAAAATCCTTTCGTCTCCTTTACATGGAGTTGAAAAGTAGAAATATGTAGGTTGGGAAAGAGCAGCAGTAGCCAGCCGTGCATTCATCTGGAGATGGAGAGCAGGCCTCCAGCTTCCAGCCTAGCCTCCCGTGGATACGAACAACGTAAGCCTGTTAAAATTTTACGCCATGCACAATTTCTTTCGCCGCGTGCAGCTCTCAAGTTTTGAGTTATCGCGCCGCGCAATATGCTAGAGGTGGACTCGCCGCTTAAATTAAAACTTGCGTTGTTTACTTCCCTTTGAGTTTGCGTTTTTACCCGAGTTAAAATAATATCGTGTCGGCGTCGGGCCCGAGCTTCTAGAGCAGAGACGGAATAATAATTTCATTATATGCAGAGAAGGGGTTTTCGTTTTCGCAGTCGCAGCGCCCTCCAGAAACGGATTTGTGCCTACAAATCTGTAAATATTTATTAGTATAAACAGAAACGCAAACACTGAGACAATTCAGTTCGAGTGGGGAGGTTTTTATAATTCCCGCAGGCAACAATGTGGAAAATTACTTCGTCTTTCTTTATTCTCCATTCTTTATAGTACACACGGCAATTATAATTAATTTTAAAAGGAACTACATTAATTAAAAGAAAAATCATGAAGGATTTACACCGGAATTCTGAGTTATTTCTGTAAGCAAACTAATAAATGTGATAACAATAAAATACTAAATTATGAGTGGTCCATTTTTACCTCCCGCTACTCTTGGTAAGGGAGGAACAGGGATTGTGCTAAAAATCGGATGTCGATATTCTAGTAAATGGCCATTTTTAAGGTCCCTAGAATTCGATATTAACATTTTCACGATGATGTCTGTATGTGTGTGTATGAATTTGTCAATGCTCTTTACAGAAAAAAATAACCATCTAAATTGTAGTTAAATTAACTAAACAAATCTGTAATTTTCAGCCTTCTAATATGTTTTCTTTAAATTACCTAAGTTGATTTAGTTAAATTTACTAAATTTGTAATAACAAATTATAGTAATATTAAATACAAAATGAGATTAAATGACTACATTTAGTATTGAAAGAAATTAACTAAATACATATTTAAATTTTCTATTTTCTTATTTAATTCATTAGATAAATCACCGAAAATTGTAGGACAAAAATAATGAAGCCAAAATATAGTAAAATTAAATAAAATAAGTAATGAAAATAACTATTTACATATTTAAATTAACAATTTTTTGCAAAATATTTATTATCTATTTCGAGTTTGTTAAAATGCTAAATTAAGATTTGTAAATTAATAAAATAATATCTAATTATAATTAGACAAAATTTCAATTCTTTTTTTTACCTCCCGCTACCCTTGGTAAGGGAGGGGTATAGGGATCGTGCTAAAAATCTAAAATCGAGATTTTAGTAAATGACCACGTTTTAAGGTCCCTAGAATCCATTTTTAACATTTTCACGATGATGTCTGTATGTGTGTGTATGTGTGTATGTGTACGAATTTTGTTTGCACTCTAACTCAAATACTATCATTCAGAAAATTCTGAAACCTTGTATTTTTACCCTATTCTAATAGGAATAGAAGCCATTAGATTTTGGTGTAAATCGGATAAACGGAAATGGTACTTTACTTGAAGCTCATAATGGTTTTTTAATTTTCGAATTTTATGTCTTATGAAAATTAAAGATTATTTAATTTTCTGCAGGAATACATCAATACTTTTTCTATATATTTTTCAGACAAATTTAAAAATAATTTTATTAGTTGCGAAGCCTAAGATAAAAACTATTCCTTTGTTACACAGTTCATTTTTCAAATGAATGTAACTGACAGTAAATGTCACTGTCAGAAAACATCACTTCAAATTAATAATTGTGATATTTTAAAAAGAAAATAATAAATAAAGCAATAGTTTTCTGCAATGGAACAGTTTGCAGTGTTAGTAAATACGTAGGTAGGTATGTATTTAAATTAATAAAAATTAAATAGCGGGAGGTTTTGTGTTGGCCACATCAGATTTTTTTCTGTGTAACTCAAATACTATCATTCAGAAAATTCAAAAACCTTGTATTTCTACCTTATTCTAATATGGCAAAAAGCCATTAGATTTTGGTGTAATCGGAAGTGGCACTTTACTTGAAGTTCAAAATAGTTTTTCTTCGAAAAATACCTTTACATGTAAATTTTCCGCTATTATATTATTATAAGAATTAAAGATTATTACATTTTCTACAGGTATGCATTCATACTTTTTCAATATATTTTATAGATAAATATATAAAATAATCTATTTTATAAAACCCTGAGGCTATGTTTTCAATATAAAACACAATTCCTTAGTTACGCAGTTCAAATTTCAAATGTATGTAACTGACAGGTAAATGTCACTGTCAAAAAACTTATCATTTCAAATTATTAATGGTAATTTTTAAAAAGAAAATTGTAGTAATAAATAAAACAATTGTAATTTTATACAAATGCAAAGGAACATAGATAGCAGCACTAGTTTTAGTAAATTATTCATCTATAAGTTTCTTTTTCTACTATTTCTATTTTCTAAAGTGTAAAACAAACAGCAGTTCTTGTAAATATTATACTTTATTATATTATTAAGAATGAAAGTACAATAATTAAAATTGTATATATTTACCTGTTTAGTTGAAAAACAAAGTAGAATAATATTAATAAAATCTCGAATAAACTCTTACTTATTATTGGTAAAGTGTACTAACATTTTTCTTTATTTCGAATGTACTTTGTTATTCTGTACTTGAAACAAAATCCATACAATGGATATAAAATGTCCGATTAAATCGGATATTGGCATAATTGAATTTCTTCTTTACTTATATTTCACGGTGCCGTAATCTGAAAAATACTTGGAGGGCCGCTATTGATTATTTACCTAATACACTTTTTCTTCCGCGTCATTCGCTGCTATAATTTCTCCCACACACGCCCTTTATTCTTCCTGTTAAGAATAATGCCCCACTTCATTTCATTTTCAATCATGCTTCCATTTGTTTTCCTACCCTTACAGACACTGTCTTGCACACGGAAATTTACTTAATTATTTTTCCATTCAACAAATGGACTACGCCAATAATAAAAAGAAACAATAAATTAATTACCATCTGTTCAGTACTATCGTTTTCATCGTAGTCTCCATATACCTATTAACTAATATATTGCGGATCCTTTGCTTTTCTTGAAGGAAACACTGTGAAATGGAAATATCATTTCTGCATAAGTCTATCTCACACAAACACCCAACCGCGAATTATGCGCATGCTTGGAAACCTTGACTACTATTGGCTAATGAGGAAATCATGATCATTTTTTGCGAATCACAGAGTTCTGTTTATTAACGACTAGCGCGAGAAATTTTAAATTTAAATTTGAGAAATTAAACAATGTACCTACTATTTATTTTGTATGTACATAAATTCCTGAATATAAATATTAGTAATAATAAAAAACATTGATATATTCTAGTGCTAAATTTGAATTAAATAATTTACTTTGTTGTACTGTAAAAATAATAGGAATACAATCTGGTCAGGATTAATTTATTTAGGTGACAATAAATTACTGTATGAAACACAAAGCAAATGCTTTCGAAGTGCAACTACAAACGAAATGAAATCAAACGTCAAAGTCAAACCATGTGTTCGCTGCATCATCAGGGCAGCGTTTCAAAACCAAGAATACCGAGTTTTGGGGTAGAGTATGATGTGTTGTGTTTTGGAACGAATGAGAGTTTTGTTGAAGTAAAAAATTGAAACTACATTAAAAATAATTTTATAAAACTAACAAAACTACTTATAATTACAACATTAATGTCAAGCCCGTAATAAAAGTATGCTCGTAATACACGCCAACGTATTTACTTATGTTTATTTTCAACCACAAGCATGTTTTCTTCCTCAAGAAGGCAAATTACTTTCATATGTTGAGAATCATGAGCATCTACGTTTGAAAATATTGTGGAGTAATTTCTATACCCTCCTCGTTAGTAGAGTAAGTAGAACATCACTTTGGAGTAAACTCTGAGAGTAAGGTTATTAGTTTTGAAACGACTTTGAATAATTTCGTACTCTAAGAGTAGGATTTTGGAACGCAGCCCAGCCAGCGACGCTGTCAGTGTTAGCCAATAGTAGTCAAGATTTCCGAGCATGCGCATAATTGCCGGTTGGGTGTTTGTGAGAGATAGACTTATGCAGAAATGGTATTTCCATTTCACAGTGTTTCCTTCACCTACTCTTATGGAAAGATACGAGCATTAGCAATATATTAGTTAATAGGTATATGGTAGTCTCATACTTTTACTCGGGACAATTTGGAAGAGCAGGTATTATATTGGCCACAGCCAGTTTGTATCTATTAAGTTAAATGCCCCTTCTGAAATTTTGTGTCATAGTTGTTTTTGTCATAAATTAGAGGAATTTGAAATATGTAGCAATTAAAAAATTTAATTTTTAGGCGGTTATTACATAGTTGTTTTACGTATCCTTTAGCAACCGTAAAATACTACTTTTTTGACACGTATTAAAGACTACTTTACGGCCGCTTTTACTTCACGGTCGCATTTACTTTATGGCTAGATTTATTTTATTGCCGCTAAAATCACTCGATTATTTAAATAACAAATAAATTTAGTATTGTACTGTACTACTTGCAGCTTCATAAAATTCTGGCTGATTATTGGAAAAAATGTTTTCTGAGTTTTCAAATGACACCATAACTCTTTGCATTTGCAAGTACCGTGAAACAATCAGATATGAAACATTATATTATTATGGGTTTTCGTGGCCGTGTGCCTGAAGGCCTATTTATAATAAAGTAACGTTAAATGCAACGCAACGGCGCAACATAAAATCTGTGATTTATAGTAAACGCCAACGATATCACTTCTAACCAATCAGAAGAATTCGGTATATTTCTTTGAAATTCGGCTCACTTTTATTTATTGTTTTTATATGACATCAGGGATGGGCACGTAAAATACGACACGTATTATTCGTTATTTTTTACGCGTAAAAAATTATTTTTTACATTCACAATATTTGATAATTTTCTACGTAGATAATGTAAAATATTATTACCATGAGTACATATATATTTTTTTTTATAAAGATATTTTCTTTTAGACTGTAATGAATATACCAGAACAAGCAGTCTACGTGATGTCAACATGTTTCTTTGATTCAGACAAACAATTAGGTACCTTCAAACTATCAACAATCACATTAGTAGGGAAATATATTCCTGAGACATAACCTCAAACGTCAAACTTTAAAAACATTTTACGTCAAAATTAGACTAAACACGTAAATTTGAAGCATATTATATTATATTTTTAAAATGTTTTATGAAAATTTTAGGCAGTTTTGTAAAGAAATAAAATTTGAAGACATTTAAAAATAGACGGCGAATAAAAAAAATTGTAAAACTAAAATTTCATTTTCTATTTATTAATTATTAATAACATATAGTTTCAAATAATTTGAAATAGATTTAAATCATTAGCTCCAAACTTATTGAAAATGAAATTTTAAACAAATTTTAAGCATTTTATGTTAATTTATATATAGTTTCAGAATGTTTTTTTTTTTAATACTTTACAATAATTTTAGTATCTTTCTTATGAACTTATCATAGTTTCAGTCGTTTTAGAATATATTTATGATAAGATTAAGGAAATGTTACTGTAATGTGATATTTGTAAACTACAAGTCATCTAGTGTCGTTATTATGAACTAAAATTATACATTATCTACGTTTTTTACTTATTTGACATTTTTTACACATTTTTTACGCGTAAATGCACATCCTTGTATGACATATATGTACATAAATATAAATAAGAATAGTATATAAAATAATTTACAAGAAATGGACAGTGACGAAAATATAGTATTAATTTGTTGTGACAGTTTACGAACATGTTGATAATGCATATTTTTATAGTAAAACTGAAACACTGAGTTCTGATTGGCTAACGGTACAGTAGTAATATAAGAATTGGTCATTTTCTGTGTTGCTGATTGTGATGCTGCGTTACTTTTATTTATAAATCACGTAGGAATACCATGCGCTTGCGTTACCATACTGTAACTGCGTTACCGCTTGCGTTACTTCATTATAAATAGTGTCTGGTCTCGAATCTGGGGACCCGGGTTCGATCCCGACCGACGTCAAAATTATTTCGAATTGTAAATAGTACAAAAGTGACCCCGTGGTGCACACTCCACGCCAGCTAAGAGTGCCCGGGTAGTGACGCCTGGTAAACGAATATGTCATCATCATTACTTATATTTGTTCAAAGTATATTGGCACGAGGATTGGCTCACCCAGCAATGAGTAATATTTATGCTGTGATGATATATTTTATTTTACTTATTTAATATTATTTTATTAAATAAAAAATTATTTCATGGTTGTTGCCTAAAAATGTTTTTTTAGTCTCGTATGATTTTTTTGGCTACAACTTTCGCCTCGGTTGCAAACTTCAGATTAGACCAAAAAAGTTCTAAATAAATTAGGAAAGAGTGAACCCAGACCCACTGTCTTGCCGGGACAACGCTCTACCAATTGAGGTATGGCGGACTCCTCCCGTTGGCTCACATTATCTTCCACAAATGTTAGACTGAAAGATTCTCATTTTTTTGAGAATATTCAGCGTCATGTATTAATGTGGGGTTACGGTTTAACCCATCGACCTTTAAACTAATAGACGCAGCGTACGAGCAAAACGCTTGTCCCGCCATAACGGTGCAGACACAGTATCTCTATCCTTCAACATTACGGAAGTTAAGAAAACGCGGCAAAATAAAAAAATTGATTTGTCCCTAACTTGGTGCATAATCGCTAAGAGTATAGATTTTTTGTGCATAATTAGTTTTATAATATATTTTTAATACAATATATAATATACATATTATATTATAGGGGACAAGTAATAATTAATAAGAACTTACATATGAAATGACAAAGCTGAACCGCGTACGTACTGCTGACTGCACGAAATACACCGTTTCCCCATTATTTTGTCGCATACACACCTCACAACACATATACGTATGTATTGACAGAAATAATTGTAAATGTTCTCCAAAAAAGTAAATAATACACAAGTCACGAAACGTCAAATGTAGATTTTGACAACTAGTTAGTGATAGAGAGCAGTATATAGAGGTTTACATATAGCTGAAAAAGATGCACAATGAGTACGAACGTATGCGCAGTATGCTTTAACTGAGAACTTCCGTATTGTTGAAGGAAAGAATATATATTTCTATCCTTTTATGTTGGAGCATTATTCTAACAATAAAAGAATAGGAGACACTTGGTCCATTAGTTTAAAGGTCGATGGTTTAACCACTACATTTTAACATCAGTGACTTGTCATAATTTATAATTATAAATATTTGATATGAACTTTGAGGACGCAGCCTATATATTCTAAATAAATTAGGAAAGAGTGAAAAGATAATGTCATCCACCAGGATTTCTCTTTTATACCCTTATTTGTGCAATAAACTCTTTTGATAAAGATATTTATAAAAGAAAAGAATACACGTAAATAATTGTTTTAGTTTGAAGATATAATATGTAGAAAAAATATGTAGACAAAATAAATATATTACTTACCTATACAATAAGTAGATTACAAAGTCAATATTTATTGAACTGGTGTTAGGTCTCTATTAGTCTAGACAGGTAACAGAGCAGAGAGCAACCCATTGAAGTTGCTTTTAATGTTTGTGCCTCATATTGGCAAAAAAGCAATGTGTTGCGCGTATGTGGCATTCGTTTCGTCGGCGAGCACATCTACATTACGAAGTCAAAATGAATGATAGTGATTCGTACATTGATGTAGCATTCATCATTCATTCCAGTTCGTTTCTGACATTTACCAGCAAAATGGCAAATTGAACTGACTCATAACATCGCCCGTTGAGGCTGCGTGGCATTTATTAAGAAGGCTTCGCCGGCACGGTACGTAATCCATCATTTCGTTGTCTGTTACGGATCGCAGCAATCCATGCATTCGTTCCAATTCTACTGACTTCATCTACACCCGCCATTTTTCACCAGGCGATAACGCACACTATCTCTTTGATTGTCGAAATTTCTTTGCACCCGTCTGTCTGTTTCTTTTTCGCCTGGCGTTCCTTTCTTTCTTGTACTTCTGGTTCGATGAGTCTTTTGCTGTAAGACGGTTGTAAATGTTCCAATTGGATTTGGGGATAGGGGATCGTTATGTTTGTGAACGTGTGGAAGAGCGTAATTATCCGGGCGGAGGCCGAGTACGTTAGAGTGTTGGTACTTTGTATGATGTGTTTGAATCCATCAGATAGTAGTAAACCGTTGACGTGAAATACATTATTCATTTTTACTACCATAGAAGATTACATCTAAATTATTTATTAAAAGAGGTTATGTTAAAAATGCAAAAAAATCGAATTTTATATTTTTGATAACAGAGTAAGATTTAATTTCTATGCTATCTAAAATTAAAGAGAAGTACCTACCTATACCATTTTGCAGCTAGAGACGAAATGTGGATTTTGAAGGTGTTGTGATTCTCTGATTAAGAACAATCCTGAACTGAGTTACAAATATTGAAAGCAATTTTCTACAAACTTTCAACAAATTATTGATGTCATGTGTAACGACTCAACTGTCAACAATTTGTCTTTTGAATCGTTTCAAACGTGATACAATAAAATTTCGAAATTATTTATTCTTGTAAAAATAACGTTTTTCGAAAACTGTCATGAAAATAAACATTTACATGACAACAAGGTTTACAGTAAGATAACGTGCATGTTAGACTGCATTGCTCTTCAAGCAGATCTCGATAAACTAAATATTTATTTAACAGCAAATGATATATCTGTCAATCATAGCAAGTGTTCTTGTATTTCTTTTTCTCGAAATCGGACCAATTTTGAATTTCAATACAATATCAGTGGAAATGTAATCAATCGTGTATCTCATGTAAGAGATCTTGGAATAATATTAGACAGTAAACTCATATATGACATTCACATTGACATTGTTGTAAAGAAAGCATATAAAATGTTTGGATTTATATTAAGAGTAGGAGCACTTTTCAAGAACTAACAATTAGAATTTGGTGTCGTTTGTTGTCCTCCTCATTACCAAATATATATTAAGAGAATTGAAGGTATCCAACGGAAATTTATTTCTGCTTTAAATTGGAAATTCCCTTATAATTCTGTCAGTTTCGTCACTTTACAAAAACGTAGAGAAGTGTTGGATTTGACATTTTTATACAAAATCATAAATAATTATATAGATAGTCCCGTCCTTTTAAGTAAAATATCTCTGCGTGTGCCTTCCTATTCTACTCGGTTCTCTTGAAACGTTCTCTTCTAAAAAATATAAAACCAATGCTGCTATGTTTTCTACAGTAAATCGATTAATGTGTTCTTTCAATAACATGATTCTTAGCTATAATGTTCCAGATATTTTTAATTGTTCACTATTTAAGTTTAAATTATTTCTAAAATATGTTTTCTCGCATTCTTTGTCTGATCCTTAGTTTGTACTTCTCATTATTATTATACTGTCTAGCTAGAAACTTTTATTCTTTATGTATATTGTTAACTGTGCTGTACTTTTATTGGGCCTTGGCCTGTTGTACGGCCTTTCTTTCTAAATAAATAAATAAATAAATAAACTATAAACAAGTAAAATGATAGTTTTTTTGTCTACAAAACATAAAAGACTTTTAAATTCAGGATGTAAAAATCTTTTACATCCTGCAATATTTCGATTGAAAAAAAGGTGAGAATTTAATAAAATCTACCCTTTTAAATTTAATTTCCTTGTAAAAAATTATTCTATTTATATTTAATGACCTAAATGAGCAATTATTCGAAATAATCCCGCTCATATACATGACATTAGATACATTACTGTCACGGCGACATTAGACGTCAGGATCATCTTTGGATGTCACATTAATTAAACCTAACCCTCAACATTTTTTTTTTACTTTTTTATTAATTTTGGAACAGTTTTCGAAAAGAAACGTTGTTTGATACTTGATTGCGAAGGGCTTTTGCATTCTCGAATGCAAAAATGACATTTCGCAATGTAGAATCAAAAATAACTATTTCCACCTCTCGGTATTTGAAAAAAATATTCTCTATGTACACCTCTGCTATTACTATTTCCCCTTCTGGAAAAATAATACATTTCTCCTTCTTATTTTAACATTTATACTATTTCTATATCACCTTTACCATGTCAATTTTGTGACACTGCTTTAATCAAAAAGAGTATTACAAAATTTCATTTCTTATCACCTTTAGTTTATATAGGAACAATCCCTTACGCCAACGATTCAATAAAATATTTATTCATGTAACAAGTGTCTAAGGTAGTACTTTTTTGTTCGAGTGCGATATATAAAATACTATTTACACACGAGTTACGTACAATATTTTTCCGAAATGTTAGTGCTATTTCTAATAATTACTGAGTGTGAGTAAACAGGCATTGTCAAGTATCGTTAAGTGTTAGATGACAAGAAAATAAACCGAATGTGCATGTTGCCTAGCAAGGGATTTACTTTTCGCGCACTAGAGCTTGAAAAGTGATTTTTACGCACTAATGTTTGAAAAGTGATACTTTACACATTGTAGAGAGTGCGTAAAGTATGTACTTTACGCATGGTTGTAGGAAAAAATCTTTCTATTTCATGGAGAGTTCTGACTTTTCTCAAAACTTTTGTTACATATGTTATTTCAGTCTCTGGTCGCGAACCTGGAGGAACCGGGTTCAATACCGACCGGCGCCAAATATTTCAAATTTTAAATGGCACAAAAGTGACCCCTGTGGTGCACTCTCCACACTAGCAATAAGTGCCCGTGAGGTGACGCCTGGTAAACGCCCGCACGGTACAAATATGTCATCATCATTACCGATATCTGCGACAAAGCAGATTGGCACACCTAGAAATAGGTAATATGGCGTGATGATATATTTATTTATATTTTATTTATCAACTATTAAAATTTGCAGAAAAAATAACAAAATCTGATTTTTTTAAGTTGATTAATTTAAATTTGACATGAAATATTTTGCCATGTACTTACTCACAGATATACGAGTATAAAATTTGTGATAAGATGATAGTCGTTTTCTTAAATCAAGCTATTGGTTAAGCTATATTTATTCTAAACGTGCTTTAGGAAACTTTTCGGTAGGACCATTTAGTTCCGGCCTCATTAAAATTCTTGCTAGCAAAAACTAAGAGGCCGCGTGTTTTTAGATGGACTGCTACTGCTTCACGTTTTACATATTTTTTCTGGGAGAAACACCCTTTTAAACTCGCCCTTGGGAAAAATACGGATTACGGTAGCCATAATAAAACACACGAAGCACATCTAGCGTAGAAAGGACGGGGACTACGTCTGCGTCCCTTCTTCTGAGTGATGATCCTTTTTAAGGATATATCGATTCGGACAGTGGCGAAAGCAGGCTCTTAAGAAGCCTGAGGACGCGGACGATACATTTGCTTACTAACATAACAAGCCGCTAAAAGCAAGGCTGCGCGGTATTCATATTTAACTTAATGCGTTTTACACTTGAGCTATGGGATGGGATAGGAGCTGAAGCTTGCTATGCTCTATCCCTACAGTAAAAGCATTGCTACCTCATCAATCATTGTAAAGTTTAACACTTTATGTTGTCGATACTGGCTCCAGCACCAGGACCGTACTCAATATTCAACCTAAATCGTATATAGCCAATCGTATACACGTTTCCCTTTCAAACCTTACTCAATACTTCGACATTATTGCTTTTATTTAGGTAATTATTAATGAAATTTTGCAGTAGCGGTGTGGTACACTGTAGCCTAGGAGGTACTGCCTAGACTGAGGACGGATAATAAACCATCGAACTTGATATTATAAATTTTGAATGCTTTTAATACGAGAGCAGTTCTCCTATTGTTGAACCTAACTATAGTCAAAAAATTGACTGTGTCGGGAGCAGCAATAAAACTGTAGTAGCGATTTTTGACACGAATTTTATAAAAACAGTTTCACATCATCAATCTAAAAAGAAATAAATGGAAAAAATACTATCGCGTTTTGAAGGTACAGTTAATAGAAATAAACTGAAGGTATTTAGGTGTGATATTCTTATTGGAAAGTAGCAAATTTTTCTGGTTATAACAAAAAATATGACTAAGGTAAATTTCCTGAAACAAACACTAAAGTTTAGTGCTGTCAAAAGTATTCGGTTAACCGGTTAGTCGGTTTATGCGTTTTTAAGAAATTAAAAACCGGTTAACCGCGGTTAGCCGTGAAACCTTTTAACCGCGGTTAGTCGTGAAATCGGTTAACCGCGGATAGCCGCAAAACCGTTTAACCGCGGTTAGCTGCAAAACCGTTTAACCGCGAATAGCCGACAAAAATGGTTAACCGCAAATAGCCGACAACAACCGGTTAATCGGCTAGTCTTGAAAAACTGGTTGAACGTTATTCGCCAATAAACCATTAATCAATGAAAATGTAAATCGATATTGATATATTTTGTCACTTACGTTTGTACATTCTGTACATTTATGAAATGTAGGTCGTAAAAATATTTGATGCACAAACTTCACTATTATAAACGTTTTATAATTACTTTAGTAAATTAAAAAAAAATGCTTTATTTATGACAAGAAACTGTAATAGCAAAACACACATACATATGTATTTTGCAATTTAACCATGATAATTTTATTAAATATTTATGAACTAATTTTAAATAAAATAATTTAAAAAAATGAGACAATGAACCTTTTTAAAAAACACACAATTGATTCTAATTAGTTTATATGATAATTATGCTTTGATTTATTATTTTTGTATTGTATTTTCGTAAATAATGGTACACTATTCAATTAACATCCAGCGGTTGTTCACTGCTATCAGGGGTCTTAGTTGTCATAAATTCCTAAAAATTCATAAATTCACCCAAAAATCCTAAAATTGTCATAAATTAAAAAGTATGTCATAAAAAATCATAAATTCTACTAACAAATTCGAATAACTAATCCAAATCGACATCATGTACGAATAATTTTATATATTTTATTTAATTTCGACGTTTTAAACTGTCATTATTAACTCCATAGCAACAACTATAAGTAATACTTTTTCATAATTGAATTAAATTTTTTTAAATCACTCTCACATTTTTACCTCTCGCTAAGAGAGGTATTGGATTCATGCTAAAATTCGCATATCCAGATTTTATTGAATAAGCACGATTTAAGGTCCCTACAATCCGATTATAACATTTTTAAAATGATGTCTGTGTGTGTGTGTGTGTGTGGATGTATGTGTGTGTGTGTGTATGTATGTATGTATGTATGTCTGGATGTTGTAGTCACGATTCCTCAAAAACTATAAGACTTAAAAAATATTTAACTGCAGTTTCCTCAATCTGACATTCCTGGGAAGAGCTGAAAAGGTTTTGGTAACAATTGAACAACCGGAAGTAGTAGTTTCTTAGAAAAATTCTTCTAAATATAATTTTTTGGGAGTTTTTTTTATTAAATATTGAAGAACATAAAATTCTCCATCTAATACACTTAAAAATTTTATTATATCTTGTATAGATTTAGAGATAAAGACTCTATAATTTATAGAGTATACTAATCGCAGAGGCCAAGGCACTAAGGAAACCAGTTGACAAATTCCAATGTTTATAACATGACATATGTCATTGTCAAATATCAACAGTTTTAGTGACATTCTGATAGCTTTTCCTGGGAAGTATATTTAACTTTTCTTATTCTTTTATTAATTAAATATTTGAAATTATAGGTAAAATTGTGGTAAAATGCATATATCTATCAGAAATACCGCCAATCTGGTTAATGAATTGGAACAATATTTGACATTTAGAAACTTCCTCATACAATGAAAAATAGATATAATTTGAATTACATGTGTGCAGAAGACATGCTAAATATAGTAAGAAACAATATTTGGGTAATGTTCTGTAAGATTTTGTTATAAAACGACGGTTGGAAAGCGAAGTGCAATACAATACTTATATAGCCTAATATGAAAATGGCGAGAGGTCTTGTGCTGGCCACAACAGATTTTTTTTAATTCACTCTGCAACAAATAATGCATTTAAAATAACATCAGGTACGAAATTAATACTTACCATAGTATTTATTAGATATTATCAGCCATTTTCATTATTTTTCACAGCACATATGACATGACAGACAATAGCTTTTTAAATAGACGACTTGACATCTATCATCGACGATTGCTCAAACGATTGTCATGCACAGTCTACTAACTGATTAGTTTTTTGTTTTGTCAAAATTAAATATTATAATGGTTGTTATTACTATTTCGTCAAAATTGAACAAAATATTGTACAAACCATCTATTATGTAAGGGTATTTTTTTTTATTTTGTTTAATAAACATAAAAGTCCTAAATTTGTCATAATTTTTGTTGATAAAATGTCCTAAATTCCTAAATAAATTATTAAATTTGTTGCTAAGACCCCTGTGCTATGGATGATGTGAAATAATGGGTCAAAAATGAATAAGTATAACAACAAAAACATCAGCTAAAGCACAAAAATCGCTCTTAAAAAACTGTTAATAGCGGTTAGCCTATTAACCACGGTTAGCCGGTTAACCGCGGTTAGCCGGTTAACCGTGGTATGTTGTCACGGTTAACCGGTTACCATTTTCGACGGTTTTTGACAGCACTACAAAGTTCAGAATTTTCTTCTTCAAGAAAAAAATAAATCAACAAATGAATACTGGGCCCCTTATCACGAATTTATGAAATGTAGATCGTAAAAAGATTTAGCGATGTATAAATATTGTGGAACGAGTAAATAATGTTCTTTCAATAAAATATTTACACAAATGCAATTTAGAAACCGTAAAGAAATTCTTTGTACAATAGATTTTCTTTTATCAGATTCATTATTTTCAATTTACTTCTATTCACTCCTTCGTGACATTTTTATTTTATCACTGCGTGATCCATATATCTTGTTATACGCGCGATATCATTCTTTTCACTTACTGACTTTCATACATTAAATAATTTGTTCCTTTCCTCTGATCTCTTTCTCGACTCCGACTGAGATTACGATTGCCATTGATATCAAAGAAAGAGAATATTCTAAGGGTATGGAATATTAAATACGAAATATTAATTTAAATTTTGGTTGACCTGTATTCTAACTTCGTGCTACTACGAGTACACTTCAGAGAGCAAATGTTTATCTTTAATGTAAATCAAAAGTTATTCAGCGTGCAAAATTGATTACTTCGTCTACTTTCGTGCTATCTCGCTTGTTGTAGTCACGATATTTCGTTTCCATTGGTCAACACTTCCGTAAATAAATGGAAAAAAATATTCGCTACATATTTATACGTAATTTATAAATATTTATATTGGTTATACAAAAATAAATAGTATCAATCAAATAAAATGCCTTGAAATGTCATTCATAAAGAAGAAAAACAAAAATTCTATAACATTAACATAAGCGATACTCATTCAATCCGACTTTTTATTAATAATACACTGGAAATCTATTTATTAGGACCTCTAGATTATACAGACCCTTTACTTATTAAATTGTAAGTATTTGGTGTCATTATAAAGATAATTTCTAATTCTTTATGACTGTATTTTTCAATCACTCTGTATGCATAATAAGAGGTAGATAAATTTTTGATATATAAGAAAAATTAATTATTTTTGGGGATGACCCCATTAAAACTATAATTTAAAAAAGTAACAAAATAGTTGTACTGAAATAGCAATAATAGATTTTATTCAAGTCCAGATAATAATCATTAATTTTTATATCTGAAGTAAAAATAATCTTGAGAAATGTACATATTTATATCGAAAAATAATTAGAATTTTTTCACCGACAACTGCAAAAAAAAAGTTTTCAAACATAGACAAATCTAGTTATCGTTGTAACAAAATTTTGAAGTGATTCGACATTTAACAGAAAATCTGAAATTCGACTATTCAGCTACAGTTAAGTTTAAAACGAAACTAAAAGAATGATAAATGACGAAACTAATGGAACTTTGACTTCTCATGTGGAAAAAATGGTTATTAAAGTAATTTTGTTCGTACTCGTTGAAAGGTAAGATTTGAATTTGACATAACAAAACAATTGAATAATATTATTCCATCGAACTGTCCATATTATTCAATTAGCAACAGTAACGAAGGTCATTAATTGATAAAAAGCAATTAAATGGGTAAATTATTTGACAGTTGTGGAAAATAATATATTATGATACAAGTGTATAAGCTAGCCTTTAAAGCACGCACGACAAGTTTAAATCCTCGACGCGTAGCGGAGTGCCCTTAATGTCGTAGTAGTACATGATAAAATATACTGACCGTTAATGAAGTTAAGAAGCTGAATAAAACATTTTTGTCAAATTTTAACTTGAAATGTGTACTTATTGATTTTTGTGTAGATGTAAATTGCACCTAACACTGACATATTATGTTAATTAGAATTATTTGAGTATATCAGCTGTTTCCATTATTTTAGCAAAGCTAACTGATTTATGAAAGTTATCTCTTTATAATTCTTTAACTATATATCTATAGAATGTGAAGGAGAATGTATAATCAAACTGTATAGACAATAAGATATTTTTTCATATTGATAATCACATAAAATGTCAAAAATGACATGTAACTGCGTTTTTTCAAGAAAAACTTCAAATAAGAGAACTTCCGGTTGACCAATTATGACCAAAATATAATCAGCTCTTCATATGGATAAAGAAGAGGAATGCACACGCATACCCGCACACACACACACCACACACACACAAACGCGCGCACGCACGCAGAGAGATAGAAATGTACATACAGACATCATCGTAAAACTAGTAAAATCGTATTTTTCGGACCGTAAAACGTGCTTATTCCTTAAAAACACCATCGAAGTTTTTGACCAAAGGCAATACCTTCCTTACCTAAAGGTGACGGAAGATAAAATTACACACCCCAGCTGTTATTAGCAAATGAGCCTGTTTCACATTTTTCAAAAACTATTTTAAATGAAAGATTATGGAATGATTTTCTTAGTAATAATTTTTATTTTAATAATTTGTTGTTATTTGTGGAAATAATTAAATAAAAAGATTGGCGTCCTGAAAAACTACCCCCCACTCCTGTGACGTACAAGCATATACCATCACCTACGTTTATTCATATTATTTATATAAATAAACGTAGGCTAAAGTTTGTCACATGTTAATAACAAAATCTTTTAATTTGACATTTGACGCTGATATTGCTCATTGTAAATGAATAATAAAGTAATAATGGCTAATTCAAATTAAACTCAAGCTAAGTCGGACATTTTACCGAAGGTCGATAGCTGGATGGTGGCTGAATTTATATCAGAATGATTGTTTTACTGCTACCGAAATAAGGGGTGTTAAAGAGTTGAGCTAAAATAAAATATAAAAACTGAATTTACTGTATAAATTGATAATATATTTTACTTTAAAGTTCTGGTCGTACTTCTTATATTGAATCTGCTATAGGACATGTAGATCTATGTCGGGAAAAAATATCTGTATAGTCAGATGTAAAGATTGCCCTGAACATAAAGTGAAGCTACAAAAATACACTGTTATCGTGAAGGTGGATGAAAGTTGAAATGATCTTCACAAACATAAAGACACGATTTTTCTGACAATTTATCAGCTCTTCGACCTACTGCTTCTAACCACAATTTTCTTTTCTTCGCATCTTTTGTAAAATTTATAAACTCTGTAGGTTTGTTCGTAACAGTATTTTTGTAAGAAGGCACAATACAATATCGTAAATTACTCCTTTTATTTTGAACTATTTATTACCTACATATTATACAACTTCAACCAATCTAAAACTTTGACACTTGTTTGACAACTTTGACAAACTTGACACCTTAGAACAGCTGAAGATGTATGTACTCTGACGTCACATTCTGTTTCAGATCACGTGACTTAATCAAAATTTTATCCAAATTTCAAAAATGAATTGTAAAATATCTAAAGGATATTTCGTGATATTTTCAAATTTGAGGCTCTTTAAAGAACAATATCTTTTAAAATTTAATACTTAGAAGTCATATAAAAATTCTTGCAACAGCCCTATTATACAATATTTGTTGAAAATCTTTTACTTTCTGATTTTCACTTTACGTTGTCTCGCCTTTTGGAATCCTTCCTTTTGCTTTAATCCTGCCTTTCTCGTTTTATTAATTGTTGATGATATTTCGTTGATGAATTCATTCTGTCACAACGCATCCGAGCAAAGCAAAGTTACTTATTCTGAGTTGTTCCCCTCCGAGGGATGAATTATCACGAGGCGTAAAATAATCGGATGACAGAGGACAGGGATAGCTGTGCTCCGGCTCGGCGCTGCAGGAATGGCTGGAATAGGAATAGCAGGCGTCGCGCGCTCAATGCGACGGAAGTGCAGCAGATCCGGCGACAGCAGCACCAGGACGGGATTGCATTCAAATTGAATAATATGCCTCAATAACGCGGGGAGAACGTCATCATACCGTACCATGATGGAATTGTTTCTTAACCAGGGGGGATAATACTAAATGAATTTTACAATACAATAGTTTTTAATATTACTCGGTCACTAATCTCTACTCTTATATTGGATTGTGAATTGGAAATACCTTATCAAACATATTTTTTATACTATTTTAATCTCTCTCTAAGAGAGGTATTGGAATCATGCTAAAATTCGCACATCCAGATTTTAGTGGATAAGCACGATGTCTGTGTCTGTGTGTGTGTGTGTGTGTGTGTGTGTGTGTGTGTGTGTGTGTGTGTGTGTGTGTGTATGTGTATGTGTGTGTGTGTGTGTGTGGATGTGTGCGTGGACGCCTCAAACTGACATTCCTGGGAAGAGCTGATTAGATTTTGGTAACAATTGGACAACCGGAGGTAATAGTTTCTTTAAATAAATCTTCTAAATATTATTTTTTGAAAATTTTTGTTATTACTATTATTGAAGAATAAAATTCTACATCTGATACATTTAAAAAAAAATATTATATCTTGTATAGATTTAGAGATGAAAGCACTGTTATTTGTAAAATAGTCTAATCACAGAGGCTACGGCACTAAGGAAACCGGTTGACAAATTCAAATGTTTATAAAATAGTTTGTATATGACGGATGTTAGTGTCAAAAATCAACAGTTTTAATGACGTTCTGAAAGCTTTTTCTGGGAAGTACATTTAATCTTTCTTATTGTTTTATTAAATAAATATTTGAAATTATAGGAAAATGCATGTTCCATCGAAAATACCTCCAATCTGGTTAATGAATTTATTGATTCTCTGACATTTAGGAACTTACTCATGCAATGAAAAACAGATATAATTAAAATTGACATACAATAAAAAACAATATTTGGGTAAAGTTCTGTAATATTTTTGTTATAAAACGACGGTTTGATAGCGAAGTGCAATACAATACTTACATAACATAAAATGGAAATGGCGAGAAGTATTGTGCTGCCCACAACAGATATTTTTTCTATTGAAATAATTTTATAATTGTATTAGATTTTAAAAAATATGACGTCAAAAATATGACTATTTATTCCTCCCGATGCCCTTTGTAAAGGAGATATAGGGATCGTGTTGAAAATCGCATGTCGATATTTTGGTAAATGACAACGTTTTAAGGTTTCTAGAAACCGATTTTAACAGTTTCACGATGATGTCTGCATATCGTCGCGTTCAAGGCAAAACGGCCTAAGCGCCAAAAAATCGTAATTTGCGATTTTGGTACCTTTCGATAGATTGGCGTAACCTCCATCTATTAAACACAGTGGCATAAGTACGAAAAATTTATTTAAGTAGATATTTCACTTTGAAGTTGCGCAAGCGACAATCACAATTTTATTACGCAGGCTTAAAATGGCATATGCTCCATTTCTACGTAGTTTCTTATGGGTGAATGCAGAGTGAAATGGCCCGAGTTATTGATGTCAAAGTAAGTGTTTTAAAAAATCTGCTTACTTTTAATGCAGTTAAGACATTAAAAATATATTTGTATAAAAGCGCAGACAGTTATTTGTGTCTCCTGGCTTATTATGTAAATGGCGCTTGTGTCGTTTTGCCTTGAACGCGACGATATGTGTAAGTGTGTGTGTATAGATTTTGACAACGATCTACCCCAAATACTATCATTCATAAAATTCTGATACCTTGTATTTCTACCTTATTCTAATATGGACAAAAGTCATTAGATTTTGGTGTAATCAGGTAATCGGAAATGGCACTTTACTTGAAACTCCAGCTTAAATTCTAGTTTTATCGAGAAATGATTGTATTTGGTAAAACCCTAGTCTCTCTTTCGTAGTACATATAATGCAGTACACGTGGTGTGAACTGTATGCAGAGAGCCTGGGCGTCATATGGCGTCGCTGCGTCGGCGTCCCGGCGTGCAGCATGCGACGCCCGGCGTCGGCCAAAGGGACAGATTAATCGGATTTGAAACCATGAGGCCGTGTAAAGGCCCGCTCTCACCGCTCGACTGCATAATTATCTCTCTCTGCTCTGCTTCTGTCTCTGCCTAGCTGCCAACCGACTCAACTCGACTCGACTCACAACCAGAAATTTACATTATAAGGCTGGATTCATTCTAATCCTTTCGAGACTTCCATGCAACGGCTGAAAAAGCCCAAACTTTCAGCGGCATATCATTGTGAAATAGATTATTCCACGCACTTGCTTACCAAGCGAAAAGATAAGGATTTAAATACTCAAGTCTAAAACTATTAACTTAAAAATTAATATTGTTATCCGAGAGCAAGAGATAGAAGGGCTTGGATGAAAGCAATTTTGAATGTAGGCCAGGTGGAAGACTATATACTATGGATATGAATATAAATATTACTGCCTGAATAAACTACGGGTTCGTACAGGTCATATTTTTGGCAGCGCTACAATTATTATTAAAATGGTGGCTGCAGATATACTACAGTCGGTGACATGAAAGAAAGGGCTGAGGAATGTTAAAGGTTAGCAAGATTTCTGTAAAAGGCACTATAAATAGAAATAGTTTACTTTGCCTTCTTATAATAATAAGCAATACCCATGGTTTATTAGATAACTAGTATTATCACAATGGGCTACTTGCAGGGTACCGAAAATCCGATTTCTATCACTATATACGTAATTTTATGTTGAAAACATAGGTATATAAAAATATAAATTTTATTTTAAAAAAGTTGTTTGTTTTTTAGTAAATTAAGACAGAAAATTTTCTGTGACGTCATTATATTGAAATGAGGAAGAGAACCATGTTTAAGAATGTAACTTATAGATGGCATTGCGTGCGAGAAAGTTTTAATTTGGATTTGACATTTTGCTCTCTCTGGGATCTCAAATATATTAATTACTTCACAAATAAACACATAGGTAGTTACATGTAATTTAAAATATCGATACGGAAAAGACAAACTAAAATACTAACCTCCAAACTATTGTTGAAACGTCAAACAGGATATCTACATTACCCGTACAAACAAACGCTATGGCTTTACGAACATTCATTAGTGCGGCGTAATTCTACGTCATACATGACGGTAATTCAAATAATCAAATTTCATTATTTTTTTTCTGGCTAATTAACAAAAATTTTGTCAAAAGAAAAATATGTGTAGTAAGTTTTTACCTCCTCTTCAAAAATATTAAATAAAAAAAAGGTATGCAAGTAGCCCATTACGTGGAATACTTTCCGTTGCCAAATCGGTTTTCTTTCGTGTAATGAACTGTACAAACTACACCAAATAGCCTCAAATGGTTGCGATTATTAACCAAGTATACATTTACCAGCACTTCACAAACATGACTGATACTGGATTTTAAGCGCTTAATTTAAATGAAATAAGGTTTCATTTATGCCCATTTGCACCAACAAGGCTTAAATTTAAGTTAAGCTTAAACAAAAAATGTAAATCGCAATTTTGACAGCATTTGACATTTCATTTTGATGCAATATTGTCAATATAAGCCGAGTTTAATATTTAAGGTACGTTGGTGCAAACGGCCATTAGATACAAGGATACTAAAAATCAGAAAATAACTATTATATTCTCCTTTATATTACTTAAATATGATGAACATTGATATCCAATAAGTATTTTTTAAAAGCCATAGACTTGGAAACCTCTATTTCCTTCTGCTTCTTTTAATGCAGCAATCTATTCTAATGTTTTCTTCTTTTGTTTCAGGTGAGTCCATGTAACTCTTCTTCTTTTCAAAAGTGGCCAATGTAAGTTTAATTTGATTAATATTAGTACTTCATATTGAATACCTAGTTATTTTGCATATTTTTAGTACAGTATTCTATAATGGATAATTTTTTATAAATATTAACAGTCCGATTCTCAAAAAAAAAATAAGCTAGTGAACTTTATTCTATTCCAGTATTTAAAATTTAATGTTCAAAATATTATCAAAAAATGTAGATACTAGGAATAGATCAGACTATATTTGACGATATAAACTGCCAAAATTAGAGTAGAATTCGCTAATCCAAAAATGAGGATTAGCTTAAACTTTTTCAAGAATCGAGCTGTAAATGAATATATTAAACTTAATTCGGGAAAAAAATGTGATACATATATATATATATATATATATATATATATATATATATATATATATATATATATATATATATATATATATATTCCAGATATTTTTAGGGCTATAAAGAAATTTGTAAATGATGCGTTAAAAAAATCTGCACAGAAAAAAAGGTTTGAAATTTTGTCTAATTATAATTAGATATTATTTTATTAGACAATAATTTAATATAATTTACAAATCTTAATTTAGCATTTTAACTAACCCGAAATCGTTAATTTAAATATGTAAATAGTTATTCTAATTACTTATTTTATTTAATTTTACTATATTTTGGCTTAATTATTTTCGTCTTTCAATTTTCGGTGATTTATCTTATAAATTAGGTAATTAAATAGAAAATTTAAATATATATTTAGTTCATTTCTTTATTTATGTTTAGTTCAATACTAAATGTAGTCATTTAATCTAATTTTGTATTTAATTTTACTATAATTTGTTTATTACAAATTTAGAAAATTTAACTAAATCAACTTAGATAATTTAATGAAAACATATTAGAAGGCTGAAAATCATAGATTTATTTAGTTAATTTAACTACAATTTAGAAGGTTTGTTTTTTCTGTGTGGTACAAATAATTCCTTGGTTTGTAAAAATATATCTGTGTAAGTGCAAGCTATTTCAAATTCACTGTAATTTATAGATAATTTCTCCGTAACAAAGTGCTGCCTTTGTAGTCTACGCAAAAGAGTTTAGGAACTCTATTAACTATCATCCCACCCCTAGTATATTGTAATTTGCTGCGCAAGTAAATGAGTTTAGTGTTTTTAAAGTTGGTGCGAAGCTGTGCATATTTCTGTATTATTGCAAAGTTGGTAATCCTATTTAATTTGAAATTATTTCCATTTAAGCTTAAGCCAGGCCTGTGCCGCTACTCCCCTGTATTCCACAGCACTCTCTCCCAAATTATCACTTTGTGTCATAATCTCTTAAAATTCTATATCGAGCGGCTTTCTTTGAGTTGCTGCACATCATTAAATCTCATTTTAGCGACGAAGGGAATCCTTTAATACCAAGTGCGACAAAATTCCCTACATAATTTCAAACACAAAAGTAGGTAACTTATTTTAAATTTAGGCACGTAGCATTTACATATTTACAAACTTCTTGTAATGGTTTTAAAGGCCCGGATTTGAATCCAGCTTGAGTCAGCTCAATCGCACAAAAATAAATGAGGTCATGCACGACTTTTTTTTATAATTTTAATCGATAGAGTAGTGAAAAATAATAGACCCGTATTTTTATTTTTCCTCAAATCGATCTTTAATCATGAAAAAATTGTAATTGAAAATGACATTCTTTAAAATACGGCTGAAGACCCCCGCTTCGTCCCTTGTCCAATGACGACACAGAGTGACAGGCACGACCATTTTTATTTTCACATTGTCTTAAACGTCAAAGTGACATTTAAAGATAACCTAAAATTTATGAAAGTAAACATGTCGATGGAACGTTGTTTCGTGCCAAAATAAAGAATAAAATAATATTCTGCAATATATTCAATGTCTCACATGCGTTTATAATCTTCTACCGTCTAATTCAAAGATTCAAAAGTAAAAGAAACATCTGATGTAACGTAGATAATTTCACGCCAAATGAAAATTATATTTATAAAAATAAATAGAACGATATTATATTAATATATTATAGCATATTCAGATATATAATCCTCAATTTATAGTTCGTATATTTTTCTTTTAGAAATTATGTGTCCATATAAAATGTCTGTTTGAAATGAGTCTGAACTTGGTACGTAACGTTGTGACGACAAAACATGGCTGGTTTTTGCAACTTTTTAAAAATATCATACTTTAACGATTTTATACAACAAAAAATATAAATAAAAAATAATTTAATCATACTGATCGATGAATTAGACTATCCTTTTTCGATTTAAACAGAAAAAAGGTACAATTATTTTTTTTGCATGACATTGTGATGTTCTTTCCTCGATAGCTTCGGAAGGCCGTAAGGTCATGTCTGGTAAGCGTTCTCCGTGTTTCTGTGTACAGGTGTTTAAAAAATGACGTATTTATTCAGGAGACTAGAATGAAACGGTAAACAAGATTGGATAATTGTACTGTTTGTCAATTTGTCGATAAAAATGTAAATAATCTTATCAAGTACGATGGCAGGTAAATATATGGGCTGGGTTATTAAATAATATCTTCAATTTTTAAATGAAAATTTACCACTGCCCTTTTTTGATGAAGTTACAGCTGCATTAAATTATTTCCAGCATGATGGAACACGGGCATATTATGGAATACAAGTTAGAAATCTTCTAAATCTATCCCTGATAGGTGTAGAGGTGGACACATACTATATGGCCTTCTCTATAACCATATCTGAATCTGTTGCGTTTCTTTTTTTAGGGCTATTTGGAAGAAAGAGTATTAAATTTTAAAAGATATTATTGTTCTTTAAAGAACCTCAAATTTGAAAATATCACGAAATATCCTTTAGATATTTTATAAATAATTTTTGAAATTTGGATAAAATTTTGAATGTCACGTGATCTGAAACAGAATGTGACGTCAGAGTACATACATCTTCAGCGGTTCTAATTGGTCCGTTTATAATGTAAAAATTTTTGTTTAGTGTCAAGCGTATTGTCAAAGTTGTTAAACAAGTGTCAAATTTTTAAGATTGGTTCAAGTTGTATAATATATATAAAGAGTAACTTACGATATTGTATTGTGCCTTCTTACAAAAATACTGTAAGGAACAAACCTATTATAGAGTTTATAAATTTGCCAAGAATAAAAATTGTGGCTAGAAGCAGTAGGTCGAAGAGCTGATAATTTGTCAGAAAAATCGTGTCTTCATGTTTGTGAAGATCATTTCAACTTTCATCCACCTTCAAGATAACAGTATATTTTTGTTGCTTCACTTTATGATTAGGGAAAACTTTACATCTGACTATACAGATATTTTTTCTCGACATAGATCTACATATCCTATAACAGATTCAATGTAAGAATCACGACCAGAACTTTAAAGTAAAATATATTGTCAATTTACATAGTAAATTCAGTTTTTATATTTTATTTCACCTCAACTCATTAACATCCCTAATTTCAGTAACAGCAAAACAATCGTTCTCTAATATAAATTCAGCCACCATCCAGCTATAGACCTTCGGTAAATTGTTCGACTTAGCTTGAGTGTAATTCGAATTAGCCATTTGAGCAATGTCAGCGTCAAATGTCAAATTAAAAGATTTTTTATTAACATATGACAAACCATAGCCTACGTTTATTTATATAAATATGAATAAACGTAGGTAATGGAAAAACTATTTTCCTATTGGCTATTAATGACGTAATGTATGTGCTTCTACGTCACAGGAGTGGGGGTAGTTTTTCAGGACGCCAATCTTTTTATTTAATTATTTCCATAAATAACAACAAATTATTAAAATAAAAATTATTACTAAGAAAATCATTGCATAAACTTTCATTTAAAATAGTTTTTGAAAAATGTGAAACAGGCTCATTGTTTTATCAGCAATTAGCAATCGAAGAAATTATGAACTTTAAGTATTTTTTTTCTGTTGCTTGGATATAAAATTGATTAGGAGGCAATTTTGATGAGAGGGCAGCTTTGTATAGTTTTACTTGATATTATTTCGAACAGGTTATATATGGCACTATCTAATGGGATAGTTGTTTAATGGCATGCCAATTCCGCGTTATCCTGTATCAGGGGCAGGATAACATTAGTCTGTCCCTGGCGCTTGTCCCGTGACATGTGTGTTTGCAAGCTTTTCTGCGTCATATATTATATTCCACTTGAGTAATGCCTCTCACCACGGGGCAAATATTTGAAGAGATCAGATCCTTCTCAGAAGCTTTCGAGGCGCTGCCGCCAAATTTACTACTCCAGCTCTCGTTCGCTCGGGTAAATATTGGCTTCGAAAATGGCACCATCTATCGACGACACCGTGTACTACACTCACCTTTCGCACTCCGACGCCCTTATGAGCACACATGTGTGCCCAAACACCCACATATTCAATACCTACGTTCCAAACGAAAAACAATTTTAACACTCATCGAGAAATATAATTTGCAGGAGAGATAAACACCAGACTACTTCAATATGTCGCCAAAGAATATAGTATTAAGGATGAATAAATAAGGTACTAACTATAAAAACGTCAATATGTATAAATGTAACGCTTTTTAGCACAATGTGCTTAACTAGAGTACGGAATATCTTGTTTTAACAGGTAATTCATTCATATTTACTGGACATTTTTTCCATATTCAAAAAAAAAAATACTGAAAAAATAAATAGAAATAATGATATTAATATTTTCTGCGTTGTTGCTATTTAAAACAAATGAACACAGGTAAAGTATATCATTGGAAAGATGAAAATAATTTTTTCTCAATAATGTCACACAAGAATATGGAATTATTTATTATTATGTTTTATATTTATTTACCTCCTATTTGAGAGATAAGGAAATATCAGATACTTTTTATACTTTTTTTTACGTAGAATAAGGTAATGCAATTAGATTTTTTAAACTTAATTATTCTTGAGATATATCACAAACATAACCTCAAAACAATAATAATTCAAGTTTTATCCATGTAGAATGTACATCTTATTCTACATAAAAAAATCTGTTGTGGCCAGCACAATACCTCTCACCATTTTAATTTTTTACCTCCCGCTACCCTAGGTAAGGGAGGTATAGGGATCGTGCTAAAAAACGCATATAGAGATTTTAGTGAATAACCACGTTTTGATGTCCCCAGAATCCGATTTTAACATTTTTACAATGATGTCTGTAGGTATGTATGTGTGTGTGTCTGTGTGTGTGTCTGTGTGTGTGTCTGTGTGTGTGTCTGTGTGTGTGTGTGTGTGGATCTTGTGGACACGATTACTCAAATACTATCAATCAGAAAAATTTGAAATTTTGTATACCCATTCTATACTAATGTGGGAAGAGCTCATTAGTTTTTAGTGTATACCGGAAAACCGGAAGTACCATTTATACAAGCTTTTAACAGTTTTTCTTGTAAAAAAATCATTGAATATATTTTTTAGCAACTTTTACTAATTAAAATTGAATACAATGGTACAATCTTCAATTCTACGATAATACAATTTAGTAAATATCTCTAAATAACTTTAAATATGAATATATAATATAATTTATTTTCATATATCGTCTTGCCTATGCGTCAAACAAAAAAAAATAATAATAACAATTTTGACATATTTAAACAAATGTCAATGTCAGGAAGCATAATTATAGTAAAATTAATAATGAAACCGTGTTAAGGAGAATATAATGGAAAAATAATTAATTCTAATGAAATTAAGGTTTGTAAAAATAATATATTTTACATCATACATACATGTTAGATGTACAGGATGATCTGATTTAAATTTACTCTATTTTGCAGCCCTATGAATTAATATTAATTTACAACTACACATTTACGAAATGGATCATGTACGGCGAAGAATTTACAAAGATTGCATTTTAGAGCACCTAGAAGTTGATGCAGATTTTTATAAGAATGTGTGTGTAACGATTTTTCCTTCAAATCTTTTAAAATATGATCCAAAACTTCTCAAATTTGGTATTTAAAACTCATATATAATTTGAAACAACATATTAGATTTTAACCATATATGATAAATCGGATGTAGTACTTAATTTGGAGCTCTAACAGATTTTTGAGGAGAAACAATAAAACATAATCCAAACTTTCGTATTACAGACTTTATCCTTTATTGAATAATAAATTAGAATTTATTTACAAACGATCAACCGGAAGTGATACTTTACTTAAAGCTCACTGATATTTTAAACATGGAATTGGCGGGAGGTCATGTGCTGGCCACATCAGATTTTTGTTATAAGTATTGTATTGCATTAAAAAAAACCTTTACCTAAATATTGTTTTTATTGTATTTAACATGTCTTCTGCACACATACAATTCTAATTATATCTATTTTTCATTGTATGAGTAAGTTCCTAAATGTCAGAGATTCTTCCAATTCATTAAATAGTTTGGCGGTATTTCTAATGGATATATGCATTTTACCTACAATTTTAAATATTTAATTAATAAAACAATAAGAAAGATTAAATGTACTTCCCAGAAAAAGCTTTCAAAATGTCACTAAAGCTGTTGTGATTTACATACTATGTTATAAACATTTGAATTTGCCAACTGGTTTCCTTAGTGCCTTGCCCTCTGCGATTAGAGTATTCTATATATTACAGTGCCTTTATCTCTAAATCTATACAAGATATAATAAAATTTTTAAGTGTATTAGATGGAGAATTTTATGTTCAATATTTGTAATAACAAAAATTTCAAAAAATAATATTTAGAAGATTTTTTTTTAAAAAACTATTACTTCTGGTTGTCCAATTGTTACCAAAATCTAATTAATTCTTCCCAGGAATGTCGGATTGAGAAAACTGCAGTTAAATATTTTTTGTTATAGTATTTGAAAAACCGTGGTTCCAACACACACACACACACACACACACACACACACACACACACACACACACACACACACACACACACATACGCACGCACACACACGGACATCTGCATATGCGAATTTCAGCATGATTCCAATACCTCTCTTAGCGAGTGGTAAAAATGAGTATAAAAAGTACTTAACATGTTTTCTTTATCTCTCACAATTAGCGAGATATGAGATATTTTCAAAATAAGCGAAAAACAAGTTTTAGCCTGTAGCTCAAAAACGAAGGACGATGGAAAATTCCTGTGACGCCTATTAAAGTTGTCTCAAAAAGTTGGCCCATAAAGACCTACATCAATTTCCTTTAGCTTGCATAATGAGAAAGTTTTACATATAAGAAATTCGAATTTGTTCCAGCCTGTATATTGAAGAATAAATTGTGATTTTGATGATAATATAACGGCTTTCGTCTTATTTATAAAGTCCTCAAACTTTATAGCCACTCTGTGTATGTCGTCAGTCGCCTCATGAACAGATTCTATAACTTGTGTGGCAAAATAAACTACTTCTATGCGGTTATTTCAAAAAATATCTGTTTTTAATCATATAACTCCCAAACTTCAATTTTGTATAACATCTTCAATGGGCTACTTGCATGGTACTGAAAATCCGATTTCTATCACTATATACGTAATGTTATGTTGAAAACATATTTAAAAATATAAATTTTATTTTAAAAATATAAATTTTATTTTAAAAAAGTTGTTTGTTTTTTAGTAAATTAAGAAAGAAATTTTTCTATGACGTGATTATATTAAACTGAGGAAGAGAACCATGTTTAAGAATGTAATTTATAGATGGCATTGCGTGCGAGAAAGTTTTAATTTGAATTTGACATTTTGCTCTCTCTGGTCTCTCAAATATATTAATTACTTCACAAATAAACACATAGGTAGTTACATGTAATTAAAATATCGATACGGAAAAGACAAACTAAAATACTAACCTCCAAACTATTGTTGAAACGTCAAACAGGAGATCTACATTACCCGTACAAACAAACGTTATGGCTTTACGATGACTCATTGGTGCGGCGTAATTCTACATCATACATAGCGGGAATTCAAATAATCAAATTTCATTATTTTTTTTTTTCTGGCTAATTAATAAAAATTTTGTCAAAAGAAAAAATAGGGTAGCAAGTTTTTATCTGCTCTTCAAAAATATGAAATAAAAAAAACGTACGCAAGTAGCCCATTCATCTTTCATGCCTATTAGGTCATACGACCCATTTCTGTTCATTAGTTTCGCATTGCGAAATGGGCGTTCTAACTCCAAAACCATGTACTATATTTTGCAACAATTGCTACGGTTGTAATTAGGAGATGAAAGGCTTGGTGATTCATACCCTCGTGTCTCGTGTTTAGCTATAATAACCCTACTACTACCCCGTCACTGACACCTCATGCACGTGGCAAAACACGTGGTGCTAGGCACGGCAAAGGTATCACCACCGTGTCCATGACGCTTTTGACGTTGCGTTAATCGATTTCTATTCCTACCCCTAGCTAGTCCGTGTCTGGATGTGGCGAGTTTCATCTACCCTGAGTTTGAGTTTAGAGGGATAATTTAGTTCAGCGACCGACGGCTCTTTGATGCCACTAAAATAATAAAACAACTAGAGTTTTTTTTTTCAGATGGGGTGCGTTCTATAGATAAGCTATCCACGTTAGATATTCCATCTACTAGATTAATTACTTGCATAATTACCTAACTGCATACAGTATAATTGAGCAATTTACAATTTAATTAATTTTCAAAACAAGCACAGCAAGTATAATAAAAATTGCTCTAAGGAAGAACACTTCAAGTTTGCAAGAATAAATTTATTAGAATTTTAATAGGTACAGACAAGCTGAAGCTTACAAGCCGCATTACTAACAAGAAAAATATTTACTGACATACGGGGGTTACATTAATAATATTGAAAATAAGAAAAACAGGTTGGCCGTGGAAAGCAAAATACATGGTGTTAAAAAATGAGTGTCACAAATTATGAGGGCATATAGTACTGACCAAAATGAGTAAAAAAAGTTTAATCAATATTGGTCCGAACTTCAACTGTTTTTGAGAAAGAGGCCATTTTGTATTAGAATCGAAGAAAAACAGACAAAGATAGTGGCTGACCAAAATTTTGTTTATGTCAGTAAATAGACCATAAAAAACAATAAAATTTTATATGAAACATTTTTTTTTTTTGACCTTCTAATAGTTACGAAGTTATCTGAAAACTAAATATTGGCCAAGGTCGCCACAACATTTGTCTTGGTATATACAATTATTCGATTTTTTTTTTTTTTTTTTTGAAAAACAAAAGCACATCTAAGGTTACCATTGAACAGTAAACAAAAAAACTGATTTAATCAAAATCGTAACAGTTTTCGAGATACCACAGGTAAACCCCGAAAAAATTAATTTTTCATTGCCTTATATCTCGGAAACTATTGAACATCGGACTCATGTTGATTAAGTTTTTTACTCAATTTGGTCAGTTCTATATGCCCTCATAATATGTGACACTTATTTTTTATATTTTAGTTGCAAAAGTAAAATTAATTACTGAGTTTACGTGCAGTTTTGAAACAGTTTTCAAAACTTTTTACCTCCCGTCACCTTTAGGTAAGGAAGGTATTGTCTTTAGTCAAAAAAATCGGTGGTGATTTTTAATAAATAGGGTCCCTAGAATACGATTTTAAAATTATAATACTTTCGTTCTCCTTCTTTACATCCATATGCAGTGCTAATTAGATTTTGATTATAATTGGTCAACCGAAAGTTCTCTTATTTGAAGTTCTTAACAGTTTTTCTTGAAAAAAACGCAGTTAAATATCATTTTCCTTCATATTCAATAGGTATATAGTTAAAGAATTACAAAGAGATTAACTTTTATAAATCAGACAACTTTGCTATAATCATGGAAACAACTGACATATTCAAATAATCCTAATTGACAGATGTCAGTGTCAGGTGCAATTTACATAGTGTATGTTCGTGTTATAATTTTATTGGCTTTATAAAAATTTTACCAAGGTATTTTCGGCATAGAAATTGTAAAAAATAGTATATGTTCATGTTTCAGTTTTACTGGATATATAGGATGTTTTCCTAGGAAATTTTGTAGATTTGTCCAAAATACATGGAATTGACGAAAGGTAATGTGCTAGCCACATCAGATTTTTTAGTTTTAAAAACGTCATGTACTCAGTTTCAAAACGGTTTTGAATTATTTCAAAATTTATGGGTTTGACTTGAAAACTAGTTTCATACCTACTCACGTAAACATTTTTGATATTGCGCATGCATACATAGCACAAAGTTTCTGCTGCTTTGTGTTATTAACCGGCCCGAAAACCCGAGTGTTTCGGGCTGGCCCGATAAATCTTATACTTCAATCAAATGCACAGTTTCCTTAATATTTTAATGACGCATTAATAATGCTATTGTGATATTATTACTATTGCTACTACTCGTATACTTAAATAAAAGTGATTTTTGTTCCACCATAATGATTTCTTATTTTTGAGCAGACACAAAGTTAGAGAAAATATCCTTATTTAAATAATATTTTTTGTATAAGATTTGAGAAAAAGTTGTTTTAATTTTCGAACGCCTTTAGTAAACAAAGTGTTAAATACTCGTAGGTCTATAATTTTTATAACAAACTTTCACTTGAAGTGTCTCTTTTTTTAACAACTTATGTTAACTAATGTTGAATGTTAAAAGGATGTAGAGGATTTTTTTACGTTTGACACGATCAAAGTTAAAATCAAAATTAGGAATGCCGGATGCACTCAATTTCGAGCTTAGGCCCAGTCCGGCACGATTTCCAGTCAATTTTCGAGCCGGGCCAGCTAATTTTTTTGTCGAGTTGATCTTCGTGTCGGGCCGGCAATTATTATTTTCGGGCCGAGTCGATCCAAACCTTAAAGCCCGGTCCGGCCCGGCCCGAGTGCATCACTAATTTAGAAAAGTGTCTCTAGGCATTTCTTGATCGGTGATATTAGGTTTGTTCGCGGTAGCAATCCCGGACTAGTTTGAGCATCACCCGCATGCGCAGTTTCGATTTAATCGTTCGCGGTACGATTCTGACTGACAACTCCGTGTTCGCGGAGCACTGTGGACTGGTACATGATTGCTTACGTACTAATCAGACCAGTCCGAAAATTGAAGCAAGTACTATAACTCAGGGACTAACTGCTAGTATCCAGTGCATACTTTTCTGTGTTTAATTACGTTTATTTTAACAATTTCACAAATTTTAAATTAATAAATATTTGAAGGTAAGTTTATAATATTGCCTCCATTTCAGTTCAAAACTATATAATATTTTCATTCAGATACATAACATACATAACCTCAAACGTCAAAATGAGCGTTCGCAGTAGAAAAAATTCCAAATCAATCTCGGATCACGCATGCGTTTTTCACGATTTATGAATTAGTACGGAACAAGTACGAAATAAGTTTGGTATCCGTCAGGGATTGTTACCGCGAACAAACCTATTATCTATAAAAGGTAGGTTAGTTAGGGTTATGTTTTTGTACAACAATACAGAGAACAATATTATCAATGCAGATGGCACATTATGATTGGCTACCGTTGGGTCCCCTAACATAAAAAATGAATTTTGACCATATTTCCCGTAGGCAATAAATGAAATAGTCTTAAATAATAAGTTCATTTTTTGCGTTCGCGGAGACGTTAGGGTTACATAAACAAAACGTCAATCTATAAATCAAGCTTTATTCTATATTTTTTTTTAAATAACGTTGTGATTGATATGGAATTAACCTAAGCCGTTTTATTATACTTTTCTGTTTTTTAAATTGAATACCTACCTACACGTTTTGTTAACTGAACTGACCTTTGTTCTCGGGTTTAATAATGAATCTGGTGATAATGAAAAAAGCAGCTTATTAACAAAGCGAAATGTTGTTCCGGGTAGAGTATTTATATTTCATTTGGGATAAAATATTTAATTTCTCGTCGTAAAGGACGCACGAGGCGTAAATAAATGAACGTCAACACGATGACGTCATGTGACGTCGTGCCAGGCACAATACATCACAGCTCGGCGGGTGTTGCTGTGAGTTTGACATGTGGACAAGTTGCCCGCCGATGCATTCTGACGGCATGGCGTAGCATGGAATGGCAAAAGTCGCCATTGCTGTCTCCACCCCATATCCGACATACAAATCTAACTTTCTTTCACACAAATCAATATCCGTTCACCGTTCGACTGCCAGAAAACTCTCTCATGCCTTTTTGTTTCCTGATGTAATTATGCTTCATTGATTTTACATTTATTTTAAGAGCTTTAAAAATTTCGTGATATATATTAACTTTAGAAAAAAAAAAACTAGGTTAATTGCTTCCTTTGAGGAAATTATAAATGAGATTAAAAAATAACCAAGGTAGCGCAAGAAATAGTAGGAGTAATATTCCGAAATGAATTAAAGTTCTGGCTAACATGCACTATTTTATCACTTCATCTATATTAACCCTCCAGTGCACGGGTGGTTTCAATATCACACGAGCGAACGGGTGAGGCCTGTCAGACCCATAATTGTAATACGTATAAAAAAAATTCTATGTACTTTTTTTAACAGTTTTTCGGTTTAATGTACACTATGGTTTGTTTGCTTCAACATGATTCAATAAATTTAAAGAAAAAAGAAATATTAGGGATTTTATTAGATTAATAAACAAAACATGTCATTTTTAACACTTTTATTTCAAATTGTTATTCACAAAATTCTAAAAATTAAAAAATAAAAAATTTACTATTTATATAAAGAAAACAAACTAATTTACTAAAAAAGAAAAGAAAATAGAAATATATAAAAATCTCCTATACAAAACAATGGACGGTAAAGTAGTTACATGAGAGAACGGGTGAGGTCTATCAGGACATTTTATTTTTTTTCACAAAAACTGTAATAGATATTGTTGAATTTTTTTTATCAAAATTCGGGTTTTGATATTTGTGAAAGGTACATAGAAGCTCATAGTCTCATAATTTTTCTTTAAAAAAATACAGCAATATTTGTATATTGCGTGGACTCACAGACCCCACCCGTCCACTGGAGGGTTAAAAAGGACTAAAGTCGAATTCCCACGGCACGGCAAGTCACAACAAAGCTCGTCAAGTCAAAACTTTAACTTGATAGAGTAGTCTTGCTATTATTTGGATTGGGTATTCTCTATTTAAAGATATAATAAAAAGTATACAATATCATTTAAAAAAATCTAATGTGGCCAACACACAAACCTCCCGCTATTTAATTTTTATTAATTTAAATACCTACGTATTTACTAACGCTGCAAACTGTTCCATTGCAGAAAACTATTGCTTTATTTACTATTTTCTTTTTAAAATGTCACTATTATTAATTTGAAGTGATTAGTTTTTTGACAGTGACATTTACTGTCAGTTACAATCATTTGATATATGAACTGTGTAACAAAGATATTGGCTGGTAGCACAAGCCCTGTTCTAACTAAAACGCTGTTTTAAGAAATGTCAAATTCAAATTTCAATGTTTAATTTCACCCTTATGTGTAAAGAACGATTTTTTTAAAAATATTTGATTGAATACAAACTATGTGCTGCTTCAAAATCATATTTTAATATATTTGATGTTATTTATTTTTGTTATTAAATAATGAAATTTGACATTTCTTAAAACAGTGTTTTAGTTAAAACAAGGCTTGTGCTACCAGCCATTGTGTTTTTCTTATGCTTCGGGACTTGTAAAAAAAAATTCTTTTTAAATTTATCTGTAAAATATATAGAAAAAGTATTAATGTATTCCTGTAGAAAATTCAATAATCTTTAATTTACATAACGACAAAATGCGAAAAAATGGCATTTAATGGTATTTTTTGAAGAAAAACCATTATGAGCCTCAGGTAAAGTGCCATTTCCGGTTATCCGATTTACACCAAAATCTAATGGCATCTTTTCATATTAGAATAGGGTATAAATACAAGGTTTCAAAATTTTCTGAATGATAGTATTTGAGTTAGAGCGAAAACAAAATCCCTACACATACACACATACATACACACACACATACAGACATCATCGTGAAAATGTTAAAATTGAATTCAAGGGACTTTAAAACTTGGTCATTTACTAAAATCTCGATATGTGATTTTTAACACGATCCCTATACCTCCCTTACCAAGGGTAGCGGGAGGTAAAAATATAATATTGACCTCGATATTGACCCATACTTTGAGTACCACTAGCTATAAAATAATAATTCTTATGCTGAAATGTGTCCTCCTCCATACCATAAAAAAGAGAGTACATATTGAGTCATATTCATATTCAGACACACACACACACACACACATACACACACACATACACACACACACACACACACACACACACACACACACACATCATCGTAAAAATGTTATAATTGGATACTATCTAGGCACCTTAAAACGTGCGTATTCACTAAAATATGGATATACGATTTTTGGCATGAATTTCTTTATAATTTTGTTTAAATTCCATGGCTATCACTACAAATAAGCAATATTATAAAATATGATATTGGATTTTATAAGTTACTAAATAAGCAAAATAAGATTTGATTAGTTATCTAGGTGTAGGATTTAATTCTCTACAACATGTATTTCAAACATTTTTGTTCTAAATTAAATGGAAAGTTTTGCGTAAAGAAAACCTGAACACCAATGTCCTGCTTTTTAATTAACACCCTGTACATAACCTCTTTTAATAAATTATTTAAATGTAATTTTAAATGGTAATAAATTTTTTTTATATATATACAGGTGTCTCAATAAGCTTGCTCAATATTGGTAACTTTTTTATTTGAAGAGGTACGAGGTTGGTTAAATGAGCAAAATTGTGCCATTTTATATTAGAAAATTGGTCATGTAGACAAAATAAAATTTATGTCAGCGGTTCTCAAAATTTGGGACAATATATATATTTTTTAAATGGAACCATATATTTTTTATGATCTCATTCTCTTCCAATAAGGTAATGTTGTTTATGTACAATTTTTTCAAATAAACGAGTTATTTACGGGGAAAAATTTAAATTCTGTGAACTATTTTATTAGTTTTTTTAGTCAAATAAGCTATGGAAACAATTGATTCTTTGTTTGTTTGACGTTTAATAATTTCTCCCGTAAAGTTCTCTGTGTTTAATAATGTTTAATAACTAAAAGAGTTTAAATGTGCGAAAGAAATAATGGCTTTCAATTTGAATATTTTCTTTGTTTTGTTATTACTGTAAAATAAATTAATAAAATAATAGTTTTATAAAAGACAATTATTTCCATAGTTTACTTGACCTAAACTAATAAAAGATAATTTTTATCTTTAAACGTAAATAATTCGTTTATTGTACATAAACAACATTACCTTAATGGAAAGAGAAAAAAATACTCTTTCTAATAAGATAATAAAAAATATATAGTTCCATTTAAAATATATATATTCTGTCCCAAATTTTGGGAACAGCTGACACAATTTTTATTTTGTCTACATGACCAATTTTCTAATATAAAATGGCACAATTTTGCTAATTTAACCAACCTCGTATCTCTTCAAATAAAAAAGTTACCAATAGTGAGCAAGCTTATTGAGACACCTGTATATATATATATAGGTGATAGGTAATTACGACTCTAATTAGTTAAGGAAACTGGATAGTGGGTTTGACACTGAAGCCTACAAATTGACTGTCAAACCCACTATCCAGTTTCCCTATATATATATATATATATATATATATATATATATATATATATATATATATATATATATATATATATATATATATATATGGATATATGTATACCTAGTACTTACGCTCATCATTGAAATATAAAAAAAAATCCAAAGATACATAGTAATTGTGTTAACTCAAGATACCATAGCTACTAGATTGTATTAACATGTATTACATCAACTGACACTAAGTCAATTCGGAGGCAATAAATAATTAAATATATGTCAGATGGGTGATCGATTAGCACTGTTAACTTGATGTTGGTTAAATGGAACACTAACAGCATATGCGTAGTTAATTACACATGAATGTTCGAGCATTACCATCAGCTCAGCTCTGCAAATGCATTCGAAGTAGCTTAACGCATATCATATACAGGAAATTCGATATCGCAAATAACTAATTCTGTTATATGGACTAACGCCTCGTGTGCTATTTGAGAGTTGGTATCCTCTAATAGCAGCAATTGTTGCCGATTGCATTTCAGTAGGGAAAGGGAATCAAATATAATAACGTAGCACCTACATAACATCAGTACTGGAAGTAGGATTTGTCAATCTATACAGTGTGTCCCATTTAGAGGTGCCACCATTGGGATCACGAGAACTATAAGAGATACGATGTCGGTTAAATGGAACTTTTTGTGCGCCTTTGGGAGGCCATCTCAGATGTGCTTTAGTTTTTCCAAAAATTCTCATAGGGCACTAGATAATGACGAAAAACTTAATATTGTTGATTTTTACCTCCCGCTACCCTTGGTAAGGGAGGTATAGGCATCGTGCTAAAAATCACTTATCGAGATTTTAGTAAATGACCACGTTTTAAGGTCCCTAGAATCCAAATTTAACATTTTCACGATGATGTCTGTATGTGTGTATGTGTGTGTGTGTGTGTGTATGTATGTGTGTGTGTATGTATGTATGTATGTATGTGTGTGTGTGTGTATGTGTAGGGATTTTGTCTTCGCTCTAACTCAAATACTATCATTCAGAAAATTCTGAAACCTTGTATTTATACCCTATTCTAATATGAAAAGAAGCAATTAGATTTTGGTGTAAATCGGATAACCGGAAATGGCACTTTACCTGAAGCTCATAATGGTTTTTCTTCAAAAAATACCATTAATTGCCATTTTTTCGCATTTTATGTCTTATGAAAATTAAAGATTATTGAATTTTCTACAGGAATGCATTAATACTTTTTCTATATATTTTACAGATAAATTTAAAAATAATTTTTTTTTATTAGTCGCGAAGCCTAAGATAAACACAATAATTCCTTTGTTATACAGTTCATATTTCAAATGAATGTAACTGACAGTAAATGTCACTGTCAAAAAATTAATCACTTCAAATTAATAATAGTGACATTTTAAAAAGAAAATAGTAAATAAATCAATAGTTTTATGCAGTGGAACAGTTTGCAGCGTTAGTAAATACGTAAGTATGTATTTAAATTAATAAAAATGGATAGGGATGTGTGTGGAAGGATGATTGTTGCGTAACTATTATTGTGGTCCAGATGCGGTTATTCGCTACCGAAAATCAGTCACTTTAATATGTTCTTATGTATGAATGCTATGATGATTGTGGACAAGGCGAAAGAAGAATGTTGTTAAATAGTGAAGTGAGTTAGCTGAGCTCCTACTCTTATCCCTTTTCTTATTGTTACTATTGTTTCCGGGTTTTTGCTAACCCACTAAGTGGGAAACGCGTGATTTTATGTATGTATGTAAAAATTAAATAGCGGGAGGTTTTGTGTTGGCCACATCAGATTTTTTCTTTCTCAAATAACTTCTAACCTATTAATAATTGAGAAAAACGTTTCAAATATAAAAGATAGATATTTTAATTAACTAACCAGTGGCGTACGAAATAAATTTTTATATCCTTAAATTTTTGAGATATAACACAAGCTTATATTTTTTTAAATGGAACCCATATCTGATTTTAGTCTTAAAAAATAAATATTTTTTTCTCTTTTCAACGATGTAAGGGTTATTATGTTTTATATTTGTTTTGCCTTCAAAATTATTATTTTTTTCCTTATTTTGTATTAAATTTACAATTATTTTGAAAATATTGGTAGATTTCTATTTGGAAATACTCCTTGTATTTAAATAATTTATTTCTTTAAAAAATTTTGCTCAAAATTCGTATCAAATTAATTTTTATAAAATTTGTATCAGGTCGCCCTTGGCACATCATAGTGTAATTTGTAATTATGAGTCTAGAATGAAAATATTAAGTAATAAAGGCATAAAACAAATTATTTTGATCAAATACAATATAATTAATAAAAATAATAATGTTTTTTTGGGAAATAATAAGAAAATTCAGGAAAATAAAGAGAAAAATTAAATTTTAGGAGCAAAACAAATATAAAACATAATAACCCTTACATCATTGAAAAGAGAAAAAAATATTGATTTTTTGAGACTAAAATCAGATATGGGTTCCATTTAAAAAAATATAAGTTTGTGTTGTATCTCGAAAATTTACGTATGTAAAAATTTCTTTCGTACGCCACTGGTTAGTTAATAAAAATATCTATCTTTTATATTTGAAACGTTTTTCTCAATTACTAATAGTTTAGAAGTTATTTGAGAAAGAAAAAATCAACAATATTCTGTTTTTCGTCATTATCTAGTGCCCTATGAGAATTTTTGGAAAAACAAAAGCACATCTGAGATGGCCTCCCAAAAGCGCACAAAAAGTTCCATTTAACCGACATCGTATCTCTTATAGTTCTCGAGATCCCAATGGTGGCACCTCTAAATGGGACACACTGTATACTGTTCACAATAATTTACAATAACAAGTAGAATTTGAAGATATACCCACTTTTTTAACATTAGTATGTCTTAAGCCGGTGTAGTGGCCGTGTGCATTAAAGCGCTATGTCTCTACATGTTCATATCGAATCTGAGGTTCCTCGGTTCGAATCTACCGGCCGGCTAAGTGCGTAGTCGTTAAAATGCCACAATATCAGGCATTAATCGCACTCGCATGCGATGACCCGACCAGTTGTCCATGTTAAAACATAGGTGGTGCTAGCTGTAGAAGGAGTATCTCCGCTGCCGCACTGGTTGCATAGCAATCAGCGGTCGTCGCACGGATTAAGTACACCGACTGCTCTAGTACTACGGTCACGAAACGAGTACCTACGGTACTTGAGGCCTTGGCCCTACAAGGGCTGTTGTGCCAAAGATGATGATGATGTCTTAAGCGTGGTAGTCAAAAGAGATAATATGCCAGAACATAAATACGTCCCAATATTCCTTCTCCGAAACATTTAATGAGGTTTTGCAAATCGTGCTTATTCACTTAAATCTGGATACTCGATTTTTAGCATGAATCCAATACCTCTCTTAGCGAAAGGTAAAAAAGAAATGCATCACCGTATTCTTGCATGAAACAAATGTTAGTAAACGAAGAGTAGCACTAAAGAAAGAATTTGCAATCAATACAAAATACCCTTGTAGGAAAGTAATACAAGAAAAAAGAGCAAAGGGAAATGAATATCCTCTCGAGAACTAATTACCAGAAATCTCGCAAAAAATCAGAGCTTATAAACCATGCGCTTTCACCTCCTTTGAACAATAGGAACAAAGTTAATCCCGGGCTCACTGGATATCCTCCCGATGAAAGAATAACATTCATTGGGTGCAGCAATGGAAAAGTGCAATTTTTCAGTTGAAATGGCAGAAGCAAGCTGGATTAAAATGTTCACGGGTAATTGATGATTTCCAGGCTTGCATTGGTCATTTGTAGAACGCACGTACATTAGTGAAATTGCCCAAGATAACTACAACAAAACTGATTTGAATATTTCAAGAGAACATTTCATGTTTCATGTCATCGGCCCATTTCACAGTCGCGTATTTTTCAAATCTTGAATTTACAATTTGGGAGGAGTGATTACATTTCTCTGGGTGTGACTTCGAGATGTAAATGATCCCAGACAAATCTAATTTTAATTCCGATGCTAATGAAAAGATTTTTTACTGTTCCTTTTCTCCGCAGTTCAAATATATCACGTCATTTTCTTAATTTAACTTGGGGCTTTTACTGCGGGAGGTAATTTTAAAATTATACTAATGTCTATCTGCTAGATTCTCAACAAGCACTATGATTTATCCTGCATAATCAGCTTAGAGGACTGGGCGTTAATGAGAAATTTTAAAAATACCCAAAACGGTATTTTCTAAGCGTTCATTTTTCTTCTATATTTATATTTACACAAACACAATATCTATATAACTTCGATAATCCGAAAATCAACAAAGTACGCGTGCGGAATATCGAGGTTTTCAGATTATAGTAAATACAGAATGTTACTCAATGAAACAACCACATTTATAATTTAAGTAAAAACCGTAAAAATAAATGGACAAGTTTATTTATTTACTTATTGAAGATGTATAGATTATAGTAAATAGAGAATGTTCCAAAATTAAATAACCAGATTTATAATTTAAATAAAAGATCTAAACCCAAATAGACAAGTTTTTTTATTTATTAAAAACAGTCCAAACAACCGGTTTTTAAACTGGTTAAAACCAATAAATTGAAACCGGTTTTTCCAACCAGTTCTAGAAAGAAAGGAAACATGTACTTTAATTTTTTTAACTTTATTAAAAGTAGTTTTTTCTCTAAAACGAAACTTTTTTAACGAGTCGTTACACCCGAAAATGGTAGTTAGAACTCATTAAAACAAACAACTTTTCTTAGTTCCAATTTTTGATTTGGTGCTCCGGTTCGTAGTTATTGGAGTTCTTTTGTTTTTCGAAAAATCGTCATAACTCCCTTATTTTAACTATCGAAAAATTATTTATTTGCAAAATTATCTTTCGGCTCTGTAAAACATTTCGCATTTACAATTATTTTTTCAAATGACAAAATGGCTATCAATTTCAAAACAAGATATTTTGATAACCACTTCATCGATTTTCGAAAGTAAAACATTTATAAAATCCTTAAACTATCTACTACAGTATTTGTCCTAAAAAGTTTTTCAATGCGTCCAAAAAATTCTATATTCATTTAATTGACTTACAGATAAGTACAATGTGTTAAAAAATACGAACTCGGAACTCAGAGTGGGCTATGAACAAAAAAAAAAAAACCTATATCAATTTGAAAGTATTTAATTAAATATCAATTTGACATATCGTCAAATATCTAAAGAAATATTCTTGAATCCTTAATTTAGAAATAGAAAAAAAATTGAAAACGGTGATGGCAATAATAATAATCCTTCTTTATTATCTTTTATCCTTAAAATTGCATTTCACGATCAATTGTGATATCTTGACTTTTGAATTGAATAATGATCAGACGACATATTATATAGTCTACTCCGAATGAGGTTTTTTTTTCTGAACACACTACTTATGTACGTCAAGTAAATGAATAAAGACTTTTTTTTGGATAGATTGAAAAAAAATGTTTATGACAAATATTGTAGTAGATAGTTTAAGGATTTTAGAAATGTTTTACTTTCGAAAATCGATGGAGTGGTTATCAAAACGACTTGTTTTGAAATTATTGATCGATCGCCATTTTGTCATTTGAAAAAATAAAAAAAATAATTGTAAATACCATATGTTTTAGAGAGCCGAAAGGTAAATTTGAAAAAAAAAATCAATAATCCTTAAAATAAGAGAGTTATGACGAACAAAAGAGCTCCAATAACTATGAACCGGGGCACCAAATCAAAAATTGGAACTAAGAAAAGTTATTTGTTTTCATTCTCCATTTCGTTTTAACATACAATAATAAACTATCAATCACAAGTAAACGTCGCGCGCATAAAGTAATAATAAATAATATTTATTTCATTATTACATGTTTACATATAAAAACATTTATAATACGTCACAAGGCACAAAAGGATACAAAATAAAAAATTAAGAATGGCAAGTATATTCCTTCTACAAACAAGAGTTAGACTAAACACAGTGGAGAGTGATACTTAGATATTCTTCCACAGAATAAAAACAATAATTTATCAGAATATTTTTTATCTGTTTTTTGAATGCTTTTAAATTTAATGTTTTGTATGATGCTGGTAGATGATTGTATAGTTTAATATTAATGGTATTTTTATCAGAGGTGGCAAGTCTATACCGTTTAGTACATAGCAAATCATTGCTCCTAGTGTTATAATTGTGATTATCACTTGCTTTAGTATATTTATTTATATTTTTATGTATTTCTACTATAACTTCGTATATATAGCAGCATGATAATGTAAGTACTGAGAATCGTTTAAAGAGAGGCTTGCAATGTTCGCGATTTGCGACTTTAGCAATTATTCTAATTATTTTCTTTTGCATAATGAAAACTTTACTAGCGTTGGATGCATTTCCCCACAGAATTACCCCATACGAGATTAGACTATGAAAAAGAGCAAAATATATGGTTAATAGACATTTCTGGTCTAAATATAAAGACAAGTGTCGAAAAAGAAAAATTACAGATGCAAGTCTATTACATAGAGCCTCAGTATGCCTAGACCAATTCAATTTTTCATCAACAATAATGCCTAATATTTTTACAGCAAGCCCTTGACGCAGGTTCTGGTTCGTGGAAAGAATTAGTGATTGCGTTTTTTCATGATTTAGTTTTAAGTTGTTGGCAGCAAACCATTCTTGTGCTACACCCATAATGTACACCATGTTCTCATTTAAGGAATCAATGTCTCTTGCCGAGGATAAAGTATCTCATTGCATTACCATGACCAAAATGATCGGCGACAAAATCTCACATATTTTGAAGAATCGAAATTATCGATCGTATACGTTCAAATTTTTACCGTTTCAAGAATCGGTATAATCATATTTTATGCTACCCAGAGAAGCTATTAATTTATAAATCATGATTCGGAAATGTACATGGTGAATTCGATATAGGTATGTCAAACTTGAAATTTTAATCAAATGACACATAATTGATACGTGTTTTAGTACTGGTTCATTAATTTGCCACTCCAGTTAACTAAACGCTTTCAATTATTGATACTCAACCTCTCAACAACATTCTATCCAATCATATATCCATTGTTATTATTGGTAAAATTTGCTATGAAATTTTTATGCCCGGTGGCAAAGTTTATAAAATAAGTGAAAACGAAATGAATAATTGAAACAAAACCGCCAATTCTATTTCGGTTGAAGTCGAGCAACACGATAAATTATTAGTATTAATCCTATTGAGATAAAGTCCCAATAAAACTGTCATCACTGGAAAGAAGAGAGGAGAATCGGTGTTTTCCTCTGTCCACCATCTCCAGGGAATGAATCCCGCATTGCCGCCAATCTAATTCGGCCGGGAGCCAAACTACACAGCTTATTATTTCCCTGGAAGACAACTGTTCGCATCTAGCAAGTCGGGGCCGACGTATATATGTCACTTGGACGTTTCAATACTGCAGAATGACGGCACAACGAGAATTTATGCGCCAGCTTTTGTTTATCAGATCTCGTTTGGAAAACGAAGAAAATAAATGAAAGTAATGTCGTTTTTTGTTTAGATGCGTGGCGCCCGCTTGATAAGAAAAGTTTCGCGTCTGTTTGTTGTAGGATTTTGTTTTTGCCGCAAGGTGAAATATTGGATTATCTTTAAATAACTTCCTGACTGTTTGTTCAAGATTTTATAATTATGTAAACACTTATTAACACTTTATTAGCTACATCAATTTTGACCCAATTTCCCGGACATGAAAAACGTTATTTTGTTTTTATTTTGATACGCTGTACATACTTTATTAATATATGTTAGCATTGTCGATTTTATAAGCAGTATAAAATGGCAAACAACTTTTTAATTAATAATTAATAATGAACATATTGCTCCCTTTTAAACTATAAATTTATAAATTCGTTTAATTATTAGTTTTAAAATGGCTACTCTTTGTTAATAAATATAGGAAAACCTATACCTCAATTAGAAAGCTAAAGGTTATAATCAAATAATAAATGATGTATTTCAAACGGTGTCGGCTTTTGAAATTAGACTAATATTAATCCATTTTGAAACACTGTCTGAGCCCAGCTACTAAAACACTGAAGTATATATGGCATTAATTGTTTTTAGCTCTCGCTAAGAGAGGTATTGGAATCAGCTAAAAATCACATATCCAGATTTTAATAAAAAAAGCACGTTTCAAAGTCACTAGAATCCGATTTTAATATTTTTACAATGATGTCTCTCTCTGCCTCTCTCTCTCTCTCTGTGTGTGTGTGTGTGTGTGTGTGTGTGTGTGTGTGTGTGTGTGTGTGTGCGTGTTTGGATGTTGTAAGGACGATTCATCAAAAACTACAATACTTAACTACGTATTTCTCAATATAACAAGCTGAAAAGGTTTTGTTAATATATACGGGGTGTTAATACTAAGTCGTTACACCCGAAAATGGTACTTAGAACTCATTAAAACAAACAACTTTTCTTAGTTCTAATTTTTGATTTGGTGCCCCTGTTCGTAGTTATTGGAGTTCTTTTGTTTTTCGAAAATTCGTCATAACTCCCTTATTTTAAAGACCATTGAAAAATTATTTTCTTTCAAAATTACCTTTAGGCTTTCTAAAACATTTGGCATTTACAATTATTTTTAATTTTCTCAAATGACAAAATGTCGATCGATCAAAAATTTCAATACATGATTTTTTGATAACCACTCCATCAATTTTCGAAAGTAAAACATTTATAAAATCCTTAAACTATCTACTACAATATTTGTCATAAACATTTTTTTCAGTCTATCCAAAAAAAGTATTTATTCATTTAATTGATTTACATAAATGCAGTGTGTTCAGAAAAAATCCAATATCTCTCTTATGCGCAGTTGCACCAACAAGGCTTAAACAAAAAAAAATGCAAATCGAAATTTTGACAGCAATATATTATAATTCATTTGACATTTCATTCGATACAATATTGTCAATTTAATCCAAGTTTAATATTTAAGTTATGTTGGTGCAACTGCTCATTAGCGAGGGGTAAGAATAAGAAGCAAATGGTAGATAAACATAAATCCGACCCGAAATTAACCGATTTTGACGAAAATAAAAACTAGCTGGCGATTAAAATTCCGGCGATTCGGCAAATTTTAAACCAGAATCCTGCATTCGGTAATCCCCTCTTTCAATATTCCGTTCCATCTCTAGAAATGATTTACCGAATACAACTCTCAAAATTTAACTTTAGGTTAAAAGTGTAATCCTGCAGCTTCGCAAGTCAATTCTGGGTGAGAATTCCAATCAAGATGTGCGTATCATTTTGCTAGTAACTCGTTAACGGTTGCAAAATAGATAAATTCAACGTCTTCTCTGTTCGCGTCATCATTTGATGAAATCTTCTCTTTGATTACACGCTTGGCTTGAACGTACCCTCGGTACCTCGGTACCGAATGCATTATTTAAATACGACATTCCGTACTTTACACGCAAAATCCCGAACAATCTTCCACCGTGTTCGCAGACGTAGTTCGCAGTATAGCAGTCTTGTTGGATTTCAAAAAGAAATTAAAAATTCATCACTTGTGCAATATAAATAAAGTGGGGTTGAATTGGATTTCTTGGTAAATGATATACGCTTATTTCAGACAGCTGCGAACTACAATACGTATTTCCTCATTTACTTATGAATTAAATATCGACACGACTTTTTTATTAACTCCATTTCTTCTTCAAAAGAAATAAGAAGATTTAGATGGAATAAGATATTAACATTGATTTCTTTCACTCTATTGGTATTAGTTACTGTTGCATTGTATTCTAGTTACATTGATTAATTATTTATTGCCTAAATGATTCATATTTTAATGGATATGATTTTTCCTTGAATAACTTTTTTTATTTTTTTCTGAAACTTGTACTTGTCTGAATTATAACCACTGTCTTGCCGGGACAACGCTCTACCAATTGAGCTATGGCGGACTCTTCCCGTTGGCTCACTTTATCTTCCACAAATGTTAGACTGAATTATTCTCTTTATGAGAGTAAGTTTTCTAGTTTTCATGACTAACTTAGTTTACTGATAGAGAAAATTTATATTTTAAAGTGATTAAATTTAAAAACAATTATTTTGTCAACAAAACTAATGAAATCAACAGTTATCTCATGTCATCTGTTTATTTTAATGTTTATTTTCTCGATTTTCTTTCATATTTTTAACTTACTCAGCTATAAAATACTTTTCATATTTCGTTTTCAATATGTCATCGCTTATTATGACGTCCACATAGTAATATTAAATTTAAGTGGACCGAATGAAATTTTGTGTACTAATTTAAGAAATATGGGATGAAAATAAACTAATTTTTGTTTTCATTCATTATTTTATTCTATAAAATTAATAATAATTCCTTTTTTGCAGTTTGAAACAAATTAATGTAGACAAGTGATATGTCGTTAGGAAGCTAAAAATAAACGTTTTTCAATGGTATACCTGTCCATTATGGCGTTCATGTAAAAATTATAAATTTGACCTCATAATTCAAAATCTAAATATAACAGCGATAAAAAAATGTAACACATCCAATTCAAAAGAGCATAACAAGTGCCCTGAAGAAATATAAACTAAAGTCACATATTATTGATTTTTAAAAGTTGTTTTATCTTAATATAAATCAGCAAATATACAAGGTGATCATGCAAAATTTAACCAGCAATTATCTCCGTTGTTTAGGAAGATAGCGATTTTCTTCAAATAAGAAAATTTGTTACGGGTAATATGTACAATAAGATGTTTTATCAACAATCTTTCTGTTACTTCTGGTTCCGGAGTATGTGGAGTATGTGATACCAACTTTCAAATGGAACATAATATATTTTTTTATATTTTTGGAGAGTACACAAAATTTGCTTTACAAAGGTAGTAAAGAAGTAGTAGGTACATTGTATTATTAAAAATTATAATGTCGGACGTTTGAAATAGCATACAAAATAAATCAAAAGGATGTGAAATTTTGGTTTTTCACTACTAGCCTAGGAACCCACTATTATTTACCTTTATTTGACATGAGAAATTGTTTTTCACTACCGCTTGCTTGTAACCATGGCAACCTAGGTCAGTAATAATTTATTATTAACCTTGGTCTATAATGCAAACTGTCACTTTTCAATCAAACTCAAGCCTCCAAATCCAAATATTATTTAACTCATTAAACTCAAGAAAAGTATATAATTTAAATTTGCCGCTTAATTTTAAATTGACCTACGCTGCCGCCTCGGCTCACCTCGCCTGGCCGCTGGGCTGTTTTTTTGAAGATGTAAAACAGATGTGTAAATGTAGAAATGAATAAATCACTTTTTTTGTATTTGTACATACATTTCAATAGATTCATTTAAAAATAATAATAAACTAATTACGCTGCTGACTATAACAGCACAAAGTGTTTTTTTTTTTTTTTATTAAATAATTAAATCAAAAACTCATGAGTGAGGTTAACAAACCAGCGAAATGAGCGAAACGTCAGATATAAAAACAAATGCAGCCTACTTTATTTTTGTGAATATTAACAAACAAAGTAACGTAATTATTCAGGTCAAAATGATTATTATCAATAAAACTATTCAAATAGGGTTTATGTACTAGTAGTGAAAAAAATAGTATATAAATTACGGTTGAGAAGATGATTATTGACGAGGCGCCTTGTATCTCTCGGGCTTCGCCCTCAGTCTACAATCTTGGCGTTGGATCAATAATGATTATCTTCTCAACCTTGGCGTATAATATACTATTTATTGGTTCTATTGCCCAGGTTACGCTATATAAATGAATTTATTTGAAATCGTCACTAAAATGCACAAATATTGTCATTAAAGGTTCAGAAATCGACACTAAAGTAATCCACTATACGACGATTTCATGCAATAGCAGTGTTGCCAACCTTATGATAATTGATGTACGTGTAAGATAAATTGGGCTAGTGTACGATGTACAATAATAAATTTGTACATAAAATGACAAAAATATATACAGGAAGAACGAACTAAATAATTCAGATGAATAAGTATGGGATAAAATGCATAAGTTTGAGTGTTCTTTACGATGACTTCAATGTTTGAGGTTAGCAACATTGATTCTCACACTGACAGAATATTTTTAACCTAATCTATAAAATAAATATTCCTTACATTTTACAATTTTTCGATTTTAAATAAAATTTAATATGCACCTGGTCACTGAAGTTCCTTTTTATCACTCATATGGTTTATTTTCTTCGGCCCTCAGGGTCCCGGCAAATAAATTCCACATTCGTGAAAAAAAAAATGAACTTCAGTACCTTGATACATAAATATAATCTGAAAAAATACCATCATCTATGAACAAAGAAACAATAACACGTCACCAAAATGATGGTCTCGACAAGACCAAGTCCAGTTTGGTATTGCGGCAACACTAAAAACAAGTACTATGTATGAGCAAATTTGTTGGTATAACTTGAAATTATCATTCCACGTTTAACAAAAGGGAAACGAGAATAAAATGCAATCATCCCATTACAATCTCTTACAATTTACAATCTTTCCTGCAAACCATATGCATTGTCACAGGAAATATAAAACATTGTAGGTTGGGTCTTGTGGGAGTTTAATATAAAAACGTGAATCTAATTCAGTGGCTCGTTTATTAAAAGCGATAAACGTGTACCCCGCCTCCTCATTTAGCCTTCCCTACGGGGAAGCCTTATCATCACCTGGTTAATACCGCCCGCCATTACCATCGCATCGAACCGAACACAAACGCATGCATGACCACTGCATCGATCCACCGCTTTTCATACAAGATAACGAATAATCACATAAATTAAGTACGTACTCTCCATTGTTACTGGCATCTGTATTAGTAGTGGTAAGTACACTCTTATGAAACATCACAAGAATCAATGCAGAGCGGAGTGATGCCGATATTTTGATGTATAATAGCATAGCCGGTGTACTCGTAGATGGCATGTTAACGATAAGAGCAAATGAATGGTTCCCTGCAGAGGCCAGTTGTATTACGGCCTGGTTTCAAATTGGCATGATCGGATTATGAAGGGATCGGATTTATACAGGGAAGGCTCACAAAAAATGTACCAATATTAAAAGTTGTACAGTGGTGGACAGAAAAAAATAGGAAGACTATTCATCAAGTAAACTTTTTTCTATAAGATTTAGTTGCTTGAATTTGGCTTTACAATTATAATATTTGTCACTTTGATTTGTCAAAAATTGAATTGTCGAATCGAAGTAAAAAAAAATGCCTCGAATGAGCGATATTAGCTGCATTCTTTTTACCTATATCTCACCTCACTTGTTCTCAAAATGAGATGAGATTGAAGTGAGGTGAGCTGAGATATGTAGTTGCTTAGCAAATAGAACGTAATTTAGAGAACGAACGGAATACCTATTATCTTTCTCTGTTTATCATATGTTTTATTTATCAGTATGTTGACATTTTCATTTTGTTTTCGAATTTATTTTAAATATCTGACAAGGTGGACCCGCTAAGACAATGAAATGTCAAAGAATAAATCTACATCTTACGAATTTTCATTGCAAATAACATTATAAAACAATTCAATTTATTTATTAAATTTAGAATTAAAGAATTACAATTTCACTTATCAATATTAAATCATCAACATTAACACTTTCTTAAATATTTATTTTTAAATAAATAATAACACTGAAAAAAGACCCCCACTCCTCAACTACTCAACAAGCATCACCCCGCAAGGTAACTCAGTATCGGCAAGGAGGGAGGAATCCGCCTCACTTCATCTCATCTCAGTTGGGACAAATAGAACTGTCAAAATTACTGAGACAACTGAGGTGAGCTGAGATGAACTGAGATTGTGTGTAAAAAGAATGCACCTATTGTGAAGTGTTCGGTAATGGCCTATTTTCACTGTCGATATGAGCATGCGCGACGACATTAGAAAAAGAGATCCAAACTGTAACATGAATTTAGTTACAAGTGTCAAATTTTGCTATCTAACCTTGAGCTAACCTGACAAGGTTATTATCAGCTATAATATCCCGAGGACATTGATAATTACGAAATAATTTTACGACAGTTACCGAAAGCGCGTTGCTTGGCAACAGCCCGAAGCCGAAGGCGGAGGTGGTGTTACCTAAAAGCAATGTGCTTGAGGAAGTGTGAGAAAATTATAAGTATTTATCAATGATCGAGGGGTATTCGCTGAGAAAGTTTTTTGCAGTTTTAACATTAAATTTGCCTAAAATTTGTATTTGACAGAATTTTTGTGTCTAATATAGCCCAGTAGATGTCACTAGTAGCTATGAACGTGAATGTGGCTATGAAAATGTTCAGTGTGAAGTGTGCAATGAGAATGAGACCTCTGTGAGTGAGACCAAAGAGAAGAAGATAAGACATACAAAAGTCCATAAATATTCTCCACATTTAGTTTTTTATTTAATACAGGTTCTCTTAGAAAAATCAAATTAACAAGTGGTAAATAAATTAATTTATTATTTATTAAACTTACTTGATCATAACCAAAAAGAAGAACTTTATGACATTTAGGTCTACTATTTTTAGTTTACAAACTTCCGGCAGATGTCTCATTTTCAGTCGAAAATGGTCCATTGTTAAAGCGGAAGCGATCAGACAAATTGCTCAGCCCTATTATGTTAATAAAAATAATTGGAGACAAAAGTTCTTTGCATACCGTTGCTAATAGTAACGGTCTTTAAAGTTTGCACTTTGCAGACCAGATCTAAATACAAATTTTTATTTTGCTGGCGAGCGATAAAGTTATTTTACGCCTGTTGCTATGGGATACGAACGAAAAAGAACTTTGGTCCCCCCTTCTCAAAAACATCTATTTCACGATGACAAATGAGAGCGTTATATTTTATTTTTCATAGTATTCGTAGAAAAATAATATCTACAAGCATGTATATAAGATAAAATCAAATAGAGTTGGCATAAACCATTTTTTACGAAGTAAAAATGGATTTGAATTGAGAATAAAAATGTCACAGTTTAAATTAATTATAAATATTTGGTGTTTTGTTAAGTGCAAGATTTTCGAGTGACCAGAAACTTTTGTCAGTCAATGTGATGATATATTTAATTTTGAATATTGACAGCCCTACATTTAGATTATAATCTTATTGGAATTTAATGAATATCTTTCTCAGCTTTCTAAAGACATCTTCGGTGAATATAGGAGAATTTAATGGAACCTTATGCGGATATAATAATACTCTCTCGTATATTCGTACCTCCTGATTCATACCTGTTCTCTACATGTTCGTTCGTTCGTTCGTGTGTCGGATCCTGACAACCCGGATTGGTGGCGTTGCTTCGCCCAGGGACTTCTTTCAATGGAGAGCCTCTATAGCGGCTGTGCCGGTGTTATTGAAATCGAGTATTTTGAAGGGGAAGCAGATAATCCGATTTGAAACTAGTTTCCAATTGTGCTGTCGCATTCAGGGCTGTAATGAGATACTTTTGCGACCAAATCCGCTATCAATAATAAGATTTCTCTTCATGTGGAGATCTGATGCATTTCCGATTTCCAAAGCCCTTCTGCTTCTGCACAGTTTCAGCTTCCCTTCGGTAGAACATTTTCCAGATCTATCTGATATTGGGCAGATATAGATTCTGATATTGATAAGATCTTTTACTAGAATAAATTTAATGAAAAGAAAGAATTAAATATATTTGATGGACGAGTTGGATAATAAACAGTGTTTGAAGTTCAACCACAATGATTTTTTTAAATTCAGTTATCTTCAACCGGGGTATTTTATCGAATGTCAATAATATTCTTATTTTTTTAAACAGAGTTAAAAATAAATCATCAAAGCCCAAGCATGTTCGCCGCCCAAGTTATTGCCGGGCATGCATATATTGTCTAGTAAATTGTATACATAAAAAATCTGATGTGGCCAACACAAAACCTCCCGCTATTAAATTTTTATTAATTTAAATACATACTTACGTATTTAGTAATGCTTCAAAATATATTATGTTCCATTGCATATAACTATTGCTTTATTTACGATTGTCTTTATTATTTAATATGACACTATTATTAATTTGAAGTGATTAGTTTTTTGACAATGACGTTTACCTGTCAGTTACATTCATTTGAAAAATAAACTGTGTAACAAAGGAATTGTGTTTATCTTAGGCTTCGGGATTAAAAAAGAAAAATGATTTTTAAATTAATCTGTAAAATATATAGAAAAAGTATTAATGTATACCTGTACAAAATTCAATAATATATAATTTTCTAATGACGTTAAATGCGAAAAAATGGCATTTAATGGTATTTTTTGAAGAAAAACCATTATGAGCTTCAAGTAAAGTACCATTTCCGTTTATCCGATTTACACCAAAATCTAATGGCTTCTATTCCTATTAGAATAGGGTAGAAATACAAGGTTTCAGAATTTTCTGAATGATAGTATTTGAGTTAGAGTGCAAACAAAATTTGTACACATACACACACACACACACAAACACACACACGCATATACAGACATTATCGTGAAAATGTTAAAATTGGATTCTAGGGACCTTAAAACGTGGTCATTTACTAAAATCTCGATATGTGATTTTTAGCACGATCCCTATACCTCCCTTACCAAGGGTAGCGGGAGGTAAAAAGGTAACATTTACGTACTTTTCATGTTACCTTGGTTACTACTAAAAAGCTAGTATTATTCCAATTATTAATATGAGTTCTGAAATATATTTTAAAAATTTAATATGCTATTGTTACAAGGATGAAAAGACTCTAAAATTGGTATAAAAAGAAAGGAGATTCTTTTATAAGCCAAAGTATGTACAGCACCAGTGTCAACTAAATCTGAGCTTTCTATACATATACCTATTTCATTACATACCCTTCAGATATACCGCCAATCTCGTCAATGAATTGGAAGAATCTCGAACATTTAGAAGAGTAGGAGGAAATTAGTTAATAGAATGAATTGAAAATTAACGAATAGATGTAAGAATTTTTGTGTTCACAAGAAATGTTAAATACAGTACATATATAAATGTCGAGAGGTATTGGGCTGGCCAAACAAACAAAAAATAAAAAATATATATCATCACGGCATATTACCCATTTCTGAGTGTGCCACAATCTGCTTTATCGCAGATATCGGTAATGATGATGTCATATTTGTACCGTGCGGTCGCTTACCAAGCGTCACCTCACGGGAACTCATTACTGGCGTGGAGAGTGCACCACAGGGGTCACTTTTATGCCATTTAAAATTCGAAATATTTGGCGTCGGTCGGGATCGAACCCGGTTCCCCAGGTTCGCGACCAGACACTCTGGCCACAACAGATCTTTTATGTATGTATTTTATTAAAAATATTCTTATTAGTGCATCACAGGAAATAGTATTATTCCCTACGTGATTTATATTTGACGTTATATAGCAAAAACCACATAATCTACATATTATTTATTAGTCGTAGATAAACTGATTTAAGAAGTTATGAAAACATATTTATTTATATTCTGTGGACGTAATAAATTGAGAAATAAATTGAATAAACAAAACATATCTGGAAAAACTAATTTGTAAAAGCCACATTTATTTACAAACGCAATAATTTAAAACGCAACCGGATATTACATTGGTTTCCTTCCTGAAATAAACTCCCACATTTCACTTCCTGAACGCATCGTCCTTCAGCGCCATTACTGAAAATCCATTATTTATCGAACAATTTTCAGTACTTAATCATCAATTAATCACCAAACAAGGCTCGATTATTTTTAAATGACTACTCGAAAACAATGATAATTACAGTATCGGAAAGTGATTATGAGGTTCGGGCTGCCGTTGCCTTATTAATTTTCACACGGAGTAGTTCGACAAATCCACGCGAGGGTGCGCCATTGCTATCGTACACCAGAATCCACAGCGCGGATATTTTTCATCTCATCATCCTTGATAAATTCAGGGACCAGATGCGGACTGGGAAAAATTACACATTGTGCTTTATTCAAACGTCAAGAAGAACCAAAAGGGGCAAATAATAAAAACTGTCGTTTTTGTCAACGGGAAAATTACTCTGACACTTCAAAACAAAATTTTAATAATGCTTTTCTTTTCAAATACAATACAAACTACTAAAGTTGTTGTATTTAACAACATTTGAAGCATTTAAATTCAAAGTGTGACTAAGTGAGGGCAAATCAATAATAAGCAAATAACTTTATAGTTTCAATATCAATATTTCGTATTTGTTTTGTAAGTCAAAATTCTATTTAGAAATTATTATCATTTTCCCACATTTCTCTCTGTTTAGTGTGGATGTCAACCGCTTATGGCCGTTTGCACCGCTTCTACTAAGGGTATATTCCAAAAATGAAATATAATAACCAAAACCATGGTTTCGGTTACCGACTGGTTGTAGTCACGTGCCTATTGTTTTTGGAACAGTTCGGTTTCTTTCGCGGTAACCCAAAAGTTTTCTATCAAAACATTACGTCTATTGTTTTTCATAAACCTAAATTATAAAGTGGAAAATTAAAATACGTGCAATGCAAACCGTAAAAAATAGATGCAAACATCAAAGACTCAATAAATATTATCTAACCTCAATAATCTATAAAATCTGACATCTTATGAAAAAGGACAGAAGATGTTACCGACAAAACCGAGGAAAAATCTGCGTTAGTACGCCTCGGTTGCAACCATTTTAACCGGTACCATGTTTCATAAATGTACAATTTTTACCATTTGATATTATTGGAACACTTTTGGTTAACCTCGGTTAAAATTTGTTATTTTTGGAATATAACTTAACATTAAGTAGAACTTAAATTTATAATTGTATTGCACCGTTTGCTAAGTTATACTTCAGGTACACTTACTTTAAGCCTCAGATTTCTGTGGCTTAATGAGCACTTAACTTTTAAGATGGACTTTGACAATGAATGTGATATTTTTTCTATGATGATAAATTTTAATTTTAATTGAAAGAAAGATACTATAATATATAGAATAATATAATCTAATACATCGCAGAGGCTAAGCTACACTAAGGAAACCAGTTGACAAATACAAATGTTTATAACATAGTAATATTTATAACATAGTTTGTAAATGACAGATGTCAGCAGTTCAGAAATCAACAGTTTTAGTGACATTCTGAAAACTTTTTCTGGGAAGTACAGTTAATCTTTCTTATTGTTTTATTAATAAATATTTAAAATTCTAGGTAAAATGCATATATACATCAGAAATACCGCCAATCTTGTTAATGAATTGGAAGAATCTCTGACATTTAGGAATTTCCTCATACAATGAAAAACAGATATAATTAGAATTGAATGTGTGCAGAAGATATGTTTAATACAATAAAAAACAGTATTTGGGTAAAGTTCTGTAATTTTTTTGTTATTTATTTATTGAAACTAAACTGGCACAAGGGCCTAATTACATAGTTTCATTAAAAACTAACTTATACACTAAATTAACTTACTCTGAAAAATACTTTCAAATACTTAACTAATGTAACTATATTATCTGTATATATATATATACATTATTGTTATTAATATTATTACAAATTAGGCAACATCTTATTAAAGGGGATTTTTTCCTAATTTCTAATTTATATCTTTTAATATAAAATATATCTTTTGGTTTCGAAAAAATATACATTGGAACATAAAAAGGTAATTTTGATAGTAAGTTAGGACACTGAATAATATTCTGAACTATTTTACAAATAAAAATAATATCTGAAATGTTTCGTCTGGTTTCTAATTTCAAGAAGTTAAAAATGCTTAGTAGTGTGGTATATGGCATGAAAGTTGGATAAGTTCTAAATTTCTTAAAGTACAGATATCTTAAAAATTTCTTTTATAAAAGGACTGTTCGATAGCAAAGTGCAATACAATACTTATATAACATAAAATGGAAATGGCGAGATGTATTGTGCTGTCCACAACAGATATTTCTTTTAATCGATACGATGTTTCTTTATGTTTTCATATTTGAAATATCTTTCTTGCCGCCATTAATTTAGTTTCCTAAAATTCCGCTGCTATCGCTATTCTACGAGCCCTAATAGCGCTGCTAGCTTTACAACATAATATAATTTAATCAATTTCTTATTCTTATTTTTTTCTATTGATCTTTGTGTTAATTATGTTTACTCATAATAATAGGTAATAATAACATAATTATTCCAAAACGTGTGTATAAAACACGCTGTCAACACTGTTGTAATAAATATACCAATGAGGTCATAGTCTTGATGGTTACCGTAGTGAAACATTTCAGTTATTCTGAACAAGGGAGCAGTAAATCCTAAAGACCAAATTTACCAATCAGGTTATTTTTATATTCATAAAAAAATTAGTAATAAATAAATGTATTTGGGGTAAATATTGTTATTGTTGTATTGATTTCAATTACAAAGTTGGTACTTGTACAAATTTTACGTAAAGAAAGATTTACATAAAGCATAATATAATGATGCCTAGCGGGTGTGTAATTTATTTGTCCTCACAGAGCTCAAAATTCTTCATTTCTTACTTTTATTATGAAACTGTGTAGGAGAATAAAAAGACGAACACGTTGACTAATTAGAATGATGCACGAAATGCCCTACGGGTTGAAATGTAAATGTAATATAATGAACTATATGTCATAGTACTCTGATTTTCAAATTTATCGACTATTTTATAAGCTATATTGTTAAATTAACCTCTTGTGTGACGTTAACTTTTTTTCTTTTTTCCAGGTGAGTAAAATTACGCTTCAGTTCACTGAATTGACACAAAATCAATATCGTAAAGCGTAAGTTAATTTTCACATTATATACTTTATTTTCTGTCTTCATTCATTAATAGCAGAGTTCACTCATTGTTTTCTGTTTACATTAAGTATACAAACTTCACATTTAAAATGCGTGGGTTCATATCCCACTCATGAATTGACTGTTAACATTTCGGAATCTACATTTTCACAATATAATTATCTATATATAATATAACTTAGGAGTACCCTATGTCAGTGGCGACTCGTACATAATCGTAGAAAATGGGGTCATCTAACATTTTTTCTATATTTTAATACACTTCATCTAAATTGAAAACGAAATGTAGTACTAGAAAGTCTTAATTGTTATACGTTAAGACGAAATAATTTTTATAATATTCTTTAAGCTTTTTTATTTGGCAAAAGTGGTGTTCGCTAATAACTAGTATCACATTTATTGGTCTAAGGTATTTCAACTCATAAAAATGTGTAAAATTGTTTAATAGTATATTACATCCGAGGTGGGAGATGTTTCATTACAGCCGAGGGCTTATGTATATTACCGAGAGGCGAAGCCTCGAGGTGAGTTAATGCGCGAGGCTGTTATGAAACTCCCACCGAGGTTATGTATACTATTTTATTCACAATCATCCTCATTTTAAATCAATAAATTTCAAAATAAATCAATGAACTATAACCTTTAATTTTATTAATATTTTGACAGCTGTCTTAAAATTTGTTTAGCCTACTTAATTATGGGGATCTACGGCAATGTTGCTAGGCAACCCCTACATAAACATTTCCAATCCAAGAGATGGAAGTAAAATCTGTTACTTCCAACCCAAGAGATCGTCATTAAAGTTAGGAATGACGTATTTTCCAACCTCCAAAAGGTTAGGAATCTGTATATTACTATAATGATTGTGAATAAAATAAATTTCCTAGTCAATAATTAAAAATATGCATGGATAATAAGATATTAAATTAAAAATTTAATAAAAAAATACTACTCATATTTATTATTGTAGTACAAGTTTGGATTGTTAATGGCAACGTTATTCAACGTATATTTCACTTTCATTATTGAAGAATTTGGACTAGGTTACATGTACGACAGAATATTTTGTAAACTTTGATAGTCACATTTATATAATTTTAAGGTCTTATTTTAATTTAATAAACAATCAATTTTATATTTTACTATCGTGGAAAACCCCACTGAAATAAAGTATACCTACTGCAGAACAATTTTGTTTGCTGCAATAGAATATATTATATTCTTTTTTTGTTTTCGCTGTATTCTCTTTGGTGTAAAAGATTTAGTACATTTTAAAGAAGAATAGCAGGATTTTGTTTAATTTATGAACTTTAATGTGTACTTACGAGTAATATTTTTTAAGACCCGTGAACAACAGAACACCCACTTGTATTTTTGACGGGCCGCTACTGCTACTCTTATGCCGTGGGCTTAACTCCTACACATATCAAAAATATATTATTATAATTGAATTTAGGATTAATATTATTAAATCTCAAACAACGTTGTTCTGTTTCATTATTAATATTTTGTCATTCAGATCTGTAAATCTGTAAATAATGAACATAAATCGGAACCAAAGCTTTTATATTAATCAACAAAAATAAATGTTTTGTCAGTTTTCTACAGAATTACAGTTCTGTATAACTTACAGTTTTCAACATGATACATTGAATGTTTTATATAATCTGTAACTTGTAGTACAATGTGTTCAACATATTTTGAAGTAAAGAGAAATTTGCACTAGCTGCAAGTTTTGTAGAAACATCCTCATATTAGAATTTAGAGCAAAGTGCCTGGATAAAAATATGAACCTTGTTGGTAATTCGAGTTTGAAACTTTCGTTTTGGTCATAAGACGAAGTAAATCAGCAAACTAAACTACATACTCTCCGAAGTTAATATTTTCAGTTACTAAATAATTCAGTGAACTGCTTTGTTAATCTGCAGAGGAGAGCAAACATTTTAGTTACCTATTAGTTGCAAAAGTCTTGTCAAATATTCAGATTTATAGAGCAGTGCATACGGTAGTCTTCGCCGTGTAGGGTGTAGGTATAATACTGTGCAATATTAAAATGTTAATGCCGAGCCGAAACTGTAGGGTTGAGATACGATGAGAGAGGGTGGATCTTGGGTTGGGTTCATTCCCTGGAGTTAATTAGGCAAAACTTGAGCAAGAACGTTTGGATAACTACATGCTCGAAGCACGGGAAAACGATAAAATTTGTGGGGAGCTCGAAGGATACAACCACAACTTGAAAATTTGTTATGATGAGAAATCAGAATAAAATTTATGGCGCTAAGCAGGGGCGGTTTCGCCCGTTCACACACGGGCTAAATCAATATAAAGGGATATTTTCGAAAAACTGATTTCGTTGTAGATAAAAGTAACAAATTGGGTGCTATGCTCAAAATTTAACTGTTATATAGCGTTTTCCTTTCATATATTTTGTGCGAATTTTTTTGCAATGGGTGCGTAACTCGTTTTTCATTTATATAATCAATGCCCACTAGCTGAGTTTTACGTATTTCATTTACTTTTCGAGTGAACTGAACTTTACTGAGAACGCACTTTGTTGCACTTAATAGGCAGTTTACGATAGTTGACTTACATTTGGATGTTATTACGTTATGTTAAAAATAGTTTGTGAAGCTTATTTTGTTTCAAATAGTAACTTAAATAACTGATAATGTCGTACCGTTGAAATATAGATTACGTACCAATAGGGAGTTATTGCAACTTCTAAGATGAAAGAACGTAAACGTTAACCTTATGTAGAAAACACTTTATTTTAAAAATAAAGGACTTTTGATTTCAATGTTTACCGCATTTAATTAATGTATTCACGCTATAGTTAACACTAAAAGTAACACAAACGAAGTTACATCCACACTTTTCACTGTAACAACCTCAAAAGATAACTCTCTAGAGACTTATTGCAGCTTCAACACAAAAATAATGGGCACTTTAAAGTCACGTGTCAGCCCGAGTGCGCATGCGTACTAATAAGGAGACACGTTATGTGCAATGGAATAGCGAGCGTTTGCCACACGTTCTGTAGCTTTTGAGGTTATGTTTCGGTGAAAAGTGTGGATGTAACCTTGTTTGTGTTGCTTAAAAAATAAAATAAAGTGTTTTCTACATAAGGTTAACGTTTACGTTCTTTCATTTTAGAAGTTGCAATAACTCCCTTCTATTTTCTGAGTTGTATATCACGTTACGTTACACGTAACTAAGATTCATAAACTGACTACTATAATCATCCGTTCTTGCATGTGCAGTGCACCAAATTCATTTATTTTGAGATATAAAAAAGTAGTTTTAGATTTTGCGTTCATAATGAAGTCATTACGATACGCAATTGCGTATCGTAATGGCCTTCCTTTCGATACGCATTTTTTTGTTTTAGAAGGTACTAGATGACATTTACACTACAAATACTTAAATTTAACCTTCAAATGTTCAAATAAATAATAATTGAATGTGGTCAGTTCAGTGATACCAACTACAACATTTCACTTGCAAATTTCCTTAAATTGACTCGGTTTAATATTAGCAGTTTTTTACAATATTTTAGTATGTAGAAGGCGCAAAATCTAAAAAATAGTATAAAGAACTCATTTTATAAGACTTTTTTTCGCACTTGTCAATTAGAAAACTCGCCAAGGCTCGTTTTCTAAACTTTGACGCGTGCGAAAAAAACATGTCTTATATAACTTATTCTTTAATATACTATTGTGTGCTAAGTATAATGCATAGAAAAAATTAAGTCTCCATAGCCTTAATTTTGTGTAGTGATCAAAGGCTACGTAATCTCTTTAATTGACAGTGATAGCTAGACTTTTGTCACATGTTTTGTTAAAAAAAAGTTCTACATATGTGTTGTAACAACAACTATTCTCACCGTCAAATAAATATAGACTGATGCTCATTTTTTTCCTTCTCCTCACTCTACCCCTTGCCTTGCAGTGTTACCGCTGCTTCATAATTTAGCATTATCAACATGATCAATGGAATTGGCAACAATGTAGAAATCACCAGTCCATATTTATTTCACCACAAGTATAGTGACGTCATTAGTGGCACTAAGTACAAAACTAAATATATAAATGGAAATTTCTACTAGATAAGAAAAAAAAAACATTATTTGATAGGTTGTGTAGCTTAAAGCCAGTATATCACGATCTCTAATGGGGTCTTCCACTCTTATTTTTTAATTATTTTATATAAAACTATTAAAAAGTCTCAATTGTTTTTAGTTTAACTGCATTTGATTTGCAAAGGCATAGCGACACCATTGCAATCTTTATCTTGCTATAGAGTACTGCTCTGTAGTAGGCTGCGAGAAAAAAGATAGCAATAGTATGACGTCACCGTGACACTGACAACAAATCTCAAATATCTCACAAAGTAATCATTAAAAAAAATCTGATGTGGCCAACACAAAACCTCCCGCTATTTAATTTTTATTAATTAAAATACATACCTACGGATTTACTAACGCTGCAAACTGTTCCATTGCATAAAACTATTGCTTTATTTACTATTTTCTTTTTAAAATGTCACTATTATTAATTTGAAGTGTTTAGTTTTATGAGTGCCCGTGAGGTGACGCCTGGTAAGCGTCCACACGGTAAAATATATCGTCATCATTACCGATGTCTACATGTGTTGTAGATACTGGCACACCCAGAAATAGGTAATATGCCGTGATGATATATTATTATTATTATTATTATTATTAGTATTTTGACAGTGACATTTACTGTCAGTTACATTAATTTGAAATATGAACTGTGTAACAAAGGAATTGTGTTTTTCTTAGGCTTCGGGACTTGTAAAAAAAAAATATTTTTAAATTTATCTGTAAAATATATAGATAAAGTATTAATGTATTCCTGTAGAAAATTCAATAATTTTTGATTTTCATAACGACAAAATACGAAAAAATGGCATTTAATGGTATTTTTTTACGAAAAACCATTATGAGCTTCAGGTAAAGTGCCATTTCCGGTTATCCGATTTACACCAAAATATAATAGCTTCTTTTCATATTAGAATAAGGTTTAAATACAAGGTTTCAAAATTTTCTAAATGATAGTATTTGAGTTAGAGCGAAGACAAAATCCCTACACATACACACATATATATACACACACACACACACACACACACACACACACATACATACATACACATACAGACATCATCGTGAAAATGTTAAAATTGGATTCTAGGGACCTTAAAACGTGGTCATTTAGTAAAATCTCGATATGTGATTTTTAACACGATCCCTATACCTCCCTTACCAAGGGTAGCGGGAGGTAAACATTATTTATTGAGCAATACTGCACGTATAAAGTGTACCTATATATTATTCTTTTTTGTTATGATGGAGAACTCTTTTCTTCACAGAATTATTTAAAATTATAGGTAGAAAATTTTTGTCTGAAGAAAAGATATATTTAATTCATCATTATTTTGAAAGTATTCAGTCAACAATCCAACAGATTTATTTATTTAATCGTGTCGAACTATACACAAGTAATATAGTAACAAAATGTAAAATATGAAGAGAATTGTTTGGAACCTATTATAAAGTGGAAGGAAAGAATGGCGAAGTGTATCATTGGGGAACTACTTTAAACATGTTTGAAATAAAATTCTAAATCATGTGAACCATATTTTCGGAGATAAACACATATCGTTATTCTAGAAAAGCCTTATTTACTCTAAGCTCTATACCGTGCCTTATACCTATAAAGTAGTTAAAAGAAATAATATTTACTTTCTTTTCAACCACGTCAAAGAAAACGAAATAAAAATCCCTGTAATGTTTGTTTCTGATATTTGCTCAATACGAATCCCATCTACTTTAGAGTAATATCTTAGACAGCCCATAAACCGCGGCCATAAAGGTGAAAACGACCTCATGTATATTACAGGGATGAACTGCAAGACGCAAACACTTACACACCGTCTATAAATCTGCATTCAGTTAAAATTCGTGTTTTTCGCTCGGCCACGCGGAGGATATAGATACGAATACAGGATTTTGCAACTCTACTACGATCGTGCACACATTTTATTACACTTTACTACTTGGATAAACTTCGGAGGATATTTGTTGCTTGCTACCAACGTAGGGATGGGTTTTATGTTTCAGAAATAAACTACTTTCTGATTTAAAATAAACAAGAATATTAGACAAAATTGAAATTCAGTAAAAAGATGTTGTTATTGGCATCCGCAGAACTAAATTAATGGCGGATAGTACGACCTGTCAAATATGTAAACATTGCAAACTATCTTTTCATATATCGGAAAAAGGGGTTTTCATGCATTGATTTTATAGTTTATAGAAAATGAACATCAAAAAGTCCTGTGATAAAGTGGATTCGAATTGGTATAAGAAAATTATTATTCCATAACATATGGAAAGGAAGAAAAGGTTGATGGACAGAACCTATGGTAACGAAATTTGAATTTATCTCAAAACTCACTCGTATAACTTTTCGCGAATTATAATGAATATGAGAACTTCTTGATTGGATGGATATTTGAGATTTGATAAAAATCCTGTTTCTGCAACCCATTTGCCTTTATCAAGAGCTACAATCAAATATCTTGCAATTACTGTCCAGCTTTGTATACAAGTCAAACAAAGCGGTATCTTCAGACAAGAAGTGAGGAACAAAAAAGAAATTGCAATACCACACTTTCAATGTCGATAATATCAAAATTTTAGATTTTAGACACTGAACACAATTTGCATAAAATACAGGTATGTTACAATGTTAATAATGATAAAAAAAAAATGTTAGGAGGAAGTAACGCCGTACTTGAAGGATAAAATGTAATAACGGATTTTTCGCCAACGATTATGAGGATTTATATTGATGTTATTCCATAAAGTAGTTAATTTTATTCAAATTTCCAATATTTCATTACATGTTTTGTAACTTCATCAGGAAATACTAAAATGTATAATAAATTTGTGTAAAGGTAAGTCACATGAATATATTGTGTTAGTTACAGATTTGTGTTTACAAATAGTTTTAATAGTTGGATGTTTCTGTTTTCTAACTTTTTGCCAAGTGAGGATAATAACCTTTATACAAATTTATTGTTACATTTTAGTATTCCCTAATGAAGTTACAAAACATGTAACAAATAAATATTCCTCATAAACACCGCCGAGAAATCCGTTATTACATTTTATCGGTAAAAATAATATTAATTTAAAAACAGATATAATATATCAAACTTGAGTAACATAATACACAAACATCTTAAATTTTAACAATAAAAATATGATTACAAAACCAAAAAAAAAAAAAAAACTGGCTGTAAACTATTAAAAATCTTCGTAACTTCACAAGTTCAAACATAATTAAAATGTTTCAAAGGGTGCTTTTTTAACAAATTATATTTTTGATGGCTTCAGTTTATATTCTTATTTATTTACTTTTTTAACTCTTGACGCCCAAATGTGTTTTTGTTATTTTTCTATTTTTTAAATTATTTACCTCATTATGTATAAAAATTATTACAATTAAAAGAAAATCACATAAAGTTAAAATGTAAAACAAAATGTAGAAATAATGCTAAATCTCATCTAAATAGAAACATTTTTTTGCTCCTGATGAAGGCAAATGAGTTTGCGAAACTATTAGCGGTCGATTTTTGAATATTCATTTGTCTGCAATCTAAGACTTTTATTAAATCCCGAATAATTATATTATTATTTTGCAATAATATATGTAATTTTAATGCAATTATTAATTTTTTTTACAAAGCACTCGTATTTTTAGGGACCCTAAAACGTGCTTATTCATTAAAAACTCACCACCGAATTTTTGGACCAAAGAGAATATCTTCCTTACCTAAAGAACGACGGAAGGTTAAAAAAAATATGATGTGGCCAACATAAAACTTCCCGCTATTTAATTTTTATTAATTTAAATACATACCTCCATATTTACTAATGCTGCAAACTGTTCTATTGCATATAACAATTGATTTATTTAGTATTTTCTTTATAAAATGTCACTATTATTAATTTGAAGTGATTAGTGTTTTGACTGAGGAATTGTGTTTATCGTAGGCTTCGGGATTTTTTTAAAAAATTGATTTTAAATTTATCTGTAAAATATATAAAAAAGTATTAATGTATTTCTGTAGGAAATTCAATAATCTTTAATTTTCATAACGACAAAAAATGCGAAAAAAAGCATTTAATGGTATTTTTTGAAAAATAACCATTATGAGCTTCAGGTAAAGTGCTATTTCCGATTATCTGATTTACACCAAAATCTAATGGTGTCTTTCCATATTAGAATAGGGTAGAAATACAAGGTTTCAGAATTTTCTGAATGATAGTATTTGAATTAGAGCGTTAACAGTTAACATAATCCATAAACATACACACATACACACACACATATACACACACACACACACATATACACACATACAGACATCATGGTAAAAATGTTAAAATTGGATTCTAGGGACCTTAAAGCCTTACCAAGGGCAGCGGGAGGTATAATGGAAGCCGACCCGATTCAATGAGACCGTTTTAATGCTCGCATCTATCTCACCGGCGTTTTATAAAAAGTGTAATTTCTAAACAAGCTACAAAGTATGAATATATGAGGGAGGAATTATAGCGAATGTTTTCCCGAACTCGGCGGAATTCTTTCGCACCCCAATGATATATATCCCGTGGCCCCCTGCCTAGCTGTCAGCATAAATTGCTCCGCCACTGCACTTAATTATGCGGCCCGACCACGCTTTTGTTGCTAAAGTTTGTGTTTATTGAACAAAGAAAATCAAGCAATAAGACTACGGTTATATTTGCATAATTATGATACAGAATACTTCTGCGTCGTTTGTTCATTGTTACAGCGATTTGCGATTTGGTATCGTATCAACGTCACTAAATAAATTACCTTTAATAATCCGAGCCCGAGCCAGCAATGAATTGCGATACTGCACTCTATTCTGATATGTGATACTGCATTTTCATTTTCATACCAGTATAAACTTCGGCAAATTCAATGCTTTATTATACATACAAATGGATCAATTCGCACTATCGTCAGACAAATCAATAAATTTAATTATTCCATAAAATGTGATGGTTTTCAATTTATATAAAAGTACTTTCGTATGTATTGTGCGTCAAACCATTTACTCATACGTCTGGTATTGACAAAACAGCATTTTCACTTTTTAATTAAATAATACCATACAAATTTTAACGAATACTTGTGTTACAATAGAATCATATTACCTTGCACCATTTCTAATTAATATGATTATTATTATTAATATAGTACCTACCTATGTGTAGAAAATTGATAACTATTGTAATGCAAAAATATGTTATTTATCATTATATATCGGGTGTTTTCCTTCAAGGCACACATAGGAGATTAACATAGGAAATAAGTTTTTTGCAGACTAACAACGATGGTTGTAGTCAGTAGAAAGATAAAGAAATTCTACATCAAATGACATCTAATACATAAAAATTATGTAATATTTTAGGCCAAAAATAACAAAAAAATCATAGATAAAAAGTTCTAACATATAAAAATCAAACATTTCTTTATCATTTCGTTCAAAAATTCCATGGCAATTGCTATTAATACAAACATTTATTTTACTTTGCATGAACATTGTTCTGAACATGGGCCTCTGGAAAATCACATAGTTCATTTAATTAAATCTATATGTCATAATTATTTTAAAGTTAGGTTGCATTTTTTTACAAAATCAAATATTGATAAATCCCAAAATATTAGAATTTGAATTAACAAAATGACATTGTTTACAGGCTACTAAAATACTGTTTTTTTTATAACAAAAATGATCTAAATCAATTGTTTATTTTTTAATGTACTCTATACCTTTTCCATTTTATTTAGACGCAACATATTTTATGTAGCTTCATTTTTACAAATTGTAGTGAATAAAAAATTAGTAATTATTTACTACTGTAATTTAATGTCTAGTATATAATTGAAGTGACTTTTTACTATTTAATATTTCCAAATAGTTTTAAATTTATTTTCATAAGAAATATAATTATCATTATTTTTTTAAAAAAAAAGTAATGATATTGTTTCAGTTACACGTTTTTCGCATTTCGTACTTCAAAAATACCGCGAGATCCCCACTCTAGCTCGGGACCAAGACATGTATGCGTCCGTCCCCACTAGGCTTCACTACCCTCGCCAATAGTATCGCTTTACGCTCCCTCCATATTTGTTTCATACCTCCATGAACTAGATTAATGGATATATTCATTTAACCTACAATTTTAAATATTTAACTAATGAAGCAATAAGAAAGATTAAATGTACTGTATGTTATAGACATTACTATGTTATAAACATTTGAATTTGTCAACTGGTTTCCTTAGTGCCTTAGCCTCTGCGATGTATTAGGTAGATTAGATTATTCTAATTATTCTATATATTACAGTGTCTTTAACACACACACACACACACACACACACACACATACACACACACGCACACACACACACACACACACACACACGCACTTTAATGGTGATAATAATGATAATGGTCTGTTGGCATGCTAATAATAAATACGAATATATAAAAATATTTACTATACTAGTTGAGAAAATAAGTTCCATTTTAAAATACATTATGTGGTATGTGTAAAATGATTAATATTTCATTTTTGGTTTTCAGCGAAGTATAATTAAATATAAATTTTAATTTCATAGCAAACAGCATGTTCAGTTTAATGTAACGTTATTTTTTACACAAAATATTTTAAAAATTACATTTTCATTATTTGCACAATAAATTAATAAAAGTTCCCGTTATTTTGTTCAACATGCTTTGACAAAAGCCGACCGTATTTTTAATTAGAAAGCGATCAATAGAATGATGTACAAAATGGAAATGAACCGAGTAAAATATGCTCCAAATAAAAAAATGTTTCCATAGTAGCGAATAAACGATAAAACAAATTAACTTTGCAAACAAAATTTTTCAATTTTTCTCAGATTTTCTATAATACGAGTAAAACAGGAATTACTTTGAAATTTTCCGCAAGGAATATTAAATATGTTTTTGAAACAGGAAAACATTATAAATTTCTACAAACAAGGATAACATTATACTACAAACTTTATTAGAAGAAGTATTTTCCAGTTTATTTTTCTTTAAAGGCATCTATGTATTCTTTCCTGCATATAGGTGTCCGTTTTTCGGCCCTCATTATTGGGATCTTAGTTATTTTCAAAATCCGAAGTGATTCAGTTAAAAAAGTATGACGTCCCTTTAGTACCTATCCCATTTTTAAAATGTATTTATTTTTCCGAAAAATCATTATACAGTGTGTCCCATTTAGAAGTGCCACCATTGGGATCTCGAGAACTATAAGAGATACGATGCCGGTTCAATGGAACTTTTTGTGCGCGTTTGGGAGGCCATCTCAGATGTGCTTTTGTTTTTCCAAAAATTCTCATAGTGCGCTAGATAATGACGAAAAACTGAATATTGTTGGTTTTTTCTTTTTCAAATAACTTCTAAACTATTAGTAATTGAGAAAAACGTTTCAAATATAAAAGGTAGATATTTTTATTAACTAACCATTTTGACTAATTTCGTCGTGACGTCTGTATGTACGTACGTATCTCGCATAACTGAAAAACGGAAAGCCGTAGAAAGTTAAAATTTTGTTGTGCACCTCTCTTTTTGGTCATTACAGAACTTTCGGAAGTAGTACTTTACTTGAAGCCTATAATAGATTTTAATGAAAAACTGTATTAAAATATAATCCAAAACTTTTCAAATTTGGTATATAATACTTTCATATCAATGGGAATAACATAATAGATTTTAGTTAAAACGGTCTACCCGGAAGTGGTATTTTACTTGAAGCCTATAATAGATTTTACTGAAAAACTATATTAAAATATAATCCAAAACTTTTTAAATTTGGTATATAATACTTTTATATCAATGGAAATAACATAATACATTTTGGTTAAAGTAGTCTAACCGGAAGTGATACTTTACTTAAAGCTCTTATCAGTTTTTCTTGAAAAAAAAGTGTTATTTTGATTTTAGAAATAAATGCTTAAATAAAAGTTTTAAGGAATTAAATTCTGCGTCTAAAACATCAAGTATGATTAAATAGCTCTTTGTATAAGCGAGATATCTAAATTTAAATATTATGTACTTTTTTGGTTTCTGTAATTAAGTTTGCTATGAATTAGGACAAAAATTAACTAAGCAATAAAGAATTTAATGTCAATGTTAAATTATGTTAAATACGTGCAATTTTATGATAAAATAAATTAAATACGTTTAAATTAAGACATACCTTCGTCTGTTCAAAGCCTACTCAAAGTTAGCTTTTTTTGAACACATTGTTACATTGAAAATAAATCACGCAAGAAAAGTGTTATCTCAAAACAAATCATTTTTTGTGAGTATAAATAAACTTTTAATAGAAGTGAAATGTGTATTAGGATTAAAAGGGAATATATTGAAAGGAAAAAATAATAACTTGATTAAATTTGCACTTCTTTCATTTCACTCTGCGAATATAAATAATAAAATTAATGATACTAAAGCTCAAAATTATTTTACAGTATTGGTTTTGAAATAATTTCAGCCATAAAAATTTGATTGCACCCCCAAATTTACGTCCTCGTTTTATTGTTAAGGTAACTTAATGAGTAATATTTCATTTCCCTTTAATTATTAAAGAAGTAGCAAACGGTTAGCTCGTTAATATTCGAATGGTTAATAAATTCGCAGGTGTATGAATAGTGTATTGCGAGTTCAGGGCACGTTGGCAGCACTTTACGAGGCTTGCCACACGTGGTATAATTGCCCTGGCGAATAATACCCCGTTTATGACGCTGAACGTATGGTAGACAGCGGCGTTGAGACAAACCGGTCGTCTATTTAATTTAATCTGCATATAATTACTTCAGAGATGCTGACTATATGTGAGTTGTCACAGTAGGGGTTTATTATCCTATTGTTATTCATTGCAAAGTTTATTGCTACAACTCTATAGGTAGCAATATGTGCAGCTGCCACCATATTTCCTAGTTTTCTACATATTACTTGTTATTTAATTCAATTGTGAGGCGCAATTTTGTGATGCAAATAGTTTCTAACCATTAGATTAACTACTTATTTATTTAGGTAGTGTGATGTTATACTATCGCTTCAGTTAAGAAAATAATAGATGGCGTTTGAAAACCGAGAAATTTTTCAAAAGAAAAATTTATTCTTACTACTCGTATTTGGTACATAAACGTGTAGTTCATTCATGGAAATCTTGAAATGCGATTTTTAATATGGGAATAATTAAATAACTATAGAGGGTCAAAAGAAAAGGTTTACGAAATTTGAAGCCGACGCATAGCGGAAGGCTTTTATTCATCCAAGGGTGTAAACTTCTTTCTGGCCTGAGGTATCTACAACGTTTTACACTATACTGCAATCAAATGAAGTGTCTTAATATTATTTTAATGTTAATTAAGTAACATGAATAATAAGTATGTCATATCACGAGTAGGAAAATTCGTTAAACCCTATGAGTGAAATAAGACATTTTTTACTGTAGTTGTATACAATTTTTTCTGCAATACTAGTGTAAAATAATAATGGTAGTGAAGTTTTCATTTTTACCTCCCGCTACCCTTGGTATGAGAGGTATAGGGGTCGTGCTAAAAATCACGTAGCGAGATTTTAGATTTTAGTAAATGACGACGTTTTAAGGTCCCTAGAATCCAATTTTAACATTTTCACTATGATGTCTGTATGTGTGTGTATGTGTGTGTCTTCTAACTCAAATACTACCATTCAAAAAATTCTGAAACCTTGTATTTCGACCGTATTCTAATATAGAAAGAAACCATTAGATTTTTGTGTAAATCAGATAACCGGAAATGGCACTTTACCTGAAGCTCGTGATGGTTTTTCTTCAAAAAATACTATTAAATGCCATTTTTCGCATTTTATGTCAATATGAAAATTAAAGATTATTGAATTTTCTACAGGAATACATTAATATTTTTTCTATATATTTACAGATTTAAAAATCTTTTTTTTTTATTAATCCGGAAGCCTAAGATAAGCACAATTTTTTTGTTACACAGTTCATATTTCAAATGAATGTAACTGGCAGGTAAATATCACTGTCAAAAAAAAATCACTTCAAATTAATAATAGTGACATTTTAAAAAGAAAATAGTAAATAAAGCTAATAAAACAATAGTTATATGCAATGGAACATAATATAGTTTGCAGCATTAGTAAAAACGTAGGTCTGTATTTAAATTAATAAAAATTAAATAGCGGGAGGTTTTGTGTTTTCCACATCAGATTTTTTTAAAAAATAGAGTTGATTATGTTTCCAATTGTAGTTTTGACATTTTGTTTACCATTCACCGGGCTTTTACTTTACCGTCCGCAGGATGTTATCTTAAAGTTTCCGCCATAGTAACTAATGTAAGCAAACAATTTTAATGCAGTTGTGTGTAATAACATTTTACCTGTCTGAAGAAAATTACAAATTTTAAACTTCAATAATAATAACAACACTACTTTGGTCCTTCGTGGTGAAGTTAAGATACCAAAGCACCACAATCTAATAGCAGGAGCACCGCGCTATGATAATACTGCGTACTTATGAGTAATAAATAATTCTCATTAATGATGATTCAACAGAGCGTTTCTGACAGGTACAACAGTATTACACACGATAAGGAAGAAATTTTTGTGAAATTTTCCATTCGATTTGCTCGATTGCAAAATATGCAAAATAAAAAAAATGTGATTATAGAATTGGGTGCAGAAATTAATTTTCTACTACATTTTCTTGAAGCATTATTGTCTAAAATTAGTAGACCACTTTTGCGAAATGAAAAATTGTTTTCCCATTTTAGTCCAGTCAATACCTAGAGGTTTTTACCCTACAAAAGGTGGGGGAAAATCGATTTTAACATATCTTGTTTGGGTCGAGATGGGGATGAAAAATTCAAATTTGTGACCTTGGGGAGGCTCGGCGTGAGCCGCCATCTTGGATCAAAGGTGCAAAAAACGAGTTTTTTGCTATTATCTCGAAAACAGTGGCCCGTATCAAAATTTTACAAGAATACAAAATTAAAGCTCGTTAATTTTTGTATAAAAAGGGTTGTTCCATTTTTTACCTAGGATGAACTCTCAAAGAGTTATGTTCAAAAATAGGTAACCAGAACAACAATTTATGAAATTTAATTACACAAAATATGCACAATATTAAGTTTTTAATATTTATACTCGTATTCATAAACACTCGTAAAATTTTAAACGATTCGTTATAATTTTTATCCAATAAAAACAGTCGACATTGAAAGAAAAATCGAAATTTTATTTGTCAAGTGTGATTCTATTTGTCAAAAATTAAAATGAGCCGTTTTGAAACTTTACGAGTGTTTATGAATATGGGCATTAGTCTGATAGATTTTGTTATTTGCAACAGTCGTGGCATCAAAAGAAGTAAATTATCGATGATTTTTAAATAATTTTTGTCAACTCTTTTCCACAAATTCATCAACCACTCTGATTCGGTTAAAGATACGGTACCCGGGTTTAAAAATTTTAATTCAGCTTGGAATTCTCCCTCATGTCAGGTTAAACGATTTTTGCTCCGATGAGCGGTTAACGAATTATTAACAATTTAACTTGTATGAAATTTCTCTAAAATCTGAAACATCTGCAAATCGGCTTAGTTTTCATTTTTGTTCTGAAATTTGGACACGATTAAAGATAAACGTTATTGTGCATTTAATACGATGCACGAACCCTTTTTGTACAAAAAGTTCCGAGCTTTAATTTTATATTCTTGTAAAATTTTGATACGGATCACTGTTTTCGAGATAATAGCAAAAAACTCATTTTTTGCACCTTTGATCCAAGATAGCCGCTCACGCCGAACCTCCCAAGGTCACAAATTTGAATTTTTCATCCCCGTCTCGACCCAAACAACATACATTAAAGGCAAAGGTCTTTCTTGATCTCCATTGACTGGACTATTTTAAACACCTCTTCTTATTTTTCGTATTACACGCGGTATGTTGGCAAAAGTTACAAAACTACTTGTGTATGTTATACCAGGCTCTTATTTAAAAGAGGTTTGTGAATACAGTTCTGCATACAATTTTTAAATTATAAAAAATATGATGGCGAAATAAAGGCAGAACAATAGCCTATTTTCATCGTAATTAAATTATAATAAGAGTTTCAATTATACAGCAACAGCGCAGTCTCTAATTATACAGAACGAAAACAATGTCCGTACGACTTCTGAAGTAATGAAACATTCAAGTGGACTTTCCAATTCAAAACATTCGATACGAAAACGGATATAATACAAAACGAGTACCTAATAAAACATTTCCTTCCCTCCTATTAAACGAAAACAAACTTTGGAGAATCTCTTTTGAAAGTTTGAATGCAATAACATTGGACGAACACAGCAGTATGACATGTTATTAACTCGAGGGTTTGTAACATTATGGTCACATATCCCTACCTTTGTACGTGGTCAATGATCGGAATGGTGCCATCAATGCTCGGAGGAATGATAAACTTCCACGGTTCCAACGGTAATCACTGAACAACTTTGCAGAGACTACGATACACTAAAATATTCTCCAGAGTGCTTTTCTTGAAGTGCTCCGTACGATTGTTTTAAACACACATTTGAATTTATAACAAAGGACATAGAATTGTAATTAGATTACTTTTCTCGAAACAACAAAAAGAAGACGAAACAATGTTTGTTTTATCAAATGGACTTGAATTTTTATGATACAAGTATTCATAGTTTATGGAAAGTATTTTTTATCAATAACTCGTGTGTATTGCTTTTTGTTACCGGATAATTTGGTAAAAATACGTCGCTTCCATAAATTAGTAGAGACGTTTAACAAATCTGTTGTGGACAATTTAATACCTCAGCCAATTCAAATTTTAGTGTCGTATATCGTGTGTCTACTTGATATATAGGATACCCATTTTATCTGTTGTCACCAGAAAATTCATGAATAGGCAACCGATTTTACTTTTCATAAGAGACTTGGTTTTTATTATTATTATTTTTTTTTCTCTTAATCTTCATAAGAGACTTGGTTTTTGTTTTATTTTATTTTATTTTTTTTCTCTTACTGTTACTAATATTGCCTATTCTTAAACATACAGACGGAAACAGATAAAGTGGGCACTCTGTATTTATATTACAATAGGAAATACAATTGTAGTTAATTACATATTAATTTTAGAAAAGTTGTAAGTACAAAACTTGCTCAGAATTAAAAACTACAATGAGATTAATATCAATATTTTTAAATCATAAACAATAATACCTACACCTTTTTTCACAAAATATATTTTAATCACAAAATGTAAATTTCGACTGCAAAGCAATCATCGTCAATTGTACTACAATGGAAACATAATATTTATAAACATGTCAACATTATTTTTTTATGTCAAAGTCAATATCTTTTTTTATTTTACAGCAAATTTTAGTGTTATGGAACTATAGTGTTGTTATTTACTGTTTGATAGATCAAGTAACAATTAAAACAACAATAGCTCCATGGCACTCTGAAATATGCTGCATATTGCATATTTTATTTTCTTTTTTTTTTCTAAAATAAACAGATATTGTGTCTGATTTTTGTGTAGTTTTTAATTCTGAACAAGTTGTATTTATAACTCTGCTAGTCTACAATTTATAGGTAAGAAACCACAGTGAAATAAAAAGGTAAAATTTTATTTCCTTAAAATGAGATTTGATTATAAATCCTTAAAAAATATATCTGATCATTTTCTACGAAAATTATATCCCGACCGTAATATGCAGGATGTTTTACATCTTATGCACCAAATGTTAATGGATAATAATACTAATAATTCTTTCACAAATTAGATATTTATGTAACGAGTTGCAAAATGTACGGTATTTGACTAACACACACTTTATCCGCAGATTATTTGACTGCAATTAAATTGTAAATTACGATTATTTTTATATATTGACACGTTGACAGCTCGATTTCTATCAGTTGACAATGGGGTACTTGCGTGGTACTGAAAATCCGATTTCTATCACTATATACATAATGTTATGTTGAAAACATATATAAAAATATAAATTTTATTTTAAAAAAATTATTTGTTTTTTAGTAAATTAAGAAAATTTTCTGTGACGTCATTATATTGAACTAAATCATATTTGAAAATGTAACGTATAGATGACATGGCGTACGAGAAAGTTTTAATTTGAATTTGACATTAGTTTATTTTTCTCTTTCTCTGGGCTCTCAAATATATTAATTACTTCACAAATAAACACATAGGTAGTTAAATGTAATTTCGATACCAAAAAGACAAACTAAAATACTAAGCTCCAAACTATTGTTGAAACGTCAAAAAGGATATCTACATTACCCATACAAACAAAAGCTATGGTTTTACGACCGTTCATTGGTGCAGCGTAATTCTACGTCATACATGGCGGGAATTCAAATAATCAAATTTCATTTTTTTTTTTTTGGCTAATTAATAAATATTTTGCCAAAAGAAAAAATATGGGTGGCAAGTTTGTACCTGCTCTTCAAAAATATTAAATAAAAAAGGTACGCAAGTAGCCCATTGTTACTAAAACCATTTCAGCTCTTCTCATTAATCTCAGATTAAGGAATACATAGTTACAATGATCTTTAGTCACACAGACACACACACACACACACATCCACACACACACACATACATTTTAATTTGAATTTGACATTAGTTCATGTTTTGCTCTCTCTGGGCTCTCAAATATATTAATTACTTCACAAATAAACACATAGGTAGTTACATGTAATTTAAAATATCGATACCAAAACGACAAACTAAAATACTATCCTCCAAACTATTGCTGAAATGTCAAACAGGAGATCTACATTATCCGTACAAACAAACGCTATGGCTTTACGACCATTCATTGGTGCGGCGTAATTCTACGTCATACATGGCGGTAATTCAAATAATCAAATTTCATTATTTTTTTTCTGGCTAAATAATAAAAATTTTGCCAAAAGAAAAAGTATGAGTAGCAAGTTTTTACCTGTTCTTCAAAATTATTAAATAAAAAAAGGTACGCAAGTAGCCCATTACCAGTACAATTTCAGTTATTACCAAAAATATCAGCCTCCTACTAATAATAGTAAATGCGTGCCTTAATGTTTTATTGTTAGTTATTGTCAAAATTGTAATAAGATAATTTACGAAATTCACAAAAAAAAGTGGAGTTTATTTGAAGTGAACATTTTTTTGTACCACTACATTCCTATACTCTAATAGAAATATAACAAATAAAGCCAATGAAAATATTATATTTTTAGTAAGGAATAAAGAAATTTTAGCTAGTGCAGTAGAGCAACCTAAGTTTTTCATATATAAAATGTAGGTAACAATTAAACGAGGGCTTGTTAAAAAATAAAGTATATAAAGTAGAAATAAAAAGTATGAAAAGTTTTACACGTACGAGGGAAAATAATTCAACATAGGCCAACTACACAAAGTCGGAACACGAACACGGAAAAGGCAGAAAGCTGCCCGCAGATATAGCCACACACAGTCATTGGGATTTTAAACAACGTGTACCGTTTAAAAAAACAAAGCGCACGGGTTGCAGGAACTTCATTTATAAAACTTGCGTGACAGAGAGAAAATATTATACTTTATTGCGAGTTAAAGAGCGACGGCATGGCTGGTGATCCTCCGATGACATGACGAAAAAACGAATACAGTCCATGACACGAAAGAAAAACGATCCGAAGAATGTTAAATGTTATCAGAATTTCTGTAAAGCAGCGCTGCCATTAGAAATATTATACGCAATACTTATATATATATCAGAAATAACAGTGTACAGTGACGTTATTTCGACACTACAGTTAAAAATTAAAAAATGTAAAAGATTCGATTCTCAAGCAAGATTTTTTTTCATTTTTATAGAAAATGGCTGAACTTTTAATAATCTATCTCTGTCTTCTATTTCCTATTTCATCATTTAGAAATAATAATAACTTTAATTTTTATTAATTTAAATACATACCTACGTAACTAATGCTGCAAACCATATTATGTTCCATTGCATATAATTATTTCTATATTTACTATTTTTTTAAAATGTCACCATTATTCATTTGAAATGATTATTTTTTGACAGTGACATTTACCTATCATCAGTTACATACATTATGAACTATGTAACAAATGAATTGTATTTATCTTAGGTTTCGAGATTTATAAAAAAGATTACTTTTTAAATTTATCTGTAAATTATATAGAAAAAGTATTAATGTATTTATACCTATAGAAAATTCAATAATCTTTAATTATCATAATGACATAAAGTGCGAAAAAATGGCATTTAGTGGTATATTTTGAAGAAAATCCATTATGAGCTTCAAGTAAAGTGCCATTTCCAGTTATCCGAGTTACACTAAAATCTAATGATTGCTTTCCATATTAGAATAGCGTCGAAATGCAAGGTTTCAGAATTTTATGAATGATAGTATTTCAGTTAGAGAGTAGACAAAAGCCATACACATACACACGCATACACACATACACACGCATACACACATACAGACATCATCGTGAAAAGGTTAAAATTGGATTCTAGGGACCTTAAAACGTGGCCATTTACTAAGATCTCGATATGCGATTTTTAACACGAAACTTCTACCTCCCTTATCAAGCGGGAGGTAAAAATTGGAAAAATTATTTATTTGCAAATTTTCCATTTTTTCCAATTTGTGTAATTAATAATAATAAAATTAATAAATAAGGTAGATACAAGATGTAATGTACTATTTTAATATTTCAATAGCTTGCCTTAATTTTCCGCCGGACACTTTTTATTACAAAAAACTGTTTTCCCATGTTAAACGCCTATTGCAAGGATTGCTTGGAACACCCGGTATACATATGTATGTTGCATTATGACAGATCTACAACCTGTGTGGTAAAAAGAAACTATAATTCAATTATATAAGTCGACAAGAATAATTTGCCCAAAAAACAATTATCACTAAATAAATATATCGTCACGGTATATTACCCATTTCTGAGTTTGTCAATCTGCGTTGTACACAGTTTTCGGATTTCGGTTATGATGATGACATATTTGTACCCTGCGGGAGTTTACCAGGCGTTACTCACGGTCACTCATTGCTGTCGTGGAGAGTGCACCACACTTTTGTGCCATTTAAAATTCGAAATATTTGGCGTCGGTCAGGATCGAACCTAGTTCTTCTGATTCGGGACCAGACACTCAAGCAAGTGTTCAAGGGACAATGTAGATTATTTGTTATCTGTACTAATTGCATAATCGATTATTGTCATATTTCTGCATTGGATGGTCGTATCATAATAGTGTTTTCTGTCTACCTATACGAAAAGTGAAATTTTACGTACTTATTTTCGGACGAAAAATGACACTTTTCTGAACGTTATCACTTTTCGTCCGCAAACCTTTTTCGTCCGCAAACCTTTTTCGTACGCTAAGCCTACTACGATTTTATGATTATTGTAATTGTGTGTACTACCGGAATTGTAAATAACAAATATCAAACGAGCAAATAAAAATATTATTTTAATGATAAATTTAATTTAAATATGTGCGCAATTAATAATGAATGTAACTATACTAAAAATTATTAATTTTGACATGACTAATTGTTAATCTAAGATGCCGCGGCATAGAGTTGTTTTCGAGGATATTTTGTTGGTTTTGTTTATTTTCACCTGTCAAATAGTGTTGATGTGTCTGTGAGTGTAGTGTGTCTTCCTTCAAACTAAAACAGAGCAAAGAATTAAAATTTTGTGAAAATGGCAGAAGATATATATTATCCTATCTTTATTCATATAATAAATAATAAGATTTTACGAATTTAAAAAAACGTGTATTTATTTCTAGATCTATTACGTAAAGTAAGGTAGACAGAAAAATGTAATATGTACCTCGGCAAAAAATGCATATTGTAGCCTCGCTTGTTTGCTTTACCTCGGCTTCGCCTCGGAAAGCAAACTCAAGCTCTGCTGTAATATGCAATTTTTTGTCCTAGGTACATAAATAACTATTATTTTTAATTTTGGTTTGAACTATCTGCCGCATCGAATAACAATAATTTCTTATTTAATTAGCATAATTGCAATGCACATTAGAGATTAATCCGATCGCTGCATTATGGTCGGATAATTTGTTTTCCAGACGAGAGGTGTGAGGGAGGAATTGTTCATTCCTCCCTCTCTGAACGAGGGTGGCTTATGCACGTCGCCGCAGCATTTACCAACTTATATTTAAATTTATGTGTCCGGGTATCAGCGCTGTCGTTGTTCGCCGTGTTAATTATTGCCGCGTAAATTCGATGGCCTGTTTAATATTTAACATCGTCCTCGTTGTATCATTTCTACTGACATGTGTTGAGAATCGCATATTTCGTCTTGTCAACAGAGGATCAACTGCTATCTCTCTGTAACGTACAACTATACTTCATAGCAGATAGGAATGGAGAATGGATCATAAGTTTAGATAGTGAAATTACTCTTCTCTCTCATTAGTCAAAATGTAACGCCACTAATTTTTCTATAAATATAAGTTGTCCATGGTATAGGCTCTTTCAAGATATATGCACATTTGTACCCGCGCCTTTCCCAGCGGGAGGTAGTTTAAATACATTAGAGAGGCAAAGAGTACTGGGACGTATTTATTATAAATACAGTGAAAGCTCTCATAAGCGGACACCGATGGTTTCAACTTTTTTGTCCCCTTATGGGAGGTGTCCGCTTATAAGAAAGCTCTATTTAAAGATATGATAAAATTAATAAATAGAGTAAAAATTTACTAGGAATATACACTTGAAGAATATGTATATGTACATATTACAAAATAGTTAAAATATATCTGAAAATAATAATAATATTTAATATGTATGCACATAAAACCTAAGATTGAACACAAAACAATACAACATATTTGAACATATCGAAAAAAGATTATTTTTAAAAAAAATCTGATATTTTTAACTGCTTCTAGTTTCTATATTTTTCTTGTAAAAAATAATGTTGATAATGCGACTCAAATTTTTTTAGATGTTCAAACGCAATAAAATCTTCTTTTGAAAACTTTTTTAGGTTTTCAACTACCTTCAAGGTCAATAAAAATGCTACATTAGACAAACCTTTCACCTGCCTTAATAAAAATGCCATTGTTACACAAGTTTCAAACTATGAATCTCGGAGACATAAAACACTGCATTTCTGTAAAATAGGGGAACCCCCTGTGTTAATCTTACACCTTGAGAGGTTATACTGAGGAGGCTGTTTATGCCCGGTTTCGGAGTTTCGCGTCCGCTCATGAGAGCGTTTCGGGCCTGTCGGGAAAAATTGTGTTGTCCGTATCCGTCCGGTAGAGAGTACGCTTATGAGAGCGTGTTTTATATAGGAATTGATATTGATACCCAAAAATATGGTTCCAGAAAAACTGTTCTGTTATGAGAGATGTCCGCTTGTGGGAGCTGTCCGCAAAGGGAACTTTCACTGTATATATTATTGGACGTTTTTCGTCTCTATATTTTTTAATAATTCTCAAATATTTGTGCCTCCACTCACAAATTCTCCTTGACTCCATTATTACCTGCCGCTTATCTACAGTTTTAAACCGGAAACCAATTTTGTGAAGCACTTTGTGTAAGGAACTTACAGAAATATATATTTCGCATTTGTCATCTATTAGTCGCTGATGTAACATTCTAACAGTTGGCAGAATATTTTCTGCGTACATCGAATAAATTTTCCTGCGGATGATATCACATTCAAAATCACTGACACTTTTTAACTGTCCGGAGTCACGTCGTTTTTTTCTTGGTTGAATGCCACATGAAACAATTCGTCGAACGGTATAATAATTAACTTTTGTTAAATCTGCTCTTCTTTGAATATGCCCATTATTTTCACCTTCACTTTTCAATGTACTAAAAACATTTAAAATAATTTGCTTTGCGTCTTCTGATAAATGAATTTGCTGTCTTGAAGTCTGAGATTCTTCGTTCTCACACATTTTATCGCAAATTTTATGCTGTTATTACTACTAAACACTTGAAGAAGTAATAATACAAAATACGTGTTTACGCTACTTATACAAAAACGGGTAGCCATCTATACTAAATACATCATTAGTCAAATGTACGTTTTCTTTGAAAAGAGCGTTAAACAGTTAATATTAATCAGTGGTAAATTATAATCATATTTAGAAAATATATTTTTTTGAAAATAATCATCCTTTTAAAATTTACCTAATCCTAACCTTATTAGTGAATTTTCTATGAAAATAGCGTTAAACAGTTAATATTAATCAGTGGTAAATTATAATCATATTCCGAAAATATATTTCTTTGAAAATAATCATCCTTTTAAAATTTACCTAATCCCAACCTGGTCAAATCCCTGACAAAATATCCAGTGTGAAGGGTCGGACCGCTACTTCACAAGTAATGGAATGTGCATATATCTTGAGACAGCCTATAACTACAGGTGTGATGCTACTAAACTTTTGTTGATCGTGCTTAGTGTGTGGATATACCTACTCAGAAAAATTGAGTCTGTCGGGTCCAGCAATAAAACTATAAATATCGCAATTATGACACAGCGGTAGATCGCTTACTGTTTGCTTTATAATATCGGATACAAGACGGGTCATCTACCCCAATTCTGTAAGAAAGTTGTTAAGTCTTAGCAACGTTGCTATTGAGCTTCCAATATTAAAATGCGCCACTGGTGGCAGATTTCTGAACTGAGTGAAGTGTACATGTACAAAGATGGTTGTTTTATTCAGGGATTGTATTTCCTTGTATACGAATTTTAATACGCTTTTATCTTCGGGTATTATTGCTTTATTCTTAGTAGGATCTGAATTACTGCTAATATAACAGGTAAGTTTTTGTTTTTTATAAAATTAATGAACAAATTAGGAAATATACCTACAATTTATAGGTTAAAGTTACGATGAAGTTTTCTCCGAAAATATTTACCACAATATTATGTGGCCACTATTTATTACTTGCTGGCCTTCCACCATATTTCTAGATGATACACTACAATTCCCAAATCTACAAATAGTATCTAAATCTAAGCAAAGAAAATTGTTCATTACGAAAGAAAAACAATTAAATAAAAGTAAAGCTATGTAGATAGAAATTAATATATGTACAGCTACGGCAATGAAATACAATCTAAATAAAGGAAATCAAATATTTTTTTTATTAAAAATACCAATATACTGTTCATTAAAATATGACTAAAATACTCTTAACCTACAAATAGTTATTAAAATTAACCCTATTAACTAAAATATTATTAAAACTATTAAAAACTACGAAAATTAGTCTCACGCCAATTGTTCTCTTATGGAAGCCCGCGAAAAATGTACCATTCGTTTGAATTTTGACGTTTGACGTCAGCGCCATCTCTTGATAATTTGGAAGCCCAATAGCAAATAACCAATAATAATTGCGAACACTGAATAAAACTTGAAAATATCAGGCTTTACATTTGTTTCTATTGGTTGCAAATTTTAGCAACGTTGCTAAGACTTAACAACTTTCTTACAGAATTGGAGGGATTATTTGCGTCGCTCTATTGAAATGAAGACAAATTTAGTTCACATTTTTTCCGGGGCAAATGTTTTGCTTCGAGGAGCTGTAGTTATCTGTTGTATATAATTTATTTTTGTTATTCTTTTAAGTATTTCAGTGGATTATGAGCACTAACAAAACAAATAAAAATAAAATAAACACCAGGGTTTTAAATTGTCTGCGATGTAAATGGGCGCAGTAACATTTTATTATTTATAAAAAGTAGATCCAATTTAATTGTTATTAGTTTGCGGGTATTAAAGTTGTTTAAGTGGGTGCTTTGATATGTCAGTGCGTATCAGTCATTGACACGTGTGACCCGGAGCCTGTAGCCCGGAGTGAAAAAGCCCCGTGCGCCTCTGACACGTACAAATACACGCCATAAATCTTTAAATCCGGCGCACTAGCAACAACAACAAACACGGCAATAACGGTTTACCTCGATGGATTTTGAAGATAAATAATTGCAGTGGCAGGAGTCCGGGATTAGCGTTTTGCTCTTTGCTCGCGTCGCGTACTGCGAGCGGGAATGCAACACCAGGAAATTAATGTGCAAGGCTTACCGAGCTCTATCACTGAACGAGTACCTCCTATAGCTACATTTATTTACACTTCACTGATACGCACTTTACATTTTTAAAATGTTTCCTCTCAGTGCAAACCAGTTAATCGCCAAGAATTACACCCTCATTCAAAAATAAAAACCTGGCTTTAACTTTTTTTAACAATTATTCACAATTGTGAAACCATTACACCGAAAAAGCATTTCTTTTATAACAAGTGTATGAATGTGCTTAAATTCTTAACGCCCGATTGTATTTTAAAATCCATATTATATTTTATTTAATTTGTTTGATTTTGCGATGTACATGGTTGTTATTTACATGAGACATGTACTTAATTTTCAAAACTACATGTAAACTAAGTAATTTAAAATTAACTGAAAATCATTTACTTATACTCAGAATTTGTCCAAAAATAGTTATTTATTACAGGAGACGATAAAATTATATTTTATCGACGAGCGAAAAGTTTAATTATTTTTAACAAGCCGATAATATAATTTTGTCGTCGTGTATTTATCTACTAATTAAATACAATATTAAAATCCCAGTATGTATGTGAGTTAGTGTAGATTTTGTATGTTAAAATATAGGAATTAAACTATTTTATCTACCCTTGCTGTTAAAATGCAACTGTACCTACCCTTGGGGTTAAAGTGCTACTTTATCTACTATTTTGAGTAGATAAAAGTACACTTTAACACCTGTTATAAAAAAATATATATTTTTGTTATTAATTTCGTGTAGAGGTGAGCGCGTGAGTAACTTTTTACGCACGACTTTTGATGTTTGAGTTACGTAATTGTTCTTAAATTTGAGATATCTTTAGTAAAATGAAAGTCAGTTGAATATACAATTTTGGATTCTCTAGAAAAACTATTTTTAAGCACAATAACATAAATACTATTGAGGACATCTTTCATCTTTCGATATACTTATAATAATAAGAATATAAAGTAAAATATGGACAATAAAAATAGATTTTTAAACAAAAAATTATAAAAAAAATGTATCACTCACGCCTGATTAAATTTCAATCACGCCCGAACACTCACGGTATATCTTTAGTCTAAGTGAAACATTGAGTTTGTCACATCCATGGTTACGACTTGATATTTGATTGACAGCAGTGTATTTGCCCGTTCCATTTAAAATGAAACATAGGGAACGAATCTGACAGAAGTATTATATTTAAATATTGTAAGAAATTTAGAGGAGTCAGAAAACCACTCGAGAGAACTAAACATATTTCGGGCACAAGGTGCACACAGTATTTTTTCTACATCTAAATTTAATTTTTAGAAAACAGGTATAATTATTTAAACAAAATTAACCTCTAATGACATCTTGTCAATATGACATATAACCGTTGAATTTTCCTATAAGTTATGACTTGATATTTGATTGACAGCAATATATTTGTCTGTCTCATTTAAAATGACACATGGAGAATGAATTTGGCAGAAGTATTATATTTAAATATTGTAAGAAATTTAGCCGAGTCAGAAATAACAAGATGCACACTATATTTTTTCTACAACTAATTTAATTTAGAATGCAGGTATAATTATTTAAACAAAATTAACCTCTATTGACGTCTTACCAAATGTCAAATTCGTTCCCTGTGTTTCATTTTAAATGGAACGGGCAAATACATTGCTGTCAATCAAATGTCAAGTCGTAACCATGGATGTGACAAACCCAATGTTTCACGTTAAAAAATACTCACGGTATATATATTAAAATTCAAATCAGTCTTCTTTATTTATTAATTTTTAAGTTGATAACATATGTACTGGTAGATAATGAAAAACTCTAACCTAACTTTTAAATAACTCTTTTTTTAATAATAATTCTGAAAAAAAAAACGTAAATTAAAGCGAAATGAGAAAAATAGTTTGAAAGTACAATATCCAATTTTAACACTTGTCATAGGCTGTGTCCGATGTTGCACTTTTTAATATCTAAATCCTAAATTTATATCCCCCAAATAACGTCAGTATTTAGGATTTTAGGAATTAGATTGTAGGGTTTTACAGGAGCATACTTGAAATTGACACGCACTAATTAAACAAATCGTGTTCTTTGCTATAATTTGTACAAAACGTCAAATTTACTGCCAAAGAAAAGCTTCTTAGCTTCTATTTTATCAAATACAAAATTAAGATTTAATCTAAAGCATCAAATTAAATAGAATTGTATAATTCACTTTTATTATTCTAAAGCTATACACCAATGGATGTTATTAGTCTGCCATTCGGAGTTGTATATATGTGAAAGAGTCCTAAAGAGTAAATGCACATTTTATCAATAAACAGAAAGCTTAGCACATTTAGTTACCTCACCTCTTCTGCTAATATCCGCGAGTTTAATTTCTAATAAACAAAAAGAAAACAGAGCCTGCTCCCTATATAAATTTAAAATAAAAAATATGACATTTGACAAATACATTTTATTTTCATAACTTTGCCATTTAATAGTATATACAAGAGATAAAATTTATAAAACAATTCTTTAAACAATATTAAAATAAAATACACAATTTAAAAAGCTGTTAAAATAATATTATTGTTTGGTTAATGTTTCTTTTATTTTGCGTTTATGAGTGTAACATTTTATATATTATTACACCATCACACAATTACAATGGTTTCTAACAATTTAATTTAAAAGTAAATTCATTTCTACTTCTACATTTTATTCGTAGAAAAAATTTAATACTTGTAGAGATAAAATGAGTTAATATAAGAGAGCCGTAATTAATCTAGGAAATCTTTTCGTCCAGAGCAATCTACGATAATAAATCTAGACTAGGCGCGGACTGTTATAATACCGTACGGTAGGAAGCATATAGGAACCGTCCCATATATAGGACAGATAGTAGCCTTCGCGACCTTTGAAATAATTGTGGTTTTAGTTGTGCTGTGGGTTTTATGAGCCGGAGAGGATAATTGTTCCCGGTGGCAAGCTCGATATTAGTTATGAGCCGCACTACTAGCGGTTATGGTTCCCAACGGTGCTCCTGTGCGCGAAACCTTTTCCTTGCACGCCTGAATTTTTCAAGTCGCGTTACGTTAACGGCGTTTGGTGATGTGAAGAAAACTTCTCGGCAAATTTAAATAATAGACTTTTCGTTCGTGTTCGCTTGCTCGTTTTTCCGCTGAAATTCACCCGGAAGATTTTTTCCGCTCTCTACCTGACGATTTAAATATGCACTACTCCGGTTATATCACCGGACGTACGTGGGGAACGGACTTCTTAAAATTTAAACGTCAGATTTTTTCATTTTATTTTTAGCATCTACCTACGTAACAATTGAAATTAAATTAGAAAATTCCTTATAATCTTAACTTCCTTCCATTGTTAGGTATTTTGGTTAACAGCATTCTACTAATCAGATTAATAGATGATTAAAAATAGGTTATTTTCCTTATTATTAATTTCAGAGAAAGACCCGTAAAATTCATAAGAACCGTATGACCTGACGTTATGTGACTACATTATTGCATTTAAATGCACATTTAAATTATTCATATTGGTGTCTCTCTTACAAATCGAGATTTTTTTTACTTGTATTATTGTACAAATTACTAACTTAACTTTTAAAACTAATTGTATTTTAAATGTATAATCAAATAAATCAACAACGGTATGTGAAGTTGAAAGCGGTCAAATACGTCTTATAGGTCTTACGGGTCTTAAGGGTAAAGAATCGACTCCGTATCGTATTGAGAACGATCGTCGAAAGCAATGTTATTGTTTATTTTTTAAATGGAATGAAAGTAATATAAATTGTTTTTACAGTGATACCGACCGCAACTTTAATTTTTATGAAAAATTAACCTATACCGCGTTTCACGTAAAGATTGTGTGACACGGCACTAAATTGTTATCAAATTTATTAGCAAATGTGGGAATATTTTTGGCAACAAATTGGTTTAATTGGGAATGAATATTATGATTAATAGGATATTCTATCACAAATTTCATTATGGATTATAAACTGTATGAATGACACGAATAGTTATTTAAGTATTATTATTTTTTTTTTTCGATCGACGCACTAAATTAAAATATCTGATGTGGACACCACATGACTTCCTTGTACGCCTGTTACAATATACATATTTTGTTAATAATTAAAATATGTATTATAACAGACCCAATCATAAAATTGCACGTATTTGACATAATTTAACATTGACATTAAATTCTTTATTTTTTTGTTATTTTTTGTCCTAATTCATTTCATAGCAAACTTAATTACAGAAACAAAAAAGTACATAATTTTTAAATTTACATATCTCGCTTATACAACGAGCTAATTTCATTATACTTGATGTTTTCGACGCAGAATTTAATTCTCTAAATACTTTTATTTGAAGCATTTATTAATAAAATCAAAATAACACAATTTTTTTCAAGAAAAACTGATAATAGCTTCAAGTAAAGTATCACTTCCGGTTAGACTATTTTAACCAAAATCTATTATGTTATTCCTATTGATATAAAAGTAGTATATACCAAATTTGAAAAGTTTTGAATTATATTTTAATATATGAAGGAAAGAAAATTACTGGATTTCAGTCAATAATTAAATATATTTTCCGCTTCTACCGGTTTCGACACCTCATGTTTGTATCCATGTTTTACAATCTTAAAAAAATTTTCACCTCCTGAAGAAGACACATGAGGTGTCGAAACCGGTAGAGGCGGAAAATATATTTAATTATTGACTGAAATCCAGTAATTTTCTTTCCTTCTTCACCTTTCCAGTCAAGAAGTTTTTCATTAAAATCTATTATAGGTTTCAAGTAAAGTACCACTTGCGGGTAGACCATTTTAACTAAAATCTATTAGGTTATTCCCATTGATATAAAAGTATTACATACCAAATTTCAAAAGTTTTGGATAATATTTTAATATAGTTTTTCATTAAAATCTATTATAGGCTTCAAGTAAAGTACCACTTCTGAAAGTTATGTAATGACCAAAAAGGGAGGTGCACAACTAGATGTTATAACAGTCCTAAATATAAAATTTTAACTTTCTACGGCTTCCCGTTTTTCAGTTATGCGAGATACGTACGTACGTCGCCACGAAATTAGTCAAAATGGATTCAGGGATGGTCAAAATGGATATTTCCGTTGAAATCTGGAAACTGAAATGAAGTAAAAATAAGATTGAAAATTATTTTGACATAAAACTTTTGGTTGTCCTTTTTAAAGTAAGCTTTGATGGTTGTTTTTATTTACGTACCGTCTCCGCCTGCTGACCGGTAAGTGATTCACATCACTTTATGATCAGTAATTTGTCATTAATGCCTACCTACTGCCTTGGAAACTCTATCAGTAAACATTAAAAAGCCTGATCGCGCAAATAATTTGTTAAATGGTAGCGCTAAAAGCCTACCGTTTTACATGCTTTAAATAAATAATTTAAATTCGTGAAACCAATCTTTGTTGATAAGTACTGAATATTTTCATCTGTAAAAATGTACCGTGCATGATTCTTAAAAATTACAAAGTCGAAATTAAAAACCATTTAGAACACAGAATTTATTTCCCTTTTAAATCAACGTTATTTTCTTACGTGAAACAAACGATAGTTATTAATATTTACATTATGAAAGTTTAACGGATTATCACGAGTTGTAAATACAAATATATTCTCCACTTTTTGAAATGGGCCATCCACAATCACAAAGCAATTCCGTTGAATCCTACAACAATCAAAATGGAAAATTGTGTATTGGTTATTGGTGTTCCTGCTGTATTAACTCCCGTTAACTGCTCCTGAGGGAATATAACACTAGCCATCACAGCAGGCACATTTTCCTGTTTTACCCTCAAATTTACACTTCACTTACTCAGCTATTCTCAAAGGACGAATCACCACATGGCACAAATTCAAGAACTAAAATCGGTTTAAATTACACATCTTGCAGTACTATGCTTCATTCAGAACTACATAAAAATTAGTTACACTTTGTAAATCAAACAAAACATTAATATGATAATATTTTTCTTATATTTTAAAAGGTTGCAAATTAAACGCTTTCGTATAAATAATTTCTTTAATAGTAATTTACGTAACAAGACCTGAAAGTGATACTTTACTGGGTGAGCAAGCAGACGAGCTTTAGAAGTTTGTGAGCCCAGTAATGACACTTTCAGATAATGTTGGGTACAATAGTTTTTTTCGCAGTCCTGATTAAGAATAAATAAAAATGTATAGGTTATGTATTATTTTGTTATAAGAAATAAATAAACAACTGATCGCCATGGAAAAGTTCAGCTTTACCGGTCCCTATAGACAATTTTCCGAGCTAGCTCAATAAAAAGAAATTTTCGGTGAAGAAAGTGATCAGAAATAGCTCATTTTCAGGTCGATTGCGAAACAAATATATAATAAAATGCCCCTATTGGAATTAGGGTTGGTCTGATTTAAATCAACTGATTTTTTTTTAAATCACTGATTTTTATCACAGATTGAAAAAGATTCAAATTGTAATAAAATGAATTTATTTACTACAAAAGTATAAATAACAGCAAAAATATGGACTGTATTCGAATTCTAATAGATTACTGATTACATGTTTTGACCTATTTTATTTAGGTATGTATTGTTTAAAAAAATGTGCGCGCGTGGGATTTTTTTTTTTTATAAAGATATTTTCTTTTATGCTGTAATGAATATTCCAGACTAAGCAGTCCATGTGACATGAACATGTCTCTGATTCAGACCATCAATTGGTACCTACAAACTATCAACAATCAGATTAGTAGAGAAATATATTCCTGAGACATAACCTCAAACGTCAAACTTTAAACACATTTTACGTCAAAATTAGACTAAATACGTAAATATTAATTTATATTTTTAAATGTTTTATATATTTTATGTAAATTTTAGGCAGTTTTGTAAAGAAATAAAATTTGAAGACATTTAAATATTAATTCTATTTATTTCTATTCATTAATTATTAATAACATATAGTTTCAAATAATTTGAAATAGATTTAAATCATTAGCTCCAAACTTATTGAAAATGAATTTTATACAAATTTTAAGCATTTTATGTTAATTTCATTTCAGAATTTTTTTTTAATATTTTACAATAATTTCAGTCTCTCTTTTATAAACTTATCATAGTTTCATTAGTTTTGGAATATATTCATGATAGGATTAAGGAAAGTTACTGTAATGTGACATTTATAAACAACAAGTCATCTAGTGTCGTTATGATGAACTAAAATTATACATTACCTACGTTTTTTACTTATTTAACATTTTTACGCATTTTTTACACGTAATCGTAAAAAATAATATTTTACGCGTAAATGCACATCCCTGGCGTGGGTACGTTATATACTAAATTTGTACAAAAATTCAAATGCATATTTTGGGGTTTATTACAGATTTCGTTTTCGTTTATGAAATAAAATATTTATATTGCTATTAAAACAATTAAAAAAGTACAATAACGCCGCTAAATCTTTAAAAATAAAAAAAAAATAAAAAAATGATTCTTGATTTTTTTAAATAAATCATGTTTTTTTTCCAACCCTGATTGGAATATTATTAAACTTTAAAATATTTTTTCCTACACATATACATAAAATCCGTCTCACTGAATTTTTGATATACCTAATTAATAAATGAAAATTAGAATTAAATTTGTACGGGAGGTTTGAATTCTCATGATATTGAATAAGTATAATCAAATCTAATCATTCACTTTCCAGAATTATGCTCATATTCACAAACACTCGTAAATTTTCAAAGCGGTTCGTTATGTCTTTATCATCACATCTTCAACAAGTAAAAAAAATCAACGGTTATGAAAAAAAAAAAACTCTCATCTCCATCTTTCACCGTGTTCAAGCCGAATTGATTCAACGTGGAAGTGCAGACCGTCCTCATAAGTGCACTTGTGCTCAAGTTTAAGGTATCAGTACTGAGAATGTCAAAAGGCTAATAATAATCACGGAAAAATATAAACATTGGTGCATCAACTACTTATTTGCAACAAATCCACCATAACAAATTTATGCTCATTTACGCAATACGTTGCAGAAGTTCTAGATTGTCGAGGTCAAGTTGATGTTATATACACGGACTTTACAAAGGCATTTGACATTCTAGATCGTAATATAATTCTTAATAAATTGAAAAAATTTGGTTTTGACAACTTATTTGTGAATTTATCTAGAAAATCGTGTTCAGAGAGTCACATACAACGGCTTTACATCCGAACATTACCCTGCAAGTTCTGGAGTTCCACAGGGCTCGAATCTCGGGCCACTTCTTTTCTTGCTCTTTATTAATGATTTACCAGCTAATTTAGATTGTAATGTACTCATGTATGCGGATGACGTAAAATTGTTTCTTAAAATTGATAACATCAACAACTGCTTTACATTACAAGAAAACATTGATAAGTTATGCACATGGTGTGAAACGAACTTCCTTTTTCTTAATATTTCAAAATGTAAAATTATGAGTTTTTCACAAAAAAAAAAACAACTTGTTATTTTTAATTACAATATTAACAAAACTACACTGGAACGTTGTAATATATTTAAAGATTTAGAAATTTTGTTCGATGGTAAATTGTTATTTCATTCTCATATAACTGAATTGATAAAATCTTTAAATAAAACTCTGGGTTTCATTATAAGAAACACAAAACAATTCATTAATGTGTCTACCATAATAACCCTGTATTATGCTTTCGTTCGGAGCAAAATGGAATATGGAATATTAATTTGGTTCCCCATATTTAACCATTACCGTACTCTTTTAACAACAATACAAAGAAAATTCTTAAAATACGTATGGTACAAATATTTTGGTTTTTATCCTGAAAGAGGAGTTGATAATTTCACATTGAACGTATTCAATATTCTAACTGTGCTGAACAGACATAAAATTATTTGTCTTCAGTTTCTTTATAAATTATTATATAACGAGTACGATTCCCCGGATCTCCTATTTTCTCTTTCCTTTCGTATACCCAGAGTAAATAGTAGGCGACAACAACTATTCCATATTCCAAAGTGCCGCACAAATGTATTATGTAAGTCACCAATTGTTACTTTGTCAAGCTATTATAATGAAATATGTACTCAATGTGATATATTTGACTGCACATTCAATGACATTTATCGTATTATTAAATAATTACATGTATTGTATTTTTTTTGTCATATTCATGTAACTTTTTACTTTGTAATTGGGATTTATCCTGTAAAGTAAATAAACTATTATTATTATTATTATTATTATTATTATTATTATATACAGTCTTTATTACATCGCCATTGTAAACCCAGCGATTTAATGTCTATAAATATTTGGTTGAGAGCGTGCTAATTTTTCTTCTGTGTGGAATTCCATAGAGGAAACCGTATGCTCATACAAGAGGTGATCTATATGCTGTACGTAACCCGTCAGGTACGAACGGTCAATATACGCCGAATGGCGAAGGAGCCTGATCGAGAAGCGCTCGCCGAGTCTCCAGGGTGCAATCCACCTAGATTAGTTACCAGATCGAAAATCGCAAACTGATCTGCCGACTGAACTTCGCTTCTGCTCCAGATTAATGGACCCAGCGTGACAAAGATTTCATAACAAAATCCAACCAAAGAAATATTATCAAGGATTACACATTCATTTATAACAATAAAAGCAAATGACTTTTCAAATGAAAAATCACCCGAAGAATATTTAGGTTGTCCCAAATAAATAGCTGTTTTAAGGAAACAGGTTGTCCTAAGCAAATACTATTTAGTTAGGAAAATTGGTGTACCACATAGGGAAGCATAAAATGAAAGTGACTGTCATGGAAACTAGGTACGAAGGCCAAAACTTCACCATTCTTTCCTTCCACTTCTCAAAAACTCCCAATCAATCTTCTTTTAATATGCGGAATGCTGAATGCTTTCATAATAATTATGAAGTTTACTCCTCAGCTGTTCCTTTGATGTAGCGTTCCAACAGCACACCGGCTTAGCTCCGCCTCCTGGTTATTGGTAAGAGACGCGATTCGGCTGCATAAGAGTCTAATTAGTTAAACAACAAAGGTAATCTAACTAATTTTGTTGATACTATGATGACTATATGCTTTTTACCTTCAGCATAGAACTAAAGGTTGCTATGGTTACCACTACCAAACAAAGATCTGTCATCAGCCATAGACCTCTCTAATCCAGCCATCGTTTTAGTTGTATAATGAAATGATCTTCAATATTATCAAACAAAAAATCTGTTGTGGCCAGCACAAAACCTTCCGTCAATTCGATGTATTTTGTACAAATCCCATACCAAAAGGTCCTTGGAACAGATTCTATATAATATCATGTAAAATCAAACACGAACACATACTATTTCTATTCTATAAAATAATAACATAAACATACACTAAGTAAAATGCACTTGACACTTCTTCTTATTCTTCACCTTCCCCTATTTTATTAGAGGTAGCTGTTTCCTCTTTCCTTCCACTCATTCCTGTCAAACACATCTCCTTGACACAGGCATTCCTTTCAGTCTTCTGCGATACAGTCCGTCCATCTTCTCTTTGGCCTTTCTCTGCGTGTCACTTGCGAGAAACACTATGACATACCAATTTTGTGATCCTACACTTTCCATATTTGGTTTTGCACTTGCAACTGACATCTGTCAATTGGAATTTTTTAAATATATCAGCATCAGCTGTTCCCATGATAAATAGCAAAGCTGACTAATTTTTGAAAATTAATTTCTTTATAATGCTTTACATCTACATCTATTGAATATGAAGGGAAATGTATAATCAAACTGTATAGAGAAAAATATTTTCTTTAATATGTATAATAACAAAATGTCAAAAAACAATATTTAACTGCGTTTTTTTAAGAAAAACTGTTAAAAACTTCAAATAAGGGTACTTCCGGTGGATCAATTATAACCAAAATCTAATCAACTCTTCATATGGGTGTACAGAAGAGGAATACGAAAGAATTATAATTTTTAGAATTGTAGTATTGGAGTTATCGTTGGAGAAAAATACATACATACATACAGACATCATCTTAAAAATAGAAAATTAGTAGTAGTAGTATTGTAGGGACCCTAAAACGTGCTTATTCATTAAAAACTTACCACCGAATTTTTTGACCAAAGACAATACCTTCCTTACCTGGTGACGGAAGGTAAAAAAGTTGCCCCACGCACATCTTGTGGTTTAAACTCATTTTTATTGAACACAACGAACAAATCACAAAAAATTAGGTTAACGTTGAATGACAGATGCATATATAATGACGGATAGAATCATGGAGCGGGACGTAAGACAACGAGGCAGTGTTGCCAGAGGTGGTACCACATTTGGTACATTTTATAAACAAAAATACATTTTTACTACATTTGCAGATTAGGTCCATTTCTGGTACAAAATGCAATGCAATAGCCAACGTTTTTGAAATTCGAAAATAATCGCAGTTTGTGTACTTTACATTAACGCAAACGCAAAGATAACTGAATGCGTAAAACATTTAATTTGAAAACACGGCATTCTTTTTGTCTAGCCATCTAGCGATATGTGCTTTAATTGACGCCTTAATGGAAGTTGTTTCTCGCTCACCTCTGGCGGCTGCGGCTGGCACCGCAAATGTCAAATGTTTAGTTAGCATTTGTGTTGTTGTCGTTGTTAGTTGACGTGAAGTATAGTTATTACTAGTTTTGAAATATTTTTATTTAATTCATATTTGACTCCTTATTGCAAAAAGAGTAGGTAGGTAATATATACCGAGAGTTTTTTTTTATCAGTGAACATGGGCGTATGTCATTACCATAGTTACATTTAAAATGATTGACAGCAATGTATTATCGCGTTTTTTTTAAAACTGGACATAGGACGTGACATTTAGTATATCTGTCAATGTCATCAAATTGTCATATTTCAAAATGTATACAGTTGAAGAAAAAGTTCAAATTGTATGGTATAATTCTATACTCTGACATATGCCTAAGGCAAGAAATAATTAATATAAATTGTATTTTATCCCTATTTTTTAATTGATCAATATTTATTTTGTCACCATTGTAAATACAATTTTTTAAATGGCCCCAAAGAAAAAAAATCGTTTGGTGCAAGATCTGGTGGCATTGCAGGCCACTCCACTTTTCCACCACATCCTATCCAGCGTTGGGGGAATACCTGGTACAGATATAAGTGAAAATTTTGACGACTCCAATACCTACAATTTTGTTTTGTGAATTTACTTCCCGATTAATATAAAATGTCGCTTCATCCGTAAATAAAATTCGATCCAGTAATATTTCCCCACTATTAATTTTGTTCAACATATCTTCGCAAAAGATATTTCTTCGTTCTATATCGTTGTGTAATAACTCTTGGTGATTTTGATATTTAAAACTCTTAAAATGTTCTTGTCTTAAAACCTTGTATACTAGTATTCTTAATTTCAGAAAAAAAATTGTTGACAGGGTGTTGTCACTTTCAATTAATTGCATAATTTCTTGTTTCTTTCTATTAACTACAGTACTTGGTCTGATTTTCTTCTTGTGCTGTTTATTGACTCATCCTTTAGTTCTGTACTCATTGTAAATTTTTCTTATAGTTGTTGGACTGGGTCGCTTATTAAAAGTTAATGCATATAAGTCAGAAACTTGTTGTAGACTCGTTATAATTACTCCAATTTACAATTTGAACTTTTCTTTAACTGTATACATTTTGAAGTATGACAATTTGATGACATTGACAGATATACTAAATGTCACGTCCTATGTCCAGTTTTAAGAAAAACGCGATAATACATTGCTGTCAATCATTTTAAATGTAACTATGGTAATGACATACGCCCATGTTCACTGATAAAAAAAAACTCTCGGTATATGGTTATAAACCTGTAAAAAAAATTAAATATCTCGCCATTTTAAAAAGATTTCTACATTCAGTACTAAATCTGGTACATTTTTGTATTAAAGTTGGTACAAAATATTTTTACATTCTGGCAATACTGCAACGAGGGGAGGTTTGTTTGAAAGCATGATCTTCAATCTCTCTCTTGCATGTGATACTGTGTATATTAGGGGAAACCTTAAATTTAGTGCAACTCTTAAAAAGAAACATTGTTTTAACGAAGCATGGTTGTGTAGGTCGCGAAAATAAGAAAAATCCGTGAACATGTACGTATTCAAATATATAGAGAAGGTTCTGTATTATAATTTATGGCCCAGCATAAGACATCGTACAACTGGAAGTGACTGTAGAAACCACATGAATCTCCTCAACTTTGCAGGTCTGTCGCGAAGCAAAAACGAACGTTGCTCCTTTGTGTGTTGTGTAGGGTAGGTTTTGTTTTTTAACGTCCGACCTCAATATTTTTTAGCTTTGACAGTTGCGACAACAACTCGTAAATATTATATTGTTATGCTTCATTTCACTATACCGAACTTGTGCTAAATAATGAATGTTGTTTACGAATTTATCTCAAATATGAAAATTCTAATTACTGGCGTTCCAAATATTTTTTGCTGCAAATTTATTTATATTTATACACGGGTAGATAAGCTTAATTACAAAATCATAACTAATATCATATTTCATTATTCTAACACATATCGTGTTTCTCATTACATCCCTTAATATAGAGACGAAACCCAAGTTAATTGAATCTACCCTCACATACGAGATGAACATGGTATAATAATTTTTTATATACCTATATACAATATACGAGTATTATATTCATTCTCCAAATTGATTTTTTTCACTTTAGTTACCAAAATACGAGAAGGTAAACTTTTGTTAATAACTATGTAATTCTCAACTTTTGTTAAGATAGATACTAAAAGGAAATGGACCTATGAAAAACTTATTAAATTAATCCTGAAATAAAATATAAAAATCGCCAATATGATTGAAAAATTTATAATTTAACCAAATTCAATTATGTATTTCGAAAACGGTGCATTTCATCGAATGTCAATAAAAGTAAATTTTTCTTTAAAATGTAGTCAAAAATGTTTATTTACTCCCTCCTCTCGGGGAAATAATTGGCCAAATTTCTTACAGTATTTAAATATAATATTTCTGTCAAATTCGTTCTCTATGTTTCATTTTAAATGGGACAGACAAATACATTGCTGTCAATCAAATTTCGAGTCGTAAGCAAAGGTATAACAAACCCAATGTTTCACTTTAAAAAATACTCACGGTATTTTGTAAATTAAGTTATTGCCCCAAAAGTCAATAAACTCCATTTTCAGATAAAAACTGCAAAATTTTTAAAAATCTAATTTCCATGTATCTAGATACTTCTCAATGCGCTGATTCAAAATTTTGAAACCGTAGGTCGATATCTCTTTTCGTTTTTCATATATTTAGAGTTAAAATTTTGCTCAAAATTGCCCATTTTTGGGTAATAACCCAAAAATGGGTTGAGATATAAATTTGTCGGTAGCACCCTTCGATTCTATTGACAAAAGTACATAAGTATACCAATTTTCATAATTTTTGACCAACCAGTGCATTTTTTATGAATAAAAGTTTGAAAACCCCTGAAAATGGCCAAAATCAGAAAATATGGCAAGGGGTACACCTTAGATTTTTGCGATTTTTGGCCATTTTCAGTTATTTTGCTTTAGAGATTGTAAGCGGTGTACAAAAATTATGAAAACTGCTGTACTTATGTAATTTTTCCCGTAGAATCGAATGATGACATCGCCAAATTTATATCTTGACCCATTTTTGGGTTATTACCCAAAAATGGGCAGTTTTGAGCAAAACTTTGAATCTAAATATTTCGAGAACGAAAAGAGATATCGACCTGCTGTTTCAAAATTTGGAATCAGCGCATTGAGAAGTATCTAGATACATAAAAATTAGATTTTTGAAAATTTTGAAGATTTTATCTAAATATGGGGGTATATTGACTTTTGCGGCAATAATTCAAAAATGGGTAGAGATATAAATTTGGCAGTAATATTATTCGATTGTAAACACAATTTTGTAGAGTATTTGAACAACTGAGTGAATTTTTAGAAATTAAAGCAAAAATATTGGTGTCAATCAAATGTCGAGTCATTACCATGGATATGACAAACCCAATGTTTCACGTTAAAAAATAATATATATATATATATATATATATATATATATATATATATATATATATATATATATATAATGACCCCCCATTTTCAGCCCGTTTGATGTCTAATAACAATATGGATGGATGGAAAAAAAATAAAATTGTAATTAATCATTTAAAAAAAGCATAAAGAGACTATTTACTGCTGCAAAAATAATGTCAACATTAAACTCAAATTCAGATCAACAGCGGATTCGTAATTCGCATGTATTTTTTTTTTCAAATTATTCATCTACCCTTTAAACCTTATTTGACTGCAAATAACACCTATTGAAAATAAAAATTAACGATATTTGTGAATGTATGGCAAACACTACCAAAATAAAACAGATGTTATAGCTTTATTTGAATGTTTCTGATATTCACATTAGGCTAATGCGTCGATCTTTCAAAATAATATCATGGATTGCATTATTTATTTTTTGACAAGAATTATTTTATTTGCTCTCTGTTCATCTTTTTAGACCAGTTAAATTCTGCAACCTAGTTTTAAGGCCCAATAGGAAGGAACTTGATCTGTTATTAAAAACATTACTCAATCTAATAACTTTTTCAAAATAAAACTGTACTTTAAGTAATTACTAAGGCTTTCATGGCCGGCATTTATCATAGCTTGGAACTTTTCGGGTTTCTAGGCCATGATCTTTTAGGTATAACACCTAACGTTTCGCCCAACAATGTGTTAGGCATCATCTTTACATTCAAAAATAATATTTTTCTTGAAAATGACAAACTAATTGGCTCTAAAAACTAGCCTAGCACACGACGTGTTGGCAGAAATACGGGCAACTGTGGAATATGACCTTAAGATAGCCTTCCAAAGCCGTATTATATGAGATCCCAATTAACTGAAGTTGTATCTCATATGGGCCAATGAAGTGGCCGTGCGCATTAAGGCGCTATGTCTCTACATGTTGTGATCGGATCTGAGGTTCCTCGGTTCTAATCTACCGGCCGGCTAAGTCGGTAAAATGACATCATAGCAGGCATTAATCGTACTCGCATGCGACGATCTGACCAGTCATCCATGTTAAACATGGATGATGCTAGCTGTAGAAGGAGTATTTCTGCTGCCGCACTGGTTGCATATTGCATAGCAATCAGTAGTTGTCACACGGTTTAAGTACACCAACTGCTATATTACTATATTAGTGATGCCGCGAGATCTCGCATTTTCGAGATCTCGTCTCGAATTTCTCGAATTTTCGAGACGAGATTAATCTTATTCTCGTCTCGGTATTTCGAGACGAGATTAATGCCCTCGAGTTTTGCTTGAGACGAGAGTAGAAATTCGAGATCTCGTTTGTACTATTTTTTTTTATATTACATAAATAATTCTAATTAAAATAAACAAAATAACAAAGTAGTTGTCGGTATAAATAAATATTTTACTTGCCTCTTCATTTACATTCATATTTATTAGTAAATAAGAAAGTGCACACAAGTGACATCTACGGTATACTCTTCACGCTAGCCTTAAATAACCGCATTATACGAATATATGATCTTAATTACCAATATTAGCGTACAAAGCAGATTGCTACACCCAACAATGGGTAATAAAGCCGTGATATTATAAAGTACTATTTTTTACTTCCCATTCAAACACCAGACTTAGTAAAATAATGTTTTAATCAATGGTACCCGTTTATTAAATTCATGTCGCCTGTAATGTTAATTTATTTACTATTTCTATTTATAAATTCGAGAAATTCGAGACTCTCGAGTCGAGATCGAGAGAAAGTAAGAAAAAATATGACCATACGAGAGGCAGAGAAATCTCGTCTCGAAATTTCGAGACGAGACGGGAGTGAATTATTTCTCGCCATATTTCGTCTCGCGGTATCACTAATTACTATCGGTCTCGAAGAAAGATTTTGTTGGAACCTAAAACAAACTTCAAAAATCCATCTTGGGTAGCAGGAAAAGACAAAGAAAGTATCTTTTATAGTTTCCGAAATCCAGACATCTGTCTATTCACTCCCGAAATCTGTAAATAAAGCAATTGGAACAATCAAACATGGGTAATAGTAATATTTAAGTGTTCATGTTTTATTTATTTATAGAAATGACCGAACAATTGATTATCAACACTCTCTGATATTTCCTAATACGGTGTTAAATAAAATTTGTTTTTATCTTGTCTGTGAGACAAACCTTTAGATTTTAGTCCGTGACAGTGGAAGTAAAGTTGAAGAGATTCATGCTGTTCCACAGTGTCTTTCGGCGGAGATATGAGCCAGGCAATAAATTATAATGCCGAACACTCTGTATATATTTGAATGCGTAGCCGCACGTCTCGCGGCCTCGATGATAAAGGGAACTTTTCAAATATCGGAAGCCGAGAGCATTAATGCAGAATGTCTCCCTTGCGATTCGGTCCCACGGGACGGAGACAGCGCATCGCAAGACACTGAGAGGAACAAAGATAGACATCGAATTCCTCCGAGTGAGATTTCCACCTTCCTCGGGCAATGGCAATGCTCACCTCACATTGCGATTTTCATTTTTTCCTTCGGCTTATTCTATTTTTCAGATAGAATATTTCATATATCCACCAGATCATGATGTGATATGATTTTTCAAAGCGGATTTCATACGGAGTATTTTTTATAATACCTTTTGATCCTGCACGAAATTTAAATTAGTTTCCCGCCCTGTGACCATTCACGATTTTGCCGAATTTAAAATCATTTACCTTTTATAGGTACATCCCATTTTGAATTGCGCCCTAACTTTCTCAAACATTTTTTCCGTGATATTTCCTCGACACTCTTATATTGGATATCATATGATTTGTAAATAAAATTTAGATATCTATCTTCTTTCAATATTTCTGTAGATATTTTATTATATTAGCATGTATGGATATTCCTGTGGCTTGCAAAAGTAACTAAATAAAATAAATATATCATCACGGCATATTACCCATTACTGAGTGTGCCATTATCTACAACACATGTAGACTTCGGTAATGATGACGATATATTTTACCGTGTGGGCGCTTATCAGGCGTCACCTCACGGACACTCATAGCTGGTGTGGAGAGTGCACCACAGGGATCACTTTTGTGCGATTAAAAGTCTGCCCTGGCCGGGATCGAACCCGGGTCACCAGATTGGCAACCGGACACTATACGCACACGGCTACGCGACCCCATAAATAATAACTAAAGTCAACATTTAAAAATTGTACATTACTTTTTCTATTGAGGTAATTTTATAATGAGATTTTTGAAAAATATGACTTGGCGTTTTTTTGTCAGTTATATTGGTAGCGTTTCCCGCTAAAATTGAAATTTCATTGTGACAGTTTGTGTATTGTATGTTGTGAATTTTGTCTGATTGTATACGTTAATATATTGTATCAAATAGTGCGCTTATAGTTCTTCTCAACGACGTATTAACAGTGCATTTATAGACTTGTAAGAACACGAAATAGAAATATAAATGTTTATATTAATAATTAGTGTCAATTTGGTGAAAAATTGACAAACATAATTCTAATTTATTTTCTTTGTTTCAGGTGAGTTCAAATTCCAACTATTATTAGGAGAAATATTTAAAGTAAGTTTGATTTGAATATTTTAAAATTTATTAAAATTTATTTCAAATTATTATAATTTATATATCCATCTCGTATTAAAAAATAATCATTTTCTATTCCGTTGTTAAATTGTGGTAACGTAATAGTTTCCATGTCGCTTGTTAATCACACATTAACAAGATGTTGTGGCCTCAATCGTGCTCGACGACATGTTCAACTAGCAATCACTGTATTCGTGATGTTTAAATTTACAGTCTTAGAAAAAGTATAGTGTATAACTTATTTTATAAACTCTTTTGTACTCTTGTTTTGTATTAAATGGCTACACTCATGTCAAAAAGTTCGTGACTAAAGCGACATATAAAACAAAGTACAAAAATAAGAAATTGTCATTTACAAACTAATAGCGTTTTACATAGTTTTGCACTTAGTGCAGATAATGACGTCATACCCGGCACTAGTTATTACAACACATGTGTAGTGCATTTTAAATTAAACATCTTACAAAAGTCTAGAGCAAGTTTGTTAGCTGTCACTGTCAAATAGAGGTACATAGCAATTAATATCACTGCACAAGATTCAAGTAGTGAAGAATTTTTTTACATCCATTGTACTTACACAGATACTCTCTACAACGTAAAATATATATGAATTTGACTAACTGCACTGGCTAGAACTGACGATCGTAGAATGTGCAAGAAAGTGTGCACTTATTGAGTTTCAATTGTTCAGTTCTCCCGAAAAGTATAATTGAAGCAAGTAGTGCTCACTGATTCTATAAATGGAAAGCAGTTCGCACTAAATATAAAGTGGAAAACGCTGTAAAACAATAAATTTAACCTCTGTCACATGTGTATTCATTGAGAAAGCTACTAAGCCTTATTTTAAATATGTTTTGGTTCACGAAAAATATATTACCTAATTATTAAAATACCTTTCAGAACTCATATTAATAATTCGAATAATTCTACCTTTCTAGTTCAATGGGTCAATTCTGAACAAATCTGAAAGTCTAACTGATCTGTAAATCTGTAAATAAATGAATAAAATCGCAACGAAAATTGCCACCCTAATATGTATAATGTTATATTAATAAACAAAAATAGATGAGTTTTGGTCAGGTTTTTACAGATTTATAGATCTGTAAGACTTACAGATTTGTTCAGAATTGCCCTATAAGTTCATTATTTACCAACGTTTCGGCCGCATACACTGCGGCCTTCTTCAGGGGAAAGAATATAAATGACTAGTAAATAATTACAAAATAAAAGCAAGTAACCAAGGTAATACAAAAAACATAATAAATAAAATATGTAATTTGGTAATTATGCAATTTACTAGGCATGAATACAGAAAACAACAAACAAACGGCGGGGATGCATCTTCTCCGGAAATAATCTCCAAATGCCAGAGGAAAAACCGTCCGCAAAAACTGACAGAAAAGTGGCCTAATATATAATGAAAAAATTGCATAATCTAGAGAAAAAACTATTACATATTTAAAATAGGAAGCCATGCTCGACTAAGTTATAAAACATCACAATGATTGAGATTATTATTCCTGGTTTTATAAATCTCATGGCTTCTCTAATTATTAATCTATTTTTAAGTCGTTTTGGTCTTGCAAAAATTTTTGTGTCTTAAATTTTATTTGGTGGAATTCTTCCAGAGCATGCTCTGCAACAGACGATTTCCCAGGCTGGTTCAATCTGATCGATCGGTAATGTTCATTCAATCTTGTAGAGACAGTTCTACCAGTCTGGTCGATGTAACCAAATTTACCCTTTAGTATTATTAAATGAATTCTGCCCCACTCTGTATTTCTGTCTTGATCGTTTCATATGGTGAGCACTGTACTATGTGGAATTCATTTGTCGTGTATTGTGACCAAATACGTGTGTTATACTGGTACGAGGAATTCGTGGGAGTTAACGAAGGAGAAAAGCCAGCTGACCACGGGTCACTGGCCAGTTAGAAACCTAAGAAGCCGTCAATTCCATTCCCTTGGTGCACGATAACGATATTCCCGAGATATTCGACGCTTCAGCTCCATACCTCGTCGTCATAATCAGACGTCTGCCTTGGCGTCCGCAATGGGGAGATAGGGTTTAATTACGAACGCTGCCGCCATTTTCCCTTTTTAATATATTTTTATTGTAATGCGTAGCTATCTTATATTCCGTGCGAAGTATTTTTATGCGTCCGGAGCGCGTTAGTGCTGAATTTATGGGGCTCTCGCAACGAGGATTAACTGCCAGTGATTCAAGTTTAATTAACGTGGTTTTTACGTTTCGTCCGGAAGAGGTAACGTGAACGTGAACGAGAATGTGAAGGAGGCTATGAAAGCTTCATATGTTTTATTGGTGCGTGCTAGTCGATTGTTTCCACTTTAACTACGCGATAATTTTATTGCAAGTGTGTAGTCTCTTTATGAATATGTGTTAATGTTAATTTTAATTGTTGCTTTTATTGCAGCATACGTGCTTTTCACAAGTTGTAAATTACGAGTTAAATATTAAAAGTTTAATTTTATTTTTTACTACATGCACACTCGCGTCCACGGCATTTTGTACAACATGGATTATTCCAAATGCGAATCCGTAAATTTAATTGAAAAATTTGTAAACAATGAGTCTTCTGCTCTTTGAAAATTTTGGTAAAATGACTGTGGGCGGCCTATTTGGGAATCTCTTTATTGTTGATTACATAAATTTTGCGGATGTTTCGAGGGTCCAAAACCTTCATTGTCAACGCTTAATCCAACAAAAAATTTACAATATTGTGGTTTTTATTATACCGAGAGTTTATTTTATCAGTAAACATAGGGTACATCATTGCCATAGTTACGGTATGAATTTGACAGCAATGTATTGAAGCGTTTATTTTATGAGTAAACATGGCCTTTAACATGGGAAGCAGTTTTTTGTAAATAGAAAGTGTATGGCCAAAAATCAAGCTATGCTATTGAACATGATAATAGTACATTACATCTTGTACATTATTGAACTTTTGAAAATCAGTTTATATTTCCATATTACAATTATTTAAAAATAATAATAACATTGTAATAAATAAACAGAAAATAATTGAGAATAATTGATTACAATAATCAAAATATTGATGTAATAACAATGCATTGTATTTCCTTTGATATTAATAAAAATAACTGAAATATAATAAATTTGTGTAGATATTATGTCTTTACTGTATTTAGCAAATAAAATACAATGCATTGTTATTACATCAATATTTTGATTATTGTAATCAATTATTCTCAATCATTTTCTCTTTATTTATTACAATGTAATTATTATTTTTAAATGATTGTAATATGGAAATATAAACTGATTTTTAAAAGTTCAATATTTTTTATGTAAAATAAATAAGTGGAGAGGAAATTGATTTCGCCTTCTCAAGGTTCAATGTAAAACTTAGTTTTTATTTGATATTTGGACGTTTCGAGGGACCCAAGGCCCTCATCATCAGCAGAATTAAAAATTTATTTTAAAATAACAGTTTGCTTAAACATTGACTCAAGGGTCAATTTTAGAGATATGTTTGCATACGAGATTCCCAACTGCTAAAGCCACTTCACCTCCATACTATTTACTTGAGGGATTAAAACTTGATCGTGTCTCCGACCCGAGTACAACCAGTAAGCGAAACTTTTTGGAGCATCGGGGATAACATTTTCAACCTCCATACTGGCAAATACGTGCCTTGTTTTTTGAGGGATTAACACTTATTAAATAGATACTTTTAAATTTTTTTTTTTTGGTTTGGATCTCACAATCCCATGTTTGTCACTTCGAAATCGGAGACGCAATGCGTTAAAAGTATCTATTTAATAAGTGTTAATCCCTCAAAAAACAAGGCACGTATTTTCCAGTATGGAGGTTGAAAATGTTATCCCCGATGCTCCAAAAAGTTTCGCTTACTGGTTGTACTCGGGTCGGAGACACGATCAAGTTTTAATCCCTCAAGTAAATAGTATGGAGGTGAAGTGGCTTTAGCAGTTGGGAATCTCGTATGCAAACATATCTCTAAAATTGACCCTTGAGTCAATGTTTAAGCAAACTGTTATTTTAAAATAAATTTTTAATTCTGCTGATGATGAGGGCCTTGGGTCCCTCGAAACGTCCAAATATCAAATAAAAACTAAGTTTTACATTGAACCTTGAGAAGGCGAAATCAATTTCCTCTCCACATATTCATCATCCAAGGTACCAAACAAAAGGAGAGTAAAATAAATAAAATAATTACTCCAATGGGGAATCGAACCCCAACCAAAAATTTCAGACGCTACTGTTATGACCACTGCGCTACGGAGACATTTATAAATATTTTCATATTTCATAATAAAAAACTGAAACAATTATTTATTTGACAAATTTTATAATTTATTACAATTTTTGCAATATTATTAAAGTAATTAATATTAAATAATGTACAAGATGTAATGTACTATTATCTTATTCAACTGCGTGGCTACATTTCTAGCCGGACACTTTGTATTTACAAAAAATCTACTTCCCATTTTAAACGCCTATGTTTACTCATAAAATAAACGCTTCAATACATTGCTGTCAAACATTCATACCGTAACTATGGCAATGATATACCCTATGTTTACTGATAAAATAAACTCCCGGTATAATATGTTGTACATGTAAAATTATTCAACATCAACTCATCCATGAGAGTGCAATTACATAGTACTATAGTCCAATCATTAAAAGGTTTTTACCCTACGAAAGGCGGGGACGATTTTAACATATGTTGTTTGGGTCGACATGGAGATGAAAAATTCTAATTTGTGGCCCTTGGGAGGCTCGGCGTGGGCTGCTATCTTGCATCAAAGGTGCAAAAAATGAAACAATGGTCCCTATCAAAATTTTACAAGAATGCAAAATTAAAGTTCGCATTTTTTGTACAAAATTATACTTGAATTTTTTACCTAGGATGAATTCTCAAAGAATTATGTTCAAAAATAGTTAACTAAAATAACAATTAATGAAAGAAAATAAAATCACTCAAAATGTAATAGTGTATTAAAGAACGAATGTCATAATTGTCATTTTATAATAATAATCGACAATTATAAAATGAGTTGTGTATACTATTTTTTTTTCTATTTTGAGCATTCTATGCCTTTTTTAAATAGAAAATAGTAGTGTCAAAATTTAGGGAATTTTGTCAGTTGGTGGTATTAATATGACATATGAAAATTCATTTAATAACTCTAACCTTATTTTTCTAACACCATACGATATTTTTTTATGGGGTCCCGTGCCCGCGTGCCTGATTGTCTGTTCGCGAAGGTGACGCCTGGTAAGCGCCCACACGGTAAAATATATCGTCATCATTACCGAAGTCTACATGTGTTGTAGACACTGGCACACTCAGAAATGGGTAATATGCCGTGATGATATATTTATTTATTTATTTATACGATATTTTCTATTTTTCTAACTTTACTACTCTATTTCTTCTCTTCTTCTTATTCTTAGTTTTAAATTCAAAATTACATAAAAATTAAATTCTTAACAATCGTTTGTGTTCGTTTATTTAACGAGATTTGACATTTTATAATTTTGAAATTCTTAGTAACCAACATTATAAAAATAAATTATACTAGTCTGTTGTAACAACTTTGTTGCAGGTTCTAAATAGAAATTGTTATTTTTAATTTTTTTTTATTCTTTTGTTTTTTTCAGAATCCATAGCAAACTTAACTACAAAAACCAAAATATATATAATTTTTAAATTTACATATCTCGCTTACACAAAGGGTTAATTAATATATTCTTGATGTTCTAGGCACAGAATTTAATTCTCTAAAACTTATTTAATCAAAGTGGATTCAGGGATGATCAAAACGGATATTTCCGCTAAAATTTTAAACCGAAATTTTTCGCGATTATAATACTTGTTTTCTTCCTACAAGGAAGTAAAAATACATATTATTTGACTTGAGTATTTTTTTTGCGTAAAATATATGTGCCAACAGCGCATCTAACAGATGTCTGTTGTTGATCGAACAACCTTAATACCTGTTTCAAATCCGTCAAAGAAATCTGCCACTCCATTAATTAAAAGTCTTGAAAAGTACTATTAAATATCTCCATTTTATCAATCATTATTATGATAATCATCTTTCGCAAATAAAATGGTGATGACGGCGGTTGCAAAAGTCTGCAATAGGTGGATTATTAATTACAAAGTGCAGAGCCTTGAGCGCATCTCATCTAGAGAAGTTGTGGACAAGTTTCCAGTTGTAAGACGTCGTGTTTTACCGTCAGTTGGTTCCGCCAAAGCCAAACTTTCCTCCGATCATTCCGTATAAAATTACTCGCGAACCAGCGCTGATTAATTTCCCCAGAACGGCGGTTTACGTGCATGTGAAGAGATGCTGGCGTCTTGATTACCAACCACTGCGCACATCAGCAAGTGATACTGTCTGTCACTCTTGACAAAATGAAGAACAAAATGTCGCACTTTCAGAAAGAAATCTTTATCACAAGATTAAGTTAAAATGTTTTCAAGTGGAATACATGTCAAGTTTCCTTTAGAAAAACTGCACCAAATGATATTTGGAATGTGTTTTAAAGTGAGCTATATATTAATCATAAATTTGTAATTTATATGTTGTTGTACTCTCTTCATGACAGCTTTGAGTGCCCGTGTGGTAACGCCTGTTAACATCCTTTAATTCAGAATTATATATTTTTAATAAATTTGCCGTCCAGTGTTTAAGTGGATGGATGTGGAAGAAGTGTGCTTGGATAGGAATGTGTGGCGAAGGATGATTGTTTCGTAACTATTGTGGTGTGAAGATGTATGGTTAGTAAGAATGTTTTATGAGAATGGAGAGACAGCTGAACTTTTATGTGGACGAGGTGACCGAAGTACGTTTGTACGGGAAGATGTGGCGAAAGATGATTTTTGTGTAACTATTATTGTGGCCCGGATGCAGTTATTCGCTACCGGAAATCGGTCACTTTAATATGTTCTTATGTATGAATATGTTTATGAATGTGGTTCAGGTGAAAGAAGTGTGCATGGATAGGAATGTGTAGCGAAGAATGATTGTTGCGTAACTATTATTGTGGTCCAGATGCGGTTATTCGCTACCGAAAATCGGTCACTTTAATATGTTCTGATGTATGAATGCTATGATGATTGTGGACAAGGCGAAAGAAGAATGTTATTAAAGAGTTAAGTGAGTCAGCTGAGCTCTTACTCTTTTCCCTTTTCTTATTGTTTTCGGGTTTTTGCTAACCCACTAAGTGGGACACGCGTGATTTTATGTATGTATGTATGTATGTATGTATGTATGTAATAAATTTATGTCGTTTGACCTTTTTAACTCAGAAAAAAAGGTGAAATTTTACGAGATATTGTTCTTTTAAGAGCTTCGAATCTAAAACCAAATGAGACATTAAAATACATACATTTTAACAGTCGTATTCGAAACTGGGCCAACAAAACTACAACTAATCAAACGCGTTTGAAGCGCTAAAAAAAAGCGTGTATTTAGGAAATTGTTTATTAAAGAAGTTATTAAAACTTGTGGAAATAAACTGTAGAGCATCATCTGTTTAGTAGAGAGTGATATTTATCTGATTTATATTTCTTTTTGATATTACTGGAACCGTTCGGAATGTTTGAAATCGAATGTGATGGTAGATCTTGATTGTCTTTATTTGCGCTATTGCGAATGCAATGAACGTCGTTCCACATAATGATATTCCTTTGTTTAGCTGAAGTAAATTATTTATTTGAGTCGTTAACCTAAGGGGTCACAGAGTAGATAAGGCGTTATCTATTTAAATGTGAAAGACTTTGTAAAGAATAGAGTTGAAACAATTTATTCGCCGAGCGAGCCAGAGGGCGGTAAAGTCTCCAGGGTTTTAACTGGCTGCATTCTTTCTTCCATTCGTTTCTTCAGCTTGTTGTGCTGCTGCTTCCTACTTCCGTTTGGGATATGCCATTATCTCAATTTCATTTCCTGCTCGTAATTAGTGGCTTTCTAAAGTTTTATGAAACGTTACAAACCACCGCTCAGCGGAAAAACTCCGCCCTGCATTATACAACCCCATCTACTACCCAACTCAGAATATTCGCGATGCTCGTCAGGCGCTCGCTACCTAGCGGTAAAATTTAGAACCACACACGATGATATTGTTTTCATACTTTTAATGAAAAACAGATTTATTTTTAATCAGTAAAAAAGTAATACCTTAAGGAGGTTGTAGCGAATTTCGTGTATAAATTAATTTCCAACTTTATTGTTTCAAATTTTGTAATTATCACGAAGGAATGTCTTATCCAATCATTCTAAAAATTAGAAAACAATCCACCGTATAGTTTCTTATAAAAACGCTTATAAAGTTCTAAGTTCTAATACATAAGCTCTTACGGCAGAAACATTTCCGTACGATATTACTTTCTTTATTTGTTTTATATGAATCATCCCAACGTCGATGAACAAAAAACAAGTATACTAAAACTGGAGACTTCTAGCATATTATAAGAGTTTTATTATGCTTTTTTTGCCATTTAAAATAACCTAAAAATTAATGTTGAACATTATGTTTTCATTTTACATCGATAGTAGCGGAACAGGTGAAGAAGGACTTTTCAACGTTGCACATCCCAGCTGATATAACTGGATAACTTTTTTCTAATATAATAAAGCTATTTATTTTTGTGCTTTTTAAAATTTGTAATTACTGAAATTTATAGATAAATTTAATATAATAAACAATTATTTTTTCCTAGGGTTACCGCTCAAATGCAGCTGTAGACACGTGTTTCGCTCTTATTAGAGCTCATCAGTACAGCATAGCTAGTTAATAGGTGGACACTAACTAGAGGTAGTAATAAAAAAAAAAAAACTGACAGTATAACAGAACTAGTAAGCAGCCAAATACACCCATGTTGCCTCGGTCAGCATCTCCACACACATTGTGGATAAATACAACATCGCAGCTGCGGTGATTTATAACCACCCACCAGACCGACACAACATGGGTGTATTTGGCTGCTTACTAGTTCTGTTACACTGTGTCAGTTTTTTTTTTTTTTATTACTACCTCTAGTTAATGTCCACCTATTAACTAGATATGCTGTACTGATGAGCTCTAATAAGAGCGAAACCCGTGTCTACAGCTGCATTTGAGCGATAACCCTAGGAAAAAAGAATTGTTTACAAATTTTGCGCTCAAGAAAAATTATTGTTTTAATATAATAATTTTACAAGACGCGCTGTTGCCATATAACTTTCTTCGATCATATATGTTCAAAATACTGAAGTCATTTCACTACTTTCTTTTATTAAATACAAATTAACTATATGTATTTATAGGCTCAATACACGTTTATTAAATAAAATTATAAGTTTTTGCAACTATTTTAGTAATTAAAAGAACAAAAAACTATGAATGTTATTTTGACTCAGTTCCGATAAAAATAAAACTTCCTTAAATTACACACTAATAACAAATATAAATCAAAATTTATATGTAAATAATGTAAATATCGCATAGTACCATCAACAATGTAGTATGTTTACGATTTGGCCGCTTACGGCGCTGACATCTAGGTTGGCATGCCAATGATCTAATTCCGGAGTAGATGTGGTGATGTGGTGCTGATGGCCCGAGGTTGAATCTGACAGGAGTCAATTAAAAAAATATTTCTAATTTTAAATCTCACAAAACTGGTCTTTGTGGTATTCTCTCTACGACAGCTTTGTGAGCCAGTGAGGTGACATATGTTACAGATTTTAACGGTACAGATATTCGAGTATTGGCATTACAGAAATCTTTGAATAAAATCAAATTGACACACTCAGAAATGGGTAATCGAACGTATTAATGTTTATTACTTTATGAATTTATAATATACTCATTGAAAGATATGTTTTACTGTAGTGTGATTACATACAATGGGCCCTTAACCCGATGTGAAACTTCCTTATCTTAAGCAAGATATGCTTTTTTAATGTTTTACGATGAGTTCGTGACGTTACCGGTGTTTGTCCAGTGGTACTAAAGCAGTGTTCTTTCTTGAGATCAGATATATTTATTTTATTTTAAAATAAAAATGAAATTTTATGTACTTTAAGTCTAAATTATTAGTTAAACTTAATGCAAAAAATCAAAATTATTTTTTAATTATTATGGTATTTACTTGATATTCGAGTAAGTACGATGCAGAAGTTTTGAGGGTGGGTGACTCAAATGTCATATTTCAGGCCAATAGAATCAAATCAACACCCATCACATTATAAAATATTTAATTCGTTATTTTAAATTATTACACTTTACTAGTTGTTAATCAGTAAGAATTTTACGTTTTTTATATAAATTTTTTGAATTTTGATTATGGATTATGGTCCATTTCTGCTCATTTGCGACAGTTTTTTTTGCCGCTCTGTTTGTATAGAGCAATAGACACTCCCAAATTTATAATTATTTGAAACAACCAAATAATACTATTTTATTATTATTAAGATCAAATTAATTTAAAATGTTCTGTCCCAATGGTTTATACGTTTTGAAGCTCACAAAAGAATAATTAATGACAGAATTAAATTGTCAGTAATAATACATATTAAATTTTGTTACAAACAACGGAATAGTGCGTACAATAAAATTAATTGCCTTTGATATAGATCACATTGTAAAATGCATTATTAAAAATAGAATGGAAATTAAAATTTTTGTTGTATTGAATTATTTTTCTATATACATTAATAAATATATCTATTGGTGTTAATAACACTTTCAAAGGATGTACTGGTATAAAAAATATGTAAATTTGAATCCATTTTTTTCTGTTTGGATGGTATCGTTGAAACTGTATCATTTGTATATTGCCATTGTTCCAATTTATAAAAATGGAAATCTTCACAAAAGAAAAACTCTTATTATGTGGAAAACACATTACAAATTTTTAAAATGAGTCTGTTGTAACAATAAATGATGCTCGTTGTTGCTACAAGATTACGCGATTCTAACGCCATACTCTAGTTGTTATGGACATCAGTGAGATGTGGTTCTAGCAGGTTGGCGCATACTTATATACTTATTTCGTCTTTCTTTTCATCGTCTTTTCCATCATTCATATTTGCTCTCGCTTACCTGAATTATTGGCTCATCCCGGTTGAGCCCCCAAAATTATAGGATTTTATTTAGTGCAACTCGTCACTTGTAAATAATAACATTTATTCGAGTACAATAATACAGAATATTTAAATAAGAATCGTCTTCGTCACGTCATGTCAGTCTTACTTTCACTGTAAAACAATAATGTGAACAAACATTCGATCGTCGTCGTAGTTACTGTCATGTGTCTTAATTTCTATTCCTACACAAATATGAGAGAAATAAATGTACTCCAGGGGGTGGATTCTGTAACTCGTCCATTATCAAACAGTAACGTTATCACTATGGTTACATACAGGATTACATTTCATTTGACAAGTATGACGTAAACATACCAATCATCTTATAAAAAATAGGTTTCTATGGTGATAACGGTACCTATTGATAACGGACGAGTTACAGAATCCCACCCCTGATTGTTAATTCGTTCATGATACAGTTTATCTTTTCAGTATCAGTATCAGTTGTTATTAGGTTATTAAATATTTTTAATAGAAAATTAAATGTTTCAAAAAATAAATTGAAATACTGTACTTCATTCTTATTGCAGAAATAACAGTTATATAAATTTGGGTAGCATTATTTAATTAAAACTGGATTTCGTAAAATAAGCCCTGAATGAAAACAAAATTATATCCTCTTTTTCTTTTCGCCTTCTTCGTCAAATTTCATCTTAAACATCTTGTCTCGTCTTTGTTTGGGTGGCTCTGTTTAGTGCCTCGTCTTCGTCTTCTCGAGTTTAAATTTCATATCGTCGGAGATAATTAAAAGAAGCCGTTGATCGACGCTGTTGCCAACGTCTGAGCATCAACGTCGACTCGCCTGCCGTTAAATTGATGATCCACAGATTGTGCTAGTATCAGTTACATTATGAATTTGTTTTTGCTTTCCAACCAGTGCTAATTTGATTATTTGTTAAACTGGATCTTACAGTGGTGTTTCATTACATCCTTTGCGATGCGAACATCGAACAGTTCTAAAATAAAAAAGAGCATAATAGAAACAGGAAGTTTTAAATATTAATGCCGAGATGTAGTTATCTGATACTTCTATTTTTTAATTAATGAAGAATGGAAAACTTTGCTGAACTTTATAAACTTATAATTATAGAAATCTTAAACATTTTTAAATGCACTTTTTTCAATACATCTCCAATTACATTCAAACATTTTTTTTTCTTTTTTCATCGGTTCCTAAAGTGTATTACTTAAACACATTTCATAAATAAATAAGAACCAATATTTAAAAACTTTTTAGTAATGACGTTTATTCATTAACCATTTGAATATGTTGAATATCTTCCATAAAATGCATACTCAAAGAATAAGTGCAAACTTAAATAAAGAAAATTAAAATATTCTTCCATTTTTATAAAATAATTGTGTGGCCAGCACAATGCCTCTCGCCATTTCTATTTTATGTTATATAAGTATTGTATTGAACTTCGCTATCGAACCGTCGTTTTGTTACAAAAGAATTACAGAACTTTACCAAAATATTGTTTTTTTTTTTATTTAACATGGCTTCTGCACACATATACTTCTAATTATATCTATTTTTCATTGTATGAAGAAGTTCCTAAATGTCAGAGATTCTTCATCAACAAGATTGGCGGTATTTTTGATGGATATATGCATTTTACCTATAATTTTCAATATATTTCAATATTTAATTAATAAAACAATAATAAAGATTAAATGTACTTACCAGAAAATGCTTTGAGAATATCACTAAAACTGTTGATTTTTCAAAGAAAAAATTATTTTGAGCTTCAAGTAAAGTGTCATTTCCGGTTACGTGATTTACGCGCGCACACACACACTCACATACATACATATATATATATATATATATATATATATATATATATATATATATATATATATACCGAGAGTTTATTTTATCAGTAAACATAGGGTATATCATTGCCATAGTTACGGTATGAATGTTTGACGCCAATGTATTGAAGCGTTTATTTTATGAGTAAACATAGACGTTTAACATGAGAAGCAGTTTTTGGTAAATACAAAGGTCTGGCAATAAATCAAGCCATGCTATTGAACATGATAATAGTACATTACATCTTGTACATTATTTAATATTAATTACTTTAATAATATTGCAAAAATTACAATAAATTACAAAAATTGTAAAATAAATAATTGTTTCAGTTTTTATTATGCAATATGAAAAGATTTACGAATGTCTCCGGTGGTGCAGTGATCAGATATGGGTTCCATTAAAAAAATATAAGTTTGTGTTATATCTCGAAAATTTACGGATATAAAAATTTATTTCGTACGCCACTGGTTAGTTAATAAAAATATCTATCTTTTATATTTGAAACGTTTTTATCAATTACCAATAGTTTAGAAGTTATTTGAAAAAGAAAAAATCAACAACAATCAGTTTTTCGTCATTATCTAGTGCCCTATGAGAATTTTTGGAAAAACAAAAGCACATTTGAGATCTCCTCCCAAAGGCGCACAAAAAGTTCCATTTAACCGACATCGTATCTCTTATAGTTCTCGAGATCCCAATGGTGGCACTTCTAAATGGGACATACTGTATATATATATATATATATATATATATATATGGGGTCCCGTGGCCGCGTGCCTGACTGTCTGGTCATATATATATATATATATATATATATATATATATATATATATATATATATATATATATATATAGAGAGAGAGAGAGAGAGAGAGAGGAGAGGAGAGGAGAGTGTGTAAAAATACACCTCCCTTAACAATGGCAGCGGACGGTAAAAATTGTACAATCTATTTTAATATTATAACTAATTACTAATTACAGTGCACACAAGATCTAGAAATACCCACACGCCACATACCCTTAAACATCATATCAAAAATGTTAAAATCAGATTGTCAATATTTCGAAATGAAATTTCTAACACGATTCCTATACCTCACTTACCTATGATGACATTTTAAAATGCTATTCGTTGTTTTAACTTGGTTAATATTTTATTTCGATTCAGATATTGTAGAGAAAAAACAGCAAAAATTAATAATTTATTGGAGTAACGATGATCGACTGGAGATTGATGTGGGAGAAAATAAAGTATTCGGAACTGTAGTCTGTACGCTTTTATTGATTTTAAAACCTACCTTTCGATCATTACTATGATCAACTTCAGGGTTAAATCAAGTCAGTTTTATAAAATTGTACATTCTATCTGGTCCGTTATAATATAATTATATAAAAAATAGTTTTCAGTACTATCATAAAGTGTATTTCACATATTCATGTTCGATGTTTGTTACCGGTAGTTACAAATATTTTCATCATTTTTTCTGACTTGATTTAACCTTGTAGATGATCATAGCAATGATCGAAACGTAGGTTTTAAAATCAATAAAAGCGTACAGACTGCAGTTCCGAATACTTTATTTTCTCCCACTTAATAATTTATATCTTCAAATATAAAACATCAATTGAAGAAATTCAATATTAAATATTAATCAATGAAGGAAATGAATATCCAGGTTCATTTTTCCTGTAGACGATAATTTTATTTCCTTGTTCCTGCCGTTACAAAAACAAAACTTTATTAAGTTTCGTTTCTGGTGGTTTTGGTATTTACCGTTCGTTATACAAATTTGCGATTTTTGTGTTTCCATGGGAATATAACGCCTGGTATATAGTGGTAATGGGAGTAAACGGAAGGCGCTAGAATCACACCGTCGGCGTTGTCAGCGCCAATCATCGCTGTTTACCCCCTTCCCCTTGTGTCCAATACACGGAAATTATTCCAACGCTGCATTTGTCAGTGATGTTTACTATTTGCCGGCAGCAGCATTGAATAAACACCATCCGAGGCACAATAAAGCCAAAATAATTCATTTATCATGTGACGGGCGCGCTGCGCCATGCGGCTACTACAAAAACACTAATTGCGTATGCTACGCGCGTTATTTAAATTGCACAATTCGCGCAATTCATTACTGTACACGCCCACGTCCACGCGTAGCCAGTTTGCGACGATCTTGCTGCGAAAGACTCATCAAATTGATTCATCAACTGCTCCATTACCATATTACTGTTTCATCAAATAAAAATTATTCGCTCCATAGCTTTTATTTTATCGTTTTTCTTTGCACTTCCCATACTGTTACAACAACTTTTTTATTGTATATGTTTGATCGGGATATCACTCAGAAATTCATTACATCTTTTTCATTTTTAAACACCTATACTCACTTTACACTCTTCTTTCATCAGGCAGCTCCACACTGTTCCACCAAAATCTGATATAACTTATAGTTCTAGTCATCAAAAATTAAATAAATATTGCAGGACAACAGTTAAATACATTGTTATAATTAACATTTTTTTTAAACAAAAAATTCTAGCGTAATTAAATCTGCAGATATATATTAATAATCCAGCCGGACTTCCCCTGACATAATACAAAAAAGGTCATTTATACTTATAACACATTGTGCTTATTTCAATATGAAATAAAATAAATAAATATATCATCACGGCATATTACCCATTTCTGGGTGTGCCACTATCTACAACACATGTAGACATCGGTAATGATGACTATATATTTTGCCGTGTGGGCGCTTACCAGGCGTCACCTCACGGGCACTCATAGTTGGTGTGGAGAGTGCACCACAGGGGTCACTTTTGTGCCATTTAAAATTGGAAATATTTGGCATCTGTCGGGATCGAACCCGGTTCCCCCAGGTTCGCGACCTGACACTCAGGCACGCGGCCACGGGACTCCATTTCAATATGACTAGAAAAATTATAAATCTTCCATTTTATGTTGTCACAGAAGACATTTAACTCAAATCACTGGTTTCTTAGCAATTTAAATTTAATAAATTTGTTTAATAAAGGTAAATTAATTTTCATATGAATCTCGCATTTAGGAAAAAAGTGTCACTTTTCAAGCACTAGCTCGTGAAAGTAAATAGGCGTTGCTAGGCAACTTACAGATGTGGTTAATTTTCCTGTGAACTAGATAATTAGATACTAAATAATTATGAAAGTAATAAAATTTATTAATGGCCAGTTGCACCAACAAGGCTCAAATTTTAAGCTAAGTTTAATCAAAAAAATGCATATCGAAATTTTGACAGCAATATGTTATAATTCATTTGACATTTCATTTCGATGCCATATTGTCAATTTAAGCCGAGTTTAATATTTAAACAACTCTTTTTTCCTAGGGTTATCGCTCAATTGCAGCTGTAGACACGTGTTTCGCTCTTATTAGAGCTCATCAGTACAGCATAGCTAGTTAATAGGTGGACATTAACTAGAGGTAGTAATAAAGAAAACCTACAAAGTGTAACATCACTAGTAAGCAGTCAAATATGCCTTTGTTGCCTCGGTCAGTATTTCCACACCCTTTGTGGATAAATACGTCACAGCGGCGGGAATTTATAACCACCCACCAGACCCGTTACTTGGACCCCAAAGTAAATAAACGAAAATAATAATATTTTTTGAGCGCAAAATTTGTAAACAATTCTTTTTTCCTAGGGTTATCGCTCAATTGCAGCTGTAGCTGTATTTTTTTAATATTTAAGTTTCGGTGGTGCAAACGGTCATAAGAAATATTATAGTGTAGGCACTACAAATTAAATAATTGTAATCATTTGTATTAATAGATTGAGTACTAATCTAATTCTTAAAAACAGTAATATTTTTTGACAATGAGTTCTAGCCTAACCTAATTTTTAATATTAATATTAAAGGTTCATTTTATACTATTCTAGAAAACTAATCCAGCTGTCTCTGAGATTCTTTCGCTTGTTAAATTTTGTAGAGTGTTATGAAAAAGAGTACTAACAATAATTGAAGATGTCTATGTACTCTCAAACTCAGTATTATATTCCAGTTGTAGGAAAAATATCTGTGTAAAATAGTATTTTTTATCTCGTGTGTCTTATGCGAACTCTACCAAAAAAGTACTACTTTACATACTGATAGATATATCAAAACTTACTAGACTTATTTAAGAGACGATAAAGCAAAATAAGATTCAGGGCTATCTAGCAAATAGATTTTAAATAAAGTGCCCAATAAACTATAAACACTATTACACTCTTGCTCTACTAAACTATCTAGACGAGCTTATATAGTATACTCTGAATAGATACAATCATAATGGTAAATATTTATTATGTACGAAGTTTTTCATACCATTTTAACTCTCTACCTTATACATCTATAAAGATTTTTGTAATTCAATATCTCACGTTCATGATTAAATATTAGAAAATTGATGCTAAGTAACAGAAAGTAAACAGTTATTTATTAGTTTTTGAAAAAAAACTGATCATTTGCAAAAAAATGTCTGATGTGGGTACCACATGACTTCCTTGTACGCCTATTAAACTATACATATTTTGTTAATAATTGAAATATGTATTATAATAGACCCAACCATAAAATTGCATATATTTGACATAATTTGACAATCACAGATCATATAAACCTACTGACAATGACACTAATTTTTTTATTTTTTGTTAGTTAAAACCAAAAAGTACATAATTTTTAAACTTACATATCTCGTTTAAACAAAGAACTAATTTAATCATATTTGGTGTTTTAGACGCAGAATTCAATTCTCTAAAACTTATTTGAAGCATTTATTTCTAAAATCAAAATAACACCTTTTTTTTCCAGAAAAACTGATAACAGCTTCAAGTAAAGTATCCCTTCAGTTAGATTATTTTCATCAAAATTTATTATGTTATTCCCATTGATATGAAAGTACCATATACCAAATTTGAAAAGTTTTGAATTATATTTTAATATAGTTTCTCATTAAAATCTATTACAGGCTTCAAGTAAAGTACCGCTTCCGGTTACACCATTTTAACTAAAATCAATTATGTTATCCCCATTGATATATAAGTCTTATATACCAAATTTGGAAAGTTTTGGAATATATTTTAATATAGTTTTTCATTAAAATCTATTATAGGCTTCAATTAAAGTACCACTTCCGAAATTTATGTAATGACTAAAAAGGGAGATGCACAACTAGATGTTATAACAGTCCTAAATACAAAATATTAACTTTCAACGGCTTCCCGTTTTTCAGTTATGCGAGATACGTACGTACATACGTACGTACAGAGGTCACGACGAAATTAGTCAAAATGGGTTCAGGGATGGTCAAAATGGATATTTCCGTTGAAATATGGAAACCGAAATTTTTCGCGATTACAACACCTACTTCCTTTACTTCGTACAAGGAAGTAAAAAATCAATTCACGTTTTCTTTTGTTCATAATAATATACATTTATTATAACACTATTATGCTCATATTCATAAACACTCGTAAAGTTTCATAACGGTTCGTTATAATTTTTGACAAATATAATCAAAGTTGACAAATAAAATTTCGATTTTTCTTTCAATGCCGACTGTTTTTATTGGATAACAAATATAACGAACCGTTTAAAATTTTTGCGAGTGTTTATGAATACGGTCATTAGCCTACATCATTCCTTCGAAAACAATCAATGAACCGGGACTAAGATTGTTTTTGTTGAATCTCCATAGAACTTATGGTTGTTTTTGTAGAAACACTGAAACTTTGCAATGTAATAACTTGTGACAAGATAGTTTTTGAGAGAAACAGTGTACTAAACTGTAAGGCATCCATGAAAGTAGATATCGCTGTATAAAACCCAAATATACAAAATATGGACTTTGTTTTTGCCAAATTTGCATAAAATTGGTTGGTTCGTCAGTCTCACATCTAAGCAATTAGATTCAATTTATATATTCCAATAATGCATGTAGTTTTAATGCATTCTCTATACATACATCCCCGTCAGAATTCAACTACCGCAACTACTTAAAATTCCATAGTTTGACAACAATTCCACAGTTGCAATGAGTGTCTGGCAACATGTTCATTTCTAATATCTAGCGCAGCCATCGAAAGCGTTTTGGTGGCAGCGCTCAGCTCTGGTAATGACCGCTGGGGTCCGTTGTCTCCAACTAGCAGATAACTGCACAGCGGGAGACAGAGATATGGATGCATCCGGCAACTCTACGACGAGAAACTTAGAGCAGGAAAAATTACAGTGGGGAAATTATTCTAGGAGATAGAAAAGAATAATAGTGGTAAAGTGTTACAAATTGTGGCATAACGATGATGATTATTTGTGTTTTTGTTTATAAGTATTAGAAATAGTGTGTGACAATGCATAGTTGCACAAAATTTAGTGAAATTTTAAAGAATTAAGGACGTGTTATATACATGAATTCCTTATAAACTCCTTCATGTAGTTCTAGTGATACGTATTTATATTAATATATGGAAAATCGTTTAATAACAACTCCTATTAATGAGAAATTAGCGAGAATTTTTGGCCGAAATGTGAGCCCAATGCCGTACTGTAATTTTTACCTTCCGTCACCTTTAGGTAAGGAAAGTATTGTCCTCGTTATTGTCTGATCAAAAAATTCGGTGGTTTTTTAATGAATAAGCATGTTTTAGGGTCCCCAGAATATGAATTTACTTGTTCTACGATGATGTCTGTATGTATGTGTGTGCCTATGTGTGTGCGACAAAAATTTCTTTGATTATAACACCAATACTAAAATTCTAAAAATTATAATTCTTTCGTATTATTCTTTTCTACATCCATGTGAATAGCTTATTAGATTTTGGTTATAACTGGTCAACCGGAAGTACCTTTATTTGAAGTTCTTAACAGTTTTATTTGAAAAAACGCAGTTGTCAATGATTGTCAACATGAAAAAATATCTTATTCTCTATTGGGTTTAATTATACATTATCCTTCATATTCAATAGATATAGAGTTGAAGAATTATAAAATGATTAACTTTCATGAATCAGCCAGCTTTGCTATAATCAAGGAAACAGCTGATATATTCAAATAATTATAATTGACAAATGTCAGTATCAAGTGTAGTTTACATAGTGTACGTTCGTGTTATAATTTTATTGGATTTATAGAATCTTTTCCAAGGAACTTTCGGTATGGAGTTTGTAGAAAATAATATATGTTCGGGTTGCAATTTTAATGGATATACAGAGTGGCGCGCTTATGACGATCCACCCTTAGTTAATTTGAAACGAATTGTGATAGACATACCAGGTTTACACTAAATATTTTAACATCTAGGGGGCCACATTTTATTAATATTTTTTTTTATTTACTAATCTCACCCCCACCACTCTCTTAATCTTAAATGGCAATATACCCCTTGTGACATATGAAATGAAAGCTGTTGCCATACAGGAATGTCAATAAATTGGTATTTGAATAAACCATTTTAAAGTTAGAAACAATAGTTTATAATATTTATATGAAAAGAAAAAACAATGGATTGGTCGAAGGGAGTCAACTGATTGGCCCGCTAGGTCCCCTGATTTGGCACCCAACGATTTTTTTAATTGGGGATATTTAAAATCAATTATTTATAAAACTCCACCTTTTATTTGGAAAATAGAATTAAAAGAGAGTGTCAAGCAATTCCAGAAGAAACAATTCGGCGAGTGCAAATAGGATTTAGTGATAGGTTGTAACATTGTTTAGGTGTAAATGGCGCTTAATTTTAGCATTTGTTATAAGGTTTTAAATTAAATTAAAATTACATTATTGTTTCTAACTTTAAAACGGTTTATTCAAATATCAATTTATTGACATGCCTGTATTACATTTTTCAAGAGCTTTCATTTGATATGTCACAAGGGGTATATTGTCATTTAAGATTTAAAAGTTGAGAATGGTGGGTCTGAGATTAGTGAATTAAAAAAAAATATGTATATTAATAAAATGTGGCCCTCTAGATGTTAAAACATTTAGCGAATCTATACATAATATTATTACAAATTTAAACTACGTATATTGCTATTTGTAATTGTTCGAATTTCTCTAAAATTCCCAAGACATGGAAAAAAAATTCTTATTTCTCAGAAAATAAAAAGCTACTAGAAATCGCACACCCTACCTCGTAGTATTTGAGAGATTAATGGAAGCAGTATAAATCTGAACACCCCATTTTTGAATTTGCTTGTACATTAAGGATTACATGTTTTTTTAATAGGGTGATAATAAATTAAGGTAGATATGCAAATAAATGAACAACCAAGTATGTGTTGTCAGGCTCCGTCGCCCGTCGTACATGAGTATTGAAATTTTGTCTGGGACTAAAGTTGTGTAGGTACCGTGAGACCACAAATCCGTCATATGCGCTAAAATCATCCCTAACCGTAGCCGTGTCTCAAAGTACCCCTTCATGGTTGGTCCGGCGCGCGGCTCTCAGCATTCATCCGCGGTCCATACGTTCATATTCCACATTCTCCTGTCATCTGTGCTCGGCTATAATCCATCACTCGCACGTGGTAGTCGAGGTACGCTGCTCGCCAGAAATCCGCTCATTGTTTGCGTATTTGGAAACAGCGACGGCAACTCGTGGAAAATTAAAATCCACTGCTGACGTACGTCGCTTGACCGCCGAAAGGACAAAGGATTGCTCGGCAGCCGACGTCGACGTGTCAGGCTTTTCGACTATTTCACTCGATCAGTGTCGTGCCTAAATTACTTTCGCCAGCACTTATTTTTCTTCCGCTCTTTAACCAACAACAAAATAACAAAAACAGCAAGCTCATATACACAATACCCGACTAATCTGACAATATTAATGGGGTAGGTGACCAAAAAATTGTTTCGTACGAGTATTACGCATTATATTAAAAAGAAGGAAAAAAACGTAGGCCAATTTTTTAATGTATTAAATATATATCAATAGAATTAGAGAAAATTGTCATTAAAAAGCACAAAAGGACAATAATAAATAATCAATTATTTAGAAAAAAAAAACTACTTATTTGATTTAAATGTAGGGTAAGTCCGAGAGAGATGCCACACCTTTTTTGAAACTCTAATAACTCTTACCTATTGTAGATTGAAAAAAATGACAAGGGGTCCTACATTGAGATGAGATAACAATTATTATGTATGTATTAACATAATTTTGAACAGAGAACTTTATTTTGTAATATTAATGATATAGAAGCGAAAATAAAAATAATATTTGTTAATTACATTTGAAACTTAAAAAATAGTTATTTGTATCACTAGGCTAGAAACTGAACATTTGCGAGAGCGAGTAGCGAGGCCTGCAAATTACGAGATCTCACAAAAGAGTTTCTGGGTGTGTGATACATAACCTAAAAAAATGAAAATATATTTTTATCGGTTTTGCATTGCAATTTTAATTATAATTACTCATATTTGAGCTTAAAATGCGTAATTATTTTATATTTATTGAAAATATGTCATACAAACATTAGTTATATATATAGAGGGTGTAAATTTTAAAACGGGTCGTAGGGCTATAACATAGAAAAACCGTTTTTTAGACGCCAAAAGTTTCTATATTAATTTATTGAAAAAATAATTAGTGCATATTATAAAGAAAAAAATTACGAATTTTTTGTTACCAACCACATTAGATTTTTATTTCATATAAAGCCAGAAAATAAATTAAAAAATTTGCACAATTAGGAAAACATATTATTATCCTTGAAACTGACAGAAACAAAACAAAACTATTTTTGACTTAAGACTGCCATTGATAAACTAATTTTGGACATTATTTGTTAAATTATTATTATTTTCGTTTTATTATCGTGGATAATTTGTCCCAAGAAGAAAAATTACAAAATATTTTTCAAATTTTTCTCGTTTCTTATAACTTATTTCTTATTACATGTAGATCATCTTTAATTTGTAAATACATATTGCAATAAATATTGTTTCTTAAATAAATATCCTTGTGTTTTCTATATTTTATGTTATTTTATATTAGTTCATAAATTAATAACTTTAATCTTTAATTGTCCCCTATCATGTTATTAAAAGATGACAATGTTTTGTTACTGTCAGTTTCATGGCTATTGTTATTTTTTCTTAATTGTACAAATTTTTTAATTTATTATCTGGCTTTATATGAAACAGAAATGTAATGTGTTTGGTATTAAAAAAAAACTTTTGGCGTCTAAAAAACTGTTTTCCTATGTTATAGCCCTATGACCCTTTTAAAATTTACACCCTGTATATATATATATATATACTTTTACATATTTTCAATGACGGATGGCGGAAACTCACGTGAAGTTAGTTGCAGTTTGTAGTTACAAAACAAACTATTTCTAAATTCGGAACTTATAATTAATTTATACGACATGACAGCATATTGTAATTTTTTGACAAAATTTAGTTATTTAAGTTACAATAGTTAAAGATTTAGCCCTAAAATTTGTAAACATTTTGTTAATTCTTATGTTGAAAATAATCTTAAATTGACATATCACCAGAACAGTATTGCCAACTCCTTTTGCAACAGTGCATTTCTGGACGATTTTGAGTTCTGTAATACCAGTCAAATTGGACGGAGGTACGAAAAATTTTTTTCTTTTAACAAAAATAAATTATTTCATAAAAAATAAGAAACATCAAATGTTAAATACAAAAGATACTAATTTTTCTTCCAAAACAATGATAAAGTATACTTAAAATAAAACTGGGTTGTTTGTACCGAAAAACTTCTTGTCCGTGTTATCTCTCCCGATTTTGTGGATGAGATATATTGTCAAATTTCGCAGCGATGCAAGCAAAGTGCAAAAAACAGCTGATAATCCATAAAAATAACCCTTATTCATAAAGCAAAATAACAATCTTGTAAAAAGTAGGTAAACCTAAGTTACAACCAAAGATATGGTACATATCCAAAAAAAACTTTTGCACCATACTAAGAAAACAAATTACGATAACTTCCCTACGAGAACTTTATCGACAAAATTTCAAAAGTACGGTTAAATGACACTTATGCACTGTCATATACTACAACCTCAGTACCATCTAACAATTATTTTTAGGAAAACTAGCTCTGTGTCATTTTTCCCGCTGTGGCATCTCTCCCGGAAATATCCTAGTTAAAATGCAAACTGTGTATATGTGCGGAGAGTATTTTTTTAACGAAAATATTGTATTCTCATCGGATCTACGTATGTATGTGTATATGTATTTAAGTCGATCGAGGATACGGAAGTGGGTCAGAATAAAAATTGAATTAGAATGTTCGACCCTAACAAAAAGAGTTTAAAAAAAGTTTGTGAAAAGAAAGAAAATATATATTAAATAAAGATAAAACGTGGCTATTTTCTGTCATATTCGAAAATTTCCTTTTTTTGTAGTATGTACGTTCCATAGCATGTTTCACTTAAAAAATATAGTAGATGATGCTTGAGAGCAAATCGTTTTTTCTTTTTTCATACATTAATGTTGAGTTTATGCAGACTAATTAAAAAATTAAATTGTATATGTAAACTAAACAAGTATAAACCATTGTAATCAATGGTAATAGCTTTGTTCGATGAGAAGTGTTTGAAGTGCAGAGCAGAATAGTGCAGTGCAGTGTAGTGTACACTAGTACAGTCTAATCCTTGTGGTTTCATAAAACACACTAGTGTATATTTGGGCAAGTTTGCTCAGCTGTGAGTAATCAAGCCAAGCGTAGCCAAAGGTGTAAAAGGTTAGGTTGTTTATAAACACAGTCATATCATAAAGCTGCAAAGAAGTGACTGCAGAAATGTCTGTTTTAAAGAGCTAATAAACGATTCTGACGAAGATCAATCATCACTTGATTCTTCATCAGATTCAGAGACAGATATATTAATTAATTATTTGTATAACAAAACAAAGAGAATATACTATATCTGAATCCATTATTTAATTTTCTCAGTATGTAAAATTTTAGGTTAATAAACAGATGTGTAAATAGGATAGAATTAAAATGTCTACCGAACAACATTTAGTTACCCCCACTCCTACTCTGCACTTTCTACACCACCTCGCGAGTCAGGTCAGAAACGTGAGCACTAGTTCTTAAAATTTTTGTCATCGAACAGTCTGCCAGAAGCTGCCCATTTCTCATAAAACATGTTAGTGTAAGAAAGTTAACACTAGGGCGGCCTAGTACATGTCATCGAACAAAGCTATTGTTTATGCAACTAAACTGATGAACTAAACTAATGAAACTAAATTAAGAAGTCGGGTATTTTCAACTTTTAGTTTAATTTTATAATTTCTTAGTTTTTCGCCTGCGCCAATCGCGCAACTTATTACTTATGACAGATTTTAGCACCTACTTATGAAAATGTGCGATGATAACAAAGTTCCTACAGAGAAGAGTGACGAAATACTAACTGAACTTATTCATCAAATCTATATTTTTATATCCCTTATAAATATAATGTACCGCAATTTCACCTATAAAAGTATATGATTATACGAAAGGTTAAACATAAAATTCTCGATTAATATACTTCATAAACGGCGTTATTTTAATTTAGTTTCTTAATTTAATTTTAAAATTTACATATTGTATAAACCCAGCATAAATATTTAATTTAAATTCGCGAAACCAAACTTTGTCAATACAGAATATTTTCATCTCTAAAAATAAACATTACCTGAATAAGAGAAATGAAACCTTTATATTAATTTATTTATAAGTAATTTTTAGAAACAAATATTTTATACTTTTTGTAAATCATAAAATGCGTACGACGGTAAATGTCAATACTTTCCACCTCTAAAATAATTTCACACAGAAACACAATTTTGCAATGACATCTGTCATCTGTTAGCCGTGATTTGATGGATGAGACATAAATTTATTTAACGGCAAAAAAGAAAACTGAAAAAATGTCATAAAGTTAATTCAATATGTACTCTACAAACAACCAAGACGAACTCAATTAAATTACGGGAATAATCCATTTTAATAAACACGAAGGACAATAAAAAATAGCATAATTGCTTGAATAAACTGCATCATCGTACGTTTAAACTTATATACCATAAAAACGTATTTACGTAGGTCACGCTAAAATTCTTGAGAATAATAAAATCAGTAGGCCGTGGAAAATAAATTTGCACATTTAAATAGATATTAATTGTCATTTACTAGTTGTGAACATTAAGACAGTTAGATTTAGTTACTTTATCATTTTTAAGTTTTTATGTGAACTACCGTAGAACATTGTCAATTTATGATTTATTATAATATCAAAAAAAGATTTAAGTACTTATGAGTAGAAAGAAAGAAAGATTAAATTTAGTTTTTAATCAATAACAGCCCGATTCACAAAAAAGTTTAAGCTAATCCTCATTTTTGGATTAGTGAATTCTCTTCCGGTATTTAAAATTTAATTTTCATCATAATATCAATAAAGGTAGATACTAGGAATAGATTAGACTATATTTTGTTATAAACTGTCAAATTAGAGTAGAATTCGCTAATCCAGAAATGAGGATTAGCATAAAACTTTTTGTGAATCTGGCTGTGTTTTCTTCTGCTAATTTACCGATGGTATAAAGAATTTGAACGAAAAGTATTTCTGCTTGACACCAAAAAGGGCTACAGATGTTAGCGAAAAGAATATTGCTACTGTTAAAAAGATATAAGGTTTGATCGTTTAACAGTCAGAAACAGTCACAAACCATTCTGATCATGCGCATCTGTTTAAAAATGTTTGGTTCGTTCAGCAAAATATTTCAATCCCTGAACAGTATTCAGCCGTCAGAATAGTCCTTGTATTCTAAAGAAATTTTTAGTTTATGACATGCGCACTTGCATTTTTGGCTATTAGCGAGCATTGTTGTTCCTACGTGCAGACTCTCGAGTCTAAATTTAAGAGAACCAATAGTTTAGAATTCTATCATAGAAAGCATGCGAATGCGATTTTACTTTTACGAATCTTGGTAGCATGCACTTTAGAATTCTATATTCACTTTTCATTTCGGGAATTATCGTATTTTATGCTATTAAAATAAAAAATATTATGACATTTGTATATAATAAATGTATAACTTATATAAAAAAAGGCTTTGAATGGAATATTGGCAAAATAATGACATTACATTGACACTTTCGCCTCGAGTCGTACGCTTGCAGGCGAATATGCATGCTACCAAATTTTCGCTTCGTGGCGAAAAGCGAAAACAAATGCCTCATTTGATAGAATCTGAAGTGCGTGCTACAACTACAGAAATAAACGCAGGAAGTAAATTTTAAACAATAAAGTAAGATTATAATTTCATTATGTGACAAACAAATGCCAACAACAACAATCAACATAAGATAAATACCAGTACCTTTCTGTTCACTACATAGTAATAACAATAACCTTTAATACTGTTCGCAAAACACAAAAATTTGTCAGTTTGAAACCAGTTTCAAATTATGCACGCTACTGAAAATTTAGCAATTAGTTGCATTTGTTCTGATAACAAACTTGATAATGCCACTTATGCAGTAATAGAACATTAACTTAAATTTGGGTCCTCAGCTATTAACAGAGTCATACACGAACACTTGTAATTAAAATGAGTTATCAGTCATTTTGTGCCACGTCAGCTTTCTTATTTCCAAAATACGAAACGTACAAATTACTAAGAAACTTCAACATAAATAGAAAGTGACATATACCAAATGTGATTAAAAAATGCTGCAATAATGCAATTCATGATTATTTTGAATGAATTCCAAACGAAGATTGGTTGGAAACTTTTAAGAAGTGGAATGAATAATGAAATAAATTTTGTTGAAGGGAACTACTTTGAAGTTTAAACATAATTTAAAATAGAATTTACAAAGATATACTGAATGTCTTATTAATACTTGCCTTCAGTAATTCATTAGAGTGCCGGCTCTCAAGACATGAGCACGCTGACGTATCCGGGTTCGAATCCGGCTGAAGCAAGGCATGGATGTTTATTTTTCTACAGTCACTATAGAAAGTAGCCATTTGCACTCTCTTTTGTCAACGCAAAATGTCACTTTGCCGCTCATGCGCGACAAAGTAGAAAAAACGCTCGCTGTCCAAATTTCTAAGTATACAATGTTGAGAAATGTCACTTGTCTACATTCTTAATGAAAATGTTTAGTTAGGAACTAATGACACTGTAATTACACATTTATCACGTTCACAAGTCAATTTGACATATGTGCTGTCGGTATTTAACATAACCTAACAAAATGTCACACTGCTGTGAAAATGAAATAGGGCATTCATTTACAAAAACGAAAGTATAAAATGCTTAGATTAGATTGAATAAAAACTCAAGAAGAATGAAAATAACGATAAAATAAAATTAAATATAAAATAAATTGTGTGAACAGTTATGTTTAGTAATAGGAATGATTGTACACAGATGGCGGTAGGATAGTTGCGAGTCGTACTGACATCTGATCTCTAGTTAACTATTTATTTTGATTACAATAAAGTTATTAGTTATTTCGTTACTTAAATAATTGCGAGAAGTCAGTCAATGCACATACTTGTCTATATAATCACAAATTCCTTGAAATATTTGTTAATTTTTTCAGTGTGACAGGCGTGAGAACTAACCACACATTTTGCTACAAAAACTCATCAAATCATCACAAATCCTTGCTTCCACGCTCTAATTTTGTTTTTTTTTTATGAAATAGATGGCTAATGTAACGATATAATCATTTAAAAGCCTTTTTAAGTTTAAACCGTATCTTTTGTATTAGCCAATCGTTATTTATTGAGCAGTACTGTAAGTATAAAGTGTGCATTTTATTATTTTTTGTTATGGTGGAGGACCCCATTGTGGCGACTGTAGAAAAAATCTTGTGTGTGTTTCGAGCGCAAATGGACATTGTCGATTTCGAGAGAATGCCGCGCACCTTCGTCGCGCGGCAACAACCTCTCAAATGATAATGTCGCATTTTGCGCTCTTAATACACAAATAGCTATTATGTAAGCCCATTTTGCAAATGTTGAAGGATTAAAAAAAATCTATCATGATCTTCGTATTTCTCAAAATCTCGATATTCGATTTTAGGATGATCCCTAACCTCCCTTAATTAGAATATCGAAAGGTAAAAATCTGATGTGACCAGCCCATAACCTCCCGCTGGGTATTTAACCACGCAGTATAAAGAAAGCAGCCATTATGTTTAAATATTTTTGCATTCACACATAATTTTTATTTTACATTTATCAAATATATCATACACAAAATAAATTTCACAAATATTGACAAAAATAATAGAAACACTTAACAAAAATCAAAATAGTACTTGCATCTTGACACAAAGTCTTTTCAAACCCGTATTCTGGAAGCCAATTTTATTAGATTCAAATACATATATTATTACTACTTTCTCCTTAACACAATTTCACTATTAATTTTAAAGTAATTGCAACCTGACAGTGACATTTGTTTAAATATGTCAAAATTGTTATGAGAATATTGTTTTTGTTTGAGGCATAGGCAAAATGATATATGAAAATAAATTATATTATTAATTTATATTTAAAGTTATTTAGAGTTATTTACTAAATGCTATTATCGTAGAATTGAAGATTGTACCATTATATATCATTATTATTAGTAAAAGTTGCTGAAAAATAATATTCAACGAATTTTTTTCAAGAAAAACTGTTAAAAACTTATTCAAGTGATACTTCCGGTTATCCGATATACACTGAAATCTAATCAGCTCTCCCCATATTAGTGTAGAATGGATATACAAAATTTCAAAATTTTCTGATTGATAGTATTTGAGTAATCGTGTCCACCAGATTCGGGTTCTGGGGACATCAAAACGTGTTTATTCACTAAAATCTCTATGTGATTTTTAGCACGATCCCTATACCTCCCTTACCTAGGGTAGCGGGAGGTAAAAATTGAAAGAATATACAATATAATTATTTCTGTATCTGCGCCATCACATAATTAGAATGAATATCTCAATATAATGGTTTAATAATGCAGTATATGTGTGCAAGATAAAGTGATATCTCTGGTGTGAAATTTGGTGGCAGCACAAGTCGAATTCCGGTGTAACATGTGTGCACAAATTGGAGAACATGCGCAGCGCTTTCTATTGTTTCAGCGTTGTTTGGGAACACAACGCACATACGCACACAAACATATACACAACGCAACACCGGCAGACACAAACGTAAATATACAGCACGGGTTTCCTCTCTCCTCCCCCGCTCAACCCGCTGCATTCGAACACTTATGTCACTAATGAACCTCCAGTTGGGTACTGTTTTCAATTCCAGTGGCGTACGAGAGTTTTACCAGAGGTAAATTTAGCGAAATACATGAGACACACGTATTGCTTAACAAGATAACAAGAAGAAATTAGATGTTGTGGTGAATTAAATATGTTTAGCAGAAATATGGGGGATAGCAGGGGTCACTAAATGACCGGCTTGCGTTGTGACAACACGACAGGGCGGCCAACAGCCAGAGAAATTCAGGGAATCAGGGAAAAATCAGGGATTTGTCAGAGAATTTTATCAATTATATCACTGATTTTTACCTCGCTAAGAGAGGTATTGGAATCATGCTAAAAATCACATATCCAAATTTTAATGAATAAGCACGTTTCAAGGTCACTAGAATCCGATTTTAACATTTTTACAATGATGTGTGTATGTGTGTGTGTATGTGTGTATATATGGCTGGATGTTGGACGGACGATTCCTCAAAAACTATAAGATATAAGACTTGTTTAACTATGAATTCCTCAATCTGACATTCCTGGGAAGAGCTGAAAAGGTTTTGGTAACAATTGAACAACCGGAAGTAGTAGTTTTTAAAAGAAATTCTTCCTAATATTATTTTTTGAAAATTTTTGATGTTACTAATTTTGAAGAACAATTATGTTATGAAAAAAAAATCGTCCAAGAAAAGTCATGGAAATATCAGGGAATTGCAATCTTTGAAATCGTCAGCCACTCTGAACTAGTTCAAATCTAATTAAATAAAGTTCTACCCACAATTAAAAATGCCCGTTGCCAGTAAAGTACATTCTGATGCACGCCGGGTACAGAATGTCTCAATTTCGATGTTTTTACCTCTCGCTAAGAGAGGAATTGGTTTTTTGCCAAAAATCGCATATCCAGATTTTAGTAAATAACCTCGCTTTAAGGTCACTAGAATCCGATCTTTAACATTTTATGTGTGTGTGTGTGTGTGTGTGTGTGTGTTTATGTGTGTGGGTGTGTCTGGATGTTGGAGGGACGGTTTCTCAAATTCTATAAGACTAAAGGCCAATTTAACTACGCAGTCCTTAACCTGATATTAATGGAAGAGCTGAAAAGGTTTTGGTAACAATTGGACAATCGGAAATATTAGCTTTTTTAAAAGAAAGCTTATAAATATTATTTTTTTGGAAATTTATATTTATAGGTACAAACAGTGGCGGATTAAGGTATTTTGGCGCCAGAAGCCCTTGAATTTTTGTGCCCCCCCCCACACCTTCATTGGTTAACTTGAATGAAAAAAAAAAAATAATTCAAATTTTCCAGTAAGAAACCAGTAATTATAACAAGTAATTAAATATAATTATTATTTAGCATTAATCTTTTTACGCTATAATATCTATCTCATGTCTGCGCCTGCTAATGTATATTTTATAAAAAATCTGATTTTTTTTAATTCCTGGCATAATTTTGCGCCCTGTATAATTTTGCGCCAGAAGCCCGGGCTTCTCAGGCTTCTGCCATAATACGCCACTGGGTACAAATATTACAGAAAATAAAATTTTCTACCCGATACATTGAACATTTTTATTATATCCTCTGTAGATTTCGAAATAGATAATTATAAATATATAAAATGTTTATTGTAATTGACAGAAAAATTTCAGTGTCAAAAATCCAGACACATTACTGAAGGCTTTTTCTGGGAAGTACATTTAATACTTCTTATTTTATTATTAACTAAATATTTAAAATTATAGATACATACGAGCCCTAATTCATATTAGTCGGCACAGTCGCTAAAATTTTATTTTATTTAGCACATATTAATACAAATAATAATTAACGTTAATATCGGTTATTTTTTTTTTTTTAATAATATAGATATTTTGTAGTTCTTGTGCTACATAGCAAGAAACATTTTCTGAAATATTTTGTTGTTAAATATTTATGTTTCGCTAGAGATATAATTTAAAGTTACGTTGTATTGTGAAAATCTCTTTACTTTATATAAAAAATAAAAACTTCCTCCATTATTATTAGAAATAATAATATTTAAGACACGTGAATGAATTTTACAACTGTTTTTACAACATGTTTTAGGGCATCAGAAATACCTCCAATCTCGTCAATGAATTTGAAAAATATGGAACATTTAGGAAAGTATGAGGAAACTTATTTATAGAATGAATTAAAAAATATAAAAATATGTTAATAATAAATGTAATTAGAATTTGTGTGTGTGTTAATATGGAAATGGCGAGAAGTCTTGTACTGGCCACAACAGACCCAACTTTTCGAAAAATGTATCGAATTTAGTGAAATGTTTAATATAAAACAAACCTAATTAAATAATTTCATAAACGCGGATCATATTCGCTATAACTTTCGATGATTGGACTTAAGATTTGCGTAATTTGGATGAGAGTATTGCGAGAAAGAATGTTAATCGATATATACATGTTGTAGGCGTAGGGTTTGGAGTGAAAGTGAAAGCTTGCTAGCCCTTCGATGCTTTGCTTATGAATGGCCGAGCGCGGGCAGGAAGGAATTTAGGAGGCAAGCGGCAAATAATCCGGGACGTGTGGGCCTAACGAGCGGCCGGCATATAAAATAAACGATAAAGCATATTGGAAAAAGAGGGAAATCGCCAGCGTTGAATTATAGTTTTTTGGGGTGTCTGGCTTTATAACCTCACTCCGCGTCGATTTACGTCAGGAGGAGATGACATGAAGATTCAGGCCCTTTCTTTCGCCTATCCAGGGGAGGAATTGCCACTTTACTACGAATCAGTCCTATACAGGGAACAGAACTGAACGGGGATAACCTATCACTGCTATACCTTCCCTATTTACGACACGACACCGATAGGCACATCACACAAAAGTGATGAATATGGTTATTAAATATAATATTACACATTACCCCCGAAAATATGATAATCATTCAATAAAAATAAAAAAACAGCAATAATAAGAAAGTGGAAACTAGAAAATGTTGTTTGTAGGGTAATCGCTCAATAGCAGCTGTAGACACGTGTTTCACTCTTATTAGAGTGCAAAGTTATAATTTTTCGGTTTTCTAATTACTACGAACAACATTTTTCTAGTTTTTATAACTTTACGCTCACAATATATGTATATTATTTTCGTTTATATATATATATATATATATATATATATATATATATATATATATATGGATTGTTTAAATTTGTTTAAATATTAATTCCTTTGCATACTACAAGCGCTTGAAAGATTGCACGACGTTTCATGTTCTAATCAATTTAATTGGTTGTCTGAACATAAATACAATGAAAGCGCCCGGCCATTGGTGAGGATATGATATAATTGACACGTCACATGCCTGATTCTGAACTTTAAAAATTCATATCTTTACATTAAAACTCTTAGGTCATCTTTCAGGAAAAAAATTGTTATACATCCCCATTGAAGTCAGTAAATATGAATTAAGGATACGACAAACAATGCTGTACATATTTTGATAGGGTTTGAAGTGCTTCGGTTTCAATCAATTGATATCCTATAAAAGTATAAAGTTGTCCTCTTAAAATAAATATTTTTTAAAAAAAAAATGTTAGTAACTGCTCTCTGGGCTCTACAATTGAGAAACTTTTGGCGAAAATAACCTTACTCCATTTTTTTGATTTGAGATAAAAAAAAAAACTTTCTAGATTCCTTACTGTTAAAGATTTCTGTAACTCAATTTAACTCAGGATCATGTTTAAAAGTTTAAATATTAGAAAATTATTTTCTGGATGTTAAGTAATAGAAAAATAATCATTGATGAGCAATTATATTAATTAGTAATTTTTATAGGACTTTGTACGTAGAAACGCTCAAACTTTACAATTTAATAACTTGTGCCTAAGATATTTTTTCGAGAATAATATATGAAATCATCAAGTTGTTATAGAAGGTATCCTATTCTAGCACGAGTAAGAAATCCGCACACGAGCGCTCTGCGGCCAGTGGACGAACGAACCAGTGCTTGAATATTCTGAAACATTATATTTACTCCGTTTCATACCAATCGTAAATAGCAGTCACCAAATCGTTTAAAAATGAAGTTCATTCTAACATCAAGAAACGTGCTAAAATATTCTAAATCTGAAACAGGGAAAATACTTCTCATTTTCATTATTAACTCATTTATTACCCAAGCCAACTAATTTGACTTATTGAAAAAACCTGAACTTGGCTTAAAACATCAAGCTTTTTAAAATGTTTAATTTAGTTTGGCTTAAAATTTTTGAGGTTAGATTTGATTTTCTTGAAACAAGTAAAACTAGCCCATAAATTTGTAAAATCTGTTTTATTTCATACTTTTTCTAGATAAAATCTAGTTCCGTAACTAAATTAGAATTTAGTCAGAAAAAGGTACGCAATAAAAGCAATGGTCTCCTTTCTACAAAGTAAATGTGTTCATCTTTGCCTGATACTATTATTCTTGTTTTAGTTTACGTGTTTGTACTAACGAGGCATAACTTTAAATGTTTTATGTTTTCATTGTAAAGCTGAAACTTTTTCACAGTTTTTATTATAATTCTTTTTACTTCTAGTGTTTTTAACGTCCTCTTAATTTTCCCTAAAATATGTATACAGTTAAGTAGCATAATTAGAGAAAAGTTTTTCTCTATTTCTGCAAAAGTAATATGCAAGGATCGTATGACATGAACCAGGAAGTTGCATTTTTGTTTCTGTAAACTCGTGGTTCCTGTATTTTTCTGCTACACCAGCGCCCCTATCTCGATAGGGACCTTGGTGAACTATCAAACCGTTGCAGCTCTTATGTTCGCTAAAGGATACAGTTCTATTCGTTTTAAAACATGTTTGTTTTGTTACTATGTATTTGTTTCTTCTTTGTGAGCTAGAAACGCGTTTTGTTAGTAGTTGTAACTGTTTTAACCAGACGTTTTTGCTAATGAGATATACTGCAATGGGAGGGCACTTTCTTTTCAAAGTATAGGGTGTACGTAACTTTGACATAGATGGTACGAAATACTTAATTATACATATACGCAAAAGGCAAAATGTAAATAATTAAAACTCGGATTGACATTTATATCATCTTCATCATCATCTTGTTTTGAATTACGCCTTGAAAGAAACTTTTTTTGACCTTACAATCTGACTAAGAGAGACCTACCATAATAAAAAATAATTGAGCAGATATTGGCAAAAATCATCATATTCCAAATATTGTAAATATGAGTTATATACAGCACCATCTAGTTTCAAGAATACCAAACAGTTTGGTAAAACTGTTTCTTGTAGTACTAACACAATGTGTTAAAAACTCTGAGTAGGCTATGAACAGAGAAACGTATGTCTGCTCATTATTCTATTCAAAAGTTAAGTTCTCAAAATTGATCTTGAAATGTAATTTTAAGAAGAAAAGATAATAATGAAGAATACGTTGCTATTCACTGTTTTCTAATTTATTTGCTTTTCCAAAATAAGATTAAAGAAAAAAGCTTTTATTTCTTAGATAACATTTTTGACAAATTGACGTTAATTAAATTCATTTTTATCTACGTTAGTGCTTAAAATTGATGTTAAATTGTCTGTTTTAAGTTTGTAAAACGGTTGTTTAGTAACACGATTTCATTAGTCACGAGTGATTAAAATTTTTAAACACGCTGAAGCCTCATCCGCAGCTCCGAAAATAAAAATAAAATTATAGGTAAAACTAAAAATAACGATAAACAATAGATTCATATGGAAGTATTTACAGCTCTCGAAAATAAAATTAAACATGAGACATAAACACAAGGATTTGCAAGTGTTAAATATTTTACACAAAAATATGCACATACACAACAACTGTCATTTGAGTTGTCAATTTACGTTCTGGCAATAGGTTTTCAATTTAAATATAATTTTTAAAAGCTGTCTTAAGACAAAGGTTCGCATATATGATTGCGTACAGTGCTTTAAAAGATGTGAAGTTGTTATTGCTTGTTAATTATGAATATATTAAATGACAGTTGATATTAATTTACGTTTTATTTTCGAAGCTGTAACCACCAACCATAAAGTCATATTTATAATTTTATTTATGCACGGACGTATCATAATTTGACAATTATACACGAATTTCTTTGACATAAACGTCATTTTATAGCCCGCGGGCCTCATTATAGCCCGCCGGGCTATAATGAAACGTCAAACCAAATTATAACCTACAATATAAACAATTTAAATAGGAAACATGAAAATTAATTTTGTGATATTTATATGGAAAGCACGGAGATACACAAAATAAAACTCAGATGACATAACTAATAAACAATCAATAAACTGTTGTTCTCCGCTTTCATAGCAACACTAGATACTGGATGTACGAGGACAAATTCTTTTCGATACAATTTTTTTAATACTCATAATTTGAAAATTTTCATCCGTGCATAAAGTATTGTATGTACCACGCGAGCGTAACTTGCTTTTATGGCCTTTGACGTGTTTTTATCCCTCGGCTTACGCCTCGGGCTCAAAACCCCGCCGTAGGCCATAAAAGCCTCCTTACCCTCTTAAAACATAAATAATTATTATATTTCTTATTTTAATAGCTGTGAATGAGCCTTAAATTTACAAAAGGTATGAAATCACCAGGGTGAATATTTTGTTATCATATCATGGTAAAATTCTCATTTAATATTGTGATCTTAATTCATAAATGAAAGTATTTTTTATATTTATTGGGTTTTTAGATTCTATCGTAGATAAAATAATGTACGATGCACATTCGTAAAACATCTTTAGTCACTCATGAATCTTACAATCCTCGCTGTGTTTGTGTTTTAATGCTGACTCATTCAGGCTAAAGCCTAGCTTTATGAACTTGTATCGAAAATAACTAGTAAATTAGTGGTCATTAGCGCAGCTTATAGTTAAATTGTTGGTTAAATTGACAATATCGTATCGAAATAAAATGTAAAATGAGTTGCTAAATATTGCAGTCAAAATTTCGGCACGCACTTTTTTGTTAACCTCTAGTTAATACATTAATTAGGTATAAGCTGTACAACTCGGCATAAGACATGAATTTCTTTGTTCATTGCCTACTCCGAATTAGTTTTTCTTTTAACACACTAAGGGCCGGTTTTTCAAAATCTGGTTAAAATTTTAACTAAGAGTTAAATAAACAAAATTGAAACGAAATGAACAGCTAAGTAAATGACAGATTTATCATTGCTATCAACAAAACGATGCAATATTGTTTACTTAACTAGAAGTTAAAATTATAACCATAGATTGAAGGACCGGCCCTATGTATTTATGTATTACAAGTTGATTTTCAATAATATCCTTCCTCTTAAATTGCGTGCTCTGTGTTCAAATATTATGTTATCCTCATAACAATATAACCGCAAGCAATAATGATCAAGTCATATTCGAAGTCATTAAACTGAAATTTGTTCCCCAATGTCAAAATTCCATTTGTACATCCCCTGGTTGTAAATGTACATTTCCTACATGACTCGGATATTTGCGCGCAATTGACGTACCCCAAATGCATAATATACCCATCAACAATTTTTACATGTATATGCCTCAACACAATTATCATAATTCATCAGTAGGGAAAGATCCAAGTTGTCTATGGGTTTGCTTCCCCTTCTAATATACAGGGGCGTCACACCAGATGAATGTGGTTTATGACAATAGAGATAGAAAGTCATACCACAGAGAAAGAAATGAAAATTTTTGTAAATCGTGCAGCGATATAGTCAGAAGTTCTTTAAGTCGAGGCCAAATCTTTGAAGTAAAAAGTAAATAAATTTGTCAATGATTCAATGATTGATATAATGTGGACATCATTAAAAAAAAAATGAATGATATTTCTAGAAAGTCTTATGCCCGTTTCCACCGTTGCACTACACTGGGTGCATACTTTTTTATGAACCTTTGGAAATTAATTAATTTTAGAACAAAAGCCTAAATACAAAAAATGTTCAGAATATTGCATCTAATTATCCTAAATTTTTTTATATAATAGATTCTCGTCATGAGATAAACGTAATAGATATTTACACACCAAGTGAGCTAAGGTAATGTTTATCCATGAGAAGAAAGTTTAGCTCACGAGCCCGTAAGGGCGAGTGAGTTAAATTCTTCGAGTGAATAAACATTCTTAGCTCACGTGGTTTGTACAATATTTTATTCAATTTTGACAAAATACTAATAAAAACCATTCTAATATTTACTTTTCACAAAATAAAAAACTGATCAGTTTGTAGGCTGAGCATGACAATCGTCGCTGGTAGACGTCAAGTCATGTATTTAAAATGCTTTATTGTCTGTCATTTGTGCCGTGAAAAATAATGAAAATGGCTGATAATGTCTGATAAATATTATGGTGTTATTTTCGTACCTGATTTTATTTTAAATGCGTTATTTGTCGCAGAGTGAGTTAATATTTTGTGAGAGTGATTTAAATTTTTCTTAATTTTTAGCTTTTTTACAGAGTGTCATTTTTTTTTTCTTGCATTATTTATGACCGTCTCTCGATTTTCGGTGACGAGAACTATAGTATATTTGCACGAATTCCATTTAAGAAAAACGTTTTTAAATATGATGTCATAGCTTCTGCACTCTCACAATTATTCGCGACACAGTCAAATAATGCATTTCTGCAAAATCTGCCATATGTCACACTTGAAAGGTAACCAACAGTTGCACAAAACGCAAGCTTGTGAAAATTTTATTCATAGGAGATAACAATAAATTCAATATATTTTTTTTTTCTTTATCCGATTTATCTTCCTCAGCAACATTATATTCATATTCAATATCGTTTAAAACATAACACGAAATATCACAATGGATATAAGTGTCACTTAATGTAGTTGAGCGGTAGATGAAGTTCGGCTTAAACGTCACATAGATAAATAAAGTGGAACTTAAGGTAAGGTACAATTGTTATAGTCATTTAAGCGCCACAAGTTGAACTAGTAACAGTACAAACAGACATGTCCATTTGCACCCCTGACATCTAGATTTTAAGCTTGACTTAAAAGAAATGCAAATTGAAATTTTGACAGAAGTATGCTATTACGCATGAACCTTTAAAATTTAAGCGTCAGCGGGCATAATTGTTTTTCATTAAGCTATATACATTGACCGGTAAAAAAAACCGGCCACTTTAATTTTTTTTTTTAGATAAAAGTCACCTTAAGGGAAATATTACAACTATATAGGGAACTAAGCTGATATTTTATAGGTATCGCTAATTTAAGATGTTTATTACATTCTAAAATACCTTTAGTTTTAATTTTTACTAATTGGATTCACTATTTAACAGTATTAAAAAGTTACCGTTTAACTCAATGCCACGATGGTTAAACGACACAATTCAAGCTGGAAGAGGACATACAGCAATTAGTAATAGGGCTGTTGCAAGAATTTTGATATGACTTCTAAGTATTAAATTTTAAAAGATATTGTTCTTTAAAGAGCCTCAAATTTAAAAATATCACGAAATATCCTTTAGATATTTTACAATTAATTTTTGAAATTTGGATAAAATTTTGAATAAGTCACGTGATCTGAAACAGAATGTGACGTCAGAACACATACATCATCAGCGGTTCTAATTGGTCCGTTTATAATGTAAAAATTTTTGTGTTTGGTGTCAAGTTTATTGTCAAAGTTGTCAAACAAATGTCAAATTTTTAAGATTGGTTCAAGTTGTATAATATGTAGGTAATAAAAAGTTCAAAATAAAATGAGTAATTTACGATATTGTATTGTGCCTTCTTACAAAAATACTGTTAGGAACAAACCTACTATAGAGTTTATAAATTTGTCAAAAGATGCGATGGAAAGAAAATTGTGGCTAGAAGCAATAGGTTGAAGAGCTGATAATGTCAGAAAAATCGTGTTTTCATGATTGTGAAGATCATTTCATCTTTCATCCACCTTCAAGATAACAGTATATTTTTGTTGCTTCACTTTATGTTCAGGGCAAACTTTACATCTACTATACAGATATTTTTTCTCGACATAGATCTGCATATCCTATAGCAAATTCAATGTAAGAATCATAACCAGAACCTTAAAGTAAAATATATTATCAATTTATATAGTAAATCCAGTTCTTATATTTTATTTTATCTCAGATCTTTAACACCCCTTATTTCGGTAATAATAAAACAATCATTCTCTGATATAAATTCAGCCACCATCCAGCTACTGACCTTCGGTAAATTGTCCGACTTAGCTTGAGTGTAATTATTATTCATTTACAATGAGCAATGTCGGCGTCAAATGTCAAATTAAAAGATTTTTTATTAACATGTGACAAACTGTAAGCCTACGTTTATTTATGTAAATAATATGAATAAACCTAGGTGATGGAAAAACTATTTTCTTATTGGCTATTAATGATGTAATGTATGTGCTTCTACGTCACAGGAGTGGGGGATAGTTTTTCAGGAAGCCAATCTTTTTATTTAATTATTTCCACAAATAACAGCAAATTATTAAAATAAAAATTATTACTAAGAAAATCATTGCATAAACTTTCATTTAAAATAGTTTTTGAAAAATGTGAAACAGGCTCATTACAAGGAGACCCATTAAAAAAATCTTATTGAATTGTTTCTGTTACTTTTATAAATTAAATTTATTTCTGAGCTAATTAGTGTATCCCGTAAGTATTTTAGAATGAAATAAGCACTGAAATATATACTAACCGTGCTGTGAAGCATATTGAAAGCCTGCTGCTGGAGTAGTCGGCAAACATCGAGACAGTTCGTTAGTAGACGGAAGCCTGCTGCTGGATTAGTCGGCAAACATCGAGACAGTTCGTTAGTAGACGGAAGCCTGCTGCTGGAGTAGTTGGCAAACATCGAGACATTTCGTGAGTAGACGGAAATTATTTCGTGTGGCGCCTGTTTAAATAAATGAAGAATAATATGAAAACAAAGCGATCAGCTATGATACGAGTTATTCGGCTAGGTTCGGTTAGGCACGAACGTGCGCGAACAGGACCAGCCATTATTGTTCAATGAGCTTCAGTGCAGCGTACGCTGATAGGTAGAGTATGCGAGTTCCAGTTAGTATATATTTCAGTGGAAATAAGTATTTTAAATTCAATAATTAAAAACAATCAGCTCAGAACTATTTAGATATAAAATATCCGATTAAAGGGACCTTCATAAAAAAATTCCAAGTGGCCGGTTTTTTTTGCCGGTCAGTGGATATATATATAGTTTAGCTTAGTTTATTCTCAAAAACAAGAGAGGTCGCTAATAATTGGAGTTAAAAATATTTTTTTTAAATCGTAACAAGAAGAAGGCAGCACTATAATGTTCAATTATTTTTTGTGACACTAATCTAAAGAGTAAACGAGAGCGTTGAAGTCTTTTCTAGGACATTCAAAAGCTTTATTAAGAGCAACAATAATAGTTGGTAACTTTTTTTTATTTATTTTTTGGAAAAAAATATTTTCTATTTCGTGACAAATACTCGTGAAACAGAAAAAGTAAGTGACAATGACAGAACTCGCCGAGAGCAACAAAATTTCTTTGTAACAATTTTTTTTTTTGAATTCTCATTTTTTAGTATTTTCAGGCAAATAAAGTTTTTTTTGCTGAACTGACATCTAGAAGGTTTTAAAAAAAGTTACTGAGAAATATTGTTATTCTCGACGAGTTCTATCACTGGTTAAATTTTCTATACTTATTTTCTGTTACAGCCTATAATAGAAAATAAATATAAATTTTATTCTTGTTTGTACAATGAATGATCTAATTTCGCCCTGTTTCAAGAATATTTATTTCTTATGGTGGTACAGCATTACAAAATGAACTGAAGGACAAAGAGAGAATCTACTACATAAAAAAATCATCTTATTAATCTTTTCTTTGGCAGTTGACATCTGAATTAATTTTAATACTCGTTTATAAATACTATCCCAATCTATGTCATGTGGGTGAAAGTGTGCGAATGCTACGATGATACCATTAACTCGCGCTATCTGGAGCGATTCCCGAAGGCATTAACCTGGATAGCAGGAGGGCTGTGGAGGAAAGAGAGGAAACCGCGCACCGCACCGCAGCGGGGGAAACGATCAGAAATATCCATCAGCGTGCGAGGGAAGACGCACGGATTTGCGGTCGGAAATGCGGCAAGAAGTCTATGGTGCATTGCCAGATATGCACGACGGAAGGAGCAGAGGGGATGTCGATGTCATACGATGGAGATACAAAGAGGCGTCATGCAGAATCGACAGGATATTGCGACATCTACTAATCTAGTTTAAGAAATAAATTTTGAAAAGATCGTGTCACCCATTGGGATTCAAACCCAAGACCTTCACTATCGGACCAATGTGAAGGTCTTGGGTTCGATTCCCGATAGCTGACATGATCTGACTTTCTGACCAGTTTCTTGGTTATAATTCATTCACTTTTACTGCTACCTCTGGTGCACCACAGGATTCTAATTTGGGACCATTATTTTTCCTACTATTTATCAATGATATAACTGATGTCATCCATTGTAGTAAATTACTCTTTGCCGACGATTTGAAAATTTTTCATCCGATTCTTTCCTCTTCTGACTGTGACATTCTACAACATGACCTAATTAATCTTTCCAACTGGTGCTTGTCCAATAATCTGTTTTTAAATCTATATAAATGCCAAATAGTCTCATACTATAGGAAATCCTTGCCAGTTTTGTTCAACTACTCATTAGATAATAAAATCTTAACCCGAAATGATGTCGTTATTGATCTTGGAGTAAAATTCGACAAGGAATTAACATTTGAGCCTCGTTCTTTCACTAATGTAAATGCAATCGTTTGTTTATTTTATTCCTTGGTACGATCTAAATTAGAATACTGTTCTCTTATTTGGAGTCCTTTTGCTGAAGTCCACCAGGATATCATGTCTTATTACCAGTTGCTAACCATATTTAACTTTCTATCCCTTTGCGAGCGGATGTAGCATATATTCTGTGTACCATCTTTCTAAGATAATCCACAATGATGTCGATGATCCTCAGTCATTAACCCTCATTAATTTTCACGCACCTGTGTACCTCATTAGATACTCATCTACTTTTTACTTACCAGCAGCACGTACCAATATTTTGTTCTCGTCTCCTATTAATAAAATGTGTTTTTTATATAACTTTAAATTTTCGTCTCTAGATATTTTCCTTCTATCGTCTAAACAATTTTATCACTGTCTTTTAAATTCTTCACTTGGTCAAAATCATAATTCCTAGTTATTATTTTCTCGATAGTCTATTCCGTTTCCTATCTACTTTTGTTTCTCACCTTGGTTTTCCTCTGTACTTTAATTGGGCTATGCCTGTTGTATGGAGTATTTTAATAATAATAATAATAATAATAATAATAATAATCTTTCCACAATTTATTTCTAAAATATAGACTGTTAACTCTTCGCTAATTATAAAATCTGCTCCAATCGAGGGTCCGATAGGGCCAAGAGTAAATTATGTCGTGTTCACAGATGTTTAAATGTAGTAGTAATTGCAACCCCACATCGAGTAACTTGATGAATAAAATATAATATCCTCTAATGAGAGGTGCAATAGCAGTACGCGAAGTGAAAGCATTTCAGCCATCGTGATAGATCAGCCAATAGCTTATTCAAATATCAATTTATAGACATGCTTGTATAGCTTTTTTCAAGAGCTTTCATTTGATATGTCCCAAGGGGTATATTGCGATTTAAGATTTAAAAGTTGAGAGTGGTGGGGATGAGATTAGAATTAAAAAAAAATATTAATAAAATGTGGCCCCGTAGATGTTAAAACATTTAACGTAAACCGGGTATGTCTATCACAATTCGTTTCAAAGTTATTAAGGGTGGATCATCTTAAGCGCACCACCTGTATAAGAAATGCTCAAATATTATTTCTTATGTCATCCTTATGTGTTACGTCAAAAGACACTATCGTTCCTGAATTCCTTAATGTTAGGGTGATATTGTTTTTGATTTGTATTCTTAATTATTATTTACAGGGTTGTAGTTTATCGCTACGTGTTATATATTATATTTTATTTTTGTCCTTATGAAAAGTTGCATAAACTGGCCTTAAGACATATACAAGATGATGATCAGCACTCACATACAGATTTAAAATCACACTTTCGTAATTCCCTGCTTCCTTAGTTGCTAGTTACTTTGATAAAAAAGTTTCAAATAAAAAGTTGTAAAGATTTAAACTTCTGCATCTGAGTCAATAAGCAAAATTTGATAGCTAACAGTTTATAAAATGTCACATTTAATCCCTAGGCAGTAATTTTTTTATTTATATAGCAACTGTTCAATAAACTCTGCTGTAAATCTGGTATTTTAGTGCCTAGTTAAACAAATAACTATTTTTTGCCGGCTGACATTAATAGAGCGATGTTTTGACGGCTAACAGTTTGTAAAATATCACTTTTACTGTCTAGGCAGTAAAAATAATTGTTTATTTACATAGCAAACGTACAACAAACGTTTTGCAATGGTGATAACCTTAAAAATTGGTATTAAAAATAATCACTAACAGCCCGATTCACAAAAAAGTTTAAGCTATTCTTCATTTTTGGATTATCGAATTCTACGCTAATTTTGACAGTTTATATCTGAAAATATAGACTAATCTATTTTTAGTATCTACCTCTATTGATAATATCATGAAAATTAAATTTTAAATACCGGAATAGAATAGAATTCACTAATCCAAAAATGAGGATTAGCTTAAATTTTTTTTGTGAATCGGGCTGTAAATTAATATTAAATTTAAAATCGGCAAAAAACATATTGTGTTCAACACGGCACTAAACACAGATTTACAGCTTCGACAGCATTCATTGCAGCCTCTGCTGTAAATCTGGTATTTTAGTGCCTTGTTGAACAAATAACTATTACACAGAAAAAAAAGAATTGAAATTTTGTCTAATTATAATTATATATTATTTTATTGAGCAATATGTCTAATAATTTAGTATAATTTACAAATCTTAATTTATAGATAGATAATAAATATGTTGTAAAAAATCGTTAATTTAAATATGTAAATAGTTATTTTAATTTCTTATTTTATATAATTTTACTATATTTTGGCTTCATTATTTTTGTCGTGCAATTTTCGGTGATTTATTACGTAAGTAAATAAAAAATTTAAATATATATTTAGCTAATTTCTTTATTTATGTTTAGTTCAATACTAAATGTAGTCATTTAATCTAATTTTGTATTTAATTTTACTATAATTTGTTATTACAAATTTAGAAAATTTAACTAAATCAACTTTGATATTTTAATGAAAACATATTAGTAGGCTGAAAATTACATATCGCACCCCGGCGAGAATAGTGACACAAGTCAAAATTTAGAAATTCTAAGTTCGTCAGATAAAATTGGTCAAAAATATGCTTCAAATAATCAGGAATAGTGACATAAATCAAGATTATATTTTTCGACAGATGGAGCTAATGTCGTTTCGTTTCGAGCTAATGTAAGTAACTTTACATTCAAGAACTGTCTTCTTTAATTTAAGTTTTACGCAAAACTATTTTTTTTACTTGTGTCACTCTTCTCGGGTGCGATATTGTTTAGTTAATTTAACTACAATTTAGATGGTTATTTTTTCTGTGTACAAATCTAATTTTGTATTTAATTTTACTATAATTTGTTATTATAAATTTAGAAAATTTAACTAAATCAACTTTGATATTTTAATGAAAACATATTAGTAGGCTGAAAATTACATATTGTTTAGTTAATTTAACTACAATTTAGATGGTTATTTTTTCTGTGTACAAGTTTAGAAATGGCAAAAATTAAGTTTGAAAATGTCGAAAGTGACCCCTAAAATCGTGATAGCCATGAAATTGAAACAAATAACTTAACAAATGGTTAACGGTTTATCTGTGAAGTTAGGTATGTAATTATTGCTGCAATATAATGTTGAGGGATGTTGTAGTATGTTATGTTGCGTAGCAAGTTAGCAGTTAGTAGCAATTTATCGTTTGCAACTGCGGACAAGATCCATCCCTGAGTGGGTGTATAAGTATATCGCGAAACGATCACGAGAATTTATCACCTTTTAGAGGAAGTTTGCAGAAGCCATTGGGGTAACGGGTAAGCAAGTTTCCCTCAAAGCCGGGCAGCGAACCGCAGAGCCTCCTCAGCGCCTCTCGCGGCGCTACTAGTAATTAATTGCTTCGTTTCTCGGGGTTACGGCGGAGAGATCATCTTCAAACAACAATTAAAACAAACCGTAATTACTTTGGCGTAGTATTAAATGCGTTTGTAGTGTCGTATATAAGTTTGAATTTACTAAACTTTATGGCCTCACATATCAACCCTTCAGGCAATAAAATCGTTGTACGCATGCGCAATGGCAACAGCAATGGCGACCGCTTTATCGTATCGTACCTAATGAAAAACTAATTTATAGTTTGGCAAGAATGTGTCAAGTGCTGTAATTAATATGGAAATTTTGATGATGTATGCTCATTGGTACCGCGACCACATAATGATTTATTATTTCTTAACTCTGACACTTTCGGAATTCTAGACTAAGTTATCCCAGACTTATTGTTCTATCCCCATATTACATTGCAATGTTGCTTAATTTACGATGCATTTAGATTAAGACTCATCAGGCGAAGATAAATTTCATTCCTTGTCTTTACTTTTTAGACACTATGTACATCGTAATGTACTTGTTATCTTTGATAAAATAATATATGTAGGATATTAGAAACGCTATAGATAAATGAGCCTCATGTCTTTATAGAATCACCGATGGGTCGTGCGCGTGAAGCAGAAATTCACCAATGGGTCTTTTTATTCAGCGCCTTAAAAACAATGAATTTCAATATAGCGTTCCTATTTTCACCGGTTAGTTAAACAGAAATCTGTCGGATCCATCAGGTTTGAGTGTCGATGGATTTGATAATTTCTGATGAATTAGTAGTGGTGATATAGTTTTCAGGTTATGTACATAAGTTTGTTGACGTTTTAGTCGGTAGTCAGTGAAGAAAAGTCGTGAATTATGAACAGGGTTCGAAAATGTCATGTTATTTATATAAACATCATATCAAGCGATATATATCGAATATATATCCGATATATATCTGATATATATATCATTCTGTGAAATATTTTATTATTAAATAAAAATACACACATTTCAGACGTAAACTTGTATTTAAAAACTAAATATGTACATAAACTTAATATATGATCTTGGATAATAATAGTACAAAAAAATAATAATTTATAACAGAGTTGAAAGAGGAATTTCTTCAAATGAAGAATCATTTATGAGATCACTGTGACCTTCAGTTGAATCTGATGATTCCCATGCCCATCCGAGGTTGGTCTTCTTCTCGTTAGTCTTAGGGAGGTATTAAGCGATCTGCTCATGTGTGATATTTTCGGAAGAATCCAGATTTATTCAGAATAAAATAATTGAATATATCGTGATATATATCCTCCGAACCCTGATTATGAATGTGGTAGAAATAATTTCATTGCCTTTATCTCAATTTTTTTTTATTTTTTAAATTATTAATAGAGTTTCTAAATTCGAATCAGTAGAATTTTCATTGTGGAAATTGAATTCGAATCATTTTAGTAATTTTCCCAATAAAATAGGTACTCTCCATAACTTCTCTAGTGACAGCGACAATTTTTACTCTAACCTACAATATGTATAACATCCAGCACCTTTTCATCAAGTAGTTTCTATTTTCACCATCTCTCTGTTCTGTCACCAACGATGAATTTGTCGATGAATAAAAGAACTTGTCTATTTACACTAAGTACGAGCCCCATCGCACCGTAGTTCCCCCATTTGTTAAAAATTCAAAAAAAATCTTTCTTATTTTATTATTAAATAAATATTTATAATTTTATATACATATGTTACATATACTTATACCCTTCAGAAATAGGTACCACCAATCTCATCTATGAATTGGAGGAATCTCGAAAATTAGAAGAATAAGAGAAAACTTGTTCATAGAATGAATTTAAAAAATATAAAGATATATGAAGAAGATATGTATTTTTGTGTGTACCAGAAATGTTAAATGTGCACAATACTTATTTAGCCTAATATGGAAATGGCGAGAGGTCTTGTGCTGGCCACAGCAGATTTTTTTTAGTTGAAAATATTTTTCATATCAGATTGGTTCATATCACATGCAGATTGCTGTGCTTTCATTTGAACAGCTAACAAATTTAATATGGTTACTATTACTATCAAACTTTCAATCCTAAAGGTGAAAATAAAATAACTACATTAATAATTTATTGAGCAAGAAAATGAACAACAGCGATAACGATTTTTCCAATACTTCGCCTGAATTTTTTGAAACTGCAATTAGTTGAACACTAAATTTATTTGCTTTTTAAAGAAACGAGTGACTATAGCGGCCGTAAAGTGAAAGCGGCCGTGAATTAAAGCGGGTGTAAAGTACCTACTCTTTATCAGATGTCAGAAAAACGTCGCCTTGACAGTGAATTTGCTATTTTTCTCCATGTTAAACAAATAACTATTCTGAACTTTTTCAAAGTTTTTTATTATAAAAACGGAGTTCATCTTTCTGTGTAAAAATAGTAAGACAAATATAAAAAACATACCTATTATCATTATTTCTACCTATTTTTGAATCTGTTATTCTTTGCGTCTCACTATATTTTCACTAATTATTATCTCATTTGTTAATGAACGTATTTACGTTGAATCATCTATTTCATTCTACGTAAATATTTTTGATATATGCACATTCAATCAACAAACATGGAATATTACCTTTCTGTTTATTTTTCTTCATCGTACGCCTTCACGTTAAATATTTGTTATATATTTCATATTAATGTATATATTTAAAATTAATGCATATTAAAATAGCTCATCACAGTGATTTACATAAAATTCAGATATTATACCAAAATATACAACAGGAAAATATCAGTCCGCAACACAGAAAAAACTCAGAAAGATGTAGGTCTTTTTTACGAATAAAACAAAAATATGTTTACTTTATATATATATATATGTTACGTATTTCTCTCGAATCTGTATAAAATGTTGAACATTATTGAAATAGTTATTCTATTTTTTTATTTGCTTGAGTGTGTGAAATTGAATACAGCGTAGCGTGTTCCGAAAAAGTTCATGTACAATATGTAAAATTCACCTATGTTAGATTCTTAACTCAAATTGTTACATGAAATTTCATGCAGAATAAATTGTATTTCGTGTAATTAATAATTCGTTTTTATTGCTTAAAAGTTACACACCCTTACATTTATATTGTAACGTTTGTCAATTGTTTAATGTGAGTGTAGTAATGTTGAACTAAGTGTTTTTTTTACTTAATTTATTTTACTACACTAACATTTACACTAATATAACAGTAACAGTTAAACACTTAACATAAAAATTCGATTTATACCACAACACTAATAACAATTATAATCGCAACCAGTGTTCGTACCCTATAGATTTGTCACCTATTTACTAACTACCTATTTAAATACATATTTAGTTAATTTCTTTATTTATGTTTAGTTCAATACTAAATGTAGTCTCTTAATCTAATTTTGTATTTAATTTTAATATAATTTGTTACTACAAATTTATAAAATTTAGCTAAATGACAATTTAATGAAAACATATTATTAGGCTGAAAATTAAAGATTTGTTTAGTTAATTCAACTACAATGGGGGATTACGGCTCAATCGAATTAAAGGAAAATAGTAAAAAAAAAAGAATGTATATGCTGAATAACGAATATTAATAAAAAGAATGAAACGGTATAATTGAGATATTTCGGAAATAAAGGGTTTTTTGTTATAGCGCTTCGACACTAATATGAAAATATTTTGATTGGCGACCGAGAAACCGCCTATATTACTATATTACTACCAATGGAAGTTAAGAAATTCAAATTCGAAAGGAGGGGCTAACATTCCTGTACTACAGTTTCCAAACAGTTTTTATTTTAACAAATTTCTTGCATTAAATTTAATAATTTAAATACACCTGTAATTATAAAGTATGTAGACTTATACAGTGTTATAATATTCATTTATTTTTATGTAAATATAACTTAAAATAGCATATATTTCAAGAACATTTAGGTCCATGATGAAAACAGTTTGATATAAAAACACATAAATGTGACTTCACGTCAATCTTTTCAAAATTCGGGAGACCGTAACTCGCTTATTAATAGGAATTTTTTCACCGGATTTTCATCAATAGTCTTAGTTTTCCTAATATTCAGATGAAATTATAAAAAAGAAATGGTGTAATCCCCCATTTAGATGATTTTTTTTTCTGTGTAACTAGGAAATAGTGTTTATCTGTAAAACATAGGCTCCAGGATTATTTTATATATTTATCTATAAAATATATAGAAAAAGTATGAATGCATACCTGTAGAAAATTTAATGATCTTTAATTCTTATAATAACGAAAATCGTGTAAAATTGCATTTAATGGTATTTTTCAAAGAAAAACTATTTTGAGCTTCAAATAAAGTGTCATTTCCGGTTACCTGATTTATGCTGTTAGAATAAAATAGAAATACAAGGTTTCAGAATTTAGTGAACAGTATTTGAGTTAGAGCGTAGACAAAATCCATACCCACATACAGACATCATCGTGAAAATATTAAAATCGGATTCTAGGAACCTTAAAACGTGATCATCCCAATACTTTCCTTACCAAGGGTAGCGGGAGATAAAAACCATCGTGCAAAAAATATTTTAATGTTGCATATATTTAATGGGGGGTTAGAGTCAAACCAGATATTCGATTTTGATAAAAACAAAGAGTCGTAAATCATCTGTTTCACTTTTTTTGCACTTACTGTACCAAAATCTTTCGTTCGCGGTCGCGAAATTATTGAAATAGCGCATCAATTTACTTCCTTGCGCGTCAAATGTTCATCCTTCTCCTGACAAATTTGGTGGAGGAGTATTGTAGGTTCGGATTGAAATCTCGGTTTGTGGGCGTGCCTCGACACCGGCAAATATCAATTTGCGGAGTGTCGCACGCACTTATAAACGTATTAGTGTCGGTTCTTTCCCTCTCGCGTGCACTCACTGAGTTCCTGCCCGTGATATCTTGTGATGTCACCAGCCCTTACTCCGCCCCGGACTCTATTAAGGGCAAGGGTTCGATCCTCGGAGGACATTACGGTACCCTTTATATCATACGGGATTAAGGACGACCAGTAGCGTAGCACGCAAAATTTTCGATTGAGTTTCTATGAAATAAATAAATAAATAAATAAATATATATCAACCTACTTGATTGAATAAAAAATTTAACCACAGAGTTACAGAATAGGCCCGATTATACCCACACAGAAAAAAAAACATCTTTAATTTTCAGCATACTAATATGTTTTCATAAAATTGTCTTAAGTTGATTTAGTTAAATTTTCTAAATTTGTAGCAACAAATTATAGTTAAATTAAATACAAAATTAGATTAAATGACTACATTTAGTATTGAACTAAACATAAATAAAGAAATTAACTAAATATTAGGAATGACGATGGGTACCCGGGTACTCGGTACCTACCCGATAACATTATTATCGGGTATAAAATTTTTTACCCGCTTACCCGAAATATACCCGCTGCCCGTTAATTACCCAATACCCTTTAATTACACGAACAGTTTTCAGCTCCCGGAAAGATTGTATCTACATGAAAAGCTTTTTATTACCATCCATAGGTATTTAATATAATTTATGTTAAGTTTTTTATAGAGATATAGTATATTATTTATATTACTTTTTATTTAATAAATATATGTAAACAATAATTATGAATTTTATTAAAAAGGAAACTGCTAATATAAGGGTAACTGGTAATTACCAAATTAACGAATTATGTACTTAAAGGATAACGGGTAATAAAAGAGTATCGGGTAATTAACGGATAAAGGATACTATCCGGGTAGTTGTTTCGGGTACTCGGGTACCAAAATTATCGGAATTCGTCATTCCTACTAAATATATATTTAAATTTTCTATTTACTAACCTAATTCAATAGATAAATCCCCGAAAATTGTAAGACAAAAATAATGAAGCCAAAATATAGTAAAATTAAATAAAATAATTAATTAAAATAACTATTTGCATATTTAAATTAACGATTTTTTACAAAAAAATTATTATCTATTTCGGATTAGTTAAAGTGCTAAATTAAGATTTGTAAATTATACTAAATTATTAGACAAATTGTCTAATAAAATAATATCTAATTGTAATTAGACAAAATTTTAATTCTTTTTTTTCTGTGTACGTATATCATCATGACTTTTATTTTAATCACTGCTGGATATATTATCACGCACCTTTTTTATGTAAAACAATGCGTATGTTAGGTACTTTCCACATCAACTGTTAAGTATTGCCTTTGAAATTAAATAAATACTTACACCAGTACGGCATTTGCTAATTTTTAGCATAGGCCTTTCACAGGTTTTAAAAACAGATGAAACTTAAACTAGTGCACCACAAATATCAATTCTGTTTTTGTACAAAATACAGGGTGTTTGAACAATCAGAATTAATATTTAACTAAATAATTTGAACAAATTTTAACAATGACATATGAATCGCGCGTACACTTGCTTCTTGTTTGACTATTTAGTCCATGGTAACAAGTCCACGGGTCTTTATTTGTTTACCAAATGCCGATAAACCATTCTATTTTGACAGCAATGTTTATAAAAACTATATTTATTCTATAAAGGTGAAAATATAAGGCATAAATGGTCCACGTGTATTGTAAAATTCTTTATTACGGACGTTTCGGGCTTAGAGCAAGCCCAATATACAGTAATAATTAAAATTTATGACAATTTTTTTTTTTTAAATTGTATTAGACACGATGACATATATCTATATGAACAACGTCGAGAACAATTTTAAATACAGCATTTCAACAACCATCCAAATCAATTTGGAGTTGGTGAAATACAATACACGTGGACCATTTATACCTTATATTTTCACCTTTAAATCATTCAACGGTTGGTCCTTCCACCCCTTTCTTCAGTATATTTATTCTAATTGGATGTTGATGCAGACATGCGCAGTGCGGTTGCTTATACCATAATTAATTCTTGCAATAACTAAAATACCGCGATTTGAATTTCTTCTTTTCAGCCATAGTCTAGTTCTAGATGAAGTTTAATAATCTTTTCGGTGTCAGTTTTCTTTGATAAGTTATGCCACACTCCATAAAAACTGGTAAAAATATTTGTAGTGGGATATCACTACTTATACAATACGAACTGATTCTAGTTCTAGCGGATATCTTTTTTTTGCAATATAAAAGTTGTTCAAAATTAGAAACTGCGCCTACTGACTCAAAATTGATGCCAAATATCTCACTAAAAATACTAAATAAATTTAATAATTTGTAAGTTGCTTAGGCCATAGAAAGAAAACTGGCTGTATCCAATGTTGCACTTTTATCACCCTAAGATTTAAATCCTAAATTTATTTACCCTAAATAACGTCATTATTTAGGATATTAGCAATTAGCTTTTAGGGTTTTGCAGGAGTACTCTATGCTTTAAAGTTAATGCACACTAATTAAACAAATCTTGTACGTTGCTATAATTTGTACAAAACGTCAAATTTACTATTAAAGAATAGCTTCTTAGCCTCTAATTTATGAAATGTAATATTAACATTTAATCTGAAGCATCAAATTCAATCGAACTATATAATTCATTTTTGTTGTCGTAAAGTATTACCATACAAACCAATGGATTTCATAAGTGTACCATTCGAAGTTGTATTTATGTGAAGACCTAAATACTAAATGCCAAAATGGGACATCGGGCACAGCCTAATTACGATTTTCGTATTTTTCATTTTGACAGCATTTTTTACAAGTTAACTAATATATAAGATAATAAGTTGAGCTACAGTGAAGGAAGTACAGTAATAAAATAAAACATTCTTTTTCTTCACAAAGTTTATTTAAACAAAATGTAATGTACAACTGTTGATGGCTACATTGTAGCCGAAATGTATATTTTGTTTAAATAAACTTTCCAGTTTTACTTTATAATTAACTAATATATTTCACTAATATTTTGAGCTCACTTTTGTACTTATATATTTTGTTTTAAAATTAACATGTTCAGAACAAAAATAGTCAATCGGTATAAGATAAAAACTGTAAATAAACAAAAGTCTTCTGAAACAATCTCAGAAATAATAATAATAATAATAATAATAATGTTAGGAGGAAGTAACGCCGTACTTGTTGATAGATAAAATGTATTAACGGATTTCTCGGCGGTGATTGTTAGGAAATATATTGTTGTTATTCCATGAAGTAGTTAATTTTATTTACATTCCAATATTTCGTTACATATTTTATAACTTCATCAGGGAAACTAAAATGTACATAATATCTTTTGTGAAGGTAAGTTATACAGAATAAATTTAGTTGTACTTACAAATAGTTATAACTGGTATAATCACTTGCCAAATTGATAATTTCAGAAACATTCAAATTTGTTGTTGTTAAAGTTTAAGTTCTATACTGATTTACATGTTATTAAAAGGAATTTTGACTATATAAATATTAGATATAAAAAACTGGTAAAATAATAATAATAATACTAATGAAGATTATCCGAATAAATTTGTTGGTGGTATAGTGGTTAAATTAAAATCATTTCTCATTTCTTGAATAAACAAATATGGAGTGACTAATCTACATTTCCATTCTAGTGTGTTGAAAGATGACTAACCCTTCAAATATCCTTGACTTTCAAATTTCTTAAAAGCCCCATAAAATTTCCCATCCTCTGAGTCATACTTTTGCCTTTCTTTACCTGCATTTGGGGAAACTAAACTACAAAAGAGATAAGAGATTGTGTTTATCAAAACAAGATCTGGAGATGAACGACTGATTGCTGCTACATTGCAGTCTGTCTAAGCAAAGAAAAGAGAATCTTTTGCGCGACACTGGCGCCCTCTGACAGCTGCCAGGGCGGCCGAGAGCCTAGATATATTTATTAAAAACATCCCTCGGGTGTCCAGTACACTCACAGTCAAATCTCACCCGTTATAAATGGTTATTTTTTGCTAGTGGACGTTTGGCGCTAAAAATAATGATAAAAATGATTCGTAGAAATAGCATGTATTTATCATACATGTACATGCTTTGTATTTCTCCTTTTGTTGACATTTAGGGGAATTTAATGTCTTCATTTTGTTACAATTATTTGTTGAGATTGTAACAAAACGTCCATCTCGACTAAATCTATAGACGCTAAAGTAAATATTTGGAGTATAAGGGAATATAGCTTGTGTATTTTTAGGAGGGTATTTTTATTAGGAACGGTAAATTTTTGATGAATTATATTCTGAAAACAGCAAACGCCTACTACGATATTTTTACGAATATAACCTCTAAACGAGATTAAGCCCGTATGACAAGATCATAATTCTTTTAAGAAGTTTGTTACCGAATCTTTTAACAAAAAATGCAAATCGAAATTTTAACAGCAATGCATAATAATAATTCGACATTTCATTTCGATGCAATATTGTCAATTTAAGGAATGCTTAGAATTAAAGTTACGTTGGTGCATATACCTATTAACTAATATATTGCGGATCCTTTGCTTTTCTTGAAGGAAACACTGTGAAATGGAAATATCATAAGTCTATCTCACACAAACACCCAACCGCGAATTATGCGCATGCTTGGAAACCTTGACTACCATTGGCAAACGAGGAAATCATGATCACTTTTTGCGAATCACAGAGTTCTGTTTATTAACGACTAGCGCGAGAAATTTTAAATTTAAATTTGAGAAATTAAACAATGTACTTACTATTTATTTTGTATGAAAATTCTTGAATATAAATATTAGTAATAATATAAAAAACATCGACATATTCTAGTGCTAAATTTGAATTAAATAATTTACTTTGTTGTACTGTAAAAATAATAGGAATACAATCTGGTCAGGATTAATTTATTTAGGTGACAATAAATTACTGTATGAAACACAAAGCAAATGCTTTCGATGTGCAACTACAAATTGAAATGAAATCAACGTCAAAGTCAAACCATGTGCTCGCTGCATCACCAGGGCAGCGTTCCAAAACCAAGAATACCTAGTTTTGGCGTAGAGTATGATATGTTGTGTTTTGGAACGAATGAGAGTTTTGTTGATGTAAAAAATTGAAACTAAATTAAAAATAATTTTAAAAAACTAACAAAACTACTTATAATTACAACATTAATGTCAAGCCCGTAATAAAAGCGCTTTTATGGAGCACTCTCCTCAATATAATGTGAAAGTACGCTCCATAAAAGCGCTTTTATTATAAAAGTATGCTCGTAATACACGCCAACGTATTTACTTATGTTTATTTTCAACCAAAAGCATGTTTTCTTCCTCAAGAAGGCAAATTACTTTCATATGTTGAGAATCGTGAGCATCTACGTTTGAAAATATTGTGGAGTAATTTCTATACCCTCCTCGTTCGTAGAGTAAACTCTGGCTGTTTTGGAACAGGTTGAGTAAACTCTGAGGTTTATTATTATATTTGATTTCTGAGAGTAAGGTTATTAGTTTTGAAACGACTTTGAATAATTTCGTACTCTAAGAGTAGGATTTTGGAACGCAGCGCAGCCAGCGACGCTGTCAGCGTTAGCCAATAGTAGTCAAGATTTCCGAACATGCGCATAATTGCCGGTTGGGTGTTTGTGAGAGATGGACTTATGCAGAAATGATATTTCCATTTCACAGTGTTTCCTTCACCTACTCTTATGGGAAAGATACGAGCATTAGCAATATATTAGTTAATAGGTATATGCGTTGGTGCAACCGGCCATTAATACACCAAGTGAGTCAAAATGATTTTTCCGTTGTAGGTATGTTAATAGGTTATATTAATGTATAGAAAATCATTCAGTAATGACCCTTATAAATGCATGATTTTTTATTAATATACGATTTTTATACCTAACCATAGATACCACATATCATAGACCATTCCAGAATGACGTCACCTGCCCTCAACAGCAGTGATTTTAACCTCACTTTTGAATATTTTTAAAAATTATTTAATTATATATATTATGATAAATATCGAGAAATTTTGATTTTGATACAATTCATTCATAAAATTAAACCATAAATTTTTCCATTGCTCCATCATTGAGTATATTATGTATGAAATTTGTTTCTGACAGCTGCCCCTCACGAAATTCATTTGTTTTGGACTGATCTATTGCTGAACAATTGTCAAAACTTATGTGTAAGACGTTAGGTTAGTCTAGGCCTAGATATACCTAAAAATTGTTATGGAATATTTTTTAAAATGAATTATTTAAAAATCTTATAATTGGAATAATACTACCTTTTTAATTTATATTCTGTATTTTGTATTAAAACCCAACGTTTCGGCACCATAAACTGGTGCCTTCTTCAGGGGAAATTGACATATGAGTTCTGAAAGATATTTTAATAATTTAAAAATCTTATGATATATATATCGAGAAATTTTGATTTTGATACAGTTAATTCATAAATTTATACCATAATTTTTTCCATGGCTCCATCATTGCCCAAAATATGTATGCATTTTATTTACGACAGCTGCCCCGTGCTAAATTCATTTGTTATGAGCTGATCAATAACGTTACTAACCTAAATTTTCTTGTTATAGAATACATGTTATGCAGTGAAATACGGTCAACGAAAAAATATTGTAACTAACACGTGTGTTAATTGGCGATTAATGATCTGAACAATTAAGGCGTCAGCGTAGCGAACGAGTTAATATGCCTGAATCATTAATCACCCTCATTAACACACTTGATGGTAAAATAACTATTTATTAATGAGAAGAAAGAAGAAAGTTTATTGAACGAGCCTGTAAGGTCGAATGGATCAATTTCTTCTAGTGAATAAACATCTTTTATTTATATAATATTTTTATTATTTAATTCAATTGTGATGAAATAATAATAACAATCATTATGAATTTAATTTTGACAAAATAAGAAACTAATCAATTAGTAGCCTGTGCATGACGATTGCCGTTGTTATTTATGTGAATAACTTAAAATTCAGTTAGTGTTTAAAAAAAAAAATTATATCACCGTGGGTTAAGTTGCACCATGCACTAATTTAGCATTATTATCTCATTGAGTACATGAAATTTTAGTGTGGTAATAATTTCACGAAAGCGCTCAATGGGATAACGAGGATAGTTCATATTTAAAATGAGTGCAGTATGGTATATGGTGATAGACAAAATTTTGTGCGATATTCATAAGATACTATATTATTAACGCACTATGTGATTACCCTAACTCGCTCTGTGGGCTCGTAGAACAATTCACAATACGTGCGTTAATAATGTCTACATCCCACTTATATCGTAAATAAGTATTAATTCACAAGCAAATAAACAGTTACTTATAGTTGTTGCTATGGAGCTAATAATAACACTTTAAAACGGCATAATGAGATCATGCACAACTTTTTTTTATAACTTTAAACGATAGAGTAGTGCAAAATAATAGACCCGTATTTTTTATTTTTCCTCAAATCGATCTTTAAACATGAAAAAATTGTAATTGAAAATGACATTCTTTAAAACGCGGTTGCTAGACTCCCGCTTCGTCTCTTGCCCAGTGACGTCAGATATTCGAAGCAACGACCATTTTGATTTTCACACTATTTTAAACGTCAAAGTGACATTTAAAGATAACCTGAAATTTATGAAAGTAAGCATGTCAATGAAATAAGATTGCCAATAAATATTGTATGTTATCAACGTAACACAGAAATAAAAAATAATTTGATCATACTGAACGATAAATTAGACTATCCTTCTTCGATGTAAACAGAAGAGTGTACCTTTTCTTTTCTTTTGTATGACCTCAATGAATAAAAAAAAAATTATAATTGTATATTTTGGAGTCATACACAAGGTGTTTTCATCTCTGGCTAACAGTCTGCTGTCAGTTTAAATGAAAAATATCGCGTCGAAAAACTAGCACGTGACACGTTTAAAATCTAAATGATGTTGGTGCAACCGGCCATAAGACATTTAATTTACACTACCTATGTTGCTGATAAATTCTGTATTTGTTAATTATTCAATCAAATCCAAATACTGCGACAATAGTCCATATTTGCGTACATTGTTAACTAAGCTTTATAGTGTTAGTCCTTCACAATGAAAATTGTGGATCCTGTTGCCAGTAAATGTATCGCGTTGACAGACTATCCCGTTGATGTTCGATACAAATTGAAACAAAATGGCGGCATCATCAAATATAACGGATATCCGGCCGGTATATACATCCACCGATTTAAAATTGCGAATGCGATGAATAGATTTGAATCTATCAAAACGTGCCTATTACTCGTATATCGTCCGAAAAATCAACTGACCTTCGAAAAAGATTGAATCAATATAAAACAAAACAAAACAAAATTGTTTTACGCAAAACCTCTGTAAATTTCCTCTCTTTGCTTGTTAACTAATAGTTTGTTTATTTTGTTTCAGGTACGTGGAGTAGATCTACTTTTGTGAGTAATCATTTTCCTGTTTCTAAACATTATGAAAGCCGTTTCACACTCATAAGTTTGGAATACTTATTACTTAAGAATATCTTCATGCTAGAAGTTTTAGAGAGAGTATAGGCGAACTCTATCTTTTCTTCAAGTACTTTAAGTTAAACTTTAAATTTATGCCGGAAACTTAACATAAGTCAATTTATGATTCTTTTATCATAACTTTAGGAAGATTTCGTGTCTTATTAAGAAATCGGAATGTCTTTTTGCAAAGGGAAATTTTAATTATAACTTCATTTTTAATTTATTACAATGAAAACTTTTTTCTTTTATATATGTACCAGTATACATCAATAGAAATATGCAAATATTTGTATCTAAAAAATATAGTATTTAATAACGATTGCTTATTTAGAACGTACAAAAGTAACCCTCAACAATCAACCGTTACTTGAGAATTAAATACTGCATTTTCTAATATTTCTAAACAGCTGTGCACACGACAATACCCTAGTTAATAATAATAAAAAAGGTAATGTAAGTCCACAATTCATTTTAATTAATAACAAAACATTATCTTATAAATTTAAAGTTAAAGAGGAAACTTTTTCATAGAATCAATTAAAAAAATATAGAAATATGTAAAGAAGATATGTGTTTTTGTGTGTAACAGACATGTGATGTACAATACTTACATAGCCTAATATGGAAATGGTGAGAGGTATTGTGCTGGCCATAACGGATTTAAGCTAAAAATCCCATATCCAGATTTTAATAAATAAGCACGTTTCAAGGTCGCTAGAATCCGATTTTAACATTTTTACAATGATGTGTGTGTGTATGTGTGTGCGCGTGCGTGTGTGTGGATATGTGTATGTGTGTGTATGCCTGGATGTTGAAGGGACGGTTTCACAAATTCTATAAGACTTAAAAAATATTTAACTACAGTTACCTCAATCTGACTTTCCTGGGAAGAGCTGAAAAGGTTTTGGTAACAATTAGACAACCGGAAGTAGTAGTTTCTTTAAAAAAATCTTCTAAATATTATTTTTTGGAAATTTGTTATTACATATATTAAAGAACATAAAATTCTCTGTCAATACATCGAACATTTTTATTATATCTTCTATAGATTTAGAGATAGACTGAATTATAAATATATAAAATAATCCATTGTATAATGAATCAATAAGCCTATGGAAACCAGTTGAAAAATTAAAATGTTTGTAATTGACATAAATGTCAGTGTCAATAATCCAGACATTACTGAAGGCTTATTCTGGGAAGTACATTTAATATTTCTTATTTTATCTTTAATTAAATATTTAAAGTTTGTATGTGGACAAATCGAAATGGAATAGTAATATAAGTAGCTGTTGTTGTAACGAAGAAAAGACTTCGTGAACATCTAAAATTGGTATAAAAAGAAAGGGGATTTATTTATAACCCAAAGTATGTACAGTATCAGTGTCAATGAAACACGCGCTTACTATACATATAATTCATCACCTTACAGAAATACCGCCAATCTCGTCAATGAATTGGAAGAATATCGATCATTTAGAAGAGTAGGAGGAACTTGTTCATAGAATGAATTGAAAAATATAGAATAGATGTAATTAGAATTTTTTGTGTGTACCAGAAATGTTAAATACAATAATTATATAGCCTAATATGGAAATGGCGAGAGGTATTGTGCTGGCCATAACAGATTTTTTTTTTTTAATTTGGAAGCAATAAGTAGTTTCGAAAAATAAACTTATTCCATCAATAGTATATTTTTGGTATAAATTTCAGTAAACGATGTTCTGTTTCTTGAATTTGATCGTCCCTTGCCTGTGGCAAACTCATATCTTGTAACATTAGTGGTATGATTTATCTGTTAGTTTAAGATGATGTTCGGACTAGTGATTTATCATGGCTCCGATTTAAATTCGAATAACAAAGCCATTATCCTGTAGCATTTCCATCACGAAGTCACACATGTTCTCCGCGCTGCGCATCGTTTAGCCTCGGATAGCACAGCATAGTGCTGCTATGTTGAATTGCTGTCTGCTCCATACGTGTTATTGCTATGCATTTGCTCCGTGATGAACAGAAGCGTAATGAAGCTTTCACCATCCCGCCAGTAAAGCTATATTTAGCAAGATTTAAATCTTCATTGATGGGCGAGCAATTTGCACCCGCCAATTAAAGGCAGCGACGGTTACGTCATTATCCTATATATTATTATAGCAAATATGCGATTATAGTTCTGAAACATTGTGTCATACACTTACGTTTCTCATAAATTCAATATTTTTACGATGATGTCTGCCTGAGTGTTTGGTTGTGTGGATGTGTGTGGCTGACTCCTGAAATATTATAAAACTAAAACATGAAATTTCGTACTCCTTGTTTTATCTTTAATAAGAATAACTGACTCCCTAGTTTTTGATAAAAAATGCACAACGAAAAGTATACTTTGTTTCAAAATATTCCGTCAAACATATTCAATACAATAATGGGGTCATTTACCATATTTTTCAAGTTCAACTTCATATACAGGGTGTTCTGAAAATGGGTGAAAAGCTTCAGGTAGAACGATTCTTTGATTAATTCTGAGTCGATAATCCTAATGCAAAAAATTTGTACGGCCCTTCGTAAAGCCGGTCAAAGCCATCAAACTTGTAAATGTGCAACTAGAACTAAGCGATTTTTTAACAATCTTTTACGTAATATCATTGCTCTTTACATTCTAGAAGAATTGTCTAAAATTTGATCTACGTAGCTAAACGTTTGATATCAAATCTTTAAAATTTTAACTTTTCTAAAATAGATTTTTTACCTCCCGCTACCCTTGGCAAGGGAGGTATAGGGATCGTGCTAAAAATCACTTATCGAGATTTTAGTAAATGACCACGTTTTAAGGTCCCTAGAATCCAAATTTAACATTTTCACGATGATGTCTGTATGTGTGTATGTGTGTGTGTATGTATGTATGTGTGTGTGTGTGTATGTGTAGGGATTTTGTCTTCGCTCTAACTCAAATACTATTATTCAAAAAATTATGAAACCTTGTATTTATACCCTATTCTAATATGAAAAGAAGCCATTAGATTTTGGTGTAAATCGGATAACCGGAAATGGCACTTTACCTGAAGCTCATAATGGTTTTTCTTCAAAAAATACCATTAAATGCCATTTTTTCGCATTTTATGTCTTATGAAAATTAAAGATTATTGAATTTTCTACAGGAATGCATTAATACTTTTTCTATATATTTTACAGATAAATTTAAAAATAATTTTTTTTATTAGTCGCGAAGCCTAAGATAAACACAATAAGTCCTTTGTTCCACAGTTCATATTTCAAATGAATGTAACTGACAGTAAATGTCACTGTCAAAAAACTAATCACTTCAAATTAATAATAGTGACATTTTAAAAAGAAAATAGTAAATAAATCAATAGTTTTATGCAGTGGAACAGTTTGCAGCGTTAGTAAATACGTCAGTATGTATTTAAATTAATAAAAATGGATAGGGATGTGTGTGGAAGGATGATTGTTGCGTAACTATTATTGTGGTCCAGATGCGGTTATTCGCTACCGAAAATCAGTCACTTTAATATGTTCTTATGTATGAATGCTAAATGATTGTGGACAAGGCGAAAGAAGAATGTTGTTAAAGAGTGAAGTGAGTTAGCTGAGCTCTTACTCTTATCCCTTTTCTTATTGTTACTATTGTTTCCGGGTTTTTGCTAACCCACTAAGTGGGAAACGCGTGATTTTATGTATGTATGTAAAAATTAAATAGCGGGAGGTTTTGTGTTGGCCACATCAGATTTTTTTAATTTGAATACGTACGACAACCATGTATAAAACAGTTTTTTGTTTGAAACAGAAATTATAAATAATTTGTCAAATTTTGACGTTTATCAGTTGATTTTTGATTTTATAATTTATTTCTTTTTGTATGGTGAATGAAACATTGGATAATTAGAATGTATACCTTTAACGAATACGCTAATATGTATTATTATTTTTGTTATTTTTATTACTACATAAAATATCGTTTACATTGAATTTTTTTTAATTAATAAAGCAAAGCTGACATCTTAAGTAAATAAATTCAATTCCCTATTTGAATTTCCACTGAGTGTACCTGTAAAAATAGTGTTGACATAAAATTCATACTGATTTGAATAGCTACCTGATAACTTCTATAACAATTTGATTCGGTGTTGCCAAATTTACATTTCTTTTAAGTAGCTCGTGTGGCTTTAGGAAGGGCCGTACAATTTTTTTGCATTAGGATTATCGACCACCTGAAGCTTTTCACCCATTTTCAGAACACCCTGTATAGTATTTGGTCTTTGTCCGATTTAAAAATTATTTGTAAAAACAGAGAAATTAATTTTTTAAAGTTGTATATGTTACTTGAATTCCTTTCTGATGACGTAGAATTCACGGAATGACATTAATGACGGAATTATCCGACCAAAGCCGAACCTGTGTATTCTTAACAAGTTGTGTCATTTGTCATTTCATTGTCAACCACATCTTGTCATGTTTGCTTGAAATCGTGTCGAAATGGATCCTTAGACTTATTAAAACAACCAAATACAAAACAATTACATATTGCAGACCTTATAAAACACTGACGAGAAGAGTACAGTTCTATTTCTTCAAATTAAATAAATTAACCTCTCTGTCACAGCGGAGTTGCTGAATATCTGTCTCCCCTACATCAAAACTAATCATGCTATCTCTCTTTTCCGTCACTTTCTAATGCTCGTGATTGTGACGTCACAGCTTTCAAGGGCATTGTATACAGGGCAAAAATAACAGTTTTCAGAAATTAATTAAATATATTTTATGTTTAATGTTTCATTTTATTTTATTCTGACAAAATTTGACATCAGTTCTTATTTATTTATTTATTTTTTTATCATTACTGACTTTTCATCGTTTTTAACCTTATTCACAGACAACAGATACTATTAAGATAGTCAACTGCAATGATAAAGTAGTAGGCATTCATGCCCTGCAACACTAGCGCTCGGTGTCGTAAGACATAACTAAAATCAGTATAGCGGGTAGTATCAGGGATAGTCTGCATCCCGCATTACTATTGAGAATATATTCATTCTTTTTTTATTAATATAGCAATACACAAAAAAGAACAAAATATATATTTGACAAGAAATAGAACGTATATTTATTTCTTAAAATTACATAAGGAAAATATAAAAATATAGTCAGACATCCTTTTACCATAAGTTGTTGGGTATACAATTGTGAATCAATTTCGCCCATTGCTTCTTATTCTTTGCCATCTTTCTAGCGTTTTGAATCGTCGTATTTTTCTTCTCCAAGATCTTCAATATTAACTTAACCCAGTTGTCTTTAGGTCTTCCTCGGTCTGTTTTTTTTTTTTTTTTTTCATCCATATTTGTCTCACCGGTCTAGCTTCGTTCATTCTGATCATGTAGCCCCACCAAGCTAGCTCTCTCTGGTCAATGAAGTTCAACACAGACTTACATTATAATTTTTCTCTAATCATTTCATTTCTTGTTTTATCTTGTATTTGGATGAGCTACTTGTTTAATCCAAATTTCGTAAATTTCTTCTTCATAAACAGGAAAATGTTTTGTTGTATTTTCAACATCACAACCTGGCACACAACAACCTCTTGGCATTTTGCAGAAGCAAATAAACAGAACAATATAAAATAATACAATAATGAAGAATAACACTTCACGAAAATACAATTTCAAATTTGAATTGTCAGTATGACTTGCTGCTAAGCCGCCACGATTTTAAAATCACCGAACATCCGAACAAATACGAATTTTAACGAATTAATCCGAACGAAGCACTACTAGCGCTAAGTGTCGTAATACATAACTAACCGAAAGTCTCAAGGTCATGCTATATAGTTTATTTATTTATTTATGTATTTATCCATGACGACAAGCAACTCTGTGATTAATTTAATTGTTCCTCATGGATGGTTGCTAAAAAACTCATATTATTAGACCATTTCTTGCCCTGAAGAAGACTAATGTATTAGTCGATACGTCGGTTTGAAATAAATACTTTTACTGCAGACTTCTTGTCCTATTATTTTCCTTCGGGAGCCTTCATCCATTCCTCAGTCGATTATCGCTCAAGTTCATTTGTAAATATCGTAATTATGACGAAGCGGCATATCGGTAACTGCTTTCCAGAATTATATTCATTCCTGTGTGAAATTCCTCCATTTGGTTGCGAAATCCGTCCCTTAGTCCTGGTCTGTTCTCCGCCGCGGGTACTTTGAATATAAATCGACAGCTCGGGCCATTGTGAGCTTCAGGCTACGATGACTCGAGATTGGATACTGATCAAGATGAATGAACTGAAACATCGGGGCCTCTCATCTTCTCCCATCCTTGTCTCTCCCATTACGCCCTCATATCTCCATCTCTGCCACATGTGCGAGGGAGGTGAAGATGCTTACACGTTTTTGAATTTAAATGTAAATGGCTTCGTTATAGAGAGGTGCGGTCGCACAAATTTTGAATCATCAACGGTTAGTTTTTAATAGCGGAAAGAGTACTTTCATAAAACTGATAAGTTGGAAATTGTTGCTTTTTTACTAGTTTTTAAATGGCTTCGTTATCTAGGAGCGTTCCATCTACTAAAACTTAAAATAAAACATTAAAAACCAGATGGCCTTAAAAATATAATGTACAAACACAATAAACATATTCGTTTTACTTAAAATTTTCTCAGCTCATTTAAACATGAGGGTAATAGTTATTTACATTACAAACTATTTATATGTAGGAAGTAGTTTTTCTGGGGGCCGTGACGAAACCAAGGCCTGTTGGCAAGTCCTCCGGTTTAAAAGAGCATTCTGACTTTTCTAAGCAATTGTATGCGCCACTTTTAATTATTTTTCTCAGTAACATGAATCAAATTTTACCATTCAAAACAATTCTTTCACATCTATAATGCTGTGTTTATGCAGACAATGAAATTGTAAAATTAAACTAAACAAGTAGAAACAATGGGCAATAGGCTACTTGCGTGGTACTGAAAATCCGATTTCTGTCACTATATACGTAATGTTATATTGAAAACATATATAAAAATATAAATTTTATTTTAAACCAAAATACTAACCTCCAAACTATTGTTGAAACGTCAAACAGGTGATCTACATTACCCGCACAAACATACCATTACTATGGGACGGCACCACGATTGGCTTTGCGACTATTCATTGGTGCGGCGTAATTCTACGTCATACATGGCGGGAATTCAAATAATCAAATTTCATTATTTTTTTTCTGGCTAATTAATAAAAATTTTGTCAAAAGAAAAAATATGGGTAGCAAGTTTTTACCTTCTCTTCAAAAATATTAAATAAAAAAAAGGTACGCAAGTAGCCCATTGTTATCAATGACAACATTTAGGCAACAAAACTGAAGAACTAAAGTAATGAAACTAAATTAAGAAGTTGGCTATTTTCAACTTTTAGTGTAATTTTATAATTTCTTAGTTTTGCGCCTGCGCCAGATGACAGATTTTCGCCCCTAACCTATGAAAATGTACGATGCAGAAAAGAGCGACGAAATACTAATTGGACTTATTCAACAAATTGTTTACCTTTATTTTTTATCCTATATAAATATAATGTACCTCAATAACATTTTGAATGTTAATTTACTACATAAACGACGTTATTTTAGTTTAATTTCTTAATTTAGTGGCTTAATTTAATATTATAATTTACATGCTGCATAAACCTAGCATTAATTTGTAAAAAACTAATAAAAACACATCTATTTTTCTTGATTAATATAGAATTTTAAATGAAAATGGTTGCTTTCGTAGAGATTTTACTCATTATTTACACATTTACCAATTTGTAAAACTTTTTAAATATAATAAAATAAAATAAATTTATCATCACGGCATATTACCCATTTCTGAGTGTGCCACAATCTGCTTTATCGAAGATATCGGTGATGATGATTACATATTTGTACCGTGCGGGCGTTTACCACGCTTTACCTCACGGGCACTCATTGCTGGCGTAGAAAGTGCACCACAGGGGTCACTTTTGTGGCATTTAAAATTCGAAATATTTATTATAGGACGTCGCAGTTTGAAACTGCAACGGTATGGTCCGTTTGTTGTCGCCATATTATCATAGGAACACCAAAGGGCCCAATCATCCAATTTCTTAGGACTTAAGATAACAGCTCAATGTGAATAGTAATTTTTGGGATTCCAAGATTTGTTTTGATTTTTGATTTTACCTTGAGTATGTAACAAAAAATATTCTGATCATTCTTGCAATAAGAAACATGTGAATATTTGTTCAGACCTGTTCAAGCAAGTTAGCTTGAACCAGATTTTTTTCTGGATATAACATTTACGTAATAAAATAAAAAAAAATATAGACGAATATAGCAAAACAATTACATATTACCCTTCGCTTCCTTAAAAATAAATTGTATGCAAATAGTGAAGACAAAATAAAAAGTTAAAAATTTGTTGTCCTATGTTATTAAATGTGGTAATAACGAAAAAAATAACTCTGTAGGTAATGGAAATTATATTTGTCATAATTTAAAAGAAAATAGTTTGCATCGTTTTAAAATAGACTCTATAAAAGCACCTCATAATGACGTTAACATTTGATATTTCTATAGATCAACACCACTAGATGCCGAAGCCGGAGGTATTCCACCATAACAAATTTTTTAAAAAAAAAATCAATTTAACTTAAAGTATGGCTCAATAAATAATAGTTAAAACAATGAAAACATTTTCTAAATAATTACTTAACGAGATATTTCACATTTGCTAAAAGGGGAAATTAACGTCATACAATTGTTATCTTTCTTTCGTAGCGTACTGCAGTGTGTCTGAGAAAGACAAGTATAGGGTGAATGTGACGTTACATTGATTTCTCGAAAATAAAATACTGTTAAACTAGGAACAATTAAGATATTTTATACTATGAATTGCTTCAAAACTGAATGAAGTTTTATTTAAAATAATAATAATAATAAAAAAAAAAATTGAGTGGAATACCTCATTATTTAACCTGTTTGGTATAAAACAGTATTTTATACGAATAATACTAATTTTAAACTACCTACTTATTAATATTCTAACGTAACCCCAAACACAGAAAGCTACTACTCGGTTGCCATCTACTGGTACTAATTCGTCGCTAGTTCACGGATTATTTTATTTTCAGAAAAACTAAAAAACTGTACTCGTACAATATAGTTCATTGAGTACTACATACAAATTAAAATGAAAAATGGGATTGTACGCTTCCTATTAACTTCGCTCAAAAGTCCCAAGAGATGTTCCTCATTTCCATATGTGTATTACAGAAATCCCTGGTGATATCAGCTGGTAACTGTTCTGTGGGAGTGAAATATATCATCTTTTGCAATTTGTCATGAATAGAGTTGTCACCTCGGTTGTTTCCAAATGTTCTACATATAAAAATATAACTTCTATACAGTCAGTATACAATCTTAAAATCACATATAAATCAATACTTCTTTTTTTCGTCAATTTTTAAGAATTTTTAACTTTTACAGTTAAACTACCGAACACATTTTTGTTTCGTGTTAAATTTTGTAGAAATGTTATTAAATAAATATACCTCACTGTTCATATCATTATTCAACTAAATAAATAGTATTAAGGAAATTGGTATTATCTCAAATAGTGGAATAATGTATTTTTGGTTATAATATATTATTATTTAATAGAAATTTATCGTATCCGGAAATTCGGAAAAACATTATCTTTTATCTACTTTTTATCTAATTTAGCTACATATATTATATTATTTAATACTATTTAATGCTATTATAATATCTATAATTTTCAGGAATTTTGGCAAAATTAGAGCTGAAAATACGACAGTTTTGTTGTTTATAATAAATTCTATTATACCGATCGGAAATTTGTTTTCATTTTGCTGATAGAAATAATAACAAACTACAATCATTTTCATTCAATATTCCAAATCAATCATTTTTACTATTATTTGACAAATATTGTTTATCTTCCATTCGTTATTTTCCTGGCTATAGGTATTTATTTGTTGTCTTCATAATGTCAAAATTTAATTATCAGAATTTTGGAAAAATTGTATTATTTATTGGTCTCATCACAAGTGATAAACGTATGAAAAATAGAATCGAACTTAGCCTCTCAAATTAGAACCGGCTATCTAAGGCACATAGCCACGCAACCCATTAATAATAAATTATACAGTCTGCAAATTTTAAAACGGGTCATAGGGCTACATAGAAGAACAGCTTTTTAGACGCCAAAAGTTTCGATATTAATTTAGTAAAAAAAATAATTGGTTCCTATTATGAAGAAAAAAATTACGAATATTTTAATGCCAAACACTTTACATTTCTGTGTCATGTAAAGCCAGAAAATAAATTAAATAATTTGTACAATTAAGAAAAAATATGATTATCCATGAAACTGACAGTAACAAAACATTGTCATTTTTTTTTTAGTAACCTGATAGAGGACAGTTAAAGATTAAAGTTATTAATATATGAACTAATACAAAATAACACAAAATAAAACACTAGTATATTTATTTAAGAAACATTTATTATTTATTGCAATGGATATTTACAATTAAAGATGATCTACATATAATAAGAAATAAGTTATAAGAAACGAGAATAACTGCAAACCACAATGGAACAATTAAAATCATTTAATAATTTGTAATTTTTCTTCATGAGACAAATTATCCACGATTTTTTCTTAATAAAACGAAAATAATAATAATTTTACAAATAATGTCTTAAGTCAACAATTGTTTTGTTTTGTTTCTATCAGTTTCACGGCTAATGAAATTTTCCTTAATTGTGCAAATTTTTAAATTTATTTTCTGTCTTTATATGAAAAAGATATCCAATGTATTTGGTATCAAAAAATTCGTAATTTCGTTTTTTTTTTTTTTTTCTTTATATTACGCACTAATTATTTTTTCACTATGCACAGAATTATATTCGTATAAGGATTTAATTTGTTATGAACATGACACATTAATCTTTTAAAAGTTCAGTAAATTAAATTAAAATTAGAAAGAAAAAAACATTCGCAATTACTAGCTCAGACGGATTGTATTTTTTTGCATCTGAAAGAAAATAGAGTAAATTGACAATATTGTGCATTGTGCTTTAATGGTCCAGGTTTTAAATAACTTGAATGGACAAATGGTATTGTTTGAATATAGAACTGTTGAATGATATTGGTTTAATATTTTTTATTAATTTAATTTACAGCATAAAACATAAAACACATCGCTATTTGAACAATAAAAGAAAAAAATGTATTAGTATAAAATTCCGTATGTAATTAAAACATACAAAATATATTGATTCGCGAGGAATCGATGCAGAAAAAACATTAATTGCAAAAGTTGGGCAGTTTCCAAACGAACAAAAAATCGTGAATATTTTTACCGAGTTGTTTCAATAGCACGGAAAGATAAACTAGTCAAAGGCAAAGCAAAAAAATCACGTATCCGATGCAATTCGTTTCGAGCCGAACATTAACTCCCCACAAATACAGTGACAAAAAGCATCGACGACATCATTATGTATACAGTGTGAAAAGACTGCATTATCCGGCGTGACTGATCGCCGGCCCTATATGCTTCAGGCTTCGGGCGGAATGGAGCTCAACTCAACTCAACTCAGCGGCCTTTTCACCCACAGTTTAAATACCACAATGTTTCTTTTTCTACTCCACGCAGCCATGTGTACACGGCACACAGCTAGAATACTCTATTTCTAACACAGGAAATGAAAGAGAGACATGTTATCAACATTATTTTGATACTCCAAACAAAATTTGTTTTAAATGTAACTATTTAAATACAATAGGTGTTTTTTAGTCAACTATCCGGGTTATTTATGGTTAATCGAACAGTAAATATGGTTTCATTAAAATATTCCCAGTTATTGGTAAAGTTCCTATCAAATTAATTTCTGACTCTTAGCTCGCTATGACGTCATCCGAACTATGTTCCGTGCTTTCGAATCCCGTCAACTTACAATACAATGTGTGATTTGCCGTTAAAAATAGGTACATGCATATTTCTATTTCGGTGTCCTTACGACTCTATAAACACACTGAAAACACGTCGTTAAGGAGATATATAAAAGCACTGATTTTGGCGTTTATTCGTTTTCTAGAGGTGGTATATTTTCAAAACTGACTGAAGAATAACATAACCTCAAATTGCCGTCAGTCAACAATGAATTTAAAATAAAGCGGGAAGTGCTACCAACATAACTGATAAAACATATCAAGTCATATTTTTGACAAGTCACATTTTTCAAAAATCTAATAGAATTATAAAATTTCCTCAATAGGAAAAATAGTATAAAAATCTATTGTGGCCAGCACAATACCTCTCGCCATTTCCGGTTTATTACATAAGTATCAAATTTAACATTTTTTGTACACACAAATAATTCTAATTATATCTATTTCTTTTTTCTTCTTTTATTCTATAAGGAATCTTGTTCTACTCTCCTAAAATGTTCAAGATGGTTCCAATTCATTGACTGGTATTTCTTAAAATTCAACAAGAAATATTACATATACTTCTTAGGAAAAGCTTTCAGTAATGTCAGTAAAACTCTAGATTTTTGACACTGACATTTATATGTCAATTACAATAATTTGAATTTGACAACTGGTTTTCTTCGTGTACACAAGTCTGTGCGATTTATTTCAACATATTTTTCTACATATTATATTTTCTTTATCTCTAAATCTATAAAAGCTATAATAAAAGTTTTAAGTGTATTAGATGGAAAATTGTATGTTCTTCAATATTTGTAATAACAAAATTTTAAAAAAAATAATGTTTGGAAGATTTTTTTAAGAAACTACTACTTCAATTTGTCCAATAGTTATCAAAACCTTTTCAGCTCTTCCCATTAACGTCAGATTGAGAAATACGTGGTTAAAACAGATTTTAAGTATCATAGTTTTTGAGGAATCGTCCTTCCAACATCCAGACACACACATACACACACATCATCGTAAAAATGTTATAATCGGATTCTAGTGACCTTAACACGTGCTTATTCATTACAATCTGGATATGCGATTTGTAGCATGAATCCCGATACCTCTCTTAGCGAAAGGTAAAAAAAAACATATTTTATAAGGCCTGTTATCGCACTCGTCCTTTGTCCAAACATGGACTTAAAAAAATTTGAAATATATTACACTAGTTGCCGTATGGACTAGAGATTTCTAGTATTTCTACACTGTTACCTATTTATGGGCAATGTTAAAAAAAGTTACGGAGAAAAGAAATAGTTGAGGATCAGTCAATACTCATTTGATGGATAATATAGCGTGATATAAAACTCGTACAATCAATTATGAAACAAGTATTATAAAAACAAATTAACTTTTTTCAGTAATTATTATTTTTTTAGAGACCGACAAAATAAAATCGTGTAGGAAAGATTTCCCGTAAACGGATATTAATAAAATGTCATTTTTGCAGCCCCGAAGATGGATTATTATGTATTTATGTTCATCCCTAGCATATAGTCAATTATGTGTCAGTTACATAATTCGCAAGTACATGTATTTATTCTTTGTAGTCTGGATTAATCTCCAGCAATCAATCAAAGTACGTCATGGAAACAATGAAGAATCATATAGACTCAGGGGTAGGTTGCTAGACACGTGGCTATATTAGATATTGAGTCATACTAGGGTGCCAAGTTTAGGAGATAGTTTACAAATTATTATTTGCTGTTCACTTAGGTATGAGCTAGATTAACAACAATAATATGGAAACATTTTGACTTTGATATAAAATATATCGGTTCCAATGTTCCATATCTACAAAAATGAAAGGCTGTACTAAACATTCATAATCTTTTGAACAAACAAACAAACAACAAATTATTAAAACCTACGACAATGAGAATATACTATATATGTTTCACGAATTGCGGGCCGTAGGCGTTAACCACGGGAAAATAGTTTTTCCTAGTGCATTGCTTCCTAAATTATTTTAGAAAAAAAATCCTTCAAATAAAAGTTATACAGCAGATTAAATTAATTTGGTATGTATTGCAACTATAGAAAACAAAAATGAAAAGGAAGAAAATTACAATGTAATACTGCTATTGCCATGGAATTAAAACAAGGGCCGGTATTATAAACATTCAGTTAAATTTAGTTCCATAGTAAATTTAATAACACGAATCAATTCCCATGTACTTATGACATTTAAATTATTGCTGTCAAAAATTAATTAATTAATTAAATTTACTAGGAAACTATATTTAACTGGACCTTTATAATACCGGCCCTAAATAAATAATAATAAATAAATAAATAAATATATCATCACGGCATATTACCCATTTCTGGGTGTGCCAGTATCTACAACACATGTAGACATCGGTAATGATCCCGACAGACGCCAAATATTTCCAATTTTTTAAATGGCACAAAAGTGACCCCTGTGGTGCACTCTCCACACCAGCTATGAGTGCCCGTGAGGTGACGCCTAGTAAGCGCCCACACGGTAAAATATATTGTCATAACAAAATATGCAATCAAAATTTAGAAACATTTGATTTATCGTAATCTGTCAAATGTCAAGTAATTAATTTTAGAGAAACATTATTAAAAAGAAGGAACCCGAAGAATTCATTGAAATCAAGAACGTGATTTTCGAAACAGTTTTTCTTTATTAATCTGGCTTTTAAATCGGTTAGATTAACCGGTTAGAAAATCAACCAAGAAACAAATTTATATTAATTGTGTTTTCTATACCCATTAAATATATTTTTCTCTAAAAAAATAGTTAGTTTTATTAGGTTCAAAATACCGATTTTAAATTGTTTCGATTAATAGTTAATAAAAATTTTGATTCCAGTTAAAAATCATGAATTTGGACTTAAAATACTGATTAACCGGTTTAGAAACCCGATTTCGAGCCCTCTTAATAAGCGGGTATGTTGTATTTAAACAAGGGTACCGAACTTAATAACGCATGAATCATATGTAACCCAAGTAGCTGGTTAAAAATAAACGTTTAGCGTTTAGTAACCAAGTAACCTTATCAAATAGTTTCCCAAAAAAGATTTTATTTTTTAAATTTTGCTTGTGTGAATTTGACTTGAAATAGTCATTTTGCCTGATATTTTCGATGGGCTAGAAAGAGTAAATTTTGACAGCATTTTGATTGATGACTGAAAAAGTATGGGAGAATTGCTACGATCCCTATTGAATGTAGGTATATCGCATTTGAATTTAAATTTTCAATTCCACACCTGGTTACTTGGTTCAGTAGACTAAAAACACAATAAACAATATGTTGGTAAAATCTCCTATCTATTACCACACAATATTTCACTCTTACTTCCTCTGAATACAAATTCTTATTTGATTTTGTCTTCCTCTTCCGGTTTCTTACGGCCGGAGCCCATGTTCCTCCCATGAATAATGTAATGCGCAACAAAGTCTGTAAAACACGTGGCCTGTTGTCATTAATGTCATGCAGAGTTTTCTAAACTTCTCCTCCAACTTGTTATTAATATTGTGGGCCGGGCGAGCTTCATACAAAAGCACAGCTCGGCAACTTCTTAGGGGAGCCAGTAATCACGAGTATTCTTCTGATCCTGTATTATGTCAGCGCAATAACATTTTATTAAATATTTGGTAAAATAATTACAGAGATGAATTGTGCTTATTTTTAAGGTACTTCTTTTTGGCTTTAGTCATTTGGGATACAGTTTCGGTTTAATTAAATTTTAGAAAGAAAATAATATCTTTGCTCTCACAAAAAGTATAGTATTTTACATTACTAGACAGATAAAATGGCTTTTACTGCACAAAGGAGGAAATGACAGGCGAGCCTGTCACCTTAAGGCAGTAGAACAGTTATGTATAGTCAGAAAAATTGACTCTGTCGAGTCCAGCAATAAAACTATATATTCTAAACCTAATAAAAGTAACTATTTTTTTACACTAAAATAAATTTTAATGGGTATAGAAAATACAATTAATATAAAGAAGACTTCGTTTCCTGGGCGATTGTTTTAACCGGTTTATTTAATCGGTGAACCTAACCGATTTAAAAACCAGTTTAATAAAGAGTAAAGAAGTTTTTCTACATAAACTGTTTTGAAAATTAATTAATTCTTCCGATTTCTTTTTTTACCTTTCGTTAAGAGAGGTATTGGAAATTGAAATCATGCTAAAATTCAGATATCCAGATTTTAGTGGATAAGCACGTTTTAAGGTCCCTATAATCCGATTATAACATTTTTACGATGATGTCCGTGTGTGTGTGTGTGTGTGTGTGAGTGTGTGTGCGTATGTGTGGATGTGTGATGTGTGGATGTTGGAACCACGGTTTCTGAAATACTATAAGACTTAAAAAATATTTAACTGCAGTTTCCTCAATCTGACACTCCTGGGAAGAGCTGACTAGATTTTGGTAATAATTGGACAACCGGAAGTAAATAAATAAATAAATAAATAAATATATCATCACGGCATATTACCCATTTCTGGGTGTGCCAATCTGCTTTATCGCAGATATCGGTAATGACGATGACATATTGGTACCGTGCGGGCGCTTACTAGGCGTCACCTAACGGGCACTCATTGCTGGCGTGGAGAGTGCACCACAGGGGTCACTTTTGTGCCATTTTAAAATTGGAAATATTTGGCGTCGGTCAGGATCGAACCCGGTACCCCCAGGTTCGCGACCAGACACTCAGGGACGAGGCCACGGGACCCTGGAGGTAATAGTTTCTTTAAAAAATTCTTCTAAATATTATTTTTTGAAAATTTCTGTTATTATTATTATTATTATTATTATTATTATTATTATTATTATTATTATTATTATTATTATTATTATTATTATTATTGAAGAACATAAAATTCTACATCTGATACATTTAAAATTTTTATTATATCTTGTACAGATTTAGAGACAAAGACTCTGTAATATATAGAATAATCTAATCGCAGAGGCCAAGGCACTAAGGAAACCAGTTCATAAATTCTAATGTTTATAACGTAGTTTGTAAATGATAGATGTCAGTGTCAAAAATCAACAGTTTTAGTGACATTCTGATAGCTTTTTCTGGGAAGTACATTTAATATTTCTTATTGTTTTATTAATTAAATATTTAAAATTTTTGTAAAATGCATATATCCATAAGAAATACTGCCATTTTTGTTAATGAATTGGAAGAATCTCTGACATTTAGGAACTTCCTTATACAATGAAAAATAGATATAATTAGAATTGTATGTGTGCAGAAGACATGTTAAATACAATAGAAACAATATTTGGGTAAAGTTCTGTAATGTTTTTGTTACAAAACTACGATTCCATAGCGAAGTGCAATACAATACTTGTATAACATAAAATGGAAATGGCGAGAGGTATTGTGCTGGCCACAACAGATTTTTTACCTCCCGCTATCCTTGGTAAGGGAGGTATAGGGATCGTGCTAAAAATCACATTTTGTCTTTTGTCTCAAATACCATCGTTCAGAAAATTCTGAAACCTTGTATTTATACCCTATTCTAATATGAAAAGAAGCTATTAGATTTTGGTGTAAATCGGATAACCGGAAATGGCACTTTACCTGTAGCTCATAATGGTTTTTCTTCAAAAAATACCATTAAATGCCATTTTTTCGCATTTTGTCGTTATGAAAATTAAAGATTATTGAATTTTCTACAGGAATACATTAATACTTTTTCTATATATTTTACAGATAAATTTAAAAATATTTTTTTTACAAGTCCCGAAGCCTAAGAAAAACACAATTCCTTTGTTACACAGTTCATATTTCAAATTAATGTAACTGACAGTAAATCACTAATCACTTCAAATTAATAATAGTGACATTTTAAAAAGAAAATAGTAAATAAAGCAATAGTTTTATGCAATGGAACAGTTTGCAGCGTTAGTAAATCCGTAGGTATGTATTTAAATTAATAAAAATTAAATAGCGGGAGGTTTTGTGATGGCCACATCAGATTTTTTTAATAAAGTTTCTGTAAAATTATAGACCAGTATATACGGTTGCTTTCTTTCAATATACTCTCTTTTCAAAGAACGATATATGCACTCAATTTAATTATAACAAATAGAATAGATTTCTGTCTTTTATGTATTGTGTTGAATCAAGATTTATCAACAAACTGTTGTATTTACAATTCCATTATTCCATTACCAAATTGAACTTCAGTAACGTTTACATTTACTCCTATTTATCATCGCGATAGAATGAATTCACTGTTATTATCTACTACCCCCATATTAATATAAAGATTCCCGTGCTTCCATCATAAAAATTGTTATCATGGCAACAATTCAACGTAACCGAATCAGAATCCAAATCCAAATAGCGTGCATTGAGCAAATATGTCACGCAGCACGCTGCAATACACGTGCATTGTACACGCATTATACACGTGACGTCACACACAGGCGCTACCGTTGCTCCGCAATTACACACAACAATATGATTGCTGTTTTGATGTATTATGAAAGTACTTGCATAGGTTATGTGGGGATGTGGATGGTACTGTTCTCCGAATACCAACATATCGTACTAGTAGTCATTTGTGTACTAATCATATTAGAGATGATGGAAATTCGAGAGCATCATCATTGGCGGAATGAGAATGGAATAAGGAATGTTTACGAGCTCCATTCCACATTAGTTAGCCCACTCACTACAACTTAATTATTGGCAAATTTTATTAATATCATACATATTTTGTCATTACCATTTTAATTTCAGAAGAGGTATATTCATTTTCAGAAAATGTAAATTCTAATACAGAAAAAGTAATATCAATTTTAGAAAAATGATGACCTTCCTTTAAAACATATTCACATAACGGCTCGATGTAGGCTCCGCGGCTCCGGTGGCTCAATGGTTACACAGAGAAAACAAATCATCTAAATTTTAGTTAAATTAACTAAATAAATCTGTAATTTTCAGCCTACTAATATGTTTTCATTAAATTATCTAAGGGCCGGTCTTATAAACAATAAATTAATCCTTAGTTAGTTACTGCACAAGTAAATTAAATGGACCATTAAAAAAGAAATGGATATTATAAAACTAATCTCACTATCAAATAACTAACGGGGGATTTAATTAAATTTTAGTAGTGTGTTTGTGGTTTTGTGAAAAGTTTCTATATTCACATTCGTTATAAACGTAAATCAGTTAATTTGACAGTTGGAAAAGAAACGTGATCGTGGGAAAAATCATATTGATATTGAAAAATATAACCTATTACTTACTAAGGGATTTTTACAACATTGACAGTTAATTTTAACAAAAATTCATTATATTCTCTCATTAAATATAAGCTCGTGATATGATTAATAATCGAAGATATTGCTCGTGAAACCGAAGCAGCACATTTCACTCGTCCTTCGGACTCGTGGAATATGCAACTCGGTTTCACTCGAAAATATCATCGATGATAATCATATCACTTGTTATATTACGTATGAAGATTATTTTCATATAATTTGGAACGACCCGGTTGCGTAAAATCGTAAGGTTATTACTAGCTGATTCATTTCGGAAATTAACATATTTCTTAATGTTAGTGGTCTTATATTTCCTTCAATCCGTCCCAAAATGTGTAACACACATTGTTTTGACAATCGAAATCTCTTTTTAAACTCATGGCTCGTACCACGATCATGGTTTTAACAAAAACGCTGTTTTAAGAAATGTCAAATTCAAATTTCAAAATGTAATTTCACCCTTATGTTAGAAGAACAATTTATTTAAAAATATGTGTTTGAATACAAACTATGTTCTACTTTAAAATCATATTTTGATAAATTTCATAGTATTTATTATCATCATTAAATAATGAAATTTGACATTTCTTAAAACAGTGTTTTAGTTAAAACCGTGATCGTGGTACGAGCCATTGTCATCATATATTTCATATGGATTTGTCCTGTTTCGGAACAATTTTGGTACCCTACCTCGTGCAAATATAAATGCATCATCATTATCTGTTTATGAATCCGAGGACACTGATGATACAGACTCTAAAGATGACATACTCGACACATACATTTCTTAAAAAAATTTTAAAAAGTAAATAGTTCCCTATTTCAATTGTTTTAAAATAAACATAACAAAAAAAATACAGTTTGACGTTTCTTTAACAACTGATTTAAATCTAATAGCATCTAATAGCAGTTACTTTAATAGGTCGATTTACTTGTCATTAAACTTTTATAATACCCAAATCTTCAGTTAAATTAGTTTAGTAGCTAACTAAATTTTAACTGTTGATTAAATAGTTTTATAAGACCGGCCCTAAGTTGATTTAGTTAAATTTTCTAAATTTGTAATAACAAATTATAGTAAAATTAAATACAAAATTAGATTAAATGACTACATTTAGTATTGAACTAAACTTAAATAAAGAAATTAGCTAAATATATATTTAAATTTTCTATTTACTTACCTAATTCATTAGATAAACCACCGAAAATTGAAGGACAAAAATAATGAAGCCAAAATATAGTAAAATTAAATAAAATAAGTAATTAAAATAATTATTTACATATTTAAATTAACGATTTTTTACAAAATATTTGTTATCTATTTCGGGTTAGTTAATTATACTAAATTATTAGACATATTGCCTAATAAAATAATATCTAATTATAATTAGACAAAATTTCAAATCTTTTTTTCTGTGTAGAGCAACGCCTCTTACTCATGAGTGCGCTCGGGGTTCTGGGTTCGAATCCTTCTAAGACATGAATGTTTGTGTATGTGAACCTACTCAATAATTGGGATTTAATCCTGTTGAGATTTTTTTTTTAATAATAATAAATAAAAGTACATGCAGCATATATTTGAATTTAATTCCGAAGCTAGCAACCACAAATTCGTTTTCATTTCGTCAGCCATAGATGATAGCTGTCTTCATATAAAAATAAGTAGCTAACCTAAGTGTCTTTTAACATAAATGTTAATTAAATAAGTAAGATTCATAATGTTAAATTATTTCATTACTAAAATAACTTTTAAACTTGCTTTTTACTTATATGTAAAAAACACTAAAATCAGTAATAATTTCTCCGTGACTTAAATATTTTTTCACGGAATAAGTAATAGTCATGTTGTACATTAGTTATTTCAAATAACCATTATGAGGTGGTGTTAGATAAAGTAAATTTAATTTCAAAAAAAAAAAAAATTAATTTGATATCAGTTAAACTAAATACTAATAACATCCTTTCAAATTAGAGTAGATTAAAAGAAAGATTACATTTGTATCAGTTCAAAAATGACTATGTTTGCAACATCTGGCAAGCAGACGGAAAATTATTTTTTATTTCACCTTCATCATGTTCGTGTATATTAAAAATTTTACCTGCTTTGTTTTATCTCGTAATTTATTCTGAGAAGTAAAGTTCTCTGAACCTGAAATTATTTAAATCTAGACGTCATCTGTCATTCAGAAAGTCCTTTTTCAATTTAGGGATCACATTAAGAGGATAATGACTGGGTATCAAACAACAGATGAGATTTTCAATAAGAAAAAGATTTTTATTTGTGGAACATATGTCAGGTGTAGGTCAATTAAAACTTTTTTATTTTTTTATTAAATAATAAAAATGATGCAACGTATATAAGAAAAGTTTTGAGAAAAAATTAAATCTCTTAATCGAATAGAAAGAACTTTTATTGATACATTTGCACAAAGGGTTGTACCTATAAATTAAGCTGAAAAGTAATCTAGTTTTATTTTATTTTTTTAATACCATGTGTCATTAACTACTTTCCGAATCTTTTGAAATATTAAAATAATCTTGTCTAAAACTGTTGTTCACTTGTTCTTGCCAGCTATTATTGTATAATAAATTAGCTTATTTCAAGTTGGTATAACATCTTACAAAACTTTTTCTGACAAATTTAACATGGTATATTATAAAACAACTATTAGGTTAGGTATATATTTATTACGTTCAGTGACAACTATACAGTGTCCCACACTCTATGTTTAGTGTAGAGTCTTATGGAGTACCATGTTGCCATATTTACCTGCTGTAAATCTGCAAGATAGAAAGAACAAAATAGATGCCCAAAAAGAGATGAAATATTCTGGGTACTTCATTGAATGTATTTATGACTCGTGTACTTTCAGTGTATCTAAACCGGTGGGTGAAAAGAAAAATTAAATTAAATAATGAACTGGTCAGTTTAATAATTTACAAAAAATATAAAATAATACAAATACAAAATGTAAGTAGGATATAAAATTATAACAAGCGTAGATAAATGAAATGAATTAATATATAAACTCTAGTCAATTTAAAGTAAATAATATAAAACATTTTTGTACTTAATTGGACATTTTACAATCGTCGTCAACAATATAAATTCCCTATGTTACATATTTCCATTCTACGAAAAGATATAAAATTAATACATATACGAGTACAATATATAGATGTAAAATAGCATAGGTGCGAAGAAAAAAATGAAATTGAATAACACACTGGTCAGTTTAATAATACATATTTTTTATTTAATTTATATCTTATTTGATAATTTACTAATATTTAAGCTTGATAGAAATACTGCATATATTTTACATAGTTCATAAGTCTGTATTCTTTCTTTGTAATCTCCAATTTGAATTTATAATATTTTAAAATTCTAATTTCTAATGCATTTAATCAAGATTAGTATGCTGGGCGGTTTTAAAATATTGTATTGAAATATTACTTATTACAGGTACAAATAGCCCTGTATATAAAACTATTTAGACAAATATTGGGTGTATACAATAAGCCCTTGGGTAAATAAGAGACCCTCATAAAACTTAAATTGTACAGTGTTAACTAATTTTGGCATAGCAATGAAAATTTATGAATGTTTCAATATTACATTACATTGAAAAATTGGCAACATGGTACAGAAAACATCCATAAGAATAACATTGGCTATCTCTGCCACACTGAAGATAGAGTGTGGGACACTGTTATAGATTAGACCTTATTTGGTAATAAAATTTAGACCGATTTTTTTTCTCAAAACTTTTGTTACATAGGTTATTTATAAACCAAATAGCTTTGAATTTAAAATGCTTGTATATTTTATATTTATAAACAATCATTAAAAACTCATCATCCCTTTTTGAGTTAACTTGCTTCAGCACCTGAATTTGTTCGCTGTGAATTTTTCCGTTAATATGCAAACAACGTGGTTTATCTTTATTTTCGCCAATAAATTTGCGCGTGACTGCAAAGCGCAGCAGAGTGTAGCACCAGCACGGAATCTCCTGCTCAACGGATCTTATTTAGAGGGCTTAACTTCAAGCCACATACACTGTATACTCGCTGTCATGTTCTAACAACGCGAGGGAAGATATATTTTGATTATTTCATGCAACTTAGAAAGATGCCACAAGGATTACAATATTAAATGTTATATTTTAGTGAAACGCAAATAGAAATAATAAAGATTTATCTGAGTATTTTTATATTCTTGATGGTTTTAAAAATACAAAAATAATAAAGTAATAGTTACTGTCTCTAACATCATCGATCGATCAGATTGAACCAGCCTGAGAAATCGTCCGTTGCAGAACATACCTTGGAAGAATTCCACCAAATTAAATTTGAAGATACTAAAATTATTGCAAGACCTACTCGACTTAACAACAGATTAATTAGAGAAGCCATTGAGATTTATAAAACAAGAAATATCAATCTCAATCATTGTGACGGATTAGAACTTAGTCGCGCATGGCGTCCAATATTAAATATGTTGTAATTTGTAATATTTATACAATTTTTTCTAGACTTTTTCTAACATCTGTTAATAAAGAGTACGGCTGCAGTATTTCGCTACCGATAAAGCGTCTCTGAGTTATACAGATCACCTCTCTGCCAGTTTTTGGGACGGTTTTTCTCTGGCAAAAGAAGAGTTTTCCTGAGAAGATGCATGTTCACCGTCCAAGTTATTGCCGGGCATGCATATATTGTCTAGAAAATTGTATACATAAAAAAGGTAACATTTACGAACTTTTCTTGTTACCTTGGTTACTTGTTGTTTTTGTTTTTTCACATTTTTATGTCAATTTCCCCTGAAAAAGGCACCAGTTTATGGTGCCGAAACGTTGGGTTTTAATAATAAATAAATAAATAAATAAATAAATAAATAAATAAATAAATACAGAACTTAAACTAAAAAGGTAGTATTATTCCAAAGTAATAGTTATTTATACTACTCGGGCTATAGTTACTCATTGGATACGACACTCGCATACTAACCAAGAGTGCAGGGTTCAATTCTTGCAGTCAATCATTATTAAACCAAAAATATCGCTATATCACCTAGTGATTTTGGATTCACTTTAATTTGCACTATCGACATTTAAGAGAAATTCTCATAATTAAAACAAAATTGGATTATTCCCGTCTAAATCTACAGCAAATAAATATGAATTTCGAATACAAATATACAGTCCATGACATGAAAGAAAAACGCTCCGAGGAGTGCTAAATACTATCAAAATTTCTGTATAGCGGCACTACAACTAGAAATATTTTACTATAAGCTGTAACACACAGTACATAAACCGCTTTGTCAATCAGTATTAAATGCAATATGCCATTGGCGTCAACACTGTTTCGCAATGATATTATTTCGTGATTAGAGTTAACAGTTAACCTACTATTCCCCACTTCTCTTGTTTTTCACAGCATGTGGTATGCCGTATGCTCTCCCTTACTTTACTGCACCAGCTATCTTTGGTTTCACGGACTGTAAATAATAACAAAATTTAAATATCTCTATATTTTTACCTCTCGCTAAGAGAGGTATTGGATTCATTCGCATATCCAGATTTTATTGAATAAGCACGATTTAAGGTCCCTAGAACCCGAATATAACATTTTTAAAATAATGTGTGTGTGTGTGTGAGTGTGTGTGTGTGTGTATGTGTGTGTATGTATGTCTGGATGTTGTAGACACGATTTCTCAAAAACTATAAGACTTAAAAAATATTTAACTGCAGTTTCCTCAATCTAACATTCCTGGGAAGAGCTGAAAAGGTTTTGATAACAATTGAACAACCGGAAGTAGTAGTTTTTTAGAAAAATTCTTCTAAATATAATTTTTGGGGGATTTTTTTTATTAATTATTGAAGAACATGAAATTCTCCTTCTAATACACTTGAAAATTTTATTATATCTTGTATAGATTTAGAGATAAAAAACACTATAATTTATAGAGTAATCTAATCGCAGAGGCTAAGGCACTAAGGAAACCAGTTGACAAATTCCAATGTTTGTAACATAGTTGGTAAATGACACATGTCAGTGTCAAAAATCAACAGTTTTAGTGACATTCTGGTAAGCTTTTTCTGGGAAATATATTTAACCTTTCTTATTGTTTTATTAATTAAATATTTGAAATTATAGGTAAAATTGTGGTAAAGTGCATATATCCATCAGAAATACCGCCAATCTGGTTAATGAATTGGAAGAATTTCTGACATTTAGAAACTTCCACATTCAATGAAAAATAGATATAATTAGAATTATATGTGTGCAGAAGACATGTTAAATACAATAAAAAACAAAATTTGGGTAAAGTTCTGTAATATTTTGTTACAAAACGACGGTTCGAAAGCGAAGTGGTCTTGTGCTGGCCACAACAGATTTTTTAAAATTCTTTTACGCATAATCATGTATGTACGTCCGGTACAAAAAAGTTACATATTTTTCGTCACATCAAATTATATAGGTACCTACTTATGTCTAATTTTAAATACAGCGTTTTTTAAGAAAATTTTATTAAAATAACAAAAAACAAGCGCTAAAATTTTATTTTTATTCTACACCAGAAAAACAAAATAAACTGAAAAATGAGTACTGGACCCCACTCAAATGTTGATGTAAAACAATGGCATTGACGTCACTGCATTTCAAAAAAATTACAGATTGATGTTGTTAATAAAGACAAATGACATTTATGTCGCAGAAATGGCAGTGTCTCCATATTTTTGCTAAAACTATTATTTATTGCTGTATTAAGAAATAAAAATTAAATTGGTTGTAGATGAAGGATCAACACTAAATCATTTGTGAATGAAGGTAGGCCTTAATGATCCCAGAAAAGAATTTTTGATAAAAAATTTTTCTTTATATCGGACGTTTCGAGCCCAAGTGGCTCATCATCAGCTTTCAAAAAGTGATAAAGTTAAACAAATTCATTAATACATTTTTGTAATAAAGTCATCGTTGTAAAATAATATAAAAATCAACATTATGAAAAAATTTTTTACTCGAAACGTCCGAAATAAAGAAAATTTTTTTATCAAAAATTCTTTTCTGGGATCATTAAGGCCTACCTTCATTCACAAATAAAATAAAAATTAATGAATTTCTATATTAAATTTTAATACTTGTAACATAGGAAATCAAAAAGATAACTACTTGAACATGATGATATGTTGTCTCCCTAAGAAAGGTATTGGATTCATGCTAAACATCGCATATCCAGATTTTGGTGAATAAGCACGTTTTAAAGTCCCTAGTATCCGATTATAACATTTTTATGATGTCTCTGTGTGTGTGTGTGTGTGTGTGTGTGTGAATGTGTGTGTGTGTGTGTGTGTGTGTGTGTGTGTGTCTGGATGTTGTAAGGACGATTCCTCAAAAACTATAAAACATATTCCTCAATCTGACATTAATGGGAAGAGCTGAAAAGGTTTTAATAACAACTGGATAACCGGAAGTAGTAGTTTCTTAAAAAAAATCTTTTAAATATTATTTTTAAAAATTTTTGTTATTTCAAATATTGAAGAACATAAAATGTTCTATCTAATACACTTAAAAAATATATTATATCATCTACAGATTTAGAGATAAAGCAAATATAATGTATACAAAAATCTTTTGCAATAAATCGCACAGTCCAGTCTACACCAAGAAACCAGTTGTCAATTTTTTATTTATTATTACACGCTTTTTGTACATTCTATGTATATAAGCGGCGATATGATGGCGATGAGACAATTTTTGTACATATTTTCTATACCTTTGCACTTTGCATTTGATGGGAATGAAGATGAAATTGGAAAAGACGCACACAACATCCATACCTTACTCGGGACTCGAACCCGGAACCCTTGGGTCGTGAACCAGCTATGTTGCTCACTACACCACCGGGGTCGGTATCAGTTGTCAAAATGAAATGTTTGTAATTGATATATAAATGTCAGTGCCAAAAATCAACAGTTTTACTGACATTAATGAAAGGTTTTTCTATTATTTATTTTCTATACATTTATTATTTCTTGTTGAATTATTAATTAAATATTTAAAATTGAGGTAGGTATTTATATGTACTAATAGTAACAGTACATATATCCTTAAGAAATACTCATCAATGAATTGGAACCATGTTGAACATTTTAGAAGAGTAGAACAAGATTCCTTATAGAATAAAAGAATAGATATAATTAGAATTATTTGTGTGTACAAGAAATGTTAAATTCGATACTTATGTAACAAAACGTAAATGGCGAGAGGTATTGTGCTGGTCACAACATATTTTTTATCGAAGATTTCAGTAGAATATAAATTATGTGATTCATCGCAATATACAATGAACGGAGCGCCATTATTTTTGAAATAATGGTGTTAACAATGACATCATGAAAACGAGGAAGGCTTAATTACTCTAACATCCTTAATAAAAGTATCACACGCATATAGCTCACGAAATGTACACACTGTAGTAATACCAATTACTGTACATACGAAAAAATTAACATGATTATCTCATCACCACCCACTGTGTTACCTCTATATACACATACTTCCTACTTGTTTGGAATATAAATAGTGTAACTAGGAAAACAATAGTCAGAGCCACTATGGTATCTATCTACAGCTTCTCGAACTTGGGTTTAGTTTAATCTTGATTTTTTTATTTAACATCAGTTATGGATTTAACATGCTGATGAACTTCATTTGAATTTAGCCTATAAATCATCCTGTGACAACTCTGTTGTTCTCTAGAATGAAAAATAAAAGTTATAAACAGCTTCCTAGCAATGTTGTTAAATAAATTATTGAAATTATCAATCTACTTACATAAAAGATACTCGCCGATATATCTAAAAAAATCTGTTTTGACCAGCACAAGACCTCTCGCCATTTCCATATTACGCTATAAGTATTGAATTGCACTTCCCTTTCAAACCGTCGTTTTATAACAAAAAAATACTGAACTTTACCCAAATACTGTTTTTTATTGTATTTAACATGTCTTCTGCACACATATAATTCTAATTATATCTATTTTTCATTTTATGAGGAAGTTTCTAAATGTCAGAGATTCTTCCAATTCATTAACCAGATTGGCGGTATTTCTGATGGATATATGCATTTTACCTATAATTTCAAATATTTAATTAATAAAAGAAAGATTAAATATACTTCCTAGAAAAAGCTGCCAGAATGTCACTAAAACTGTTGATTTTTGACACTGACATGTGTCATTTAAAAACTATGTTATAAACATTGGAATTTGTCAACTGGTTTCCTTAGTGCATTGGCCTCTGCGATTAAATTACTCTATATATTATAGTGTCTTTATCTCGAAATATATACAAGATATAATGAAATTTTTAAATGTATTAGATATTTAGAAGAATTTTTCTCTGAAACTACTACTTCCGGTTATTCAATTGTTACCAAAACCTTTTCAGCTCTGCCCAGGAATGTCAGATTGAGGAATCCATAGTTAAACAATTCTTAAGTTTTATGGTTTTTGAGGAATCGTGTCTACAACTTCCAGACATACACACATACACACACACACACAGACATCATTTTAAAAATGTTATAATCGGATTCTAGGGACCTTAAATCGTTCTTATTCACTGAAATCTGGATATACGAATTTTAGCATGAATCCAATACCTCTCTTAGCGAGAGGTAAAAAAGCTTAAACAACATAAATATAATCTGAAAAATATTAATAATAATAATAATAATAATAATAATAATAATAATAATAATAATAATAATAATAATAACACACAGAGTGCGATAGTATTGCATTAGAACACAACGATTTCAAAAATTTTCCTTTATTCCATCATGAATCAAACATCATTGAGAGATTATTTTTAGAAAGTTGTTAAATTAATTTAGATGACAAAAGTATCAATAAACTGTTTGCTGACGTGAAGTTGACAGAAAATAAACCGAACGTTTTTTATGACGTAATAGTGATTCCTAGGATAAATTTTTTGAAGGCACTAAAGAGCACTAACGAAGCACTATTCGATTATACGGTTCGTTTCGTTAGTGCTTAAATTTGCTTGCCAAGTTCACGCATCTCATTAAATATCACTTTTGAAATACGTAATACATATAGAGATTTGCGAATTTTTTTCAGACCGACTCTAAACGACAGGTAGTGCTCAGGCTTAGTAAGTCAAAGCCATAACGGTAGAGTTCTGTACGAACTATAGGTACTATAATGTCAAATCTTTTCCGATTTCATGACTTTTCTTACCGACGGAGTCTTCTTCCCCCTGTGCGTGTATGTAAAGCATCGAAAGTTCTGCTCATGCGCAAGTTGGGCCCTAACGGCGAATTCCTTCCGGTTAGTTCCGGTCGACTGGAACGGAACCGACCCTCGGTCCGCCTCGTAACTCCTCGCCTGTGAAAGGCCTGTTGTCTTATAAATCACTCCTTAAGGTCTACACTTCCGTTTTTACTAAACTTAAGGTTTGATGCCTGTTAGCAAACAATCAACCCCCAAACTTTACTAAACTCTTATTAAAAACACTTATTAATCATTACAGCAACAGCAAATTATTAACACGGGGAATTATAATTGTAGGTAATATTAATATTGTAATAATTAATTGTGGATGAGATGCTCTGGTTTCTGAGATAAAAAGAGTGGCTGAGATTGTGGAAACAGCTGACATTAATATTATGTGATCAGCACATTAGCTCCCGTCAATATAGTAATTTCATATAAATACCGCACATCGCAACAAAGTGTTTAACAAAAAAATATTTGTAGTAAAACTATTTTGCGATTTTGCTATTTTAGTGGGGTCCTTCACTTTTTTACCTCTCGCTAAGAGGTACTGTATTCATTCTAAAAATCGCATATCCAGATTTTAGTAAATAAGAACGTTTTAAGGTCCCTAGATTATAACATTTTACCATGATGTCTATGTTCCTCAAAAACTATAATACTTAAGACCTGTTTAGCTACGTATTCCTCAATCTGACATTAATGGGAAGAGATGATAAGGTTTTGATAACAATTGGACAACCGCAAGTAGTAGCTTCTTATAAAAAAATGTATATATTATTTTAAAAAAATTTTTTTTACAAATATCGCAGAACATAAAATTCTCCATCTAATACACTTAAAAATTTTATTATATCTTCTATGGATTTAGAGATAAAGGAAATATAATGTATCCAATAATCTTTTGCAATAAATCGCACAGTCCAGACTACACCAAGGAAACCAGTTGTCAAATTCAAATATTGACAAATAAATGTCAGTGTCAAAAATCAACAGTTTTGTTGACATACCGAAAGATTTTTCTGGGCAGTACATGTAATATTTCTTATTGAATTACCTACTAATTAAATATTCAGTAGGCATGTATATTAATAGTAATACAACATTTATCCTTAAGAAATACTGCCAATATAATTAGAATTATTTGTGTGTACAAGAAATGTGAAATTTGATACTTATGGGGTCCCGTGGCCGCGTGTCTGAGTGTCTGGCCGCGAACCTGGGGAACTGGGTTCGATCCCGACAGAGGCCAAATATTTCTAATTTTAAATGGCACAAAAGTGACCTCTGTAGTGCACTCTCCACACCAGCTATGAGTGCCCGTGAGGTGACGCCTGTTAAGCGCCCACACGGTAAAATATATCGTCAACATTACCGATGTCTACATGTGTAGATACTGGCACACCCAGTAATGGGTAATATGCCGTGATGATATATTTATTTTATTTATTTATGTAACAAATTGGAAATAGCGAGAGGTATTATCCTTAAGAAATACCGCCAGGCGCATCAGTGAATTGGAATCATGAATATGTCAGTAGAATAGGACAAGATTTCTTATAGAACGAAGGAATAGATACAATTTGTATTATTTGTGTACAAGAAATGTTAAATTCGATAATTATGTAACAAAACGTAAGTGGCGAGAGGATTGTGCTAGCCACGACATATATTTTTATTATTATTTTGTATTTACGTACGAGCATTAACCTTTCTCTGAAACTTAACATTCAGCACTATATGTTGATTATTTAGATTAGACTGTCGATAGTACTAAAGCACTGGTAATTTATTACAGCAATATTTTTTTTTTTATTTTGTTTTATGACATGCTAGTTCAATGAATGCTGATTCTTAATTTATATTACAGTTAGACTTTAGGGGTTATTAAATCTAAAAATTTAGTGTTTCTTTTTTATCGATTATCAAAAACTCTCATTTTGGTCAAATTATCGTAAAACTATATTTAACAACATTTTTCAAGAAGTGTTACGAGCTGTAAGTGAAGTGGCACTTTATTTTACAAAAGTTTGCGCCTAGTCTCATGTATAACTTTCTCGTCCTAGAATTGAAATGGTCCTTAAGATAGCAGTAAGGTCTCAGTTAAATACTACGTCTTGGTGTGACAGAATCTACCCTGCGCCGGATTTATTTGTGTCACTTGAGAAATTGACTTGCTGCACATTTCACGCAATCTAGAAATTTACCACATTTATTACATTTTTTCCATCCACTACCTTATTACATTTATTTTTACTTTGCACCTCGGCTGCACGAGCATCAGACATTCTCATCGCAATGCATTAATAAACAGTGTCAACCTGGGGTTTTAAATGTCGACGAACGCTTTACTGCAGACAGTTCACAAACATTTTGCCAGTGTGTGACATTACTGCATTAATATGCTAATTCCGGACATTATCGAATTGAAGAGTTAATTATTACAAATAAAATAAATAAATGTAGGTATTATCACAGCTTTATCCATTGCTGCTGGCGTGCTAATGTATTTTTCATTCGTATATTCCAGTAATACCGTTGCTGATATTCGAGTACGAGAGTAGTTCTTTTAATTTCGAGTCTAATAAAGTAAAACACGCTATTTAATTCTGAAAATTACGTTACAATTTCTCAATATTACAATCAATAATTTTTTGCATTCAAAGAAACCAATTTTTAAAACTGTTCTATTATTTCCTTTTTTGAAAGCTTGAACTACTTCATTAGCCGAAGTAAAACGCATTACCCAATAACTTTCTTTAACCTCGGGCAATAGGGCTGTTGCAAGAATTTTTATATGACTTCTAAGTATTAAATTTTAAAAGATATTGTTCTTTAAAGAGCCTCAAATTTGAAAATATCACGAAATATCCTTTAGGTATTTTACAATTCATTTTTGAAATTTGGATAAAATTTTGATTAAGTCACGTGATCTGAAACAGAATGTGACGTCAGAGTACATACATCTTCAGCGGTTCTAAGGTGTCAAGTGTATTGTCAAAGTTTTCAAACAAGTGTCAAATTTTTAGATTGGTACAAATTGTATAATATGTAGGTAATAAAAAGTTCAAAATAAAATGAGTAATTTACGATATTGTATTGTGCCTTCTTACAAAAATACTGTTAGGAACAAGCCCCTACTATAGAGTTTATAAATTTTTGCAAATGATGCGAAGAAAAGAAAATTGTGGCTAGAAGCGGTAGGTCGAAAAGCTGATAATTTGTCAGAAAAATCGTGTCTTCATGTTTGTGATGATCATTTCAACTTTCATCCACCTTCACGATAACAGTGTATTTTTGTAGCTTCACTATGTTCAGGGTAATCTTTACATCAGACTATACAGATATTTTTTTCTCGACATAGATCTACGAGTACATGTCCTATAGCAGATTCAATGTAAGAATCACGACCAGAACCTTAAAGTAAAATATATTATCAATTTATATAGTAAAATCAGTTTTTATATTTTATTTTACCTCAACTCTTTAACACCCCTTATTTGAGTAGCAGTAAAACAATCGTTCTGATATAAATTCAGCCATCATCCAGCTATCGACCTTCGGTAAATTGTCCGATTTAGCTTGAGTGTAATTTGAATTAGCCATTATTACTTTATTATTCATTTACAATGAGCAATGTCAGCGTCAAATGTCAAATTAAAAGATTTTGTTATTAACATGCGACAAACTTTAGCCTACGTTTATTTATATAAATAATATGAATAAACGTAGGTGATGGAAAAACTATTTTCCTATTGGCTATTAATGATGTAATGTATGTGCTTGTACGTCACAGGAGTGGGGGGTAGCTTTTCAGGACGCTAATCTTTTTATTTAATTATTTCCACAAATAACAACAAATTATTAAAATAAAAATTATTACTAAGAAAATCATTCTATAAACTTTCATTTAAAATAGTTTTTGAAAAATGTGAAACAGGCTCATTAAAACAAGTAACAAAAGTTTTGAAAAAAAATTTACACTCTAAATTTTGTTACTAAATGCATAATATACTATTCAGAATTGACCGTACTTCAACCAGGGTTGTGTTCAGTAATAACAGAACAAGTTGCTTCCATCTTCTTGTTACGGTTTTTTTACGACAACTTTTATTTGAAGCACACTCATTTTGAAAGACTCAAACAGTTTGTTTTTCCGTAATAATACGAATAGATCCAACTTTTGTCGCCTGTTACAACGTTATAAACCAGGTGATAGAATCCGCGAACAAAGCGTACGAAAGTGGCGGAATATGAAAACAAGAAGTCAAAAAGCAACAACTTTTTACAATTTTTGTCGTACCTACTTGCAAGTGAAATGTACCTAGTGCATTAATTTATCGCGAAAGTTCCTTGGTTGGAAAATCACACACACCCGGACAAAAAGAGAAAACGAATTTGGAAAAAGAAGTGTGCTGATTTAGTGGAAAATGGGGGAAAACAGAAAAGCAATCACAAAGTGAAAAGTAATAGTGGCTTTAATTCCCTCCCGATCAATACTAGGCTAATCTGCTTCGTTACGGTCCAATTCTTCGATAATATCATTTTGTAATTCTATTTCAATTCGTTTTTCAGTGCTCGGTATAAATATATTGAAAAAGAGCTTTCAGACTAGCGTTCACTTGTTAAATTTCATTAGTCTCAAAGGTCGACAACTTATTCTATCAGGAAGTCTGTCTTCAGCGAACCCTCTTGCAATAATAATCTATCCATATTGACATTTTGCATTGTCTAAAAGTAGTGAAGTAGGTATTTTTCTTTTCCCCCTAATGATTAGGTCCTAATCGATTCATCGTAGTGCAATTATACACAGTGAAAAATAAACTTTGTTGTGACTACTAAAATTAGTCACTGACAAAAAAATTGCTGCTGGTATTATTTATTAATTATTATATTAATCGCAACAAGGTAGTCTTCCATACATATAACAATATTTGGTTAGTATTGAACCTAAATCAGAATATTCTAATAGTGCAAACAATATGTGAACTTAAGTACAAATAGTAAGTCTAATGGTTTACCTGGCTTACGCTATTGCTCAGAGTATCTGCAATTTTCTATTTTTATAATCTTGGAATGATTAGCATCTAAATTTATTTCATGTCACAAAAAAATAATACCTAGCATATTTCCCGCTCTCGATATTGTAAGTAGATTATTCGGACGTTGTTTGCAGGGACGTCTATCTCTTTTACCGTCAAGGTATCGGTTTCTATTGACGACGGGAGGAAGTTTCTCCTTTATATCTTTTAGCAGCTCCTTTCCATCCCTATTTTGTGAAATAACAATACATAATTAGAAATTTTAAACTTGTGTGAAATATTTACTGATTCTTATAATTCATGATTTTGTTTTTAAGTTCTTTGAATTTATACTCATTTCATAAATATTTCTATTTAAAGGTTACCATTAACTTGTCAAATGTGACAGATAACAGCGCTTTTCTCCTTAAATTTTGACATTTCTGGCAGTAAAAATAAAGAGGTAAAGAATAAATCATTCGGAGTGGAAAAAAACTTATATGCAACTTGAGACCTATCTTGGACTTAAGACAATCCTATAGTAAAATTTCAAAATATATTATTCATTGGTTTTATGTTAACAACGTACTAAAATTTTATACGCAAATACCTAGAAATAAAGCTTGAGGAGTTTCGCGCGATAATTTCTATTTTTCTAGGATTCTTAATAATTTGCCCTGATAGTTCAGCAGTACAGTCTTATCTACGCACTACTTTCACTTCGTTGCTCTTCTCTACTTCAGCTATATACTACGGGACGTATCAATCTGTGTCTTCTGGATGTTGTTGAATCATCTGCATATTTTTCAACGCAACAATGAGGTCATAAAAAAAAATAATTTCACCCTTTTTCTGTTTAAATCGAAGATGGATAGTCTAATTTATCGTTCAGTATGATTAAATAATTTTTTATTTACATTTTTTGTTGTAAAAAATCTTTTTAATATATGTTATTTTTAAAAATTTGCAAAAACCAGCCATGTTGTGTCGTCACAACGTTCCAAACCAAGTTCAGACTCATTTCAAACAGACATTTTATATGGACACATAATTCTTAAAAGAAATATATATATATATATATATATATATATATATATATATATATACATATATATATATATATATATATATATATATATATATATATATATATAAACTATAAATTAAGGATTACATATCTAAATATGTATAATATATTAAAATAAACATCGTTCTGTTCACTTTTATAAATATAATTTTCATTTGGCGTGACCTTATCTATACACGTTACATCAAATGTTTCTTTCACTTTTGATTTCTGATTAAACGCTAGAAGGTTATAAACGCATGTAAGACATTGAATATATTGCAGAATACATATTATTTATTTTTTAATAATATTATTTATTCTTTATTTTGGCACGAAACAATGTTTTATTGACATCTTTACTTTCATAAATTTCAGGTTATCTTTAAATGCCACTTTGACGTTGAAAAACAATGTGAAAATCAAAATGGTCGTTCCTTTCACTCTGTGACGTCATTGGACAAGGGACGAAGCGGGGGTCTAGCAGCCCCATTTTAAAAATGTCATTTTCAATTACAATTTTTTCATGATTAAAGATCGATTTGAGGAAAAATAAAAAATACGGGTTTATTATTTTTTACTACTCTATCGATTAAAGTTATAAAAAAAGTCTTGCATGACCCCATTGCCTTGTCACTATAGGATTGTTTTAATTACCAGCCCTCGCTTTTTTCGGGCGGCAAACTGGTAAATAATATTTACCTCTATTATTTTTAGAATGCCTTCTTTTTGACAAGCACCCCTATTCTACTTACACATGTATTAAGACAACTTATAACCATTTGAGAATCATCATTACTGAACTTAAATGAAATCATATTTTTATTATGGCACTCCTTGATTGACTAAAGATTAATGTTAATGTTGTTAAATTGAGTGGTGGTTTTGTAATACTCGGGGGTAGTATATTTGAGCAGAAAATTATTATAATCATCCCGATCGGTAGCTTCAAATACAAATGACATCACTTTCCGTACTTCTAGCGAAGTAAGTATCTTGAAACATACTATATCGTAGACAGTCTACTGACTTCTCCATATTCGGTAAATCATTTTTGTTATCGGAGGTATCTTTCTATCCACAGGGGGGTTATTACGAGTTTGCAAATGCATCAGCTGGTAACGGATACACGAAATCAGCGAAAGTTTTGATTAATGATTCTTTCAGACTAATGAAACACCTAGGGGTGGTACGAGTACAATGAGTCACAGGTGAGAACGCTAGTCCAAATGTTTCACCTCACGTTCAACTTTTCATTATAAAACACTTTTACTTTAGTTACAAACTTTGCCAAGTGGGAGTTAGAGAGTAAATTATTTATAGTGGGACAAGAAAGCTATTCTTAGCTCCGTACACATCGTAAGAACGAATTGAATCTACTTATATTCACTTTGTATACGCTGCCTATAATCAGAAACAAGAAGTTCAAAATTTCGTCATTGCTCTTATTTTAAGGTGTCACAATTATTTTTTGAGACAAATTGTAATGGATCTTCGAAATTATTAATATCCGTTCCCATATTGTTTAAATGTTTTTCGTATTTTGATCCGTACTTTTACTCCTAAATTTATGAAACGGTTTTTTTTAATACCCTGTACGTACAACGTACAGGTATCTCAAAAATGACTCTCGTGCCTTGGGGATTGTGATTCATGGGATTACAAGAAATCGATTGTCCTTCGTTATTAGGTTATTGATAAGAAATAAATTTAATAAAAATTGTGTACTTAAGACCGCACCTCCAAAGTAATAACTTCTTTTTTTATTGTAATATTTCATAAACATCATAACAACTATCTTATGTTTCATGTGTACTACTTGATATTTTAATTACTTGATTTGATTTTGGTTTTATATTCTTTTAAACATAATTAAATTATTCAACATTACCTACATACACAAACACAATGACTGAATCACTCTTCAGTAATATTTTTCACTATTCAGCACTCCGCATATTTTTCTGCCGCTTTTTGAATATTTTTCAGGTTTCAGAAACTTAAATGGTTGACATTTGGATCGTACAGCTGTGCTATATCTTGACTGCTGCCGGAAACTTTATAAACTTTAAGTTTAAGTGTTCTGGGCTTACATTCATATTTTTTATAAGATGTCAAAATCCTGTGAACATTCTAACTAAGGGTATATTCCAAAAATAACAAATTTTAACCGTGGTTAACCAAAAGTGTTCCAATAATATCAAATGGTAAAAATTGTACATTTATGAAACATGGTTCCGGTTAAAATGGTTGCAACCGAAGCGCACCAACGCAACCATGATTTTTCCTCGGTTTTGCCGGTTAACATCTTCTGTCCTTTTTCATAAGATGTCAGATTTTATAGGTTAGTGTGGTTAGATACTATTTATTGACTCTTTGATGTTTGCATCTATTTTCTACGGTTTACATTGTACGTATTTTAATTTTCCACTCCATAATATAGGATTATGAAAGACGATAGACGTAATGTTTTGAAAGAAAATTTTAGGGTTCCCGCGAATGAAACCGAACTGTTTCAATAATAATAGTCACGTGACTAGAACCAGTCCGTAAGCGAAACCATGGTTTTGGTTATTATATTCTATTTTTGGAATATACCCTAAATTGTAACAAAATTTTCAAGAAAGAATTTTAATTTTCTTGGCAGAAGGCTTGGAAACAATTCAATTTTTTTTTTTGCCAAAAATCCCAAAAACTCTAGATGAGGGCGTGATTTATTCCCGTTGTCTATTAAAAGTCATTTTTACAATTGCAAAAAATCAATTTAGCGGTTGTAACCACGTTGTAACGCTGTTAATACGGTTTTTCAAAATTATAAACAAAATCTACATGAAATATAAATGTAAGTAATATTTTAACAGATATTGTGATGTTTCTCGGGCTTGTATTTATTATTATTATTATTATTATTATTATTATTATTATTATTATTGTATTTATACTTGCCCAATCGGCTTAGAATCTACATATTATATATATTTTACATTAAATTGTGGTACTACATCATAAATTAACCCCCCGTTTCTCGATGACTTCCTTCATCCAATCTTGTCTCGATCGTCTAACTGAACCGTTTCTTTTCTTCCTTCTCTCGTAACTTCCTTGCACGAAATCCTTAAATGCCTGATAGTTTCCTCTTCTCTTCCGCATAGCCTGCAACTCCTCTCATCACTTAATAGTCCGTACTAATAACGTAGGCTATGACCCGAATTAACTGGACGTCACCGAATGACCATAACGCGTGACGGGTCAGCCTTGTTCACTGCCCAGGAAAAATCGCGCAAGGTGCGCCTTTAGAAATTTTCATTTCAATAATACACCAAGATTGAAAAGATTATCATTATTGACTTAGCGCCAAGATTGTATCTTGAGGTGCAACCAAGGGACACAAGGCCCTGCCACTTAATTACTTTATCAAAATTTGTATAATCGTCAAAGTTGACCTTCACCAAGTATAACTCGCCTAGTTGTCTGTCGCCCAGGTGCCGTGTACTGGTCTACGCCCATGTAGGTTGTTGATCTAGACTATAATTATTTTTAATTTTTTGCTTAAATGAGGTCAAGAATATTACTATTTATTGTTTATAAACTTCAGAATATAATTTAATTATGTTAAAATAATCGTTTTCTTTTCTGCCTCCCATTTTTACCTCCCGCTACCTTTGGTAAGGGAGGTATAGGGATCGTACTAAAAATCACAAAGCGAGATTTTAGTAAATGACCACGATTTAAGGTCCCTAGAATCCAATTTTAACATTTTCACGATGATGTCTGTATGTATGTACATATGTATGTGTGTGTGTATGTGTATGAATTTTGTCTTTGCTCTAACTCAAATACTATCATTCAGAAAATTCTGAAACCTTGTATTTCTACCCTATTTTAATATAAAAAGAAGTCATTAGATTTTGGTGTAAATTGGACAAACATAAATGGCACTTTACTTGAAGCTTATAATGGTTTTTCTTCAATAAGTAACATTAAATGCCATTTTTTCGCATTTTGTCATTATGAAAATTAAAGAATATTGAATTTTCTACAAGTATGCATTAATACTTTTTCTATATATTTTACAGATAAATTTAAAAATCATTTTTTTCTTTCAATCCTGAAGCCTAAGATAAATACAATTCCTTTGTTACACAGTTCATTTTTTAAATGAATGTAACTGACAGGTAAACGTCATTGTTAAAAAACGAATCACTTCAAAATAATAATAGTGACATTAAATAATAAAGAAAATCGTAAATAAAGCAATAGTTTTAAGTTATATGCAAAAGATGTTATATAGTTTGCAGCATTAGTAAATATGTAGGTATGTATTTAAATTAATAAAAATTAAGTCACTGTCAAAAAACTAGTCACTTCATAGTGACATTTTAAAAAGAAAATAGTAAATAAAGCAATAGTTATATGCAATGGAGCAGTCTGCAGCATTAATAAATACGTAGGTATGTATTTTAATTAATAAAAATTAAATTGCGGGAAGTTTTGTGTTGGCCACATCTGATTTTTGTTTATTATTTTTCAATAACTCTAACTGTCAAAACTATCATAGATTACGCATAGGAAGTGACAGATATGTCACATCTTGAACACCAGACCTACATGTAATGAAACGACAGTTATTTAGTTAATGTAGTGCTATCTACGTCTTGGGTTTTGGTTTTCTTCGTTCACTTACCTTAACCTCAGTTCTTAGTCTGTTCGTGAGTCAGATGATCCCTAGCACGTAACCCCATTGACAAGACCCCGTCAAACGGATATCGCGTGAACGTCCAGGCTGAAGCCACAATGGTGGATCGTGGATCGCAGTAGTCCTTGGTTGGAGGGGGGAATAAAAATGACGGTGAGAGATGGCCGGAAGGGAAGCAGATACCGGCGCGGCGTAGGCTCGCGATAACGGCCCACGACGCAAGTTCCGCGGACTGATAACCATCCCTTATCCGAAGAGAAATATTGTGCGAGTCCGGATGTCAGTACGTCGCTGTTTGCGTGGGACATGAACACGCGACGAACCACGAGGACGATATTACGTGCAGTGCTGTGCAAGACGTAAGATAACTACCACCAGACAACAATTCATTTCCCGTTTTATTGCACAAGCGAAATGACATATATCTACGTTTAAATGAGAAAATTATTTGCAATATACTCGCGTCGCATTATTATTATTATTATTATTATTAATAATAATAATAGTAATAATAATAATGCAATATGCAGAGTAAACAGTGCTAATATGCTTATTGCAGCCAATAATGCACATTAACACAACTATTGCTGCAGTTTACATCTATAGAGTGTCTCAAAAGTCACTCGCATTCTTTTGGGATTTAATTCAGAGGCTTAAAACAAATAAAAAAAAATCTGTTGTGGCCAGCACAAGACCTCTCGCCATTTCCATATTAGGCTATATATGTATTGTATTGCACTTCGCATTCGAACCGTCGTTTTATAACAAAATATTACAGAACTTTACCCAACTATTGTTTTTATTGTATTTAACATGTCTTCTGCACACATATAATTCTAATTATATCTATTTTATATCATTTTCATGTCAGAGATTGTTCCAATTCATTAACCAGATTGGCGGTATTTCTGATGGATATATGCATTTTACCACAATTTTACCTATAATTTCAAATATTTAATTAATAAAACAATAAGAAAAATTAAATATACTTCCCAGAAAAAGCTATCAGAATGTCACTAAAAATGTTGATATTTGACAATGACATGTGTCATGTTATAAACATTGGAATTTGTCAACTGGTTTCCTTAGTGCCTTGGCCTCTGCGATTAGTGTACTCTATAAATTATAGTGTCTTTATCTCTAAATCTATACAAGATATAATAAAAATTTTAAGTGTATTAGATGGAGAATTTTATGTTCTTCAATATTTAATAAAAAAAAAACTCCCAAAAAATTATATTTAGAATTTTTTTTAAGAAAGTACTACTTCCGCTTGTTCAATTGTTACCAAAACCTTTTCAGCTCTTCCCAGGAATGTCAGATTGAAGAAACTGCAGTTAAATATTTTTTAAGTCTTATAGTTTTTGAGGAATCGTCCCTCCAACATCCATACATACACACACACACACACACACACGCATACACACATCCACACACACACACACAGACATCATCGTAAAAATGTTATAATCGGGTTCTAGGGACCTTAAATCGTGCTTATTCTCAAAAATCTGGATATGCGAATTTTAGCATGATTCCAATACCTCTCTTAGCGAGAGGTAAAAATCTGATGTGGCCAGCACATTACCTTTCGTCAGTTCTATGTATTTTGTACACATTCCATACAGAAATTTTCTTGAAAAAGATTTGGGCAGAGTTTAAAATAGGGCCCAGCTTTAAAATGCATTTTTTAATAAAGGACTCTATTCTTTTAAGTAATTATATTATATTTTCAGTCAAATTAAGATATAACACGAACATTTGTCACTGACATCTGTCATTCAGAATAATATAAATATAGTAGCTGTTTCCATGGTTATGCCACAGCTGGCTGATTTATGAAATTTAATTCCTTTATAATTCTGTAACTCTATTTTCACTGAATATGAAGTATAAAATACAATCGAACCGTACAGAGAATAAAATATTCTTTAAAATGGTATTTAGCTGCGTTTTTTCAAGAAAAACTGTTAAAAGTTGCAAATGGAGTACTTCCGGTCGACCAATTATAGCCAAAATCTAATAAGGTGTTCCTTTGGATGTAAACTCAAAGAATACGAAAAAATATAATTTTTGAAATGTAATATTGGAGTAATCGCGGCCAAAATATCGTCACACACACACACACACACACACACAACTGACACAACACACACATACACTCACATATGCACTCACATGCACTCACACACAGACATACACTCACATACCCTCACACACACACACACACACACACACACACACACACACACACACACACACACACACACACACACACACACATATACAGAGAGAGAGAGAGATAATAGTAAAAATAGTAAAATCTTATTCTAAGGACCCCAAAACGTGCTTATTCATGAAATACTCATCGAATTTTTTGACCAAATCTAAACCTTATCTAAAGGTGACGGAAGGTAATTAAGAGTTTTGTCTGATTATTCTTCTTTATCAAGTTATTAATAAAATTGTAAATAATACCTAAATATTAATGCACATAAACTAATGTATCCATAAATCATAATTGAAATATAACAAATTTATATAAAATCGTAATATACATACTGATTTTTGAAAATTCTTGTTAAAATTGTAGTCACCGAAAACTTAATTAAAAATATGAAACAGTTTTGTATGCAACTTTTAATTTTAATTCTGAACAACTTTGCACTTTACAGTTATTGCCGAAAAATGAACAAGAGAGCAGAAAATTATATGAAACTAATGTGACATTTTAAATGCCTATTTTCACCCCAAACCGCCACTAGCCAGTGCCGGTATAATTTGGCGAATATTTTGCCAGGAGAAAATTAGTTAAAAATAATGCTCTGATTTTTCAACAACATAACCTAATCTAACGCACAATTTGTTATTCCCGTGGTTTTGTGGTTGAGTATTTGCTCAAGAATCTGAGGACCCGGATTCGGTCAACGCCCAAATTATTTCAAATTTTAAAATGGGACAAAAGGGAGCCTGTGGTGCACTCTCCACGCCTGCAATGATTTCCCGTGTGGTGACGCTTGCTAAATACCGGCACAGTACAAATATGTCATCATCATGGCCGATATCTGCGTATATATTTAATAAATTGGCACACTCAGCAATGGGTAATATGCCGTTATCATGCTAATATATTTATTTATTTTTTATTCTTTACTGTTTACCGATAGGATTTCCAAGACAGTAGGTTTTATTTATAAATTACTTATCGGTATAAGTGATAGTGATTACTTAGCGATCAGGAACCATGGCATACCTACTATAAAAATGAAATGACCTTTGAAACTGTTTAGTAATGCCAAAATAATTTTCAAATAGTATTTTTTTTATTTTGTGGGTCGATTGTGCAAAAACGTAATAAGCATTATGGACAGTAATTGCTCTTTTACCGGTAACGGATATCCTCCACCGGTAGGAAGCACTTACCACCCTTAATACTTACATAACTATTATTTATTATTTTACGCACAACTGCATTAAATTGTTTGTTAACATCTTAGTTACCAGGGCGGAGAGTTGAACATTACCCCCGCCGGGCTTTTTGCCAATTTTACCGCCCGCCGGGCAGTAATAACGCCAAAACACCCGATAATGATACTAACCTTTATTTAATTATATAAATTTAAGAAGTGTTTAATTATTTATAATATAACGAAAAAATAAGGTTAACATGGGCACGTAATATTTTTACATAACAACAAGCTTTGCATGTAATTAAAAAATAGATTTAAAAACATTTCATTTGATTACAGTAGTACGTAAAACGTTGTACATTCGTCAGGCCGAAAGAAGTTTACACCCTTGGACAAATAAAAGACCGGGCTTCATATTTGTCGAGGCCGATTTATTCACTTTGATATTTATCAAGGTGAATAAATTATTCATAATTATTTCTACATAAAGAAGATTATTTTATCTTTTACTTTATTCAAAATATATTTCAACAGAAAAACGTCTTGTGTAAAATTAACTTTTATGGTGTTAAAATTATTGTAAGGTGTTGAAACGTTGCATTATATTGAAATAGTCGTAGCACTTTTCTTGAAATCAACTACGTACCTCCTTATCGTTATTAAATTAGTGCACCTTTGTTGTGTGACGTCATGACGTGAGCAATTTGCATAAGCATAGCACATAGCGTGCGTCTTGTGCCCTTTCGAGTTGCAGTAATCGCGATGTTGGGGCGCAATACGTCCTCCTATGGGGAAGCGTGACTCAGGGTTCAAAGGGGTTGCTCTGCGTTCGTTACGACCGGAAATTTAAATCTGTTAAAATGTTCTATTGCAAGGGTTGTTTGCTTCTACTTGTTTGCTGTTTCGTAGCTATTTAAAACTAGTTATGCTTATGCCAAGAACTTCTACTTGCTTACAAATTATGAATTTTGCATTTAAATTGAGGTGTTAATTGCTTGTTCCTTCCTTATCATTCACCAGGAATATTTAGTAGTGACAAACTGTAATTGTTTTCCCCTAATACTTTCAACCAAGGATATAACATAATGTGTTTACCACATTATCTGCCGCCATTTTTGTTGATAACAGTAAGGACCAGTTTTACAATCTCTGGTTAGAATTTACCTGGAAGTTAAATAAACTATATTAAGGGCCGGTTTTTCAATCTCTGGTTAAAATTTAACTTCTAGTTAAGTAATCAATATTGCATCTTTTTGTTGACAGCAATGATAAATCTGCCATTTGACAGTTTATTTCGTTTCAATTTTGTTTATTTAACTTTTAGTTAACATTTTAACTAAACATTGAAAAACCCTAAATCGGATTACTAAAAGCAGTTATCAATTTGACATTTGATATTTCATATCGTTTCAATATTGTTTATTGTGTAATTTAAAATTTTAACCAGAGATTGTAAAACTGGCCCTAATTGATTTCCAATTACTGTGTCCACAAAAGAATGTCAGTATTCCAACCATAATTCTGTGATTAATTTTAAACAAAAAAGTTCAAATAAATATATATAGTGAAAGCAGGACTGTGACTGTTATAGCATTCACTAGTATCTGTTGGCAATTACTAATACAATAGTAGATGTGATAACTTCGAAACAATTCGTAACATTTACTAGTGATTGTTACTAGTAAAATTAACATTCGCTAATAATGAAGACTATAGTAAAAGCAAAACCAAAAACGTTACTGGTTAATTTTATGAAAAAACTCTGAGGTTTTTGAAAAATATTTTATACATATATTTATAGTTTGTTAGGCTTATCGATTTCGCTAGTAATTTGGCATCTTCAGAGACTTACTGCTGGAAATAATACATAAATAAATATAAATAAAACACGTAATGTAAATGTGTGAATTGTTAGGAAAGATGCTAGGGAGTGATATATTTTAATTTAATATATAATATGTTAAACACTTATATAAATAGAAACCATTTACAAGATATGGTTTACAAAAAAATGCAGGTTAACCTTTAAGTACTCGCGTGTTCTGTGTGACGTTAGTTACTTACATGACTCCAAATCGGAAAATAGGTGGTTTTCGGTTCATTTTTGGCAGAATTTTTTTTTAAATTTAATAAAAAAATATAATTTACATTTGAACACATGGTTTACAATAAGTTGTTTGACATGTTTTTGGCAGGTTATGCAAGTTGTTTTTTTGATCTGGGGTAGAAGTGACACCTTTTTTGGGTTCTTGGTCCAGACACTGCAGGTGGGTCGACGACCATTACCTCGTCAAAGTGGGTTTGCTTTTGATCTTACTGGCGCACTGTACTACTAAAATGATTACAGCTTCAAACTTTATCATAGAAAAATAATATTAATGGCCATTTATATATCTCAAAAGTACATATGACAAAAGAATAATTTGGGGGTAGACTCCGGAGCAAAAAGTATATGAAAATTACAATACTTTAAATTTCCGTTGGCGTGATATGGCGCCATGCGAGTACTTAAAGGTTGTTGAGTGACCATGACGATGACAGAAAAGTGTATTATATGAGAAATATTATAAAAATTATGTAAAGTACTAACTGTCATAGCGAATTTAATTTGTTCGATTATATTACCTAATTTTTCATGTTGTTGATAACAAGTATATGTATGTCTTCACAGAGCCGGGGAAATGGAACTTGAGGAAAATGGAGTTGATCGGAAGTGTGATTTAAAGTCAAACAAAGTATAAATATATAAAATATTTATCAAAAAACTCAAGAGTTGTTTCATTCTTAACATTTCGTTACAGGTTAACTTAAGTTAGACAAGACCGGTAAACCCAAATTAAAAATTAAAACTGTTCGCATAACTATACTTTCTATCACAGGAACACATAAACCGTTCTGGAGCCATGAGTGCTGGCAACAACTAGTCAAAAGTTTTTACTTTTCTTTGCTCTACGTTTACGGATTAAGAACAGACAAATTAGTGAATGCTTGCCTTAACTAGTCACTGTTGGCATTTACTAACTTCCATTTTTAGCTGTAACATATTATACGCATACTTTGGTTCCAATTTGGATACAGATATTATGCAATTTGGTATATTTGCTATATCATATATTTAAAAAAATATATATTATCAATTGCATTAATATATAAATTAATTAAAAATGTATATGTAAGTATAATTCAACAGAAGAAGATAAAATATTTGACAAACATGCTATGTAACTACTCTTTATTTCTTGATACCGACGTTTATTTATGTATTACAAATATTTGAATATCCTAACTGCTATTATTAGAATAGCATAGATTATTTACTAGATTTATTTTATAGGTTGTAATGGAAATTGTATGAAGTAAATTTATTTACCGCATTACACATATCATTATGTTTTGTATGTTGTATAATATCCAGAAATATTTAATATACATATAGCCTGCTAAAAATAACTATAAAAATTATATTTATTTATTTTTCAATTGAATTTTTCTCAATATTTTTGTTATGTAAGGGTAAAAAATTAATACATGGTTAATCTCGGATTGTATCTTTAATAATATAGAAATTATTTGAGGTAGTTCGTTTAGCTGTATATGCAGTAAAAATATAATGGTAAATTTACGAACCACTCTTCATCTTCAAAGTAACCACTTCATCAATATAACAATAAATTGTTTATTCAGCTGAAGTGGCAAATATGGGTAAGATTCTGTAACTCGTCCGATGGAAATCGATATTCAGGTCTCTATGGTTACACTGAAAATTACATTTTATTTGACAATTATGGCGTAAATATGTCAACCATCTTATAAAAAATACGTTCCTATAGTGATAACGGTACCGTTTGATACCGGATCAGTTACAGAATCTCAATTTTTATTTAATAAAATTATGCTATTATATAATAATAATAATTTTATGAATTTAAAAGATACTTATAAATAAACATTAAGGGCCGGTCTTTTAAACAATAAATTAATCCTTAGTTAGTTACTGCACAAGTAAATTAAATGGACCAATAAAAAAGAAATGGATATTATAAAACTAATCTCACTATCAAATAACTAACGGGGGATTTAATTAAATTTTAGTAGTGTGTTTGTGGTTTTGTGAAAAGTTTCTATATTCACATTCGTTATAAACGTAAATCAGTTGATTTGACAGTTGGAAAAGAAACGTGATCGTGGGAAAAATCATATTGATATTGAAAAATATAACCTATTAGATATTGTTGAAGATTATTTTCATATAATTTGGAACGACCCGGTTGCGTAAAATCGTAAGGTTATTACTAGCTGATTCATTGCGGAAATTGACATATTTCTTAATGTTAGTGGTCTTATATTTCCTTCAATCTGTCCCAATATGTGTAACACACATTGTTTTAACAATCGAAATCTCTTTTTAAACTCATGGCTAGTACCACGATCATGGTTTTAACAAAAACGCAGTTTCAAGAAATGTCAAATTCAAATATCAAAATTTAATTTCACCCTTATGTTAGAAGAACCATTTATTTAAAAATATTTGTTTGAATACAAACTATGTTCTGCTTTAAAATCATATTTTGATAAATTTAATAATATTTATTATTATCATTAAATAATGAAATTTGACATTTCTTAAAACAGTGTTTTAGTTAAAACCGTGATCGTGGTACGAGCCATTGTCATCATATGTTTCATATGGATTTCTCCTGTTTCGGAACAATTTTGGTAGCCTACCTCGTGCAAATATAAATGCATCATCATTATCTGTTTATGAATCCGAGGACACTGATGATACAGACTCTAAAGATGACATACTCGACACAGACATTTCTTAAAATATTTAAAAAGTAAATAGTTCCCTATTTCATTGTTTTAAATATGACGTTTTACGTTTAATAATTACCAACTTTTTTTAAGAGTAAACTTTTAAAATACATAAAATTTAAAAATATCTAATATATTACTTCTGTCACATATATACAGTATTGGAATGTGGTAAATATTTTCTAAATGGTTTTTCAAACAAGAATGTTGACTTTGTTAAGGAATACAGGTAGTTATTTTTACAAGAAAACGCTATTTTCTTTAGGAAAGATAACATCTTGTAGATGAAGATAACCAGAATGAAAATATAATTTACAGAACAACTAATTATTCAAGTTAGTAAACTAGAAAAGTTTGCTGGAAATGTATAATTTGTATAACTATGTACATATCTCCTTGATATAATCTTCTGAAATTTCACATGAAAACCATAATTATTTTTAACAGCGAATTAATATTGCAGATGTTAGAATTGAAAAGAATGCAAGATGTTAAATGCAGCGTATTACACTCTCAAGTTAATTATGCTAAGGGCTTTAGCAAAGCGACTCGATCCGGTAACTAGTTGAGAATTAATTTAGCAATGCTTAAGCCAAGTCGCATGTATGCTCTTGAATTATTAATCACATACACCTATTCAGAGCCATACGCGAGGATTTTTGAAAGCTCTTCCTGGAAATTTAATGAAGACGACCCGACTAGTTTTTATCTCAGTTTATATATCATTAGAGTATTTTTTAATCTGCAAAACTTCCTTTACGAAGAAACTGCTCTTCCAATTAAAACCTATGTGAGGTCTTTCTCTTTTCAAAACTTTTAATTCAAGTCGTAACGTAGCTCTTTGAAATATTCAAGCATGTTTCACCAAACTTTCATTGTAACCGATAATTAGACGGCAGGGATAGATTGTACCTTCTTGCATATACTTCAAGCAACTGTAATGAAATTACGAACTATAGCCGGTTCAATTAAAAATTCTCCGTGTACAGGGAAACAGAGACAGGTACTTCCTCTTCTTTTAAAACCAATCACAAAGAAACATTTCTAATTAACGAACTATATTCGCAGAATTCGAAAAAAGAATTTCGCTGGAGAAAAAGTTTTGCAATAAAACACACTTGTCACCGTACGAGTGATATCAGTGATATCACTAATTACGCTCTCTAATTAATTAAATAAATAAATTAAATTACTTTCTGCTGCTATACCGACTTTGTGAGTGGATTATTTGATTTTCGTGAAAGTATATTTAAGGATGAAAGGAAGGTTTAAAAAATCTGTTGTGGCCAGCACAAAACCTTCCGTCAATTCGATGTATTTTGTACATATCCTATACCAAAAGTTCCTTGAAAAAGATTCTATATATCCTGTATAATTGTAACAAGAACACACTATTTTTTACATATCCATACTGAAAGTTCCTTTGAAAAGATTATAAAATCTAATAAAATTTTAATACGAATACGTACGTACATTATGTATTGCACTTAACACTTCCTCCTGCTTCAACTTTTCCCTGTTTTATTAAAAGTCGCTGTTTCTTACTCTTCTCTTCTACTCATTCCTGTCCAAAGCACTTTCGTGACACAGTTCTTCCTCTCTCAAATCTTCTGCTATACAGTCCTTCCATCTTCTCTTTTGCCTTTCTCGTACTTCTGGCATTATAAGTTCCTATCTTGAGGCGAGGTCGCAAATGCAAGTCACTGGCGAGGGACACTCTATTACTTATATCACTCTCAGATCATATACTTTCCACTTTGGTTTTGCACTTGCCACTGACATCTGTCAATTAGATTTTTTTGAATATATGTTTTTTTCATAATTTTTGCAAAGCTGACTGATTTTCGAAAGTTAATCTCTCTTAATCTCTCTATAACTCTATATCTATTGATTATGAAGGAAAATGTATAATCGAACCGTATAGAGAATAAGATATTCTTTCTATTGATAATCACATAAAATGTCGAAAATGATATTTAACTGCGATTTTTCAAGAAAAACTGTTAAGAACTTCAAATATGGGTACTTCCGGTTGACCAATTATAAACAGAATCTAATCAGCTCTTCGTAGGGTTGTAAGGAAGAGGAATACGAAAGAATCATAATTTTTAGAATTGTAGTTTTGGAGTTATCGTCGGAGAAAAATTTGTCACACACACACACAGACACACACACGGATACACACACGGACACACACACACACACACACACACACACACACACACACACACACACACACACACACATACAGACATCATCGTAAAACCAGTAAAATCGGATTATTCATTAAAAACTCGATACCGAATTCTTTGACCAAAGACAATACCTCCCTTACCTAAAGGTGACGGAAGGTAAAAAGAAAAACACTGTTCTTTAATAAAAAGGTGGACCGGTGTCGGTTACTTTGTAACCATCCTCAGCACCGGTTTTTGACTACAATCAAATGAAGCAAAATTATAGTCACATTTGATTGTAGTCAAAAACCGGTGCTGAGGATGGTTACAAAGTAACCCAAACCGGTCCACCTTTTTATTAAAGAATAGTGTGAACTAGACTTCGGGGTTTTTCTTTTTTAACCTTCCTTTCGTTCTTAATTCAACTTCACACTTGGGTGTACCTTCATTCTTTAAAGTATATTTACTTTATTATCCATTTCTGGGTGTAAAAATCTTCTAAATTTTGTTCAATTACCTCGAAATTAATAATAATGGCTCCTCACGAAGTATATCTGACTTGGAGACCATTGCAACTTGAAAATATTGGCGTGGCAAAAAAATTGCGAAAGAATTTCCAGAAAAAGATGGCTACTTTCTAGCATAAATTGTGCCATTAAACGACTGATAGAAGCTGTATCGATTTTCAGACAATCTGGTAGTGGAAGGTCAGTAACTGTTACAAATGACGAAAATTCAGAATTGGTACATGAACTGTCCCAGGTTTTCTGAAAATTGATACAGCTTCTTTCAGTCCCCAAATAGCGCAATTTATGCCAGAAAATAATAATAGCTTACTTTGTGTAAAGCTAATTATAAAATTATCAACGTGTAATATTTAAATGTTAAATTTAAAAAATCGTTATTCTCTTGTTTATTTATATAAATGTTTGAAATTTGGTATGAATATTTTTCAACCCTCTGTCTGCAAGAGATAATGTTTATTCATGAGAAAAAAGTTTAGCTCACGAGCCCATAAGGGCGAGTGAGTTAATTTCTTCGTGTGAATAAACATTCTTAGCTCACTTCGTTTGTATAATATTTTATTCAATTTTGACGTTTTAAACTGTCATTATTAACTCCATAGCAACAACTATAAGTAACACTTTTTTCACAAGTGAATTAATTTTTTTTAAATCACTCTCACATTTTTTTAATTCACTCTGCAACAAATAATGCATTTAAAATAGCATCAGGCACGAAATTAACACTCACCATGGTATATATCAGACATTATCAGCCATGTTCATTATTTTTCACGGCACAAATGACAGACAATACAGCTTTTTAAATAGATGACTTGACATCTATCATCGACGATTGTCATGCATAGTCTACTACCTGATTAGTTTTTTGTTTTGTCAAAATTAAATATTATAATGGTTTTTCTTACTATTTCGTCAAAATTGAATAAAATATTATACAAACTAAGTGAGCTAAGAATGTTTATTCACTCGAAGAATTTAACTCTTTCTCTCTCATGCATCTATTATTCAATTTTGACAAAATACTAATAAAAACTATTGTAATATTTAATTTTGTCAAAACAAAAAACTATTCAGTTAGTAGACTGTGCATGACAATCGTCGATGATAGATGTCAAGTCATCTATTTAAAAAGCTTTATTGTCTGTCATTTGTGCCGTGAAAAATAATGAAAATGGCTGATAATGTCTGATAAATACTATGATAAATGCATTATTTGTTGCAGAGTGAATTAAAAAAAAATTGAGAGTGATTTAAAAAAATTTAATTCACTTGTGAAAAAAGTATTACTTATATTTGTTGCCATGGAGTTAATAATGACAGTTTAAAACGTCAAAATTGATTATAATTTTAATTTCATGTTGGCGCAATGAGGCATTAGTCTGTGTTTACAACCGCGAAAGTTTATTAGCAAATTTATGAATGAAAAGTCGCATCTCTCAAATTATTTTATATTACTATATTTATTAAATTAGATGTATTTTATGATTTTATAAAATAAAATCAACATTATTTTTTTTAAATTACCCTATTGCCACCTGGTATATAATCTTTTGCAGGATACTTTATAAGTAATTTATACAAAATAAATAGAATTTTTATTTTTCTATTCCGCCTTCATATAAGCAAAGGTTGAATTATAACGTAGCTATAACTATGTTTATCCTAATACAAAAAACTTTCTTTTGGCGTTTTGAAGAGACATACACAATGTCCCCATAGATCCAGATACAAATTGCCAATTATCGGTGAAGTGTGAACATGAATGAATTTGAATTTCTACTTTTGTCGTTACATTTGTAAGTTTGCGTAAGTGAATGGAGCCTCTCGTGCGTGCCCATTTTATGGTATGTTAGGGTCCGTATCTTAGCGGTTAAACATGGGCACATTCGTTCTGAAGTGCATCGTGAAAGAGAAATGTGTTAGGAGTTAAGAGTGCGTCTGTTCCGCATGAGATCTGTGAGATGCATTGGCATTCAACTTACATGGGTCCCGTCTCCCGTCTTTGAAAGGTGGCTCCGTTCAGATTAGGCGGAGCAGTGTATAGGAATTCATGGATGCTTGCTCCAAGGTCAAGTATTATCCCAAGAACTAAAAGCGCAGGTAAAATTCGACATCTGGCATGCAGAGAATCAGCTTACGTGTTTTTTGTTCGGCTACTTAATGTTTTAAAACTGTTATTTTCTTCCTCCATTATATCGGTAGTTCTGAATTCGAAATTTGAACTCCGAACATATGTTAACCAAGAAGAAAAGATGGATGACTTAGGGTAAAAGGTGTAAACATAATTACAGGCCAGATACTGAGATTCAAAAACACACAGTACAAATCGCTTTCTTAAAATAATGAGACCAGATTGTGATGAATGGGGTCCTCCATCAAAGTAACAAATTAGAACATGGGTTATTTATAACAAAATTAGACCTTGAAATTGTATACATAATAGACGTTATCAAAGTTTTAAAAAAGTTAGTAGTTTTTAAAATATCAAGTTTTTAATGCCACATATCTCTTTTGTAAATTATCACTACTGCTGTTATCGCTTTTGTAGAATATAGAATCAATTTAAGTAAATAAATGCAGAAAATAAAAAAAAAACAATGAAAGTAAATCAAATAAATACTTGTTTCAATTTATGATTCCACGCCAGATAGAAACTACATGTATTTGTATGAAAGTGAAAGATATGTTGAATGACAGGCTGCCCATGTCAATCAAAACTTACCCTCTAATATTATATAAATTGCACTTGACATTGACATATTATGTCAATTAGAATTTTTTGGATATATCAGCTGTTTCATGATTATACCAAAGCTAAAAAAAGTTAATCGCTTTATAATGAATATGAAGGAAAATGTATAATCAAACCGTAGGGACAATAAGGTATTCTCGCATATTGATAATGATATTTAAGTACGTATTTTCAAGAAAAACTTCAAATAAGAGAAGTGCCGGTTGACCAATTATAACCAAAATCTAATCAGCTCTTCATATGAATGTAAAGAAGAGGAATACTAAAGAATTATAATTTTTAGAATTGTAGTATTGGAGTTATCGTCGGAGAAATTTTTGTCACACACACACACACACACATATCTACACCCAGACACCCACACACACACACATATCTACACCCAGACACACACACACACACACACACACACACACACACACACACACACACACATACATACAGATATCGTTGTAAAACTAGTAAAATTGTATACTAGGGACCCTAAAACGTGCTTATTCATTAAAAACTCCCCATCGAATTTTTAGACCAAAGATAATACCACCCTTACCTAAAGGTGACGGAAGGTAAAAGAGGTAAAATTACGATTATCGTTATTATAAACTTTAAATTATAAAATTAGCACTTAGATTCCTCTGAATTTAAATTCTTCAATCTTTACCTTCCGTCACATTTAGGTAAGAAAAGTATTTACGATGATGTCTGTATATGCGTGTGTGTGCGCGCGTTTGTGTGTGTGTGTGTTTGTGTGTGTGTGACAAATTTTTCTATTTTTATATTCTAAATATCTGATGTGGACACCACATGACTTCCTTGTACGCCTGTTACACTATACATATTTTGTTAATAATTAAAATATGTATAATAACACACACAATCATAAAATTGCACGTATTTGACATAATTTGACATTGACATTATATTTTCTATTTTTTTGTTATTTCTTGTCCTAATTCATAGCAAACTTAATTACAGAAACCAAAAAGTACATAATGTAAAAATTTACATATCTCGCTTATACAAAGAACTAATTTAATCATACTTAAAGTTTTCGACGCAAAATTCAATTCTCTAAAACTTTTATTTGGAGCATTTATTGTTAATTTCAAAATAACACCATTTTTTTCAAGAAAAACTGAAAATAGCTTCAAGTAAAGTATCACTTCCGGTTAGACTATTTTAACCAAAGTCTATTATGTTATTTCCATTGATATAAAAGTATTATATGCCAAATTTGAAAAGTTTTGGATTATATTTTAATATTGTTTTTTATTAAAATCTATTATAGGTTTCAAGTAAAGTACCACTTCCGAGTATACCATTTTAACTAAAATCTATTATGTTATTTCCATTGATATAAAAGTATTATATACCAAATTTGAAAAGTTTTGGATTATATTTTAATATAGTTTTTCATTAAAATCTACAATAGGCTTCAAGTAAAGTACCACTTCCGGGTAGACCATTTTTACTAAAATCTATTATGTTATTCCCATTGATATAAAAGTCTTATATACCAAATTTGAAAAGTTTTGGATTATATTATAATATAGTTTTCCATTACAATCTATTATGGGCTTCAAGTAAAGTACCACTTCTGAAAGTTATGCAATGACCAAAAAGGGAGGTGCACAACTAGATGTTATAACAGTCCTAAATACAAAATTTTAACTTTCTACGGCTTCCCGTTTTTCAGTTATGCGAGATACGTACGTACGTACAGACGTCACGACGAAATTAGTCAAAATGGATTCAGAGATGGTCAAAATGGATATTTCCGTTGAAATCTGGAAACCGAATTTTTTCGCGATTACAATACTTCCTTTACTTCGTACAAGGAAGTAAAAATTATAATTATTTCGTGTTCCTTTTCCTTACATCTATATGAAGAGTTGATTATATTTTGGTTATACCGTTATTTGAAGTTTTGAACAGTTTTTCTTGAAAAAACGCAGTTAAATATCATTCTTTGACATTTTATGTGATTATCAATATGAAAGAATATATAATTCTCTATATTGTTTGATTATACATTTTTCTTATAATATATCGTAATATATCGTCATCATTACCGATGTCTACATGTGTTGTAGATACTGGCACACCCAGAAATGGGTAATATGCCGTGATGATATATTTATTTATTTATTTTTATACATTTTTCTTATGAAAGAATATCTAATTCTCTATACTGTTTGATTATACTATTTTCTTCATATTCAATAGACAGAGTTAAGGAATTATAAAGATATTAATTTTCAAAAATCATTCAAGGACACAGCTGATATATTCAAAAAATTGACATATGACAGTGTCAAGTGCAATTTACATACTGTATGTTCTTCTAATAATAATTTTATTGGATTTCCAAGGAACTTGCAGTATGGAATTTGTAAAAAATAGTATATGTTACAATTTTAATGGATGATATATAGAATCTTTTCCAAGGAACTTTCGATAGGGATTTGTACAAAATACATCAAATTGACGGAAGGTCTTGTGCTGGCCACAAAATATTTTTTCGAACTATTTTGTTAATCCTTTAATTTTACAAAATTATAATATTAGACTTCTGTATAATATAGGGCACAAATAGCAGCTTAGATTGCGATCATCAAATAGTTTGTTTTAGATTTTCGATATCACTTTTCACATACTGCATATGTATATATTCTTTTTGTTATTTAATCCAAATTGGATTAGCCTTTCATTGTCATATCAATGTTATCATTTTCGATTGTCCAAATCAAACAATTTTAATATTCACCCTAGCTTATTTACAAAAGATTAAATGATTTTTTCAATCATTCACAAGCTATCAAACATATGATCACATTTTAAATCATTTAAATCGCATTAAAAAAATGAAATATCTGGAGCAGCATCTGTAAACACAGCGGAAATGGTTCATCCCCTCCCTTTTCCATAGCACCCTATTCTCCCTTGTTGAGCGCGCTCAACGTAGCTGAGCCAGTTGGTCTTCGGCTGGGCACGTGACACTGAACTGATCTGACACTGACACTGACGGAAAGCTTTGCTTTGTCACGTGATCGTATGTGAATATGTGGTGGACAAAGTGATAACAAAGGGTGGTTTTTAAATTAGTTTTATGGTGTAGTGCGGAAAAAATAATGTGTTCTTGTGAAGTAATACAAGTTTGTTATTTTTTGAATAGTTACAAAAAGAAGAAGAGTGCTAATGCTACGCGAGTTACTAGTTTTGTGAAATGATAGTGGGTTTTATATAAACTGTAATAGTCTGTGATATTGTAAATAAAAGTTTATAAAATGTATGAATATGAATATTGTGAATACAGAGATAGACAATATGACTATTCAGGTATGTAAATAGAATTAATCTTGTTAATACTTACTCTAAAGTAAAGTTTAAAAAATATTTCGATGTATTAAGCATATTGTTTGTAAATATAAAGAAACTTTTAATGGGTTATTTTTATTTTCGCTTTCAACTAATATTCTCATATAATTCACATTTCAAATGTTGAACTCAATTAAATTTTTATATTTTGAATATTTTAAAATTTAAGTTTTCGACATTCTACATAAATATTTCCTTTTTTAAAATTTATTTACCCACAGCATATTGTGTTTTTGAAACATACAAAAGAAAATAATTAACCAAGACATTTTTATTTGTTGTATGAAATATTTAAAAATTAAATCAACTACATAAATATATCAACAGTAATGTGCTAAATCAAGAACTTTTTTTGAGCAGAACTGTATTCCGGAATACATCATTCTAAATATTTTAAATAATATATAATTAAAGCTTTCTATGTGAATTATTTTAAGAAATATGTTTTTCAAAATTATTTCAGAATATTGAGTTAAAATTAAAATAATCGAACATTGGCCGATTTTTGTAATCGTCCAGTTAAATATACTTCCAATTCTAAAGTAAATTTAATAAAATATAAAATGCAACGAAATTTCTTGACATCAACAATAACTTTTAAATTGATTCAAACTTGTTCATTTAATTAAATTTACTTTGAAAGTAGGCATATTTAACTGGACATCTTTAAAATCGGCTCCATGTCTTTCAAAATTATGATTGACTTTTAGTTATTAATAGTTAAAAATTGAACATTTCGCTAATTTCTCTTTACTGTTATGTAACTGTTTCGTTTTTGATCTAATAGATCGCAGAAATTTATGTATTTTTCAAATATTTTTATGTTTTACTTCTGAAACATTCATAACAAAAATATGCTAAACTGATTTTTATTAAAAGTGACAAGTTATGAAATAAAACAAACTTTTAGTTTAAGATCTGTATATTTTAATGTTTTTCCCTGACAAAGGCAGTAGTATATACTGCCAAAACGTTGATTTTGTTTAAAATATTATATACATAGAACTTAAACCAAAAGTTTTATTTCATGACTAGGAGTTCTGACTTCTGAAAGATTTTTTACTAAATGATAATTTACACAATAATAATGTATTATAAGAGCGTGTTTCAGAATACATTTTTAGACATTTTGGTAATTCATTTGAGCTTTGATTTTATGAAAATTGTACAAATTAACACAATGTTAATATTGTTGTATATCTATATATTTTGAAATTTTCGTCCATATTACCTAAGAGTGCACTTTTATAATAAAAGCGTATTTATGGAGCGCGGTTTTACATTATATTCTTATGAGGAGTGTGCTCCATAAAAGCGCCTTTATTATAAAAGTGCGCTCGTAGTACGGGCCAATTTTTTATTTTCTCCAAGAAAATACAATAGGTACAATAATCTTTTCCAAATTACTGCGTTTGCGTTATGAACTAATTTGAGTTAACTTTTTGTCGTTAATTAAGCGATTACGAAGTGAACAACATTTAAAATTATCATTCTATCGCTGCATACTGTTTCCTGTTCTGTGAATAGTCTTTCCTATCCTTTTCTAAAAATAGCTACAGAACATATTCTCTACAGGAAGCGTTCGTCGTTCGTCGGGAAAAATGTGGAATTTTGTTTATCTTTTCTGAATTTTTCCTGGAAAATAGATCTCCCATTTCATCATCAGTTTAGTGTGCATTATTTTTACATAAACAGAGCGATGTTTACCCGAACTCAAAAACAAGTGTTTAGAGTTTGGTGTTTGTAATTTAGCGTTAGATAATGAAGGGGCTTTACAAATAGTATTATCGGTTGTATTTGATGTTCCCAGGCTTTTGTGTTGGATTGAAAACTGTTAGGGGTCAATACAAGGATCAAAGATAGATTACAAGACCAAATTAAAAGAAATTTAACTTTGAACGTCAATTTCGAAGTTTCGGACAACATATTAAATGCTTTACATTAAATCAGAATACATATTAAAACTTTTGTACTGTTATTATGATTAATCATGCAATTTGTTTCAAAATTATACACCATTGTAATTTTCTAAATATAGATTATGTGCAGATGTATGCATTTGTACATATTTAATATTGGGCGATTAGGGTAACCGTTTTTGTGCAAATTTCAACTTCCGCTGAACCGTCAGACGTTATTGAGAACTGACATGTCCGATGGCGGCAGCACCATCGGACCGATCAGCTGTTTCTGAATTAGTACTCGCATTGTTGTGACATATTAATGCAAACAACAAGAAAAATTTTTTCATTTAAAATGAGGCTAAGTATCATGGAACATTTTAGATATCTGGAAGCAACAGCTAATTCTATATGTTTATAGAAGGTATTTATAATTTTATATATATTTAATCAATCGAAATTGATGATTGCAGGTGAGCGAATTATAAACGCTAACCACATACTATTTATAACTAGAGCAATTAAAGCCACATGAAATCAAAATACATTTAGCGAGTTCTTCAGACAATTTAGATGCTGGTGCTGATGTATTATTAATATTATCCTCTACTACTTCATTTACTGTATTGCAATGTCACTGGCGTTTACTGCTTTTGGCTTTACACGTTTGGTTTGTCGTAGCAAACGTTTATTATTAGGAACTTATACTTGAAATACGAGAAGACAGAGTGATGGTACTGCAGTTCTTTTTAAATTTTTACGCTTAATTGTATAGAAAAATACATAAATAATTAGAACGAACACAACATGAACTTTTTATTCTAAGATAAAATCTGAACATTGAATTTTTTACTCATAGGAAATATGTAATCATCCAATTTAAAATGACGAGAACAAACTTTCATATGTTTGGTTATTTGTCCCATGCTTTTCGTCAATCCATATCCATTTCAACACCTATATTTGTCGTAATTTTAACTTTATTTTAGCCATGTTTCGGAATATTATAAAACCCAATGCCTGTGTCTCGGCCAGATCTTGAGTTGAATCCGAATACACAACAATTAGTACGACTTTTTCCCATTTCTATTCACATCAAATGATTAAACCACATGTAACTCAAGCATACAATCACAATACAGTACTAAACCGGAAAGTTCATATTTTTCCCAGCAGATGGCATATCGCAGCTTGTCAGTTGTCAATAGGGCAGCCGAGAGGGTAACATTTCTTTGTTCTTTGAAAACTTAGGTCAAATTTTAAACTATAAAACATTTCTTTTAACTTCTTGGGTGGTAATCTTCTGTCACCAATAAATTTGACAGAGGGTGTTTAGACAAAGATAAGTTGACATTTTGAGATGGTCTTTAAAGGCTATAGAAAGCGGACCTTTATATGTTTTTTTCTTTCTTAGAAAAATGTTAATACTATTGTGGATTTAACTGGGGCGAGTAAATAGAAAATTTTCATTTTCAAATCTTGTTATCTTTTAGTTGTATTTATGTTTAAAGACAAATACATTCTTAATTTTAATATTTTGTCATTTGTCGTATCAGCTGTTTACGAGTTATTCTTGTTATTGGTTTTGTTTCTGTGTTATTACCGCAGTAAACAATGCAAGTTATTATTATAAGAACTAAATACAAGAGTTATCGTTTCGTTGGAAGTTCGCCGATATATTATTTTGTGTATACTAATAATAAGATTTAATATTTCCGACATTAGAAACAACTATTTACTCATTAAAATGTTGTCTATGTTCTGTCTGGTATAAGAATGCTGTATAGCATGGTATAGGGACAATATTTCCTTGCTTGTGATTGGTGCAAACGCGAGTGAATTTCAAACTGTCCCAATATTATGTTATTGCATCTTTTCTTCTCCATTTGTGTACTATAAATTAAGCTAGCCAAATTGAATGTAAGTGAAATAATTTTAATAGAAATAAAATTGTAAGAAACTAATAATATAAAGTAAAAAAGTTAATGTACATATAAAATAAACATTACCTGTCAACCCATCAATACTAATTTTTTTATTATTTTAAATGAAAGTTTGTTTAATTTTGAAACAATTCGTAGTATTAAATTTTTTTAAATGTCATTAGTTTAACTGCAGTTGATTTTCAAAGTCGGCGTGGCGTCACGGCGGTACTTCTATCTTTCTCTCGCTCCGCACCATACTCTATAGTAAGCTGCGAGAGAAAGGTAGCAATAGTTTGACGTCACATTGATACTGCCAACAAATTTCAAATATCTCGTAAAGTAATTATTAAAAAATATATATTTTTTTTATCTTAATCGCTAGTTATTGAGTACTTAAGTACATTTTATAATATTTTTTATGGTGGAGGACCCCATTGTCAAAAAATATTTTAATATTCATGCAATTTCGCATTTTTATCAAAATAGTTTTCAAATGGATGATATTGAAGATGTTCCATCTCCAAATGATGTGTATGAATGTTTCGATTATTGTAATATTATTATTTTATTGAAATAAAACTTAGATTCGTATTTAACCTTAAAATGTAAACCATCTCGTCAAGCTCCGTTCACCATTGCATTCTTAAATTAGACGCAGTATAGAATCGTTTAAAATGAAATATGTATGTCAGTACGAGTACAGCAAACAGCAGCGTTCTCGGATATGCCTATTGATTTGTTAAAATAAATACATATTTACATAAACGTAATACGTATTCTTTCCGTCCCTCATATAATTCGTAATAAAATTATAAAACTCAATATTTCATCTTATTTTTGCCACTGTTTAATTTTATGGGGGTCACGTGACTGTATATGGATGACCGAATATGAAACAGACGATTCGGGTTCGATTCAGACAGGCGACAAATTTGAGACTCGAAAATTATTTCCAATTTTCAAATAGCACAAAAGTCCTCAGTACCGAAATTTGGAAACAAAAATGCAGATTGTCACCTCCAAAAATGGGTAATAAGCCGTAATGATATATTTATTTTATAGTCAGTAAAAATATTTATTCGACCTTTCTTCTTATGTCTTATTGTTGAGTATGTTATTAATGCCAAGAAAAATTTATTATAATGTTAATAGGTTGACTAAAAAATATTTATAAAAGTTCTAATTATTTATTTATTAAAAGTAGTGGGGTGAATCCATTCAAAATTACAAAAAAAAAATTGGTACCAAGAATAGGAATTAATATTTTGAGTTTTAAGGGCATTTCATTATACCTATATTTTTGGAGTTACAAATATTTATATGGAAGATCACTGTTGAAACTTGAAAGGCCTGTCCTACAATTGAGTCGTATGTCGGTTGTCGCTTGCCGTAAGTCGTTGGACGTTAGCAGCACACGACATTCCTCTCTACAGTAGTCGTAATAGTCGTAAGCTGTCGTAGCGAATTGATACTATTAAGTAAGGTTATGGATATTGTATCTCTTCCAATTTATTTTAATTTAATTGCAATATGACATCAAATAATAAAACTACGACGGTTGATGCAAAAGAGAAGATAGAAACATACAAGACGGTGGTGGATAAAACCTCATATAACCGTTGATGTTACATAGACAAATGATGCGCACAAAATAGTTATTTACAATACAATTGCGGAAACAAGAACTTCCGTGCATGAGCCTTTGTCCAAACTGTATATAATGGATTCAAATACAATGTATTAAATTTAAGATCTTATTTTATTTTGATAGTACATATGTATAGTAGTTTGGTTATAAATTTAGGTACATATCACTACCTAAAACAAATAAAATACATATTAAATTATCTTTAAATAAAATATATTATTATACCTATTAATAATAATAATGTTGTTTTTATTGTATATTAATTCCTACCAGTATTATCTTTAATATTGTGTGCAACATACAGTATGGCCGCCATGGTCATCATTCTCGATTCTCATTACATTAGTTTCTAATAGATGGCGTTAGTAGTTAGTAGTATTAAAACGTCAAAATTAGCAATGATTCTGATTTTATTTAAATAATTTTTATTCTTTCAATTAATTATTTTCGTACTCACTGCCTAGAAACTAATGTTTCCCGCAGCCAACTCACAATCCGAAAGGCCATATTCCCGCGCTATTATTTTACTTCCCGCACTAGTGTCTCAATGGAAACTACTTTGATCGAGTAGCTTAAAAGTGCTATTTTATTTTTAATTTTTTTGTACATTACAACAAATTTAATATAAGAACATAATAATTTAGGAAAATTAGTTGAAAGAATAAAAATTATTTAAATAAAGTCAGAATTATTGCTAATTTTGACATTTTAATACTACTAACGTCATCTATTAGAAACTAATGTAACAAGAATCGAGAATGATGAACATGACGGCCACACTGTATGCTGCACACAATATTAAAGATAATTATATTAGTAGGTAGACAATAACAACAACATTATTATTAATAGGTATAAGAATATATTTTATTTAAAGATAATTTAATATGTATTCATAGTTTTATTTGTTTTAGGTAGTGGTATGTTCCTAAATTTATAACCATACTACTATATGTACTATCAAAATAAAATAAGATCTTAAATTTAAGAAATTGTATTTGAATCGATTATATACAGTTTTAAGAATGCTCCTTGGTATTGCAATAATTATTCTACATATATCTATATTTTGTATCTGACAGTTAGTGAAATCGATGGCTCTATTTGAGGCGACGACATGTTCTGCGTAACATCTATCGAAGGTAGAACAGTTTTATAATTAATTCGTTCGTTACAAAAAATCTTGTACAATACTTATGCGGAAATACCTTCCGTGCATTCGCCTAAACAAAGGCTCATGCACGGAAGTTCATGTTTCCGCATTTGTATTGTAAATAACTATTTCATATTTAAAGTCAAGTGATCACGAAGAATTTTTCCAATTTGCAATACTAATGTTACATACATTTTGTATATTAATGGAAATTTTTCTCCAAATATCTTTTTTTTTTTCGTATCGTATATTTTGTATCTTTTATCATATAAACTATTATTTTGTTGTACGTAATCTATAATTATTTCGTCTAATGTCATTTCTTTCATTTTTTCATTTTTGTCGTCGGGTCGTTCAGTGTCGTTGTCGTAGAAAGATGGGAAATGATCAACTTACGATCCATCACCGACAGCCGACAATTTTTGCAGTCAAATTTCAGTGTATTGTACACGCGTACGATATCCGACAGCGACAAACGACTTAACAGGCCTAAAACAAGGTCGTTTTGAATTTCGTCAGATTGTCATAAAGTTCTTCACTGATCTTCAACAGTTGTGGCACAGGCATTATTAGATAAATTATACCTAAACTAGGGCACAATTTCCTGCACCTAATATCTTCATATTTTTTATCATTCACCAATAACAATTAGGCCAAATAAGAAACGTCACTCTTTCTTTGTTTGTGTGTTCGGGTGGGTAGTAATGCATGGTGTGTGTTGTAGGTTGTTTACTGGACGGCGTGCCCCGTCCGCCAGATGTGCCGCCACGAAACCCGACCATGAGCAGGCTGAACGGCCGCTTGGCCGCCTCCCCCGGCGACCCTGCAGCGGATTTCGAACCCTCCTGTCTCGTGCGCACTTCTTCAGGCAATGTCTACATACCCAGTGGCAACATTAGTAAGTTTACAACATTTGTAAAATTAACAATTTACCTTTAAATATTAGTAAATGCAAAATTATGTCTTACACACGTAGAAGGAATCCATTGCATTTTACGTACTGTATTGAAAATGTGCCCTTATCCCGTACTTCTTCCGTGAAAGATTTAGGCATCGTATTTGATTCTGAATTAAAATTTCTTGAGCATATTTTTGAATTAGTTTGTTCACTTAACAGATTACTCGGTTTTATTGTGAGAAATAGCAGACAATTTTACAATGATAATACATTTAAAATATTATTCTTGACTTACATTCGCTCTAAACTTGAGTATGGATGTTTAATCTGGTACCCTCTTCAAATCAGTTATAAATATTTACTTGAAAGTGTTCAACGTAAATTTCTTAAGTTCATGTGGTATAAAAAATTCCATGTTTACCCTGCTCAAGGAATAGGACATAATATTCTTTTACAAGAATTTAACTTTGAATCCGTTGAAGAGCGTCATAAGCTTATAGCACTTAATACAATTTCTAGCATTTTAAATAATAATATTGATGCTCCAAGTTTATTGTATAAACTGCCATTTCATGTACCTTCAACATCATCGCGGAATTACCGTTTATTTTATCTACCATCTTGCAAGACGAATACTTTGCTTAAATCTCCGATCGTTGTTATGTGCAACGCTTATAATGAATTTAATTAAATTTTGTTTTCCGTATAGTTTGTATTTTTTTTGTAATACTTTATGTACATTTTCTTGTTTTGGGTTCGCCTGTTAAGAAATAAACATTATTATTATTATTATTATTATTATTATTATTATTATTATTATTATTATTATTATTATTATTATTTACATATTACACGCATGTAGACGTGCTGACCTAGGTAGCTTACCGTTACCGATTCGTATTCCGAAAGAATAGGATAGGGATATTTGCATTTTTCCATCTCATTTCTATCAACAAAAATTAAGAAAAATCGAGAGAGAATTAAAAATTCTTTATCATCGTTTATCTTATCTAATAAGTCGAACAGGGGTCACCATGAAAGTGAGTGTAGACTTGAAACCTGCCTCCTAAGATCAAAGAGTACCTACGTGTGCCCAACTTAGGTAGCAGTAGGTAGTGACTATACTAGGAACTAGTAGACTAACGGTAATAATAATTATTACCGTGAGTATTTTTAACATTTGATTGTCAGTAATGTATTTGCCTGTCCCATTTAAAATGAAACATAGGGAATATGTTTGCACCTTGTGCCCGAGTGATTTTCTGATTTGGCTAAATTTCTTACAATATTTAAATATAATATTTCTGTCAAATTTATTCCCTATGTTTTAAATGAGACAGGCAAATACATTGTTGTCAATCAAATGTCAAGTCGTAACTTATAGGAAAATTCAGCGATTATCTGTCATATTGACAAGCTGTTATTAGAGGTTAATTTTATTTAAATAATTATACCTGTTTTCTAAAAATTAAATTTACTTGAAAAAATATTGTGTGCACCTTGTGCCAGAAATATGTTTAGTGATCTCGAGAGGTTTTCTGACTTAGCTAAATTTCTTATAATATTTAAATATAATACATCTGTCAAATTCGTTCCCTATGTTTCATTTTAAATGGGACACGCAAATACCACCGACAACAGACACTATTAAGATAGTCAACTGCAATGATAAAGTAGTAGGCAAATACATTGCTGTCAATCAAATGTCGAATCGTAACCGTAGATATGATAAACCCATTGTTTCACGTTAAAATACTCACGCGTTTCGCTGTTATTACAGCTCATCAATGTGCTGTAACTGCCGTCTCTTTTCAGAGACAAATCACCAACTGGGCACGGCGATAGATATACATCTTATAAGATACATTGCTTACGCTGATGAGCTGCAAAAACAGAACAACGCGTCTGTTTACTAGCTGGACACGACCGGCATCTGTTGAAATTTTGTGAAACATGGCGAATGTTTTCTAATTCTTAATTATTATAAAACAATTAGGTGTAAGGCTATAAGGCGTAACTCATAGGATGTGGACTCCTGAGAGACATCTCTATTGTTAAGCAACGTAGAGTGTGGGTGTGGGTAGTACCGAGGGTAGTACCTGGATGGGTGACCTTATAATATTCTCCATTTATCTAGATTATCAGATACATATATTAATACCCTCGTTAATACCAGAACAAGAAGACATTTAGTGACAAATTTTTTGTCTTCAAGAAGATAGTATATAAATAGCTTTACAGTAGATTACAATAATGAATCAAACAGCCTACAGCACCGATATTAATCTTACGTAGTCAAGCAAGATTTATTATTATCTATACCTGTTCAACTACAAGTTGAGAAAAAAGTAAATTCAATTTCGGATAAAGTAAATTCAATGTCAGCAACAGTAACTTCAATTTCAGAAAAAGGAAATTCATTTCCACAAAAGGAAATTCAATTTCAGAAAAAGTAACTTTAACTTCAGAATAAGAAAACATGAAATACCAATTTCTCTTTTCCGAAATTGAATTTACTTTTTCTGAAATTGAAGTTACTTTTTCCGACATGGACGTTACTTTTCTTGAAATTGAATCTACTTTTTCTGAAATTGAATTTACTTTTCCTGAAACTGAAGATTGTACCACGTAAGTACACTTCCTATCATACAAATATTTCAGTCCGATTAAACAAAAACGCACATGGTCTTTTTTTTTGGCATTTGTTAATCAAATTGACTGGAGTCATCGACCTTTAATCTAATGGACCAAGTGTCTCCTATTCTTTTATTGTTAGGATAATGCTCCAACATAAAAGGATAGAAATATATATTCTGTCCTTCAACAATACGGAAGTTCTCAGTTAAAGTATACTGCGCATACGTTCGTACTCATTGTACATCTTTTTCAGCCATATGTAAACCTCTATACATCGCTCTCTATCACTAAATAGTTGTCAAACTCTACATTTGACGTTTCGTGACTGTTTGTGTATTATTTACTTTTTTTTTAGAGAACATTTACAATTATTTCTGTCAACACATACGTATATGTGTTGTGAGGTGTGTATGCGACAAAATAATGGGGAAACGGTGTATTACGTGCAATCAGCAGTACGTACGCGGTTCAGCTGTGTCATTTCATATGTGAGTTCTTATTAATTATTACTTGTTCCCTTTAATATAATATGTATATAATATATTGTATTAAAAATTTGTAATATAACTAATTATACACAAAAAAAAAAATCTATACTCAGCGATTATGCACCAAGTATAACAAGTTAGGGACAAATCAATCTTTTTATTTTACCGCGTTTTCTTAACTTCCGTACTGTTGAAGGATAGAGATACTGTGTCTGCACCGTTATGGCGGGACAAGCGTTTTGCTCGTACGCTGCGTATATTAGTTTAAAGGTCGATGACTGGAGTGTAAATTTAAACTGCATTATGGGTGTATTCTAATCACAATCCGTTATATGAAAACGGACCGTTAAAAAAATTAACGAATCAAGTAGATTGACATAAACAAAATTCAAGTTTTTGTTATATGTTAATCTGCTTGATTCGCTGAATTTTTTAACGGTGCGGTTTCATGTAACGGATTGTGTTTAGTATTCACCCATTAAACCGTCAAGGTACGACGTCTAATTTAAAGTAACATTCAAACTTGTAGATTGAAAATTAAACAAACAACAAAAAGGTCCATTTAAAACCCAAGTAACGTTTCCCAGAATCCCTGCATATTAATACTTCCGATTATATGTAAGTTCGGATTATATTTAATAATCTTTTTCTTGTCATAGATATACCAAAGAACTCCACAATGGACTACAAATCAAACTCATCGTGTAGCAGTCCCTCAAAGGAGCAGAAGAACTCTGAGAGATGCAACTTGCCATTCGGCACGACCGTGCCGGTGCTGCCCGTCCGAAACAATCTGCGCCGCCCCAACTCCAGCCACTTCCCCCCGGCCTCGCGCTTCCACTTCCGGAAAGGCCTGGCCTCCAAGTGCAGCTGGAAGTGCACGGCCATCATCTTTATCATGCTCAGTGTGGTTCTCACAGCCGCTCTTTCTTACATCTCAGGTAGGAGGGAAGGTATAGTTTGATTGAAAGTAAACTTCACATATACGAGGGGATTTTTAAGTAATTTGCCTAGCCATAAAGCAAAATTATTTAATGTTCAATTAATTTTTTAGTTCCTTCTGATTTTCCTATTTCAGAAAGTAGCATCCCTCGTTATGTTAAAACTAAATCTGCAGCCTTTTTGATGTTTTCCTTCGTTCTTGCTTCCACAAGTCTTCAGCATTTCCCATTTCGGGTAATTTTTAATAAGAAATCAACCAAACCATAAAGTAAAATTATATTAATCTTACGATAACGCCACTGTATTTGGTGCACCTCTTCGTTCTGCCAAATTTTTAAACTTGATCTTTCTTTTTATACTTGATTCCATTCTATTCACGGCATTTTTTAATTGTTAATATCAAAATTTCACTGTGAAATATGATAATTTTTGGTATCTACTACACTGTACTCATTTTCTTGTACTGAAACCTCTGTACAAACTGCAAAACTTTTTGTTTGACTTGATAAGAAAAACAAATTTCCATGGCTAGGTAAATCATATAAAAAGTTCCTCTTGTATTTAACCTTATTTACCTTAGTACCATAAAATCCATTGGTTTAGAGACTGTTTAAAAGTATAGTTCCTAGCTCGCAAAGAGAATGAAAATTGACGGTTAAATTTATTGTGTAACACATTTTCATACTTTTAGAATAGGGTAGTTGCGCATTTTCCAATTCATTTTTTTTTTTCTGAAATAAATGTTTAATACATATTTTATGTCTGGCAACTGTATATTTTTCAAAATATAATTTTTTTAAAAAAAAATCTTATTTCAAATTTTCCCGTGGTGACTTTTTTATTAATACCAATCACAGTCTTTCTTGCCCTGGCGGTACACTCTCGGTTGTACACTCTGTACACAATACTACCATTTTTATTTGAAACGATTTATATACTTGAGAGAAGCTTTATTTCAAAAGAAATTATTCATTTTCACACAAATTCATTAGTTTCATTACCTTGTTTTAATTCTGCTAATATAAAAAAGAAAAAGAAAATATGATTTTAACACGTAAAACATAGGTTATGTCACTAAAAATGACATGTATATTCACTGCAGCCACCTGGTGGCAAAATTATGAAGTTGTCTATATAAAAATTAAATATCTTGAAAATATTTGGTATTCAAATAAATAATTATAAAATATACGTACTATTAAATAATACTTTTGTATCTGTTATTTTTCTTTTAGAATTATACTGTAAATATTTGTATGATACAATTAAATATAATTCAACATCTTCGTTTTGTCGTGGTATTCTAACAAGCTTGTATGAGTCATACAGACTTGGTCGAACTATATAATTATTAAAAGTCTACGTCACAAGAATTCCACCTCGAACTTTATTTATGGAAATTATGAATGAAAAGTATTATATTTTCTAATAATTTTTACATTAATATGTTTAGAATTAGTTTATATTTCATAATTAATAGGAAAAAATAACATTTATTTTTTTCGCAACTACCTTATTGATATGAGCAGATAATATAACCTTTATTTAAGTTTCTTAATACTTTTCAGTATCAGTAGTAATAATATAATCAGTCAATTTTTCTTTATTTACAAATCTAATATTATTTAGGTTAATTTAACAATTAAAATTTGCAATCGTTATTATAATTTTTAATAACTATGGTTAAATGAATGTGGCATTTCGTGAACTATTACAAGTAAACATCCTTGGAAAAGCATATCTGTGGCAGTGTTGCCAGATCGGAGGGATTATCCCTTTTTTGATGGATTTTTGGTATGCGAAAGGGATAAAGGGATATTTTATCAAAAAAGGGATTTTTCTTTACTAATATAACAACGAAAAAAATTTGAATTTGTCTCATTTTTTTACATTATTTATTAAACGGAACCCTATTGTTGCAATTATATATACCTATTTATATATTTTTTATTTATTTTTATATTTATCTTATTTACTTTTCAGTATTTATTAAAGCGGTACAGCTATACATCCGTAATTGTATACCTATTGCTATTTACATAGTGTATAAACTTTTTCCGACTTTTTCACTTGTTTTGTAATAAATAAAACATATATTTTTAAAAAAATATATATTTTCGAGGGATTTTTATGGTAAAAAAGGGTTTTTTCAACGGTTTGGAGGGATTTTGACTATTGAGCATCTGGCAACACTGATCTGTGGGTTTATGTAATAAAAATCAATGTTTACATTTCGTAATTTTTAGAAAAAGTATTTCCAAATCAAGAAATTTTGTGTTTGTAATACCGAAAGTACCCTTTTGTAAAACTTGCCATTCTGTTTTATTTATGTTGATTGCACATGACACTAATTCAGTGATTTGGCCTGGCTGTAGCATTGAAACCCTTTACTAACATGAACTTGTCTGCATTGATTATTATTGTAATAAGTCTCTCATTGTTCTATGCTATGAATTGTACAATTAAACTTTAGTTCTTGTTTCTAAAAATATAATTTTTAGCCGATTCAGATTTTGGTCACAAATTGTCATTGGTTGTTCTTGCATTAAGCCACAGATATAGAACAATTAAACTTTTCTTCAGCTATAAGTTTCCTCATATGTATTTCTAAAATGCTTGTTTCCTTTCAGCATCAAGCTTACTAAACTGGTCATATCAGAGCTCCAAAACCTGCACAGTGCTGGTTGGCGAAAACCCCGAATCTTTCCAGTCGAAAGCCACAACTTCAGAGACAAACCTCTCTACTTCCACACGGCCGAAACCTGCATCATCATCAGCGTCATCTTCTGGAGGTAAATACCTGTTGGATGGTGTGTTAGCTGTTGCCCAGTCCCCCGTCTACAGTCGCAAACGTAGACAAGTGTCTGATAATCCCTCAACGCATGCGTCGCGCCCCATCTCTGTTGAGCATGAAACCACCACCTTGCATGATGCTAGCCAAGTCAATGTTAGTGAAGTTGAGCTTATCAGTGACACTAATAATGAGTTTGAATTGACTAATGCACCCAGTAGCACTGTTGATGTTGATATTGATGCCACAGCAACAGAACAAGAAACAGACACTACTACTAGTACTACTAGTAATATGAGTAGTACAACCGTAAGTAGTACTGTTTCCCCACCATTTATTAATATTTCATCCACGCAGTCTTTCGAATTTGATGCCAGTTCCACTACAGAATACATTTCTAGCTTAAAGTCATCTACAGTAATAGAAGTTTCTACAAAATCTTACAACGAATCCATAGCTGATATAAATCTTCATTCTGGAGATGTAAAAGAAGATATAATTAAAATCACAGAAACAGAATCTATTGAATCTGTCGATTCAATTGATCCACAACCAGAATTGATTGCACCAAAACCCAAACCACTTCCAGAAAGTCATAGCATGAAGCCTTCTGAGGAAGAAAGTCCAGAAGTGATTCAACACGACTATCCCATATATGCGTATGGTCAAGATGAGGTTGAAATAGTCAACTTGAATAATGAACCAATTTCGACTACAGTCAAATCCAAAGATACGTACAATAGTGGATTTAAGAAAAGTCCCGACCACAACGAGTTGAACAATGAAGTCAAAAACCATTCCGAAGAACAACTTAATGTTGAAGTCAACAACAAAACTGTAATAGAAGACTCATCTGTTGAATTGCAGACTTCAAATATATCGCCTGGAAAAAAAGTTTCAGATGTCCCTGAATCAATAATTAACATGCATGAGGGTGAAACTAATCCGATTTTGAGTGATCCTAATAACGACCAATCTCCTCAAGTTCAGTTTGTTCAAATCCCAGACAATAACCGTCATGCCAAGCGTGTTTTTGTCAATGTTACCATAGCAACCGAACCTGATTCTCAAAATCCGTCCAAACCTTATTATGTCCTTTCTGTTTCTGTTCCTACTGATGGAGATCCAAAACATTTCCCTGGTATAAACATAGGAGTTCCCCAAGCGGAATCTTTGATGTTGCAAAGTTCCTCAACTGATGTACCTTCTTCCTCTTTGTCAACTGATTTGACTCCTACTTCAAGTCCTTCTACTTATCCTACTCATCCAACTCCTTTAATAACTTCCCGTCCATATAATTTTTGGGGAGGAGAATGTCAGTGTTCTTGTCCATGTTTAGAAGAAGAGAATTCAACCAAAACTGAAGATTCGTCTACTACAGTCAGTAGTCTAGCTTTAAATGCTTCTTCAAGTTCACCCAATGACGATGAACTGGTCTCTGACTTCGCAAGTGATTTGTATAATACTACTGACTATTTTTCGAGCACAACAGATGGTTCGTCTGAACCGACGGATAGTACAACTGAGACTTGGAGTAGTAGTAGTAGTGAGGTTAGTGCATGTCCAGAGGTCACTACTGCACTTCCCCCTCCACCGACTATTCTCATACTGGAAGGTAGGGATGAGAAAAAAGATGGCTTCCTGGCAAACCTAACCAATAACAATGACTAAGGCAGCGAACATTAACTAACAATTTAATTATTATTTTTGCATGCTTATTTATTTATTTTTAAGTAGATTAGGGGAACGGTGCATGAAATCTGTACATATTAGTATAAGATTACGTGATAATTTCAATATAATATTGCCCAACAACAGTTTGGTACATAAATATCAACTTTTTTCTACAAGAACAGGGTGAACTAAGAATTTCATAGCAAACGCGACTTAAAAAAAATACGTATAAAGCAAGGTGTTACTATTGTTTTTAAACTTAGAGAAATGAAGTAAAATTTTTTGTAAAAGACAACAAATTTTCCATTTTAACTTTTAGTTAATACAGCGTGTTTCACGGATTTTGGACACCTCTATTATTATCCCATTATTGGGAATAGAAGAGCATCATCCAAATGTTGTAGTACATCAAGGGAACATTTACTTTGAAAAAAATCATATATTCCAATCAGTACAAGTATAACACAAAGTTATATATTTTTTAAAATTACAATTTATAAATCAGATTAGCTCATTCGATAGATAATTTTTTTCTGAATTCATTCATAATTTTTTTATATCACAGCATTTAAAAAAAATTAGAAAACTAATTTAAAATAAATAAATATATATATTATCCCTGTACATTACCCATTTCTGGGTGTGCCAATCTGCTTTATCACAGATATCGGTAATGATGATGACATATTTGTATGGTGCGGGCACTCATTGCTGGCTTGAAGAGCGCACCATAGAGGTCACTTTTGTGCCATTTAAAATTCGAAAATATTTGGCGTCGGTCGGGATCGAACCCGATTCCTCAGATACGCGACCAACCACTCAGGCACGCACTGTAATTTAAAATTTAAATAAATGTTATTTAACATAAAGTAGGCTATGGTCAACAACGAAACAATTAATTTGTAGGTTGTAAACAATAAACATTCAAATAATGCAATATTCATAAAAAAAATCAAAAATTTTCTCATCTATTTATCTCTAAAGGTGGATTTATGCAGCTTATTTTTTATTTTACTTTTTCTTTTCATTTTCGCTTTTACTTTTACTTTAAGTGTGGTACTTTATGCAGCTACTTTAAAGCCTTCGGTACACATGCGCAGATGTGATTTTTCTGGCATGTCAGTTGTCATAAATGTAAAGATATAATTATAACCTGTAAAAATGGACACAAATTTAATAATTTGTGCATCTGCTATATTACTTGTAGCTTTACCCATTTTCTAATTTTTGCAATCTTACCTTCACAAAAACAAATAAATACAGCACATGCTGACGTTTGTCACGTGAAGTGGTGCACATGCGCAGTTATGAAATTCTTTTACTTTAACGGTCTTAAGCTGAAAGTTGGTCAACTTTAGTTCTTAAACTAAAATTAAAAGTGTGCACATAAAGTAGTACATTTATTAACACACCTTTAACTTTTGTAAAGTAAAAGAAAAAGAAAAGGTAAAATAAAAAGTAGGCTGCATAAATCCACCTTAAGTTGTATCAATAAATATACAAAAGTGACTGATTTTGGTTACATGAGATACAATTTTTTAAATGAATCTAACAAATAAAAATTGAAGAGTATTTATTTTCTATAATATACAAGATTGCCAAAATGTCGATGATTCTATTTTCAATTTCAAGTAAAGTATTTTTAATTTTAAATGTAACATAAAAAGTATAATTCATATTTAACTATATCTACATCAAAAATACATATTTTTTGGCTTGTTTTCTTTCGTGTAACAAATGACGATTATTATGATACATACTACATACTCTTAACAGCCAAGAAAATACATAAGAGATATAAAGTATCTATCTTTACAAAACTACCCTGAATAATATCTAAATATTCAGTATAATTCCATTGTAACTGCTTTGAATCGTTATCATCACCAATCATCAATCTCCATACATACATATTTGTTTTGCTTACAGCAGCTTAGTGTTTTTCGATAACAAAACGTGCTAAAACGCTTTCATAGCTAATATCACGTTCACAGCCATAACATTTCACGTCATTGTTAACACCTCTAACATTCACAGGTGCTCGAACATTTCCTGCGCAATCGTTCCCGCCCGACGGCACCACGTTCTCACAGATAGCTCTGGGACAGCGGTTGTCCAAAGAAATACCGCCGTACAGCTATTGGAACATGCAGTTCTATCAGTCAGAGGCGGCGTACGTTAAATTTGATTACAATATCCCACGGGGAGCGAGCATCGGCGTTTATGCCCGAAGGAACGCGTTGCCGACTCACACTCAGTATCACATTCTCGAAGTGCTCAGTGGATTCAAGGCTCGCACCACACGGGCGTCCCACGTAAGGAGCAGACACATTATTTGCGTATCCATCTAGACACTGAAATTTATTGTTATTTGTCGCATATTATAGAGGGCAATAATTTTTGAGCACTATGTAGATTGCTGTTACCAGAAATACAGAGTGATCAGAAATAAATGATTCAGTTGGCATTACTTGAAAAATACTTGAAATTGGGAAGATTGATACATAAATTTATTTCCTGTTTTTGGAGTTTATCGAACGCATGCGATTGGTCCATTCATTGCGTTCGGCAATCTCCGGCACTTAGCGCTGCCAGCGCTGTGACATGCTGAACGTGGCCATTTTTACCTTCCGTCACCTTTAGGTAAGGAAGGTATTGTCTTTGGTCAAAAAATTCGGTGGTGAGCTTTTAATGAATAAGCACGTTTTAGGGTCCCTACAATACGAATTTACTATTTTTAAGATGATGTCTGTATGCATGTATGTATGTATGTATGTATGTATGTATGTATGTATGTGTGTGTGTGTGTGTGTGTGTGTCCGTGTGTGTGTGTGTGTGTGTGTGTGTGTATGTGTGTCCGTGTGTGACAAATTTTTCTCCGACGATAACTCCAATACTATAATTCTAAAAATTATAATTCTTTCGTATTCCTCTTCTGTACATCCATATGAAGAGTTGATTAGATTTTGGTTATAATTGATCCACCGGAAGTACCCTTATTTGAAGTTTTTAACTGTTTTTCTTAAAAAAAACGCATTTAAATATTATTTTTTGACATTTTGTTATTATATTTATTAAAGAAAATACTCTTCTCTATATGGTTTGATTATTCATTTTCCTTCATATTCGATAGATGTACAGTTAAAGCATTATAAAGAAATTAATTTTCAAAAATTAGTCAGCTTTGCTATTTATCATGGAAACAGCTGACATAATTATTCAAAAAAATTTAATTGACAGATGTCAGTTTCAAGTGCAAAACCAAATATGGAAAAAAGTATAGGATCTAACATTGGTATGTCATAGTGTTGCTCGTAAGTGACACGCAGAGAAAGGCCAAAGAGAATATGGAAGGACATTACTTAGTGTAGTTTATGTTATAATTTTATTGGATTTATAGAACCTTTTCAAATGAACTTTTGGTATGGAATTTGTAAAAAATAGTATGTGTTCGTGTTCGATTTTACATGTTATTATATAGAATCTGTTCCAAGGACCTTTTGGTATGGGATTTGTACAAAATACATGGAATTGACGGAAGGTCTTGTGCTGGCCACAACAGATTTTTTTTATTAAAATGGATGTTGTTTCCCTTACATACGCACTTTTATTTCTTACATTACCCATAGAGCAATAATCTAAAGCATTGCAATCACTCAAAATTCTATTAGCTGCTGTCAGGCCCCTGCTCTGACATAACCTTTTTGTATTTATTGTCGAAATGATAGTATTTCCGCTGTCGCATGGTATAGTGTAAACTATAGAATAAAATTATACCCAGAATTCTATTGCCAACTGAATCAGTTATTTTTGATCACTGTACTAAGTAATGATTGAAAGAAGATTCACTTTTGATACTGAATCTTGTCAATCCGGCCATAAAACCAGAATTTCGGCTGCGGCCTAATTAATGTTAATTTGTCAATTTGTTGTATAAGAATAATACAACAATGTCGACCTAGATATTGCAGGCTCACATTGTTAGAACTGATATCTAAATAAATAAAATATAATACTTGGCATCAGAAAAATAATTGGATATAGTTATTATATCATATTTATAAAAAAGTAAAGGGATTAAGAAAGGTCGGTCTGAGCCCGAACAAGATCAACTTATTCATTCATAAATTCTAATCCTTCTTTTATGATTTTCTTCATTTCGTAGGATTCCATAACTATAAATAATGAAGCCAGCTTTTGTTTCGTTATTTCCATTGCAAAATAAGATCAGACGTTGCTATTTTTCGCAATTATTCTTTAAAACTATTTACAACGGGATAAACAATGAAAATTTACTTGATCTGTTTTTCTTTTGCTTTTATTGATTTTTTCGGCGTGATTTTGTGTTTTCAACTCTTTGACTTCTTTTCAGTTTCATTTCTTCTTTAGAACTATTTTCTCCAATTTTCTTTGTTTTTTTTTTTCTTTACTAGATTCCATATTTAATAAAGATTGGAATAATTACAATAGAACCTCGATTATCCTTGTTCATCAGGTCCGAGCATGTGACGGATAATTAAAAAACCCGGATAATAAAAATGTTGCAAATCAATGAATAAAAATCATTTTATATATTCTCACAATACCTGCATATATTCTAGGCTTCTCTCTTAAAAAAAATTACATAAATGAAAATAAAAATTAATTACTTACGATTGGCAATTTTTTTGAATGCACGAATAATCCGCGTCACGGTTAAATCGCGTACGAATAATCGAGGTAGTACTGTATGTTGTTTTACGTAAACAATAAGTCTGTATTTTAATTATTAAACTATCACTATCAACGTGCTTTTTGAGGTTAACGGCGTATATGGTACTTACCACGATTTTCATATTTTCGATTTTATTTCCACACAATAAATAAGAAGCTGGCACAGAGCGCTTTTTACAAGTTGTTGGCAAGGGCATAAATAACATATTTCAAGCAAAAAACATTTTTTTTATATTTAAACACATCGGTTTTCATTTCAAGTCAAGTCTTCAAATGTAGATAAACACAGACCTGATCCGAAATTAACCGATTTTAACTAAAATAATCGACGATCCGAAAGTTAGAAATCCGGCAATCCTTCAAACCTTAAACGGGAATTCGATAATCCGGTCTTTTGGCGATCTGTTCGTTGAGAGAAATATTTTTACCCTAGGAAAATTTATTTTGTTAATCTGAAGTAATAAACGAATCCCAAAAATAATAATTGAGGTTTTTATTACTTAAAAAACTTGAATAACTGTCCGAATTTTAGGGCGTGAGCGAAATTAAATATTTGATGCTCAATTGATAAACAGGCTACCAAACCCAATTTTTTTTTTTTTTAAATACAAATCACGAATAATGTGGAGCTCAAATTTGGTGCCCGAATATTAGTTTGGATGGCGAAAAACAAATATTTGAAGGTCAAAACAATAATAACAATATAGAATGACCAAACGACTTTCAATATTGCCTTTTGTCTAGATGGATGTTGCAAACAATTTACTATCTCATTTCCATCTTACTAATCTTTGTAATCCTAACAGCCCTCGATGAAGAAAGAAGTAACGCACTACATGGAGCAAGGCCATTGGTTCTTGTCTCTATATAACGACGACGGCGATCCTCAAGAAGTTACGTTTATAGCTCAAGTTGCTGATGATATGACGCATAATTGTCCCAATGGCTGTAGTGGAAAGGGTGAATGTTTGATGGGTCATTGCCAGTGTAACCCTGGATTCGGGGGAGACGATTGTAGTGAGAGTAAGTTGCCAAAAACTATAAAATAGCAATATAAAAATGTTGGACAGTCACGTAAAATAATATGGGAATGGATTGTATTTATCTTATCTTTCCAACAAAATAAAAATAGCCGAGCGAAAAATAATAAAGCTTTTGGGAAATTTTTGTGACGTAATTGCCCCAAAACAAGAGAGATACTGCATGTCCGCTATGAAATAGAACCATGAACGTCAAAGAATATAGAGTATTTCATTAAGTTATTTTTTAATACTCCTATATGTAAATTGGCACTACACACTGCGAACAATTTTTTTACAAGCTACCACCAATACCCATATGACATTTAAGTTGCCTTGCCTAAATTTAGTTTTTTCGGTAAATTCATGTTGGTAATACTGACTGAGTACTGCAGTATTCAACTTCAGGTGTGGGATTCCATAACTTCGGTTGCTATCATTTGAACTTGATATGATATCAATTCTATAACAGTAATCGTTACTTCTAGTTGGTACGTAACAAGAGAAATTAGGTTATAATGTATAAAAAAAATTCGAAATAATAAGTACAAGATTATTATTATTATCATCCAAATCTAATATGACCAATTTAAATAAGTAAATTATTCTGTTAATTTATCATAAAAACTGTTTGTACTTACTGTTTTCTTTCAAATAAATTGGCGAACTGTCAGATTTAACAATCCAATATGGCTGCCGAACGGCTGGAATTTTGCAGTCGTTATTTATCAATTAGAAAATAACGTGAGTTGCTATTGCGATTACGAATTGTAATTGATATTTAACAAGAGCAATGGTTATTTTATAGTTGTTACGAGTTATGCAATCCCACCCCATCTGTTATATGTGAAATGTGAACTTGAAAATTGACGTGTTCAAAATGTTGCCTGCTTGTATGACAAATTTCTGATTTGAGCATGCGCACCGACAAAGTAACATCACAATCTTTTAAATTAATTTTTACTTTTTTTAATAAAAAAAAACCTCGTGCTTAATATAGGAATACGAAAATTTATTGTCAGATAAATATAAACTATTCTCGTATAATTTTACAAAATGTCCGCATTATTTAACAACAAATCACCATACTAACTATCATCCTTTGCATATCATTTGGCATTTGCTCATGGATGTTTTCCTGCATGAAAAAATACGTTTCTTCCCTAGGTGTATGTCCCGTTCTATGTAGTCAACGGGGCGAATACATCAACGGTGAATGTCAGTGCAACCCTGGTTGGAAGGGCAAAGAATGCAGTTTACGTCACGATGAATGCGAGGTGCCTGATTGCAGTGGGCACGGACACTGCGTAAACGGAAAATGTAACTGCGTACGCGGTTACAAAGGAAAGTTCTGCGCAGATGGTAAGAAGAAGAAGCATTTTGAGCGCATTTTGTGAAATGATTAATATTTTTTTTAACATTGTATGTTCTAAAATTTGTTTGTGAGCTTTTTGCTTTATGATTAACAAATAACTGATTAATATTTTCCCCCAATATGAGTTTTTTGTTTATTTATTTTTTTTTGTCCCAATCTTAGACTAGCTCTTCGGAAAATAGTATCTAACCTTACAAATTCAACTACAAATATAAAAATAATGGAGTTCTATACTTTTTTTTCTGGAAGAACAGGATGTACTAAGAATTAGTGCAAACGCAACTTAAAAAAAACGTAATGAGCGAGATACGAATTTTTAAAGTTCAGTATTTGGCGTGTGACGTAGCATGTCCTCACCAGTGGTCGACAAACTGTTCTCCAGGGTACAAATTTTTCATAGCTAAAATATTTTTATATATGAATTTATACGTTATATTCATGAAGAAATTATTATTAAGCATAAATAATAATAATAATAATAAAATGATTTTTTTTTTCCTAATAAATTATAAAACATTGACACAGTTTGACCCATCGACCTTTAAACTAATAGACGCAGCGTACGAGCAAAACGCTTGTCCCGCCATAACGGTGCAGACACAGTATCTCTATCCTTCAACAGTACGGAAGTTAAGAAAACGCGGCAAAATAAAAATTTGATTTGTCCCTAACTTGTTATAATTGGTGCATAATCGCTAAGAGTATATATTTATTTTTTTTGTGCATAATTACTTTCATTATATATTTTTAATACAATATATTATATACACATATTATATTACAGGGAACAAGTAATAATTAATAAGAACTTACATGTGAAATGACACAGCTAAACGGCGTACGTACTGCTGACTGCACAAAATACACCGTTTCCCCATTATTTTGTCGCATACCCTCACAACACATATTCGTATATGTTGACAGAAATAATTGTAAATATTCTCCAAAAAAGTAAAATAATACACAAACAGTCACGAAACGTCAAATAGATTTTGACAACTATTTAGTGATAGAGAACGATGTATAGAGGTTTACATATGGCTGAAAAAGATGTACAATGAGTACGAACGCATGCGCAGTATACTTTAACTGAGAACTTCCGTATTGTCGAAGGACAGAATATATATATTTCTATCCTTTTATGTTGGAGCATTATTCTAACAATAAAAGAATAGGAAACACTTGGTCCATTAGTTTAAAGGTCGATGGTTTGACCACTGTTGACTATTTGTGACTGTAAACTATGGCGACAGATGGCACTAGTATTTCTCCATTCAAAATTTCTCGGTGGGCGGGGCATAAGACACGGGATTCTCGCTTTTATAATCAGGCAACCAATCAAATTGCTTAGGACATGTTACGTCAGACATTTTAACAAAAAAAAATGCACTATTATTCATTAATTTAGGTATATTTTTATTTTCTTTTCTAAAATATAGACGGGTATAGACAAAAATGCCTTATTGGCTTTAGTACTCATATAAATTCATTTTTAATTATTATCGCAATGATTTTATTATCAAATATTATTAAAGTAAGGTTAGAGATTCCCTTTTCCGATGGTCTATGATTTGGGTTTAGTTTTTCATCATACTTATCTCTAATTTGTGTATGTATAGTTGATTGTCCTCATCCTACGTGTAACGCACACGGATTCTGCGTGGAAGGAACCTGTCTATGTAAGAAGGGATGGAAAGGAGCAGACTGCAGTCAAATGGACAAGGACGCCTTGCAGTGTCTTCCAGATTGCTCTGGACATGGAACCTTTGATTTGGATACGCAATCTTGTTTGTGTGAGCCGAAATGGTCTGGAGAAGATTGCTCAAGGGGTAAGAAGTTTTGAAAATTCTATTAATTCAATTTTTGTGGATGCGTCGATAATAGTCTGGTACTTTGGATAACTGACTTCCAAAATTTTCATATACAGTGAAATTTTTGAAAGAAGTCCGATCAAGGCCATCTACGAATTGCATCTATGAATTAAGATTTTATGCTGTCAAATTTAGTAGTGTCGTTTACATAGTTTTTATGAGGTACACAAGATATTATGTGCCCTCATAAAAACTAAGTAAAAGACACTACTAAATTTGACAGCACAAAATCTTAATTCATAGATACAATTCGTAGATGGCCTTGATCGGACTTCTTTCAAAAATTACTGTACCTATGTAATTTTCAAAAATTGTGAAACTCCCCCATTATTTTCTTATATATTATAAAAGTGAAAGTTCGGTGTCTATGTCTTTACAAATCTACACCATTTTACATATTGACGCCAAATTTTGTAGAGATATTCTTTCAGCTTCCGGACGTGTTATGGAAGTAGTTAAATTACAAATTATTTTTTTATAATTAATTTTCAAAGTTTACATAAGAAAATCATTAACATTGCTTTCGAGAGCGGCTAAAACCAGCGCTAGCGTTGCTAATGACCGGGATTCAGGAGTATTCGCAAGCACTTGGGAGTGCGCCCATAAAATAAAAACGCGAGTATCAATTGTCTCCAAATTTTGCAGGTTATTGATTAACATAAATTATTTATTGATTATTAACTGAGTGTTATGTTAAATAATTAACCATATCGTTAAAACATAGGGGTTCAAATTTAAAAGCAAAATAATATGTAATTTATTTTTATACAGCTCAAATACTTTTCTTATTGACAAAAAGTCACAATATTTGACAGCACATTTCTATTCACACAATAGGGGATTCCACTCATACCGATTTTTTATATAAATTATATACATAATTATTTCTTCCCATATAACTGTATTATTGATGCATTTTTTTTTCTGTATGTTTTATCCCTTTTTTTATAAATGCTAAAATATATTACACACTTTCGCAACGCGCGGATTTTTCGGGGCTTAAATACTAATAAACTAAATATAAGTAAAAGAAAATAAGAACAAAATGAAATTTTTAAATTGAACAGCCGCACAAAATTGACGAATGGTTTAGAACCTCTGATAACAGCAGCCAAGACATCAGCTGTTGAAAGAGAAAGCACGATATAATGACATTGCTCTCCACCACTAGGTTCGCTTACGTCGTAAGGAGGGAAACGCTGAATACCAAATATTTTCCATTTTTTTGTTTCTTCCATAAGAAGCCAAATTAAAAAAAAGAAAAATTAGGGAATTTCTGAATTTAAAAATACTATAATATATAAAAAATCAAAAAATCGTGGTATCCCCATTACCGACCGCTATCACTCCTTTTGTATTCGCTCTGCTATGTGTGCCCCCGTTCGGTTCGAATCTTCTCAAACAAACCCATGTACCTAACAACATATTTTCTAATCCACTAATAAAAAATATTCTAGATTCATCTTCCCTTTCAGAACTCTGCGACCTGGACTGCGGTCCTCACGGCCACTGCGTAGGTGGCTCCTGTCAATGCAACAGCGGCTGGTCTGGCGAGTACTGCAACATGAAACAATGCGACTCCCGCTGCAACGAACACGGCCAGTGCAAGAACGGCACGTGTCTGTGTGTGACGGGCTGGAATGGCAAGCATTGCACCATGGAGGGATGCCCCAACTCATGCTCGGGGCACGGGCAGTGCAGGTTCAACTCCGATGGAGCATGGGAGTGCAGATGTGACAATGGATGGGATGGGAGGGATTGTAGTGTGCTGCTGGAGCAAAGTTGTAGCGATGGAAGAGATAATGACAAAGGTAAGACTTAAAAAGTACAATGTGAAATTTTATACCACTTTTAATATTACTACTTATTATTATACAGACTTAATAAAGAATAAGGAAAATATTGAATTGACCAACATAAATCTTAACTGTATAGTCTGATTCAGTACATATGTCTGTTCAATGAGGTATTCCGACATTTTTAAAAAATATTTTTTTACATTAATACAGACCAGTGAGACTCTGAATATCTAACTTTGCGTAAGAAAATGTACGCATCACATGAGATATGAATTTTAAAAAAATCATCGCAATTCAAATTTTCTTATTATGGCGCGCTTATGACGTCAACTCGATGGTGACATCTGCAACGAACTTCAGTGCGTAAATCCACATGTTCATGACAACCATTTGCTTGTTTACATATGATTTTAGTAGCAGCGTGTATTTCGGTGTTTGTCCTGTGTTTGTTTATGGTAAAAATAGGAGTAATAATTATAAAGTGGACGAAAAGTCAAACAAGAAATATACCCACGCGTGTTAACTACTGGCACCATCTGTGTTTTTAAACGAAAGTATTTACTTTGAAATGAACAACAGATTATCAACTTGACGTCACTAATTTCAAGGACGTTTCTGGAGCTGTAAAAATTCCAATTTTGTAACATTAAATTATGAATTAAAACTTTTTATTATACATGTTTTATTATATTTTTCTACTATATGAAGATGGAAACTATAGAAAAAAGTTATTTGCATTAATTCCATATCACCGGAATACCCCATTACATATTGTATTTAACATTTCATTCTATAAATAAGTTTCCTCCTACTATTCTAAATATTCGAGATTCTTCAATTTCATTAACGAGATTAGCGGTATTTCTGATGCGATGCGTATATATAATTTATTAATAACAATACTCAGCTCGTCAGACCGTGTAGGCCCATGGCTTCTCTTGTAATATTATTCCACTGTATTCCGTCCTGTGTTCTTTCTTTCCAGTTTTTTATCCCTAACATTTTTAAGTTTTTTTGTACTAATATGTAATATGTGTATCTACATTTTAAATATTTAATTAATAATAAAATAAGAAATATTAAATGTGCTTTCCAGAAAAAGCCTTCAGTAATGTATCTGGATTTTTGACACATTTTCTGTCAATTACAAACATTTTAATTTTTCAACTGGTTTCGATGGAGTTGTATGGGCTGAGAAATTCATTACAAGGGATTAATTTATATATTTATTATTCTCTATCTCTAAAGTTGTAGAAGATATAATAAAAATGTTTAATGTATCGCATAGAGAATTTTATATTTTTTAATATTTGTAATAATATAAATTCCCAGAAAAATAATATTTAGAAGATTTTTTTAAGAAACTACTACTTGCGGTTGTTCTATTGTTACCAAAACCTTTTCAGCTCTTCCCATTGATGTTAGATTAAAGAATATGTAGTTAAATTGGTTTTTGGTTTTATATAATTTGAGAAACCGTCCCTACCACATACACATTCACACACACCCACACATAATTTTATTATTATTATTATTATTAATAATAATAATAATAACAACAGTTAAGTTTCTATTTTGCTGAAAAATTGTTAGAGAAAACAATATTTGAACATTTCAGAATCATTGTAAATGCATAAAATTGATTAATCCGGGTTTCTTAAAACGAAGTGAAATGAAATCTTGTCTCGAAAATTCGTATCATTTCGTATTACCAAAGTACACTTCTCGATCGCTGTTTCTTTGTATTCTCTCTGTGAAAAGTGAGAATATAAATGATGAGATGAAAGAAATAAATAATCATATTCTTAAAATTCATATTTTGTCGTGTTCTGGAAGTGTTACTAGATAAATATACAACTCTTCACACGGTTTTCTTTATCTTTCACAGATGGTTTGGTGGATTGCGAAGACCCCGAATGCTGTTCAAGCCACTTATGCCGAACTAGCCAGTTGTGCGTATCCGCTCCAAAACCAATCGACATCCTGTTGAGAAAACAACCTCCAGCCATCACCGCGTCCTTCTTCGAACGCATGAAGTTCCTCATCGACGAAGGTAGTCTGCAGAATTACGCACGACAAGAAACTTTTAACGAAAGGTACGTGTCGGGCTCTCCGAATTGTTTAATAACTTTTCACCTTTCTATAACTTCACAAAGATTCATTGCTGTCAGATTACTTGCTGTTTAATGTGCCCCTGTCTTCTATGTGATGAGGTTTTTAATATATTGTGCATTGTTGTGCCCTCTGTTGATTCACTGTCCCCTGGTTTTTGTGTGGCGTGGATTTCAATACTCACTATGCGTGTATGTTGTGTGTTCATCGAATATCGGGATAAATAGGCTTATACACACAAGCAATGCATGGTTCCAGAAGATGAATAAATTTAGAAGATGCGAGGGTCATTCAATAAAGAAACAAACAATAGCGCAGAAATTGAGTAAATAAAAGTATCTACTTTGCACGAAATTGTAAGCAGAATCTTTATTCAAAGTTATTTGTATCTGCACGAAAAGTAAGACAATTTTGCTTGTACCTCGACCAAGGAAATTGTTCGATCTAAGGTCATGAATAAATTTAAAATGACAATTGCATTCTTTCGTGCTTCCTTTTATCTTTTTTAGTTTTGAACTATAATAACTGCCGAGACTACTATGAAACAATGGGCCCATAAACCAATTTTTTTAAATATTTTTAAATGAAAGTTCATTTAATTTTGAAGCAATTCGTGGTATCAAAAAGTCATAATTGTTTTTTGTATAACTGCATTTGATTTTTAAAGAAACCTATAGTTATCTTTCTCACACCAGTTTCTGTAGTAGACTGCGCGAGAAAGATACTAAAAGTGCGACGTCATCTGTGGCCCTGGAAATAAATTCAAATATTTTTTTTATCTTAATTGTTATTTATTGAGTAGTACTTTAAGGGTAAAGTGTACATTTTATTATTTTTTGTTATGGTTTATGGGCCTATTGAAAATTTAATTATTAGATTTTTAGTAGTTGGAAGAATTATTTGTTGGAAATCCATTTGAGGAAATTATATAAATAAAATATCCATAATCCAAGTTTAAATTATGGTATTTCACATAAATTCAAATTTTACAATTTCGTTTACATTAATTGAAATTTATATGCACTTATTAACAAAAAACAACTGCTGTAATGAAAATGATGTTTGTGATAATTTTTAAATTACAATTAAAGTTAGAATCGTTTTAAAACGGTCTCTGTAATTGCGTCACAGAATGACGTCAGCTTTTGACATTACTATGATGAAACGCCGTTAGATGGCGAAGCAGTAATATATTACATAACCTCGATATAAAATAATTTAAATGGAAATGGACAGTGACGAAAATATAGTATTTATTTTGTAGTTGTGACTGCACGGGCATGTCGACAATACAGATTTTTGCAGTAAAACTGAAACACTGAATAGGGTCCTATACCATAGTCATATTTTAACTATCTTAAATAAGAAGACGAAAATATACATAAATTAATGAGTATTAGTGAAAAAAATTTCTTTAAATATTGACTAGGTCACAAACTACAAGCGATTGAAGATGATTACTAATTGGGTATGACGCGTTAGGTACTAAGAATTTGATTGGTCGCCTGATTTTAAAAAGGAGATTCGCGCGTCTGCAGCTTTCACCTTCAAAGGATTATATTGTTCTATAACCTAACAAAATATTTAACAATTTTGTGTTTGATGAATTTGTTTAATTATAACATCTAGTAATATTAACAATAATAATATATTTATAATTAAATCAATTTGTAATATTAATTAAATTAATAATAATATTAATTAAATTAATATTGAAACTTTAAAACAGCAAACACTTTCGCCATCCGTCGTCATACTTTGTGTAATAATATTGTCAAACTGTTTCAATGTTCTATAATTTATTAGGAAAAAAATGTTTATTATTTACGTTATTTATACTTAATAATAATTTCTTCATGAATATAACGTATAAGTTTTTATGTACAAACATTTCAGCTATGAAAACATGAAAAAAAATTTTCCCTCTATAACTAACAGCTGCGTCACGCACAAATTCTTAAACTTTAAAAATTCATATCTCACTTATTACGTAAAATTTTTAAGTCGCGTTTGCACTAAAATTCTTATTTTATCCTGTTCTCACAGAAAAAAAAATAAATAAAAGAAAAATGGTATAGGACCCCATTCTGATTGGCTAGCGGTACAGCAATAAGGTAGAAAGGTGAAAGTTTGTCATCTTCTGCATTGGGTTTATTGCGTTGCTGATTGTGGAGCTGCGTTACTTTTCATTATAAATCTGCATATGCGCTCATTTTTTGCATTACCTTAATGCAACTGCGTTACCGCTTACGTTCCTTCATTATAAATAGTCATTATGGTGCAATAGTTCATGGGTCATTAATCAAAAAAAAAAAATTAATGGTTTATTAAGTGTACAAACAAATACGTGTTTATTATTTTTTATAAAGAATATATAGGAATATAAAAAAATAGGTAGTGAAATATCCTATTCAGTAATTCTTGAATGCTAGTCCAATGCTCTATCGTTTGAACTGACTAAAGTCCTATAAAAATTTCGAATGAATCTTAAAATTCTTTTAATTTTTTCCGATTTAGATTTATTTTATTTTATAAATTGAGTACAACAAAATGTGTTTCAAGTATTCAGTTAAATTGAATTTTTGTTTTATTTATTTCAACAAAAGTCTGTTGGTATTGACTAACATTTTGAATGACAAAACTGAAAAAAAATAAGAAGAAACACGATAAATTTGGCAAAACTTCAATTTGGTTTCAAAAATATTCTTTGGCCTAATTAATTAATTAAGAGATGCATATTACATCTCAAAATTGTCTAGTTGCTGTTTTTGATAGATAAAATATTTACAATCTTACTATTTTGAAAATGATAGGTAAGCTAACTCTCGGTAAGTTGAGACTGACCTTATATGCGCAGAACCAAAAATTCTTACTTGAACAAGTCGAAATGTAATAGTAATTATAATATGATATTGTTATTATTATAACATGGAAAAGACTCCATCAACATCAAAATTGGTAAAAGGGGAAGAGAATAAGCCAAAATATGCTCAGGTCCAGGCTCAATTTAACGCACGACAGCTACACTTCTTATTTACTCAATTTTTGAATAATTGTTGTTTATCATTGTATTTATTAAATGATCGCCGTACATTGATTAAGTTTCTTTTTCATTTATTATAAAGCTCTGCACCATCACCATCAATTAAAATAGTGCTTTAGAGTAATTTCTGAAAAGGGAACAAAATTTACATGTGTTTAACTTTATATGGAATTTGTTTCCGATTGCTGCGTACAGTGTATTTTGGAATCACTTCAATACAAGGTAAGGATATAAAGATAAATCAGTGGCAGCGTATATCTGTCATAATTAATGCTAATTGGTTTTGTTGATTGATATTCTGTGATATTGCTCGTATTATGTTTCCTGTCTAATGATTGTCGCCTGGTTTTGTTACATTTTTTATCCTACAGTGTTTGTGAGTTATTATTTTGCTTCATGTTTTCATTTTTCGCACAGTTGAATATTTAGACATAGATTTCTTCTAATATTCCTTACAAATATTGTCTATTTCTAAATATAATGCTGTTTTATGTTATAGTATTAGTTTTTGAATGGTATATTGTGTTACAAAAGCTTATATTTAAGTAACATACTATACTTTTTCTATGACCACACTTCTTAAAAATTTTCATAATTATAGTAAGAGAAATATATTTTTATTGATATGTACCCTTTAACTTTAAGTGATGTTGATATGCTTAACTCGGAGTTTGGTATTAACATGTGTACATATTGGCCCGTATTGCTAGCGTACTTTTATAATAAAAGCGCTTTTATTGTAAAACAGCGCTCGTAATACGGGCCATTATATTTATTGTAGCTTGCGTGTAAGGAAAGATGTTGTGGAAAATGCACCACAAAGATCACTTTGTTGCATCTCTTAAGGTGACTACACAGCAGTCCGGGAACGAAAACAGTATCGAAGATTTTTTCAGCACATTAAAACTTTTATTTAGTGATGAAACTAACTAATATTTAACTGAAATTCATTTATTTATATTCAAATTTTGTGTAAAACTTTAACTTTTATACGAAAATATTTAAATTATTAAAATATCTTTCAGAACTCATATTAATAATTGGAATAATGCTACCTTTTTAGTTTATGTTCTGTATTTTTATTAATAAACCAAAGTTTCGGCAGTATAAACTGGTGCCTTCTTCTTTACATGTCATTATTTCCTCAAGAAGGCACCAGTTTATGGTGCCGAAACGTTGGTTTATTAAGAAAAATATAAAACCTGAACTAAAAAGGTAGTATTATTCCAATTGAAAATATTTATTTGACAGTCGATTGAAATTGTTCTCGTTCCCAGGCTATTGTGCAGCCTGGGCTACTTGCATACTTTTTTTTCTTTTGACAAAATTTTTATTATTTAGCCAGAAAAAAAATAATGAAATTTGATTATTTGAATTACCGCCATGTATGACATGGAATTACGCCGCACCAATAAATGGTCGTAAAGCCATTGCGGTTGTTTGTACGGGTAATGTAGATCTCCTTTTTGACGTTTCAACAATAGTTTGGAGGTTAGTATTATAGTTTGTCTTTTTGGTATCGATATTTTAAATTACATGTAACTACCTATGTGTTTATTTGTGAAGTAATTAATATATTTGAGAGCCCAGAGAGAGAAAAATGTCAAATTCAAATTAAAACTTTCTCGCACGCAATGCCATCTATAAGTTACATTCTTAAACATGCTTCCCTTCTTCATCTCAATATAATGACGTCACAGAAAAATTTCTTTCTTAATTTATTAAAAAACAAATAATTTTTTAAAATAAAATTTATATTTTTATATATGTTTTCAACATAACATTACGTATATAGTGATAGAAATCAGATTTTCAGTAGCCCATTAATTACTTCATACTTGCCGTCAAATAAGAAATAAGTATGAACAGGAGATTGCTACACTGTTGCCAATTCAGTAGCCATGTTGAAAATGTTAAAGAGGAAACACCGCAGGACAAGGAACAGGGTGCGAAGAAAGGAAAAAGTTGATCAGTAACCAGTTGTTTCTAACAAACAATAAACAATTCGATTTCTAATCCAACTAAATTCGTGTTTTATTCGATTGTTACACCCGTGTAGTACACTTTTTACAACAACCATGCCATGAGTGTCAGTATGGGTGTTGTAAACGCGGCGTGTTCTAAGTAGATCATAATGGTATAGGACTATTGGACGCACGCAAACACTTGACTGGAATGACCTTGAAATAATTAAAATCTATGACAATATCAAACAACGTTGTTTAAAAAACTGCATTTTCCTCTTAAACCTATTAGAATTAGAAGCTTGCCGTACTACAATGTTTTTAAATATCTTGATTTATATTTTATAAAAAGAATATTTTGAAGTACCAACCTGTTCTCAAAAAAATGTAGAAGAGCAAAATAAAAAAATAGCATTATGAAGTGAGAAACGCACACAAAACATCTGATTTTAATAATTTCAAGGTCGTTCGAGTCACATGTCTCCTCGCGCCGTGTTGAATCTTCTACATCCGATAAAATAGCTGGAAATATTCTCTACCATATCCCGTACTGGGTACTGGGTGAAACAGTGGTATATGTTAAATCATTTTATTTTTGTAATATCTGAAATGTGGTCATAGAAAGCAATATTTTCTAGCAGTCTTTTGGACTCCATCACTTCAGACTTCAATTTAGCGCACTATATTTCATTCTTCTTCATTTTAAAATTTTGTACACAAATTTAATCTTTTTCATAGGTTTTTAGTAGATCTTCAATTTTTTTTATTCATTACTAGACCATAGAAGAGCCTGCGTAGAGTTTCAGTTCTTCAACTTCTTTCGGTATCTTCTTTATTCCTACATTTTTGTATATTTTTCTAGCCGTTCCGCCGTAGTCCGTGGTCGAGTCGTAACCTCCATGGGTACCGGTCTCATGGGTGTTCGGGTAAGCACCAGCACACCTCTCGAGGGCTTCACACTAACCCGAGACGATGGATGGTTTGATCTTCTGGTGAATGGAGGAGGGGCAGTTACTCTGCAGTTTGGAAGATCTCCGTTTAGACCCCAAAGTCATATTGTCTTTGTACCATGGAATGAAGTGGTTATTATCGATAAAGTAGTGATGGCTACTGGCGATGATAAGAATATTAATGCTCCACCACATCCATGTGCCGCTCATGATTATGATCTGATGAAACCGGTGGTACTGGCTACTTGGAAACATGGATTTCAGGGAGCGTGTCCGGATAAGAGCGCCATCTTAGCCGAATCACAGGTAAAAAAAATATGATATAATTGTGATTACATGTATATTTATTATATCTATAGCTTAATGCAACTGAATCGTAAGCAAAAAAAATGTCATATTTTGTGAATATGACAGAAAATCACTGTCACTTCTAGAACTGTTAGATTGCAGAAACAGTCGGAGCTGACTCTTTTCCTCTTAATTCGTTTTCTCTCAGTACACTACTCATCCCCATAGTCCACGACTCGCTGGCCGAGTTGTAGTTTCTGGCTTATTGAAATAGTCTTATAATAAATACTTCATAATTAGATAAATAAAGTCTATGTATACGCGTGAATTGTTTGGAAGTAATTTTACTTTATTTTTTAATTTTTGTGTTTTTTTCTCAGGTCGTTCAAGAAAGCCTGCAGATCCCTGGCACAGGTTTGAACCTAGTTTACCATAGTTCACGAGCTGCTGGATACCTTTCAACAATACAGCTTCAATTAACACCTGAAGTCATCCCTCCTTCTTTGAACTTAATTCATTTACGAATTACTATTGAAGGAATTTTATTCGAAAAGACATTCGAGGCTGATCCAGTAATCAAATTCACTTACGCGTGGAATAGATTGAACGTTTATAGACAAAGAGTGTACGGTGTAACAACTGCAATTGTTAAAGTAGGATATGAATACAATGATTGTAAAGATATCATATGGGATGTACAGACAACTAAATTAAGCGGACATGATATGAGCATCTCCGAAGTTGGTGGGTGGAATTTGGATATTCATCATCGGTACAACTTCCACGAAGGTAAGTTGCGATATTTTTGTATTCAACAATAATTCCAGATATTTTAATCGCAATACAACTACATAATCTTATTACATACATACGTAAGGGCCACTTAACTCCCAATAAATCTTTTGTTATACTTTCAAAATAATCATGATTTGCAGTACCTATCAATCTTTAAACAAAAACTGTCTACCTCATACTTTTTACTAAATATACATATTGGAGTACGAAAACTGATGATTTAATCATCGAAATAAATATTTCGTGCTTAAACCCTGGTTTTATAAAAGGCAGAATAAATATAGTAAACTTATTAAAATTAACAAATTCGAATTAGTTTTATTCATTTTATGGCCCATATAACATTACTGTCATTACTTCTACTGTCATTTGAAGGAATAAAACTTTATTTAAATTGCAAGTAAGTTTATCGGTCGTTTATAAAACCGGCTAAAAGTAATCAGTCCCAATAAAATAAACTAATAAAAATATCATTCATTACTTCTCTAGTAAATTGTTTGACTAAGTTCTAACTAACTTAACTTTCACAACATAATTTCAAATTATAGATAACAGTTTAAAATGATAGTACAAATTTTGTTTTCTACGGCGTATCTGATTTTCTTATTTTCAATGATTTTAGCGTGACTGTCAACATCTATCCACTTACGCATTCAATCGCTTGATTAATTTATTGTCATAAATTATCATATTTATTTTCCTTGTAGGAATTCTGCAAAAAGGCGACGGGTCAAACATCTATTTGAAACACAAACCACGAGTCATTTTGACTACTATGGGAGACGGCCATCAACGACCTTTAGACTGCACCGATTGTGAAGGCGTCGCTTCTAAACAACGTTTATTGGCACCAGTTGCTTTGGCTACTGCACCAGATGGTTCAATTTTCGTCGGAGATTTCAACTTGGTCAGGAGGATTTTAACAGATGGAACTGTGCGAACCGTCGTACGTTTAAAGTAAGTATAAAATAAAAACATTAACAATTACTACCATGTGTAATTTGTAAATTTGCTCATACAAATTTATTATTTTCTTCCAGTGCTACAAGAGTGTCCTACCGGTACCATCTTGCTTTGAGTCCATTAGATGGCGTCCTATACATCTCCGACCCAGAGTCTCATCAGATTATACGAGTGCGCAACACAGACGATTATAGTGACCCGGAACACAACTGGGAAACAGTAGTTGGTTCAGGCGAGCGTTGTCTTCCTGGAGATGAAGCTCATTGTGGTGATGGTGCACTTGCAAGAGATGCCAAATTGGCTTATCCAAAAGGCGTTGCAGTTTCTATCGACAATGTTCTATATTTCGCTGATGGAACTAACATCAGAATGGTTGACAGAGATGGTATTGTTACAACAGTTATTGGAAATCATATGCACAAATCCCATTGGAAGCCTATACCATGCGAAGGGACGCTAAATGTGGAAGAAGTTCATTTAAGATGGCCGACAGAACTTTCTATTAATCCTTTGGATAATTCTTTACATATCATTGATGACCACATGATCTTGCAACTAGCACCAGATGGTAGAGTTAAAGTGGTGGCTGGAAGACCTCTTCATTGTGCGTCCCCAACTTCTGGTTTTGATATGGAATTAGCAACTCATGCTACGTTAGTAATGCCGCAAAGTATTGCTTTTGGACCTGCTGGAGATCTATACGTTGCTGAAAGCGACTCCCAGAGAATCAATCGTGTGAGGGTTATTGGAACAGATGGAAAAATAAGTCCATACGCTGGTGCTGAATCTAAATGTAATTGTTTGGAGCGAGGTTGTGATTGTTTCGAAGCTGACCATTATTTGGCTTCATATTCCAAGTTCAATACCATATCAGCAGTGGCTGTAAGTCCAGATGGTATAGTCCATATTGGAGACCAAGCTAATTATCGCATTCGATCAGTTATGGCCAGTATACCAGACGCAAGTACATCAAGAGAATACGAAATATTCTCCCCAGATGCTCAAGAAATCTATATTTTCAACAGATTTGGCCAACACATAGCCACAAAGAATATTTTGACCGGAGAAACCAGTTATACATTCACATATAACGTCAATACCAGCAATGGTAAACTTAGCACTGTAACAGACGCAGCTGGTAATAAAGTATTCTTGTTGAGAGATTATGCCAGCCAAGTTAATTCAATAGAAAACACCAAAGGCCAGAAATGTAGACTCAGAATGTCCAGGATGAGAATGTTACACGAATTAAGCACACCTGATAATTATAATGTTACGTTTGATTATCACGGACCAACTGGTTTACTGAAAACTAAATTGGACAGCAGTGGAAGAAGTTACGTTTATAATTACGACGAATTTGGTAGATTGACGTCAGCTGTAACACCTACAGGCAAAGTTATAAGCTTATCTTTTGATCTTAGCGTCAAAGGAGCTACAGTTATGATTGGTCAAAATAATAAAAAACCTGTATCAATGCTCATCAAAGGATCTTCAGTGTCTACAAAAATAGGGGAAGCAGAATACCGAACTATTGTTCTTCCCGATGGAAGCGTAACTAATAATAAACCATGGGGACACAGTGTTACAACAGATACTGTTCCATACGCAGTTCTAGCCGAAATTGAACCTCTTTTAGGCGAAAGTTACCCCGTCCCCGCTAAACAACGCACAGAAGTCGGTGGAGATCTAGCAAATCGATTCGAATGGCGCTACTTTTTACGAAAAGTACAAAACGGCAAAGGAAAAGTAACAAATACCAATAATAAAGCCATTGCACAAGTCGGAAGAAAATTACGCGTCAACGGAGAGAATCTTCTAACTTTGGAATATGACAGAGAATCAGCGACGGTTGCTGTATTTTTGGACGACAGGGCAGAACTGTTGAACATAACGTACGACAGAACTGCTAGGCCAGTTAAATGGGGACCAAGAAATGGAATCTTCGCTGGAGTTGAATTGGAATATGACAGATTTAGCAGATTGACAAATTGGAGGTGGGGCGATCTGACGGAAAGTTATGGATTTGATAGAGCAGGAAGATTGTTCGAAATCAAATATGGAGATGGGTCTTCAATGATTTATACCTTCAAGGACATGTTCAGCAGTTTGGTAAGTTGATATTTTTTATCATTAATTCAAAAATCAGTCCTGCTCTTTATACACTTAATCGTAATACGTCTTAAAGGTAACAAAAAATTAATTCAATCATGTGACCCTTTTTTTAATTTGTCATCAACCTTGATGGCTTGAAATTTACGTAACTCAGAAAAATATGTAACTTTTTTGAATTAATTTGCTAGTTTTTATTTTAACATTATGATAATGTGAATTTAATAAAAACAAAATTCTTTTGCAACATTAAAGTTGATAGAAAAAACTAAAAGTCAAAGGGCTTGCTTAAAAGCAATATAAAATTAATATTTATTGAGGATAATTATGTGCGATATGGCTGTTACATAAGCCGTGCTCCTTTCCTGTGATTCTTTTAAATTATGGTTGAAAAATAATATCAAGGAAAACAAACTGGATTAATATCAGATATATAAACTAAAAAAATTTTATTTGAAAATAATCTACTGTCACTTGTATATGAAAGCATTAAGCAGGTTGTATAAAAATGAATAATGTTGAAACAGAAGAAATGTTCTTCAGGATGTTTACTTATGGATCAAATTTTAAGAGCATATAGTACTGACCAAAATGAGCAAAAAAGGTTAATTAACATTAGGTTTGATCTTTAATTGTTTCCGAGAAAGAGGCTATTTCATATTAGAATCGAAAAAAAAAAACCTGACAAAGATAGTGATCGAACAAAATTTTGTCTATGCCAGTAAATAGACAAATACAATAAAATTTTATATAAAACATTTTCTTTAGTTGGTAATAGTTAGGAAGTTATTTGAAAATTCAATATTGGTCAAGGTCGCCACAACATTTTGTTTCGTATTTCGTATATATATAATATATATATATATATATATATATATATATATATATATATATATATATATATATATATATATATATTGAAAAACAAAATCCCGTAAATATTAATTTTTCACTGATTTATATCTCGGAAACTATTGAAGATTAGACCCATGCATTTTGGTCAGAAATATATGCCTTTAAAGTGTGATACATAAGTATAGAAACACACTATATTTAGTAAAAAAAAAAATCCATTTTTATACCACAAAACTCTTTTAAAAAAAAAAATCATTATAGGAAATACAAATTTTGTCCATTTTTAAAACATAGTTCTTTGATTCATTAAAAAAGGATGATTCAGAAAGGAAAGGGAATGTATGAGAATATTATGTGCCATGATCCCAAAATGAAAAGTTAGTACATAATAGCAAACAGAAAACGATGAATCGTTATTCTTCTTGATCATGTTCACTTTGATCACTTAGGTTTGCGAATCACAGCCCGAAGAAACACGGCTATTGTATTAAACTATTAAAGGGTTTATTAATTCCAAGTCGTTCAAGTTCTATCTGTGGGCAGGCTTTTTGTATAACGCCAAAATCCGATATTAGATGAATTCCAAAAATTTGGCTTAAATTTCTTTAACTTCTTTCTTTTTTACAGCCTTTGAAAGTAACAACACCACGAGGCAGCGACTACCTCCTCCAATACGACGACGCAGGTGCTCTCCAATCTCTAACCACACCCCGAGGTCACATCCACACATTCTCCTTACAAACATCTCTCGGATTCTTCAAATACCAATACTTCTCTCCTATGAACCGCCATCCTTATGAAATCATCTACAACGACGACGGTCAAATACTCGCCAAAGTCTATCCTCACCAATCAGGAAAAGTGGCTTACGTTTACGACTATACTGGAAAATTGGAGACCATTCTAGCTGGACTATCATCTACTCATTACGTGTATCAGGAAACTACTGGACTTGTGAAGAGTATAGATATTGTTGAGCCCAACTTTGAATTGAAGCAAGAGTTTAAATACCACGCTGGTATTTTAAAAGATGAGAAACTCAAATTTGGAAGTAAGAGTGGATTAGACAATGCTCATTATAGATATCAGTATGATGGTAATGCCAGATTATCTGGAATTGATGTAGATATCAACGGAAAAGAACTGCCACAATTAAGACTCAAGTATAATCAAAATCTTGGAATGTTGGAAGGTGTTAGCGATTTGAGAATTTACAGAAACACTTTCAACCGTTCTGTAATGCAAGACACAAGTAAACAATTCTTCACAATCACAGATTATGATGACCATGGAAGAGTAAAATCAATATTAATCAATATCAAATCATTTGACGTCTTCCGCTTAGAACTCGAATACGATTTACGCAACAGAATTAAATCTCAAAAAATTGGTATAGGCAGAACATCAGCTATGGACCGAATTACATACAATTCTGATGGGCATGTTCTTGAAGTCGTTGGTACCAACAATTGGAAGTATGTGTACGATGAAAACGGAAATATAATCGGCATTATAGAACAAGACGAAAAGATTACATTAGGCTATGACAGCGGTGACAGAGTTGTTCAGTACGGTGATGTAGAATTCAACAACTATGATATGCGAGGTTTTGTAGTCCGAAGAGGAGAGCAAAAATATAGATATAATTCTAGAGGACAACTAATCCATGCTTTCGAAAGAGACAAATTCCAAACTTGGTACTATTACGACGACAAAGGCCGCTTAATAACTTGGCATGACGAAAAAGGCAACGTAACCCAATACTTCTATTCAAATCCAAGTACACCAAATTTAATCACCCATGTTCACTTCCCAAAAACTGGTCGTACATTCCGCTTCTTGTACGACCAAAGAAATGTTCTTATAACTGTTGAAACTTCAGAGCAAAGATTCTATGTTGCGTCCGATCAAAATGGTTCCCCATTAGCATTATTCGACACCAATGGCAATCTCATCAAAGAAATTCGAAGAACACCTTTCGGAAAGATCATCAAAGATTCCAATCCGGATTTCTATCTTCCTGTGGACTTCCATGGCGGACTTCTCGATCCAAATACAAGATTGGTTTATCTTAACAAGAGATTATATGATCCAGCGGTTGGCCAGTGGATGATACCAGCTTGGGAGCAATTGGCGACTAAACTAACGACTCCGACTGATGTGTTTATCTACAGATTCCAAAATAATGATCCTATTAATCTGAGAAATAAAGCGTCGTATATGACGGATTTGAATGATTGGTTACAACTTTATGGATATGATGTGAAGAATATGTTGGGATCTGAATACACGAGTAGGATGGTCTATAAACCTAAAGCGACTGTGACTTCACCTCAACTGGCTCCTGATTTTGGTGTTATGTCTGGGTTGCAGTGTATCGTTGATAGGGTAAGTGAAAAATAATATTATTTAATTTTTCTACAATCGAACGGGAAATAGCCAACTACCGCACTAGTGCGGAAAATAATTAAAACATAAGATTTTTTGTCATGAAATAATTGTCTTGATCGTTTAAAAATTCGTGCATTGACTCGCATATTACAGATGATGTTAAAAATTTAGAATACATTTCGTAATTATTCTTATTTTTGTGGACGATTGCAGAAAAAAATATTGTTTGCAAAAATAAAGACTTATTTTTTGGCTGGTGGTAATTCTCTATTTTCGACTTCTCCCTCTAGGTGTTTTTACTAGACACCTGTTTTATCTGTTGCCCAATTATTATCTTTGGGGAAACATCCAATCGGCCAGTAAACCCTGTTTACCGTGTTAGGCGATTTTGCCACGGCAGACATTAAAGTATTGCTTTTTGTTAGAAAAATCAGTAGCGGAAACTGCAGCAATGCTTCGGAGAGATTAGGGGAGGATCTCATTGAAATATTCCGGAGTTTTTGCCAATGAATTTTGACTGAAATTTTGAAGATGAAAATTGTCGCAGCGGAATTCGTTCCCCGCTTGGGGGAAGGAATGTTCTCCGTGTGCATACCAACGACTAGAGAGGCAATCATTTGACTGAGTGCCAGGATTTGAAAGAACAGTCAGAAAACGATTCGGATTTCTTGTAAGCTCTGATGATTTCCCAAAAAGGAAACAGAGCTTTGTTAGTTTTTTAGTTACAAAATCACCGAACACTGTAAACAAGACTTACGAAAAAAAATCGTACTGAGCGATCAGATGTTTCCCCCATGATAATACTTCGGCAACAGATTCAAAAGGGTGTCTTGATGTTTTCCATCGTTCATGCTACCACAAGCCTTCTGCGCTTTAAATCAGGGTTGTTGTAATTTTGCCCGACCCAAAAAAACCCACCCGGTTTTTTTTAAAAAAAAACCATCTAAAAAACCCACTTTTATAAAATCATATTTTATTAATTAAATATGGTACATACTTATATGATACACACATATATACATAAATTTTTGTCACCGGCAACATTTTACAATCAATTTCATTTTGTATACTTCGTGTTTGATCATTTTTAATATATTTTTCATTGCTGTGCGAACTGAACACAGTGTTTCTCTTATATTTGAACAACTCCAATCCTGGTGTCAGCATTTTCATTATTTTTTGAGTTGTGTATTAAACGTACTACTATTAGTTGTGACACTTGGATCTAATTCTTATACACATTTGCATTGCACAGACTTGGATTCGTGTACGCATGTACACTCTCTAGTTAATTTATTGTTTATTCCATTACAGTCTTAAAAAAAATAATAATAATATTAATTATCTATTACGCCGACTTGTGTATGTGTATTAAGATAATAAAAATATAAAACTAAAGTTAAAATTGATACTTACTATAATTCGATGTTTGTCAATAAAACCCGTTTTTATTTAATAAAACCCGCTTTTATTTAATAAAACCCGGGTGGGCTGGGCTTTTTATAAAAAACCCGGGTTTTTTTCAACCCTGCTTTAAATAATCATTCTTAATCGATATGTTGATTTAATTCACTTTTTTCTTGTACTCAAATCTTTGAAGAAATTGCAAAACTTTTAATTTGAATCAACGTGTTAGGTTACATCAAAAATATCCCTTAGTATATACATCTCCAGTGTACAGACAATAACATGCTTTTGTTTATTTCTTTTAGGTGAGCGACAAATTCTCCGATGTTGGTTTCGTCCCCAAACCTCTTCTCAAAATGGAACCAAAAACCCGTAACCTTCTCCCCCGAGTGGCTTATCGTCGTGCCGTCTTCGGCGAAGGAGTCCTCATTTCCCGAGTCAGCGGCAGAGCCCTTGTGAGCGTCGTAGAAGGCGTCAACAGTGTAGTGCAAGACGTTGTCACATCAGTCTTCAACAACTCATTTTTCCTGGAGTTACACTTCAGTATTCACGATCAGGACGTCTTCTATTTCGTCAAGGACAACGTGTTGAAGATCAGAGACGACCTTGAAGAGCTGAGACGACTTGGAGGTATGTTTAATGTCAGTACGCATGAGACTACAGATCACGGACAAACGGCGGGAAAAGAACTGAGATTACATAACCCCGACGCGGTGGTTATAATTAAATATGGCGCTGATCCTGAGCAAGAAAGGCATAGAATATTGAAACATGCGCACAAAAGAGCAGTGGAACGAGCATGGGAATTGGAGAAACAGTTGGTAGCTGCTGGTTTTCAAGGCCGAGGCGATTGGACAGAAGAAGAAAAAGAAGAGTTAATTTCCCATGGGGATGTGGATGGATATGAAGGAGTTGATATACACAGTATACACAGATATCCACAACTTGCAGACGATCCAGGCAATGTCGCTTTCCAGAGAGATACGAAGCGCAAAAGGCGAAAGAGCGGCAGCCGAAGAAATAGACTCCACCGCCACGATTCGTGATTGACACAAACTTCTTCTAGTACTCCACAAAGCAACCCCACCACGCATATAGAGTGAATTCACTCTATTTTTATTAAAAACATCACAAGAGAATATTTTTGAATGTGCCATATTAATTCAACATCAAATGAAAATGAAAACTAGTCGATCCCTTTATAGAGTAATATAAACTAATTACTTATAAGGACATATAAATATTTTTAATATCAAACAATGCAAATCCTGAAGCATTTAATATTTTGATAATTACTGAACTGTGAATGAACTTTCTTAATCACAATGAAGAATGAAACGAACTGTTTGTCCATTTGCGATTCACACAAGCAGACACGGTAAATCATTTGTTAGTTTGGGTCTTTCATTCACACGTAAGATGTATGCCACTTTTCAAAAGAAAAATGCCACTTTGAGAGTGTTATACTTGTGCATCTGAAATGAAAGTTCTAAATTTATCGCTCTTGCTTCTCATCAATCAACTGTCCTTAGTCAGGCCTACATGTATGTTTTTTGTTGTCTGTGTACTTTGTTTCTTTAATATTTCAAACAGGGTACACTCTATACACAGAAACTTTTAAATTCAGCAGCAAGTTTACCTACGTATAATAGTGACTATGTGCTTGTACGCAAACGAGTGAATTTCGCAAACATTGAAGATTGAATGGTTTCTGCAATATTAATTAATTATCTAGGCATAAATATATTAAGTATAATTGTAAATACAAAGAAACATATATCAAAAGAAGCTTTTTATATATGGTATAAGTATACTGTAGTGGTGAATATGAATGTAAGTGGAATCTCTGAACTGAATGCACAAACGTTGAACGTTGACTGAAATGACCGTTAGGTGTAAGTCTCCCGTAGATTAAGCGATACTCTCTAGACCTAGACATTCTGTACATACTTATGTTAAGTTGAACGAGTCTATCTCCTCTCCTCTCTCGGTGCTTATGTAACGTACACATAGTCCTCTCCTTGAACTACTCGTGCCCGTTTTCACTATATTGCCGTAACGTAAACGACCCGTTGTAATAGAAGATGTAAAGATTATCTTGGCTACACACTGTATACAGGCGGTGCATTAATCATTAGAATAGCGAGTACTACTAATTATTTATATATGCATATTCTTACAGTACCTACACATTGTAAAAGTAAAGTTCGCGATAGATCACTGTAAAGAGAAATATTTTGGTTTGGCCGTATGTAGCAGTAATAATTTCATATACTGGTTGTATAGGTACAGCTGTTGTAATGATGAATGAACTAATTGACATCTGATTTGTTTCTTAGTATGAGTTACGTTCTATGTAAAGGATAGAGTGGAGAAATGACGTAGAGATTGGGGCAGACAAATGCCAAATTGTGAGTAAGTGATATTTTTACAACATGTGACTAACAAAGAAAGCAATACTTTGTATCTTGTATGTCTTAAGCATTAAACCCATATTCGTACGTGCAATGTGCGACTTTAGTGGCCCTTCGGGTCACTGTCTATGCATAAGAAAACATTGGGTTCTTCGCTGAATCTGAATGAATCCACTACCTATTTTATGTGTGTATATATAACTTTATTGTGTATATTGTTTCATTTTTTTATATGTACATATATTTTGTTCAATATTCGGTAATATAATCGTTTACTAAATGCAGAAATATTAAATCATGTTTTCTTTCCTTCATTCATATTTCATCCTGTGTCTGTAGTATAAACCAAAGTCAACACATAAATGAGATCACGAATATTTCCAAATTAATCATGTAATAAGTAGGTAATTGCTGAGTAAGTATTTATTCATTATTAATTAATAAATATGTCGGACCTCAATTTCTTTGCTGACTTAGCTTTACGTAATAGCCAAATGTCCAGTAGGGCATTAGTGAAGTAGTCGTATATCCCATCATATAGTCCTTTCGTTTGATTATTGTATTTTGGAACTTACATTTTATTCTTATTTGAAAATAAAGCCTCACATTTTTACTAAACTTAAATACTTTACGTACAGCATCCACCAACAACGCTCCTCAATGATAATGTGTACCAACGCCAATTTTCAACCAACTAAACAGTAAGTACATACCTACCTATGTTCTTTTACTTATAATAATTTGTTTTGATACAAATTGTATCTCCAGCCTGACAAGAACCCACTTTAATTATTATTTGTTAATTCACGTGATAAAGGTGGGTTACAATTAATTGGTGGAACTGTTTTCTTTGACCTTGTTCCCACTACTTATTGCCTACGACTTATCCATTTGGAGCGGACGTTGCTTGACGAAGAAGTCCCCAGTGGGGAGTAGCCACTATCGTTGAGATTATAGTGTGCTAAAAAAAAGAGTAGGCTATGAACAAAGAAACGGAAATGATAATTTGAAAATATTTAAATAAATGTCAATTTGACATAAGATATTGAAAAATGTGATCTAATGAAATCAAAGCTTTTCTTCTTGAACCCTCTTGTATTAGGAATAAAAATAAATTAGAAATTGATGAATGGAAATATTCTGTATCATTTAATACTTCTCGCTAAGAGAAGTATTGGAATCATGCTAAAAATCACATATCCAGATTTTAGTGAATAAGCACATTTTTAAGGTCACTAGAATCCGATTTTAACATTTTTACAGTGATGTGTGTATGTGTGTGTGTGTGTGTGTGTGGATATATATATATATATATATATATATATATATATATGTGTTCCTGGATGTAGACACGGTTTCTCATATTCTATAAGACTAACGACCAATTTAACTACTTATTCTTTAATCTAACATTAAAAAAGGTTTTGGTAACAATTGGACAACCGGAAGTTTTAGTTTCTTAAAAAAATCTTTTAAATATTATTTTTTGGAAATTTATGTTATGACAAATATTAAACAATTTAAAATTCTCTATCCTACACAATGAACATTTTTATTTTATCTTCTATTGATTTAGAGATAGACTGAATAATATATATATATATATATATATATATATATATATATATATATATATATATATATATATATAAAATAATCCATTGTATAATGAATCAATCAGTCTATAGAAACCAGTTGAAAAATTAAAATGTTTCTAATTGAAAAATGCCATTGTCAAAAATCCAAATATTACTGAAGAGTTTTTCTGGGAATTACATTTAATATTTCTTATTTTATCATTAATTAAATATTTAAAATTATAGATAGATATAGAATTCGTACATGGACAAGTCGAAATGAAATAGTAATATAACGATGAAAAAACTCCGTCAACTTCTAAAATTGGTATGAAAGGAAGGGGATTCATTTATATAAGCCAAAGAATGTACAGTATCAATGACAACTAAACACGCGCTTGCTATACATATATTTCATTCCGAAATACCGCCAATCTCGACAATGAATTGGAAGAGTCTCGAACATTTAGAAGAGTAGGAGGAAACTTGTTCATAGAATGAATTTAAAAATAAAGAATAGATGTAATTAGAATTTTTTGTGTGTACCAGAAATGTTAAAGTACAATACTTATATAGCCCAAAACAAAAACGGCGAGAGGTATTGTGCAGGTCACAACAGATTTTTTTTATTATCTTTTCTGTTACATTTCACGATCAATTTTGATAACTTTACTTTTGAATTGAATAATGATCAAACATACGTTTCTGTATTCACAGCCTACTACGAATTAGGTTTTTTCTAAACTCTCTGCAGTAAATTATTCTATGCTTTACGTCCTGTCTATACTTTTGTTTTATGCAAAAACATAGGCGAAGAAGATAAAACTTTGAGAAGCTTTATTTCAAAAGAAACAAAATTTTCAAATAAATTAGATTTATTTTTTTAGTTAAAATATATTCATAAATATTTCACGTTGCACACCTATGGGTACGAAAGGCACTAAAGTTATATGCAAGTAATATTATTATATGAGACCTAGACGGATCATAAATGATCATGAAAAGTCTTCTTTTGTGAATAATAATATAGGTAAGTGATTGTAAATACTTACCGATCAGTAGTCGAGGGGGTAAGTAAATAAAAACAACGATCAAAGCTTACTTATTATGTCGATCTTGAAAAAAACGTAATAAGCATTACAGCCTGTAAGAGCTCTTCTACCGGTATTGGATGTATTGGAGATCTCAACTTCGTCACAATTTCCAAAATCATTCTCAACTGGTAGGAAGCACTACTTAAAAATAAACGGATGTAGGTAAAACTGTACATATGGAATGAAATAAAGAGGAGTATTTTTACATTTCTTTATTGTTAATTTTAAATTAATTCCTACATAATTGACTGATTTTAATAAATATTTACAAAGTTTATAATCTATTACATTCATACATATAAAAGTATAGTACTTTACTTATCATTAATTTTTATATGGCAAGATTTTTGTATATAATAATCCTTGATACAAGGTTCACGGATTAAATTAATGATAAGAAAGTTTAATTGAAAAAACCTACTATTTTAATAAGAGTCCATCGTTCATGCACATTTATTACATTTATTACACTATACATATTCTTCGGACGGTTTTGGGGCATTAGGTAGTCTCAACGTAGCAGGGACTCTTCCATTCACTGAGTCCGGAAGTTCGGCAATGTCTTTAAATACTCCTACAAGACTTTCAAAGTTAGGCCCCCAATTTAGGAGATAGTCCCAACCTAGGGCAGAATTCGCTGAAGGCGATCCAGCCGGTGGCCTATATATAGGCCCCCCTAATTCATCATCCGATGCTACTAGGGTACTCAATGACCCTCTAAACGAAGAATCAAACCCGTCATACGAGGGGGGAGGTACAGGCACTGGTTTATTACTAGGTGCTGGCTCTGGTTCTGATGTAGGCTTGTACTTATCCCCGGCTAAACTGGCATTATCGTACTCTATTTCTGAACAAGTAAAGCTGTCATTACCACTCTCATCTGTTGATGTCGAAGAGCGGTGTGTATCTGGAGCTGGAGAATGAAGATGAGGTCCAGGTCTTGGTGCTTCGCTACTGCTTGACACTGCATCAAGTGTTGATACTAAACTACTGGTTCGCGGTCGGGAGTTCAACCTTTCAATTTCTTCAGCTGTTAGTCCCATACCGGCAGAAGTTTGAGGAGGAGCCTTACTGCTACTTTGTCCACTTAATTGGGACATAACAGGACTATTTAAACTTCTTTCACTGTTACTATGTAGCGCATCTTTCCCCACTCCCCCGCTGCTAGATGTAGTGGCTAATAGGGCTGATTGTAAAGGTTTGCCACTTATATCGTGTAAGGTAAGTATTCTAGGTTGTTGAGCGCTTAATTCGCTGCTAGGGGAAAGTCTAGCCAATGGGGTAGATTGATGCGTTCTGCCCCCTCCAGCGGTTACAGGAGGGGCGCGCGGGGGAAACCCCCCTCCATGATGTGGGGAATGTCTGTGCTGCGCCTGCGCGCTAGCAGCTGCGTGTTTGTGGTGGTATGTAGCCACTGGTGGTGGGGTTGCTTTGTATTTTCTTACACCACCTGCCTCTCTGTAACCTTTGTAATGGTACACTATGTCTATGTCTGAAGGAGCAATAGAACTGGCATTTTCTAAGTCGTAATGTTCAGGAAGTTCTGAATTTATATCTGTAGGGGGATGATCGTGCGTGTGACTTGATGAAGGAGGTAGAGGAGGGTGATGTTCATCTCTCATTGGAGGACTTTTACTGACGACTTCTCTTTCTATTATATCAGGTCGTTGAGGGCGTTGGTGTTCATTACTACCACCAATTTCTCGCTCTTTAAACTTCTTGGATAATAATTCTGGAGCAACTAAATGATGACCAGCTACTCCTCGAATAACATCTCCATTTTCTGAATGGTACGCAATTGCAGTTTCGCCACTGTGCAACTGCCTACCAATAACATTATCAGCTGATGATGTCACTAATCCCCCTGCAATTAAAGTTGGTCCACCATTTTGTTTTGTATGCATACTAGTCGAATTACCCGGTGAACCATTCTTTTCCTTTTTCTGTTTTCTTAGTCGGAATACAACAAACGATACAAGAATAGCAACTAACAAAACTACAAAGAAGACTATAACAAGTGTTATACCAATGCTCAATGGATCTGGAATTGTTGCTGTGCCTACTCCAATAGGTCCATGACAACCTTTAACAACTTTACCGTGTAAGACAACATCTCCAAAAACACTTCCAGATCCATTGAATGGTTGAATTTCATTGTTGATGGTAAAATTAGTCATGCAACCCTCAAACATTTTAGGAACTTTATTGTGGACATAATACATGTTTTGTTTAACTCCTCCGAAATACAAAGCGGTTAAATATGGATCTAAAAAGTCGTGAACACCGGCAGAATCTAATTCTTCACCTAAACGAACATTATCTAATAATAGCTGCAAGCCTCTGCTATGAGAATGAAGTGTTAGATTGTGCCATTTACCATCAACAACGTTTGAGTGATCACTTGTCATGTTTATGACAGACGCTAATTTAGACATATACACAATTTGACCATCTATTAATTCTACAGAAGTATAATGTTTGTTACTGGCAGCATAAAATAATATTCCGTTTTCTCGCACAGTTCTAAACAGCACACTTATTGTTTTAGGGGGTGATGAATTCGAAATATGTGTTGAACCGGCTATAGATCTCTTCTTCCGTTGCCATTGTGTTGATCCCCCGTACAACGAATCCAATAATTGCATTCTTCTATGTTTCTCACTAACTTTAAACTCAACAAAACCATCATCACTCAACGAAACCGCTTCCAACGCAACGTTGCAGTTCGGGGCGATGAGATTCGATCCGCAGTAGCAATTGACAGTGTACCATCGATCCAAACAGGTACCATATCCTCCGCAAGGGTCCACAGCTGTCTTGGAACAGAAGCCACGTCGAGTGCAGGTGCTGTCGATGCCACTGGACTGAATGGGGTTGCTCAGGTTCAAAGCGCGGCCATTTATGGAAACGCTGTGAACGCAGCCTACTAAGTCGTCGGAGTGGATTTGTTCTGGACGTTCGAGGATTGGATCTGCGTTGTGGAGGCCTCCAATGAGGAGGGGTTGGTTGTTGAAGTTCAGTGTTCTGCAAGAAAAAAATATGTTTAGTAATTGAAAATATGTACTATATTTCATATTAAATTATAAATAAAAATATTTTTTTGTGTATCAAATCTATTATTTTCTAAATATTTGTATAATATTTACTAAGAGAATAGAGTCCCTCACCATAGTAAGAAATTAGATGATTGGTCATTTATATAAATATTAGGTCTTAAAACTTAAAACTGCATAATAGGGACTATAAAAGTTTAAAAAAAGTAATTAGATTTTATTTTACGTCACACATATACCACTTCTTCCAAGCATTCTGCTATCGCTTTTTAAAATCCATTTTCAAAAAGATGAATGCAGAAATCCTGTTCATTTGTATGGAAATTAAATATATGTAGAATGACATAGGCAGTACATGGTGCCAGTAGAAATTAAAACAAGAACTATAATATACATAGTTTTTCATTAATTATTTTTTCGAAATTGTTTGCTAACAATGAATATTGCTAATTATTGACCATAGAAGTTATTTTAAACATATGTATATCAGTGGCGGCTCGTGGAATTTTTGAGCGGGGGGGGCAAATTAATCTGTGGTCGTAGAACTTTATTTAGAAATCCGATTTGCTTACTAACAATTTTAATATTAATTATCAACAAGAATATAAATACAATAGAAAAAACTAGAAGAAGACCTCCAAAAACAAGAGATAACGATACAAAAATATATTACAATAGAAGGAAGTAGAAGTAACAAGATAAGAATAAGTAGTAAAATTGGAATATTACAGTTTAGAGTACTGCACATTCAAGCTTTGAGTAACGCAAGTTATATACGACAGACCTGAGACTGAGGTGCTTTGTGAGACTTGCTCTTACTATGCGAAACGCGAGGTACGAAGTGCTCCGAGTACGTGCGATTCTTTCCGAATCACAACGTGGGCTTGCCACCTCTGCGGCTCTCTCACTCAGATATTGGGATTATTTTTATGAATTAATTTACAAGCTTGAAAAATAAGCAAAACATTCATTTGGAAATTAAAATATCAATTTTGTTAAAAAAACTCTTCGATGATTTTTTTTAAATACATGCATATTTATTTATTAAAATTCGTAAATAATTTTTTTTGAAAATACTTTATGTATGTTGTTATCTCAGTTTTACAGAATGTTTACTTTAACTTTAAATTATTAATTTGTTCTATACAAATTAATTCTGTATAACTCCATATTAATCATTAATATCATAGAATTTATTATAAATATAATATATACATATTTATTATTTAAATAGTAAATCCAATGTTTAAATGCGAACAAACCGGTAAATAGATTTCATATTTTCATAAGATTAAGAAAATAATAAGAATACTGAAAATATAGTGTACCCATTAGCACGGGTAATTTGCTGTAGAACATAAGTAAAGAAATCAGTATTATAGATGGCCAGGGGGGGCTTGCCACCTCTGTGTGCTGCGTGACCCGACGTATGTCTCACTTGTGCATCACTGGTGAGCGCTGCACTAGTTACTGCACAAGTTTGGAACGTATCGCGGAGTATAATGCCATAATTTTTCTCTGAAGGGGGCATGCCCCCTCAAGCAGAATTTGATGCATATTGCGCTGTTGAGCGGCACAGCGCTAATTTCAATTTAAACAGTACATTGTTTAATGCTAACTATAGGATCAAATTGATACTTTTATAATAATTAATTTATAATATATTGATGTAAAAAAATCTGAGGGGGCACTGCCCCCTCTGCCACCCTGGACGAGCCGCCACTGATGTATATTGAAATAGATCAATTTTTGTGCCTTCATTGGAGTATTCTAATAATATTTATTTTATTTTTTGAAATTTTCACAATGTATTTGTATTAATCTAAAACTTTGTGTTCATTTTTATTTAATTTGAGCAAGACAGAGAGATAAGAATTTTGAAATATTACTTGAAAATTTGTTTTTTACCGGATGTGACGTAGGAGGAGCTGATAATATTTAGAAATACTCGTATGTACGACTACAAATGTAATAAAACCAACACGAACAACGAAAAACTGCTTTCTATTAATGGTACACTGATATGTTATGCCTATGTACAAAAATTTGCTAGAAATATGAGAAATCGCTTATACGTCACAAACCACATGACATACTTAGATTCAGCGCCAAATGAATTACAAGAAAACTTTTTAGAAAAAAAATATTACAGCTTAATGAAGTGGAGAACCTCTTTGTTGCGACTATAGGAGATAATAAAAATAAATATTAAACTTACCCTGTAGGTCCAATTCCATTGGCGTAGCAACTTTCATCCCCAGGTCTGCACTCTTCACATACATCCCCATTTTCTGAACAGGACGCCACACTCAGGGAAACCACTCTTCCATTTCTTGTAGCCGTAATTTTATGCCAGGAACCATCAGACAGCGAACTGGTTTTCCCTTTTACTCCCACTGTTGTTATTGCTGTTCTTGCACCACCGAACGAAAATACAGCTTTCCCATTTATTAATTCTATAGCCACAAAGTCTGACCGACCTCCAGTTTGCAATCCGTAGTTGTAGACCAATAAAGCGTTTGGTTTGGTGGTAGAAAATACGAAAGAAATATCGTTTGTAGCGGCATCCAATGAAGGAAAAGTCATATAAGATAATTCGTTGAAACCATAAGTAGTTTTCTCGCAATGTCGGCCATATCTTCCTTCGGTACAGCTGCACTTATAACCAGGTTTCATACTGACACAAAGTCCTCCATTTAGACAAGGATTTGGTCGACAAGAATCAGCAACAGCTTCACACTGATTTCCACGGTAACCAGGACGACATAAGCAGAAAAAGGACGACCCGTCAGGACTCTCCCTGCAAGACCCGCCATTTCTGCAAGGATTACTCGAACAAGCATCCCCTCTTTCGAGTTCACAGTATTTTCCATCTCTAGTCGCAGGACAAATACACTGGAAGTCGAATCCTTGACGTCGGCATTGGCCTCCAAGTTGACAAGGATTAGGAGAGCAAGGATCTTGTCGTTTGTTGCATTTGTCGCCGGTGAAGCCTTCGGCACAACGGCAGTTCAAATCGTGGCTTACAATTGGTGATGTGAAAATTAAAGATTGGCTATCTGTGATTTTTGTTTCCTTTTTGATTGTTATTTCTTCACTGCATATTCCGCCATTTTCACAAGTGTTTATTTCACAAGGAGAGTAGCCGATTATTATAGTTGGTGTTTGGAATAAATTTGTTAAAGCTTCACGCTTTTTAGAAATCTTTTCTATGACATAACCTTTGGAGCGGTACCCAATATTATTTTTAATAGCAAATGTCAACTCTAAAGCGTATGAATTTTCATAAATACTGTATAAAATAAGTTTGTCACCACCTTCCAAGTTGGCTTTTAACAAATCTAGCAAGCCACGATAATAGTGTATCAAAAAATATGAAGCAGTCAAATTTCCTATTCTAACAGTTATACTATTTTCTACTGTGGAATTATTAAATGACAAAAATTCTACAGTAACTGTAGAAATAACATCGTTATGTCTCCCATCATTACCAGAAACAGATAATGAAAATCCTTGCCCAGACATAATTTTAGATGCATGTAAATTACAGCCATTTGGTATGGAAAGTATGCCAGATATGGTTGGAGCTTGTAAAATTTTACACCTGTAATCTCCTTTGATATCTGGATCATTTGGATGAACATCAGCAATTTTTCCCATTGGAAATAAGTTATTAAACGTGTATACTAATACATGTACTGATCTAGAAGTACTTGGACTATCATTTTGATCTAGAATGTTGATAGTAACAGGATGTTGGCTCTTCATTTTAGGTGTACCACTATCTTCAACTTCAATAATCAACTCTAAAGTTGGTATTGATTCTCTGTCAATACTTCTCGTAGTTTTAATAATTCCTGTATGTTTATCAACTTGAACAAAGTCTTTATGCTTTCCTCCAATTAATTTATAAGTGAATGGTGCACCATTTGGTGGTAAATCTGGATCAGTAGCTGACAAAGTCATTATACTTGTATTAGGAGGTTGATTTTCATCTACATAACCAACAACTTGAGGAGGATCGAATATAGGACCGTTGTCGTTAATATCTTCCAGGGATATTTTTACGATAGTTGTACCAGTTTGAGGTGGTATGCCAGTATCTATACCACCAAGAACTAGTGAGTACATTGGGATGGTTTCACGGTCTAAATGGCGCGCGGTTTCTATGTCACCTGTTTGTGGATCAACTTTAAAAGCTTGGTCAGTGTTACCACCAATTATGGAGTATGTAAATTGGTTGTTTTGAGGTCTTACGTCTTTATCTATTGCTTTAACTGTTAGTACTTTTGTTCCAATACTGGCTCCTTCTGATACAGAAGATTCGTATAAATCTTGCAAGAATTCTGGCGGATCGTTACCATCTTGTATGCTGATAATAACTTGTGCTTCATCTGTGTCGTTACCTCGAATTCCGCCGGCATTTTTAGCCAAAACTGTAAGCACAACTCTGTTTTGCGTTTCTCTATCTAGGCGTCTGGCAACACTAATTATGCCACTGTCTGGGCTTATACTAAAACCTTTATCATTGCTAGATCCAACAAATAAATAAAATACTTTTCCATCATCTCCCGAATCTTGATCTGTGGCTTGTATTACGCCAACACTTGTGCCAACTTCAGCAGATTCTGAAACGTCGAAATGAAAAACAGGTTGAATGAATCTTGGATAATATTCATTTACTCCAGTTATATGGATAACTACTTGAGTAGAACCATACATTGTACTATTTGGATTTGAAGCAATTATTGATAAAGTGTAAATATTGTTTTCTTCATAGTCAAAAGATACTGTGGAAGTTATTGAACCAGTTTTGAGGTTTATATTAAAAAAGTTTTTGCCTGTACCTCCTACAATTGTGTACTGAATTATGGCATTATCAGGAGAGTCCATATCTTTTGCAATAACTTGATAAACGAAAGTATTTTCGGGTGCATTTTCTGGAATGTACGCTTCATACATAGTTTGGTTAAATTCGGGGGCATTGTCATTAATGTCAGTGAGTTTAATAGTCAACATCGCTGTAGTTTTTCTCGGTTTGAAACCAAGGTCTTCTGCGGTAATGTTTAGATGGTATTCTTGTACTGTATCATAATCTAAAGGTTGTAAAATTGTAACAGATCCTGTATTGGAATCAACGGCAAATTCTTTTCGTTCATTTCCACCAGAAATTGAGTAGCGGACCATACCATTTGGACCAGAATCTCTGTCTGACGCACTGACATTTAAAATGGTAGACCCTAAAGGTTGGTTTTCTGGGAATATAATTTGGTAGCTCAAGGTAGTAAAAACTGGGGCATGTATGTTTTCTCCAGTGACAATAAGGGTGACAATTATTGTATCTTCTTGAGGTGGTACACCTTTATCTATTGCTTTGACTCTCAAAATATATGTTTTACCAACACCATAAACTTTTTTGGATAAAGAAATCCATCCGGTTGTTTTGTCTATCGTGAAATAGTCAGAACCATTTCCGTCAACAACTGCATATTCTATTTCAGCGTTTATGCCATAATCTAGTTCATCTTTAGCTGTAACTTTGATTAATTTTTGGCCCTCCATTGCATCTTCTGGTACGGGAGACAAATATTTTCTTTGTTCAAATTTAGGAGCGTTATTGTTAGCATCTACAACATTGACTGTTACCAGACATTCTGACGACATAGGAGGTTTGCCATTATCAGTAGCAATAACTATTAAAGAATACATATTTTCAGGAGAAGATTCCATTTGTGTGTATTTATATCTCAAACTTCGTTTGCTAAACAGTTCGCCTGATGCTGGATCAACTGTGAATAAGTCTGACGGTTGTTGAAGAGAATAAGATATGACTGAGTTAGGACCTTGTTTATCTCTGTCTGTTGCTGTTACTTGACCTACGAATACAACACTTCGTTGTAATTCTGGGAAATTGAAACTGTAATATGAATGTTCGAATTCAGGAGCGTTGTCATTTTGGTCTTGAATTGTTATTGTCAATGGAGTTTCTTGCCTCCAAGCTCCATCAACTGCTGCAACTTTTAACAGATATTCATCTTGTTGTTCCCGATCTAATGGACCAACTACAGTTACATTTCCACTGATAGGATCTATAGAAAATTTGTTCCCAGGATTTTCAGTAAAACTATAAGTAGCGTTAGCATTTTCACCAATATCTTGATCTGAACTTGTAATTCTTATGACAAAAGAATTTATTTCTGCGTTTTCTGTTACATTGACACTAAACAGACGAGTAAATCGTGGAGGATTGTCATTTTTGTCCAAAACTGTTACAAGAACTGTAGCAGTACCGGTTAGTTGAGGAGTTCCTTGATCCAAAGCTTCAACAGTAAGTTCATAAAAAGGTATTTCTTCTCGGTCTAAACGCATGTTGGTGTATATTTCGCCACTTTGTGGATCCATTTCGAATGTACCTTCGAAATCATCAATAAGTCTAAACATGACTTGACCATTTTCTCCAGAATCTGCATCGGTTGCTGCTACTTTGACTACCAATTGGGGAGGTGTTTCTTCTTCTAAAATAGAAGCGTTATATAAAGCGTTTGTCATTATAGGAGCATTATCGTTTGCGTCTGTAACATTTATCAGTAATTGCAAGACGCTTCGCAAAGCAGGTCTGTCAGAATCTTTAGCTTCTACCCAGACTTCATATTGAGGAGCAGTTTCATAGTCTAATCCTCGACCAGCGACGAAAACTTCTCCTGTCGATTTATCGATTTTGAGAGCATCTCCTACATTACCTCCCGCAATAGCAAACGTGACAGTACTTGCCGGACCTTTTTTGGGAGAAGTGGCACTGAATTTTGCAATAAGTTTTCCTTCAGCGACGTCTTCAGCTAGTATGAAATGAGTTTCAGCTGGTGATGTGAAACTTGGGAACAAATGAGATGGTTTTAAAAATACTTTTAATTCAGTACTAGCTTTTCTTGGTACTCTGCCACCATCAGTTGCTTGTATTTCAAGATTATACATTGTTGCTTGTCCATTGTTAATAAATAAATCATGAGCTGCTTTGATCACTCCTGTCTTTTTATTTATTGTGAAATTTTTGGCATGTTCTCCCGTTAAAGAATAAGAAATCATACTGTTAATGCCTTCATCTGCATCTGTAGCTTTCGCTCCAAAAACAAACTGTCCAGTTTTGGTTTTATCGGGAACATAAACTTCGTATTTACGCGAAGAAAACATTGGTGAATTATCATTTTCATCCAGCACTGCAATTGTTAGATTTACCGCTGTTGCTCTAGGTTCTGTAGCAGAACTATCTTGAGCCATCAGAGTCAAATAATACATTGCAGTTTCTTCTCGATCAAGACCAGAAGCTGTAGTGATAACTCCAGTATCGGAATCAACGTGAAATCTGTCTACTTTATCGCCCAGTAAACTGTAGCGAATTTTGGCGTTCAATCCGGCATCTTTGTCAGTTGCTATGGGAGTTATAACCCATGAATTGATAGGAGAGTTTTCTGTTATTGTAGCTCTGTATGCTTGGCGTTCAAATTCTGGGCTGTGATCATTGACGTCTTGTACGATAACGCGTACAACTCCGCTGCCAGTTAATGGTGGAGAACCTGTAACAAAAATGAAGCATTTTTAAGAAGAATGCAAGTTAATGTGACAAGTAGGAAGTAATATAAATTTATACGCTAATAAATATTTGTATAGTCTTAACTAACCACAACCGCTGATGCATACTTTGTTTTGCACAGCCGAGTAATACTTCTTGTTTTAAAAGCTATAACCTAGATTTTTATCTGTTTTATGTGGCTATTAAATATGCATAATAATAATCGTTTCTTTAATTAGAATATTCAAGAGAGTATATACGGTTAGTATATAAGGTACATTAAGTATGGGGAAATAAATTATGATACTGCATTTAAGAAAATTATTTCGATTTTTACATTATTGCAACATAAAGCAGAAATTCACTGTTTAGTAATAATTTCACTTGTATGAAGTTTGATCAAAAAGTAACAACACTTTTTGAATTTCATGCGTTATTCGTTTACGATTGAGCTCATTTTTATAACGTGAAATGTATAGTCGGTTTCATTCATATTGGGCGCGTAGTTTGTGTTTGAAAGCAACATACTGACAGGTTCGGCGATTCTTTTAAAATTTAAAAACGACAAAACAAAGAATCTGCATTAAATTTTGTTTTTAAAATGGTATAAAGTGCAGTGAAATAGTGCAAATGTTGAAGAAGGCTTTTGGCGAGGAAGCTACGTCAAAACCAAGGATTTATGAATGGGTACAAACGTTTTGTAGATGGCTTTGAAAATGTGGAATATGACAAAAAAACCGGGTGTACTATCATATTAACTACCGGTGACAATGTGGCAAAAATTGAATATATTGTGCTTAGTAATAGTCGATTATTGATTTGCACCACGACCACACACCAGCTTATAGTTTAGTATTCTTTCGTGATTCATGTCCACCGTATTTACCAGACATGGTTCCGTGTATTTTCACATTCTCGAAGAGGAAGAGGACATTAAAAGGATAACGTTGGCACCCTTTTCAGGTTTTGATATAGTAATATAAGAAATTTTATAAAAAATATTATTTTTATTTCACAACTTATATTCAAACATTACAGAGACATTTACAGAACAGAAAAAGAAAACATTTTAAATTTTTTTTAAGAAATGTTTTCTTGTTTTTCTCGATTCAAAATCTTCAATAATGCCATTGGTGTTTACTTTATTTGGCATTTTTTTTTTTCTCATTTATTAATAAAGCTAAGTCGTCAAAAATAAAATAAAAAGAGTTACAAATTTCGTCTTTTACTATAAAAAATGTACCATGTGTTTCGAAGTAGAATTTTTTCTTTTGAAACATACGGTACATTTTTTAAAGTAAAAGACGAAATTTGTAAATCCTTTTATTTTATTTTTGCTAACATTTCCATCAGTCCATAAGGACCACTTTCAGAGTTTGCGTAGAAAAAAAATTCCTGTGAATTTATTATTTTCTCCGGTTGGGTCTGATGATGGCTATCAATTGTGTAATAGAACAGCGCGATCAAGAATTTTATAGTTTTTATTTAAAAATCCGCCGCTAAATCATTTAAATGATTTTGAGTTATGGTTGTTCGCAAATATGACAAGATTATATCTACTGAGATACCGATTGTTTATAAAATTTGCAGAGCTATTATTTGGAAGAGAATCTTTGCCATTATACGATATTACACGCATTAGTAGTTCTAGTAGTGTTTTGAGTTTATCATCTCGAACTCTCAATAACATTATGCAATCTCAAATAGGGTCCTCCACTATATTTTTTTTAATATTTTTTTACAAAACTTCATCTAAACTGAAAGTGATATGTAATTTTAGAAAGTCTTTATTGTTATTCGTTAAACCGTAATAATTTTTTTAATATTCTGTGACGTAGATATAGAGATGATTTTGTTCTCAAACAGTGTATTTTGCTAATAATTGAAGTCACGTAAATTTATTTTTTTCAGCACTTATTACCACTGGTAGCCTATGTCATTCAACGTATCTTTTACTTTCATACCAACGCTTGTAATTTGTCATGGCATCATAAATTTAAACTAGTATTATTTGGTTTATTTCTGTTGTTTTATTGTTGCTATTTTCTGCATTTATTTATTTGCAAATGGATTCCGTATTTCAAAAAGGCGATACCAGAAGGTTTAAAAGTATTAAGAATTTGGAATAGAATAAATGTGTGACATAGATATAGAGATGAGGAAATCGTAATAAAAACTCGATTATTTTAGGAACTAATAACTAATTTAAACTTTGATAGTCCTTAATATACAGTTTTAAGGTCTAGTTTTAATATAACTGACCCTTGTTCTAATTTGTTACTATGGTGGAGGACCCTATTGTCTTAAATAGTTCGGTCTGCAATGAAATCTTTTGAAAATTTTCTTCAAGAAGTTCGAGACGATTAAATATTCGTTTCTAATTGAATTTATTTTAAGATCGAAAATAACTAAATGTCGCACGATTTTGGCGCCCTTTAAATATTGTGCCCGGGGGCCGGAGTTCATATGTCCCTCCTTGCTCCCCCTCATGCCGACACTGCATCATGTTCAACAGACATGGCTGCGTGTGATTATTTTCATATTCTCGAAAAGGAAGAGGACATTGAAAAGATAATGTTTTGTGACCATAAAGGAGATAGGGGCAATATTACTGAAGAAGCTAAAGTTTATATTACAAAGTGCATTCCACAAGTGCTTTGCAGATTAGAATCACTGTTAGTAGTTACGGGTAGCATAAGTGCATTATATCTAAGGGGGAATACTTTGAAGGGGACCATATTAGCATGGATGAATAAATTGTTACTTTTTCAAATAAATGAAAAATTTTCGTTATTTTTTACCTTCCCTCACCTTTAGGTAAGGAAGGTACCTATTGTCTTTGGTCAAAAAATTCGGTGGTGAGTTTTTAATGAATAAGCACGTTTTAGGGTCCCTACAATACGAATTTACTATTTTTAAGTGATAAGTGTGTGTGTGTGACAAATTTTTCTCCGACGATAACTCCAATACTACAATTCTAAAAATTATAATTCTTTCGTATTCCTCTTCTGTATATCCATATGAAGAGTTGATTAGATTTTGGTTATAATTGATCCACCGGAAGTACCCTTATTTGAAGTTTTTAACAGTTTTTCTTAAAAAAACGCAGTTAAATATTATTTTTTGACATTTTGTTATTATACATATTAAAGAAAATACTCTTCTCTATATGGTTTGATTATACATTTTCCTTCATATTCAATAGATGTAGAGTTAAAGCATTATAAAGAAATTAATTTTCAAAAATTAGTCAGCTTTGGCTATTTATCATGGAAACAGCTGATGCATTCAAAAAATTCTAATTGACAGATGTCTGTTGCAAGTGCAAAACCAAATATGGAAAGCATGGGATCAAAAATTAGTATGTCACAATGATCCTCGCAAGTGAAGTGACATACAGTGAAAGGCTAAAGAGAAGATGGAAGGACTATATCTCAGAAGACTTGAGAAAGGAAGGACTGTGTAAAGAAGATGCATTGGACAGGAATGAGTGGAAGAGAAGAATAAATAGCAATCCCTAATAAAATAGGGGAAAGCTGATGCAGAAAGAAAAATGTGTCAAGTGCATTTTACTTAGTGTATGTTTATGTCATAATTTTATTGGATTTATAGAACCTTTTCTAATGAACTTTGGTATGGAATTTATAAAAAATAGTGTGTTCGTGTCCGATTTTACATGATATTATATAGAAACTGTTCCACGGTCCTTTTGGTATGGGATTTGTACAAAATATATCGAATTGACGGAAGGTCTTGTGCTGGCCACAACAGATTTTTTACTCTTCGACACCTTTAGGTAAGGAAGGTTTACGTTTGGTCAAAAAATTCAGTGGTGAGTTTTTAATGAATAAGCACGTTTTACGGTCCCTCGAATACGATTTTACAAGTTTTACGACGATGTGTGTCGAAACAATTTAGTAATTTTTGCAATAAAAACCCTCCATAACTTTTCCTAGTGACAGCGACAATTCTTACTCCAACCTACAATATGTATAACTTCCAGCGTCCTTTTATCAAGTACTTTCTATTTTCACCATCTATCTATTCCATCACATATCCATCGGTGACGTCATTATCAAATTGCAATAAATTTAACCGATGAATTTTCGATGAATAAAAGAACTTGCCTTATCTACACATTCAAAGTACCTATTCCATTTTAAACAGACACCTTAATGATACATTTAGACGGATATGATTAGACATACATATAAATCATCTTCCACGTTCTGTCTGAGAACGGACGACGTGATGATATATTTATTTATAGCTCATATCATTTAATCTAAGCAAATCGCAAAACATTAAAATTCAATTTAAAATATACCTCCCTACCGGTGTACAAATTTCGAATACAAATTCAATTCTTACAAATCAATTTATCAGATAGTGTTCATACGTGACTTTATTTATTATGTGTAGAGTGGATAGCTATAGATACTAAAATCTAACAATTCTTAGAAACCATGCACGTACATATAGAGAAAATTGTAAAGCTAATAAGTAACAGATATTGTAATTACAATAAAATTTTATAGAAAATGAGAAAAAGAAATTTAGCATGAAATATAAATGCATTTAAATTCGTTTACAGTTAGAAGAAATAGTGTGCAATTTGCATGACAATGGCAATAAATTTTATTTTAATAACAAACTTAAACAAAAACCTCACGGTTTTCATATTTATAGTGACAAATACATTGTTTATTTTCCCATACCTCAATTAAATTATAATTAAAAGGCAATTCCATCTTTTTACCTATTACCTTTACGTAAGGAAGGTATTGTCTTGTCCAAAAATTGGTGGTGAGTTTTTAATAAATAAGCACGTCTTAGGGCCCCTAGAATGCGATTTTACTAGTAAGATGATATTGGTGCGTGTGTGTGTGTAACTTTTTCATATTCCTCTTATTTACATTCTTAGGAAGAGCTGATTAGATTTTGGTTATAATTGGTCAACCGGAAGTTCCTTTATTTGAAGTTCTTGACAGTTTTTCTTGAAAAAATGATGTTAAATATCATTTTTACCTTCCGTCACCCATAGGTAAGGAATGTATTGTCTTTGGTCAAAAAATTCGGTGGTGAGTTTTTAATGAATAAGCACGTTTTAAGATCCCGTGTGTGTGTCCGTGTGTGTGTGTGTGTGTCCGTGTGTGTGTGTGTGTGGTGTGTGTGTGTGTGTGTGTGTGTGTGTGTGTGTGTGTGACAAATTTTTCTCCGACGATAACTCGCAAAATTCTAAAAATTATGATTTTTTCGTATTCCTCTTCTTTACAACCATATGAAGAGCTGATTAGATTTTGGTTATAACTGGTCAACCGGAAGTACCCTTATTTGAAGTTTTTAACAGTTTTTCTGGGAAAAACGCAGTTAAATATAATTTTTTGACATTTTGTGATCATTAATACGAAAGAAAATATTCTTCTCTATACAATTTGATTATACATTTTCCTTCATATTCAATAGATATAGAGTTATAGAGAGATTAAGAGAGGTTAACTTTCAAAAATCAGTTAGCTTTGCTAAAATTATGGAAACAGCACATATATTCAAAAAAATTGACAGATGTCAATGTCAAGTGCAAAACCAAAGTAGAAAGTATAGGATCAGAAAGTAACATAAGTGACAGAGTATCCCTCGCATAAGTGACTTGCAATTTCAATGCCGGGAGTACGAGGAAGGCCAAAAAGAAGATGGAAGGACTGTGTAGCAGAATATTTGAGAGGGAGAACTGTGTGAAGAAGATGCGTTGGATAGGAATGAGGAAGTGTGAAGTGCAATTTACAGAATGTACATTCGTGTTATAATAATATTGGATTTATAGAATCTTCCCAAAGGAACTTGTAATATGGAATTTGTAAAAAATAATGTGTTCGTGTTACAATTTTACAGGATATATAGAATCTTTTCCAAGGAACTTTTGGTATCGGATTTGTACGTAATACATTGAATTGACGGAAGGTTTTGTGCTGGCCACAACAGATTTTTTACATTTAAATTATAATTAAAAGGCTATTTCATCTTTTACCTATTATCGCGAGAAACAAATGTTTTGATAAGCGCCAACTTCAAGGATGAACGTTTTGTAGATTTGAACCTTATGAAACTGAACGAAGTGAGAATTGAACATGTTGATGAATGAACATTAGGACGATGCGTGTGTTAACGGGTGAAATTAAATATTGAAATTTGAATTTGATATTTCTTAATAGTGTTTTAGTTAAATCAAGGCTTGTGCTACCGCCAATGTTTTCATATATCAACTGATTAGTTAAGACGGCGCCATATTAACTTGGATGAAAACTAGTACGCTTTCCAGCCAAAATAAATCAAATTTAGCCAAAAAAATGTAAAATGTAAAAACAAGCTTTAGAAATGATTGAACAACCATGACAATATATTTATTAATGATTTGTACATCCTTTTGAATAGTATTAAATATATTATAATTCTTCTATATTTCGGTTTGTGCTCTCTCTTGTATTTATTATTCCACGCTTGCGTGTGAAGGCCATGGGAGTCTCTACCACGCACTGAATATTCATCGGCCGACACTACACATTCTTAACGTGCCTTGTGTTTTGCCCCAAGTCACTTCTCGGTATCGCCGGCAGATGACCGTCGCGTTGCGCATTCACAACCGTTCGACCGCGAAATATAACAATATTACATTCGTTCTGCATGTGTACCATATGTGGACTTACAATTTGTTTAAGACGAATAAGCTGTTTAGAAGTCGAAACACGTAATGTGGACTTGGACTTTGAAGGACGTCGAAAATATGAAGAAAAGAGAAACAAACGATTATCGCTTATTTGTTCTCAGCAGACTTACAGGCCTATTCTACTAAAAAATTATGTATCTTTATGACTCGTTACCAGGCGATAAGTCGTTATGATAACGATTTTTACCAAAACCCTATTCTGCTAATTTATTTATCGTTACGAATCGTTACATATCGTTATTTCATATCGTTTAATAACGACAAGTTCACATGCATCGTTAAAGTCGTAAAGTTTGACATATTTTGAGAACAAAAGTAAAAATGGCTGAAGTGGCTGAAGAAGATATTTTGTTAATTGTAGCTGAGCAAGAGATTCTGCAAAGATGAGAATTTATTCACTTCTGTACAATTTTATTAATTATACTTTTTAATATTAGGCATTTTATTTATATTTCAGAAATATATTTAAAAATTTAGATTTAGATAATATTATTTAATATATTGATATATAATATAATATAGATGCACTATCTATGTATTTAAAAATTATATATTTGTATAGGGATGTCAGATTATATAATCGTACTCTGCGTGATACATCAGATTCTTTTACCCGGTTCCACAGAATTTAAATAACTTATAAGTCTTCTCCATATTTCTTCCAATTCTTCAGTGGATAACTTATTAATTCTTAATGAACAATTATTTTCCAGTTCTTCAACATATATTTCATACTGTCTTTGAGTTGTCCTCGAAGCCCTTTTCTTTATATCCATCGTCAAATTCAATTAAATAAATAAACAATGAATCGATATGTCAAATTTAAATTGAAAAACATATGAAAATTTATTCTGTCAAAATATATATGAAGTTAGATATTATCGTTATAATCCTGATAACGATAATTTATAACGATATGATTAGTAGAATAGGTTTTTGGCATTTGTCGTTATTAAAGTCGTTTAACCAAATGCTTAGCGACAGTCGTTCTGTAACGATATCGTTATACATTTTTTTTTATTAGAATAGGCCTGTTAAGCTATATTTTCGTTGTGGAAAGTACCAGAAATATACTGATACTAATAATAAAATGGTTCTTACAATAGTGAGAAGACTCAATTATTAAAAAAATATCTCGCCATTTCCGTTTTGTTACATAAGTATCGAATTTAACATTTCCTGTACACACAAATAATTCTAATTATATCTATTCTTTCATTCTGGATGGAATTTTGTTGTACTCTTCTAAAATGTTAAGAATGGTTCCAATTCATTGACGGGGTTGGCAGTATTTTTTAAGGATATATGTACTATTGCTATTAATATACATACCTACCTACAATTTTAAATATTTAATTAATAATACAATAACAAATATTAAATGTACTTCTCAGAAAAGCTTTCAGTGTCAGTAAAACTGTTGATTTTTGATACTGTTGATTTTTGATACTAACATTTATCTGTTACCTAATTACAAACGTGTGAATTTGGCAACATATTATACACATGCAAATATAATCAATTTTTTAAATGTATTAGATGGAGAATTTTATGTTCTTCAATATTTGTAATAACAAAAATTTAAAAAAATAATATTTAAAAGATTTTTTTAAGAAAAATCGTCCTTCCAACATCTGGACACACACACACACACACACAAACACACACACACACACTCACACACACACACACACTCACTCACTCACTGACACACACTCACACATACACACACAGACATACGTGCTTATTAACTAAAATCTGAATTTTAACGAGATAAAAAGTATTAGTAATTCCTCACTCAAGTAACAATTAATTTTGAAATATGCAAATATTGTTTTCCCTAATTATTTTTCAAGATAAAAATCTGCACGTAATGATAACCTAATTTATAATTTTATATTATCCGAAACAGGGATAATCGAAGAAAACTGTTAATTTGAATTTCTTTCTCTTGGTTATAAACAGTGAATAGTCTAAATAAATATGTTTTGTTTTATTTAAATTCATATTTAATTTGACAATAGTTTTTCTTGAAATATCTGTTTTAATGTACCGTTGAAACCTTCATGTTATATATATTATATGATTCTAAAATACGTGGACATAGCCACAGATTCCTGGGCCTGAGCCTAAAATAAGACGATTTAACTAAATTTACCTATATTTCACATTGGGGCCTTTTTTGTCTAGTTACGCCCCTGCAAAGTATACCATGTTTTAGCAGTGTGTACCAAAAACCGAAAGTGTACTATGTATAGCCAGTATTCTGCTTCAATGTTTTTCAGAACCGAACACAATTTAATTTAGCTTATAATAATAGAATTTTGTTTGAGATGAGGGAAATTTGCTATAATACTCGAATTCCATATGGGTTATCTTGATATTTGTTATTGTTGCTAAAAAAATTCAATAGACACAAATGTTAAACCTGTTGTTCTCACATTTGCTTCAGTGCTTGCAAGTATTATTGGTTATTAGCTATAGCAAAGTTTCTAAGAGTTAGCAACTTTGTTACAGAATTAATGCGAATAGGTAACATTTTAATGGCGCAACGCTGATAACACAAAATTGTTATATTTTTCAGAAAGATCAATTTAATATAGAAATCTTTTCTGTATCTTTATAATTTCTGACATGCTACTAATTAGAGAGAAAAATAAAATTAAATCTGAGTGACTGCACAGTGCAATTTTTAAAATAAATTTAATCTAGCAGTATTTAATATACAAATTTTTAGTCACAGTAACATCTGTTTATGAATTGTCCAACAATTTCCTTCGCAATATCACAATACTTGTATCCTAAATCTAGAAACATATTCGTTTATGAGTAAGAATACTTTACTGCCATTAGTATGTATGTTATGAACATTAAGGGTCGTTTTTTCAATCTCTGGTTAAAATTTTAACCTCTAGTTAAGTAAACAATATTGCATCGTTTTGTTGACAGCAATAATAAATCTGTCATTTGATAGTTCATTTTGTTTATTGTAACTCTTAGTGAAAATTTTAACCAGATATTGAAAAACCGGCTCTAAATATTGTTTCATTACTAAAGCAACTTATGCTATAATGTTGATGACATATGTTTTTAAAAGACAGTTAACAGACTTTTTAACCAGGACCTAAATGTGATTAAAAATTAGTTGTTTGTTAGTTCAATAGACTACTACAAATTAAATTTATTTTTAAAATTGCAAAAGGTTAAAATTGGTTATTCCTTCATTAAGCCACAGATTTATTGGTTCATCTTGTGATATAATGAAAATCAGTACATCAAATTTGCGGCGATGTGACGTTGTCGCATGGGAGGCGAAATGGTGGGATTCTGTCCACCAATGAGAGCATCCGACGTACTCGTTACCTTGCGGATTAACAAGGAATGCCACTTTGATAGGCCGTGAGATATAATTATCGCTCGTCCCCCTCATAAAATCATAATTCCGGAACGCGTGTGCGGTTGGCGAATCAACAAGAGTGCGACCAGCAATATTCTTCAACGTAAAAAAGAAAAACGATGTTACACTCACTACTTGAAAAATAGCATCCTCATTTAAAAAAAAAAAATCACTTCATAGCTACATAGAAATTTCAACAATAATGCAGCTAGTACCATAGCATAAATAAACTATAGGTACTTGATTTTCATTTAGTTCATGTTTCAAATTATTACCCGTGTACTTATTCTGTACAAAACTGTAAATTTTACGAGTACAGGTCTGTAAATCTGTTAAATAATAAACAAAATAGCTACGAAAACTGCCACTAATTTTATATTAATCAACAAAACTGGATGTGATTTGTCAATGTCTACAGATTTACATTTTAGTACAGACACTTCAAGTACTCGAAGAAAAAGGTACTACGAATTACTAATACATTTTTATTTCAACACCAATCTTAATTATATAAAATATATACAATAAATAAGCATAACAATACCTAGTTATTTTTAGTGTCTTGCTAGGCTATTTCTTGTCTTGTCTTGCAAAACAAGACAAGAAATTTAAATAACTCTTGTCTTGTGTTACTCTTGTAAGCAAAAATCTTGTCTTGCTTGCAAGACTCTTGCATATTTCTTGTCTTGCAATTTCATAACAATAGGAACAACATATTTAAATCGGAAGTGATATTTTACTTGAAGCTGTGAAGAGATTTTCGTGAAAAATTGTATTATGCTATAATTGAAAACTTTTCAAATCTTGTATTTAACATTTTTATATTAATGAGACCGACATATAAGATTCTTGTTAATATTAGTAAACCTAAAGTGGTACTTTACTTGAAGCGCTGAACTGATTTCCTTGAAAAAATATATTAAAATATGATAAAAAAAAACTTCTCAAATTTGGTTTTAAAACTCGTAAAAAAAAACTTGATAAAATATAATACAAAATTTCTTATTAAAGACTTTTCTATTTATTGGAACAACAAATTAGATTTTGTTTACAAACGATAAAGTGATATTTAACTCCAAGCTCATTGCAATTTTAAACATCGAATTAACGGGAGGTCATGTACAGGCCATATCAGATTTTTTATCTCTAAATCTATAGAAGATATAATAAGAAAATTGAAATCAGATTGAGTACTTAATGCTCTTTATTATTTTTTGTAGGTACTATAAATTTTCAAAATATAATATTTAGAAGATCTTTTAAGAATCTACTACTTCCGGTTGTCAATTGTTACCAAAACCTTATTAGCTTTTCTGATTAATGTCAGCTTAGCTAGAGGTAAAACCTATAGTAAAATGTTGATACATTGAATTATAATATAATATTGCAAGAATGCAAGAAAATACTAAAAAATCTTGCTATTCTTGCACTTTTCTTGCAGGGCAGATTCTTGTCTTGTCTTGCAACGAACTATATAACTCTTGTCTTGTTCTTGTCTTGCATTTTATGCAAGAACAAGACAAGAACAAGAAAAATGCAAGACTCTTGTGAAACACTAGTTATTTTTGTAACAAGGTACTGAAAGTCTACTTTTTATCACAAATGTGGAATTTAGTGGCAAAGGCCGTAGGGCTGAGGAAAATATACCATATGAGTGATAAAAAGAAACTTCACTGCCGAGCAGAAGAAAATCATTGCATAAACTTTCATTTAAAATAGTTTTTGAAAAATGTGAAACAGGCTCATTAAATTGTAAAATGTAAGTTTTCAAAATTATTATTCGTTTTAAACACAAGGTTCAGTAAAGTTCAATAATTATCATTTCATGTATCCCACTTTTAAATACAAATAACAACGGTTTCAATTATCATTATTGTTTTATATACGAGTATAAATAACATAAAATCTTGATATGTTTTGTAAGTTAAAATAAAAATAGCAAGAGATTTCATATGGAGAAGACACTCATACTGAGGCATCTTTAAATCAAGTTCTCTCCTCTGCTTTAGCTTTTGGCTATCTTCAATCCACGACAAATTTGCATTGGAAATTCAAGCCTGATAATGTGGAATAGGCTCATTTTTTACTCAACATCCTTTCCACTCAACCATAACTGAACACTTGTCCGTACTCAACAAATAGCTCAAATTAAATTTCATTTCAACGAAGTGGGTATGTCGGTACAGTTAGCGGCAAATTAAAAAAAAAACTTTGGAAGTTAATTAAGAATCTACAACAGTTTGAAAGCACACATGCAGTCAGAATCCGGAAGTGCAGAGCAAATAATATGGTTATCACTCGCATTCCTTTGTTTCTCGGGTAATACACAGATGACCTCAACACTGATAATTTCTGCATTCTTGAGGAATTTAATTTCAAACTAGAAGAATTCAGAAATAGATTACACAAGGGTCGTACAAATTTATAAATAAGATAAAATCATCGTATTTTATTCGTTGATGGGCGTGCAATCATTAATACCAAATTATGAATGCTAATAAATTGCTATGTAGAAAATTAGCAAATGCTATACCGGGTATCAATGTATACTTGAAATCCGAAATACAGAAATACTACAATTCTAAAAATTATAATTCTTTCGTATTCCTCTTCTTTACATCCATATGAAGAGCTGATTAGATTTTGGTTAACCGGAAGTACCCTTATTTGAAGTTTTTAATAGTTTTTCTCAAAAAATCGCAGTTAAATATTATTTTTTGAAATTTCGTTTTATTATGAATATTAGAAAATGCTCTTCTCTATACGGTTTTATTATAAAATTTCCTTTATATTCGATACATACAGAGTCAAAGCTTTGTTATTTATCATGGAAACAAGTGATATATGCAAAAAATTGTAATTGACAGATATCAGTGTCAAGTGCAGAATCAAATATGGAAAGTATAGGATCAGATTTATGGGAGTACGAGGAAGAAGAAAGAGAAGATGGAAGGACTGTATCACAGAAGACTTGAGAGAGGAAGAACTGCGTGTGAAGAAGTTGCGTTGGACAGGAATGAGTGGAAGAGAAGAATATGAAACAGTTATAATTTTACTGTATTTATAGAATCTTTTTAAAGGAACTTTTGGTATGGGATTTGTACAAAATACATGGAATTGACGGAAGGTCTTGTGCTGGCCACAACAGATTTTTTCATTTTGTTGTAGTTTCTGACCTATTAATTTTAGAGAATAGTTGTAAATAAAAAAGTTGTTCAGAATTAAAAACTTCACAATATGAGACTAAAACTAATTACGATTTCTTTTTATTTTACGAAAAAAACGAATTAAAATTCGCAATTTGTATCATATTTCAGAGTGCCATTGAATTATTGATGTTTTATTTGACATTTAACTTTCGACATATTATTATTATAATTAATTTTGAATGTTATAATAATATACCATTTATGAATCATTTTGTACTTTCTTTTTGTGTTTAATTATACTATTAATAATTACATAAAAATATTTATTGACAAGAGTAGAATTTTGAGATCTGTCAAATAAAAATTTAAACTTTCTTAATTTCTGTAGACTTGGAAATGGTCGTAACTATGACCGAAACGTCGTCTTTTTGATTTAATCATCGTTTGGAAGCTTTCATTATCCAAGAATCATAAATACTGTATAAAAATCGTTAATAAAGAAAATTTAAACTGCAATATAAGAAATTAACACATGATAAATTAGAAAATGATGAATGCTATATGAAATAATTATATATGCTATACGAGTACATTTTTTCTCTTTATAAAAATAATAGTTAAAAAAGAAAATTTAAAACTGCAATTTAACAAATTAACACACGACAAATTAGAAAATGATGAATGCTATATTGAGTGTCTGGTCGCGAATCTGGGGAACCGGGTTCGATTTCGACCGACGCCAAATATTTCGAATTTTAAATGGCAAAAAGTGACCCCTGTGGTGCACTCTCCACGCCAGCAATGAGTGTCCGTGAGGTGACGCCTTGTAAGCGCCCGCACGGTACAAATATGACATCATCATTACCGATATCTGCGATAAAGCAGATTGTGGCACAATCAGAAATGGGTAATATGCCGTGATGATATATTATGAATGCTATATGACATAATTGCATTTACTACAAATAATGGGATTTTGTTATAAAAATAATGGATTTTAGCTATATAAAAATTAACTTTGCTATACATTACAAAGTGTCCAGAGTAATCAAGATAATGTGCCCAACATGGGGATCTCGGGAACTTTAACAGATACGAAGTCGATTAATATATGACCGCGTAACAATTAGGAACTTTCGGTATGGGATTTGTACAAAATACATGAATTGAAGTAAGGTAATGTGCTGGCCACATCAGTTTTTTTTTTCATATAGCGTTTATTATTATTTTTACCTCCCGCTACCCTTGGTAAGGGAGGTATAGGGATCGTGCTAAAAATCACATATCGAGATTTTAGTAAATGACCACGTTTTAAGGTCCCTAGAATCCAATTTTAACATTTTCACGATGATGTCTGTATGTATGTATGTATGTATGTATGTGTGTGTGTGTGTGTATGTGTACGAATTTTGTTTGCACTCTAACTCAAATACTATCATTCAGAAAAATCTGAAACTTTGTATTTCTGCCCTATTCTAATAGGAATAGATGCCATTAGATTTTGGTGTAAATCGGATAACCGGAAATGGCACTTTACTTGAAGCTCATAATGGTTTTTCTTCAAAAAATACCATTAAATGCCATTTTTTCGCATTTAATGTCATTGTAAAATTATAGATTATTGAATTTTGTACAGGTATACATTAATACTTTTTCTATATATTTTACAGATAAATTTAAAAATCATTTTTCTTTTTTTAATCCCGAAGCCTAAGATAAACACAATATCTTTGTTAAACAGTTTATTTTTCAAATGAATGTAACTGCCAGGTAAACGTCATTGTCAAAAAACTAATCACTTCAAATTAATAATAGTGACATATTAAATAATAAAGAAAATCGTAAATAAAGCAATAGTTATATGCAATGGAACATAATATAGTTTGAAGCATTACTAAATATGTAGGTATGTATTTAAATTAATAAAAATTAAATAGCGGGAGGTTTTGTGTTGGCCACATCAGATTTTTTCTATATAGCGTTTATAGTTTTCTGTATAGCGTTTATCCATTCTATATACCATGTATCCTTTCTAGTGTTTAGCCATTGGTAAATAGCATTCATTTTCCTATAAGCAAATTGATTTAGCATTTGTATTTTTGAAATAGCATTTAATTTATTCTCATTTACAGGATGTTTTAGTACGAGTGTAAACACGATATAGGCAAAAAACACAAGATCGTTTTATGTACATAAGGATAAACAAGTTTGACGATATACCAGCAGCAAAATTCTAAACGAGGACCATAGTCTCCGGTGTTTGTACTCGCACTACCATTCACAGATAAAGTTCACGTTGCTTGAGAAAATTATATTGAATTCCACGTAACAAATTCAAAGATCTTTGAGAAATTGATTATGCGAGCGTACATTTTAATATTTTAATAAACAAAAAAGTGTGTACAAAGCTTGTGAGATGAAAAATATAATTGTATTTTGTTGAGAGTTCAAATCTCATTGGAGTTGAGTTGGAGCGGTGAAGCCAAACATGTTTCGGAACCCACTGAGCACTTATGAATGTTTTAAGATGTCATGCTGGGAACCATGCGGTCACTGCCCATCTAGCTCTATACTGATTACTAAAACTAAAACTTATTCTATGCCAGGACCGGACAGAAAAGAATCCATTTCTATTTCTATGCCACAGAGATGGATCGAGGAATTTATTTCTTTATAAATATACCTTGAACAAAATAAATATATCGCTACAGTTGTTATTACACATTTCTACGAGTACGTAGATATCTCAATTAGTTTAATATCTGCATATTTTATTATTTTGTTTATGGGTTACAATTTTAGAGAATTATTAAACAAAACAAAGGTTCATTATATCTTGGAGTGCAAATATAATTGAGGACTTTTGGTAAAAACAAGAACACAACCTTAAGCGTAGAATTCAAGATGAAGTTTTTATTTTCAAATGAAAAGTGTCTTTATAAGTGACCTTACAAGTTTATTTACACGATCAAGTTTTACGTGAATTAAAATATTCAAGTGTCAAAATTTAAGTTATACCTACATTAAATTGTCATTGAATTTTCATCACTTGAATTTTTCTCAAGATTTCATTTACTTCTGTACCCCATTTTGCCATTTTTGGTTTAATATCGATCACTTATAACACTACTTGAATACATCAAAAATATGAACACAAATGATATTCGACAGTTACTTGACAGTTAAAATTTGTAGGGACTTTTAAGAAAAAGTAGCGCATGTTCCAGTTTTTCTTTAAAAGTTTTTCGTGAAAAGTCTATTCATTTGTCTTTCCTTCACTCATGTCATTATGCGAGAGAGAAAACTTTTTAAATCACTTGAAAAGAAAAACTTTATCGTGTAATGCATGCTTTGTCTTGGATTTGAGAAAACCAAACAAAAGCTTTCTAGCTTCCTTACTCTTAAACATTTCTATAACTTAATTTAACTCAGGATTATGTTTAGAAAATTAATGATGAGAAATTACATAATAAATAGTTATTATTATAGGACATTTTTGACGAAATGCTCAACCTTGTTTTTAAAGAAAAAACCTCTCAACAGGGTTAAATCCCAATAATTGAGTAGGTTTACATACACAAACAGCCATGCCTTAGTGGGATTCGAACCTAGAACCCCGAGCGCATTCAAAACTTAAGAGGCGTTGCTCTAACTATTGAACCTCCCGAGCCGACAAAAATGTAATAACTTGTGACTACGATACTTTTTGCGAGAAACAGTTTCATCAAACTGTTTGGCATCCTTGAAAGTATACGTTGCTGCATGTAACTCATATTTCCAATATTTGTATTATTGTTTTTGCTAAGAGCTCTTCAATTAGTCGTGCATTCTGTAACTGCAATAAAATATAATCTTTTTTTTAAACTTCATCTAAAATGAAAACAAACTGTAATTCTAGAACGTCTTAATAGTTATTTATTAAGCACTAATATTTTTTTTTTATATTCTATGACGTAGAAGTTAATTTTATTTTGTTGTCAAATTGGAGTCAGATAATATGATCTATTTCAACACTTTCTAAAATATATAAAAATATTTGAAATAACTTTCGTGGTCAATAATTGAAAATATGCATGGATAATGAGCATTTTATTAAAACAATTAATAAAAAAAAAACTACGTATATTATCGTCCAAGTTTTGATTGCCACTAGGACAATCTTGCTGCCTGTTACAATCAGCACATTTTTCATTGCCTTACAAATATTTTTTTTGTTATTTACTGCATTCGTTTACTTAAAAATGAATTCCTGATTCAAGAAGGCGACAACAAAAGGTTTAAAAGTAAGAATTTGGAAAGAGTAGATGTGTGAGTGCATAAAAAACTGGAATATATTAAAAATGAATAACTTTTCAAAAACTTTATTAGTCTCTACCACACAATTTTAAGGTGTAATTTTGATATAAATAACGAATTAAGATCCCTATAAATAGTAACATAAATTTTGCTGGTAGTATACATTCAGTAATTCAGTCTTGTATACTTCAACAAGATATCAAGCCAGTGGTAACAAAACGTTTTACGTATGAAACTTCCACAGCGGTTTGAATTTAAGTTTGGGAATCTCTGTAGTGCGAGTACCATAAATTTTCCACCGCATATTCACATCACATCAATTTTTTACTATTTCGTCAGCCGTCAATAAAAAATCATTAACACCTGTAGTTTGGAATCGATTTGTTTTGCTCTGGTAATTTGGAAATGGAAGACAGAGACCCCGAGTAGGAGTAATAATTAATCAATGTATTTCCTGGTGCGCTCATGGCCTAACAATGAAGGAACAATGATCTAATGTTAATGTTCGTTAATGCTGATTTGCCCACGGCGGAGACGGCATCTGATACCAATCGAAATGGAATCAGAAACTAGCCAGAGCCAGAGATAGAAGAAAGAGAGAATGAAGAATTTGTTTCTATGCATTCTTTTATAACGACCAAGATAACAAAGTTTCAGAATAGAAATACAATTCAATGTAGACTACTTTAAAGTTAAGGTGAGAAATGGAAATATGAAAATGTATCATTAAACGCTAGAATTATTGAGAATTAGAAAATCAGGTACGCAATAGAAAACAAAATTTATTATTTTTAACAGTTATTTGTCTCATTTTAAATTAAGATGCGAAAGATATGTCAGTTAAAACTTAGTTAATCTATTTTTGAAAGTATCCTTTTGTTGTGAGTGACAAGGTTTTCGTTAAATTTGGCTCTGTCTCAAATGGTGATATAATGGTTATTTATGACATAAATGTTAAAAGTGCCATTTTGTTTTGCGAGAAGGAAGTTTGGAACACTATTTTTTTACAAACACTATTTCTTCCTTTAAAATTTGAATTTTAATAAATTTTTGACATTCACAAATGTCTATTTGTTATTTCATTCGTCATTGCCAAGGTAACACTCGTGTTAAAATTAACAATAGTAAAAATAATATGCAGAATTTATTTTATGTTCAAACGTCATAAAAATGGCATCTTTTGTGACTTGATTCACAAGGTAGAAATGAAATAAATATAAATCCTGTCATATCGCCCCAAGATAACCTACAAATTGAAATATGAAGTTTATATTTAAAGAAATAACATATTATAAAATAGCAGACTTACATATTGGCAACGACGGTAAGAATATTTAGAATTAAAGTGATATGAAAAGTTCATATTTGTTTTCAACGATTCCTCGACATATATCCTTCAACAATATTATTGAACTTCCATTCATTTGAACAACTTCAAGGGCCATACATGGCAATACTTCAAATTCTGATACATTTGCACATAAGGAGAATGTAAAATTAAATAGTTTTTATTTAAACGTCAAAACGTGAAAATTTTCACTTGAATGTTTATAACAAAAAGTGAACAAATACGAAAGTATCCATAGCAACAGAGCAATTGAAATCATCAAACGTTCTTCACGTAAAAAAATATTTATAATTATTGTAACGTCAAGTTGTAATTATTTTATTTAAATACGTTCGTTTGAAGAAAAAATATAAAGTGCCATTCGGAGTAAAAGTGTCATTGTGTGCCTCGCATGCAGTTGTCCGACTCGCGTACCCCTCGTCGTGCAAAATTACATGCTCGCCACACAAAGTGTCACTTTTACTCCTAATAACACAATATACTATTATTTATTATATGTGCATATTTATATAAAAATAAATACTCTTTTTCTACAACTCTCAAAAAAAGTTTATGTTTGTGTAACCATAACAACGAGAATATCACAAACTGTGCACCTTATTTCGTTCATTGTGCGCATTTATTTCGTACACTAGGCGCATTATTTCGTGCACTGTGCACATTACTTCGCGCACACTTCCAAAATCAGATATAAAACTAGCATAAACTTACATTTTAAATTAAGAAAATGTTTTTAATGTTGATTAAGCTTGACAATCAATATTTTTTTCCAGAGAACACACTGATTTTTACTTTTTTTAAAAAAAATTGAACTATGACGTGATTGATCAGTTTTAAAGGCCTCAAGTTCTTGTAGAAAGTATGTTAAACAAAAATTATTGCCAGATTTACTATATATGGGGTCAGTTCTACCATGGGTTAAGCGTTGTACACTTACATAACACCCTGTATAAGTTAAAATATACTTGTGCTTAACAAAAATATAATATACCCAAATCGGTCAAGCAGGCAATGCACGTCATCACTTAGTGTAAAAACCTTACTGCATTACAATCACTAATAGTGAAAAATGAAATAAAATTTCAATCATTTTTAACCGTCAAAAAGTGTATGGCCTTATATAATTATTATTAAGATGAATAGTAGAGTTCATCGTATGACATGAATAACATAAATAATGTACATCTACTTCATATTATTCGTTTGTTTGTTGCTATAGTTGGCAACATTGATAATTTGTATGTGTATACTGTCAAAGTTATTATATGACAATTTGAAAAATATTTGCATCGTGTTTGAAACATTTTTGTGAGTTGTAAAGGCCTATTTATAATAAAGTAACGTTAAACGCAACGTGACGTTAACGCAAACACAAAATCTATGATTTATAATAAAAGCCAAGGATAGCACTTCTAATCAATCCGAAAAATTCGGTATATTTCTTTAAAATACGGCTTACTTTTATTTATTGTCTTTATATGACATACGAGCCCCTTCTCACTTCAGTTGGCCCACTTGTTAAAAATTCATTTATGCTGACTTAACTAATAGCATTTTTAATAATACTAAAATGAATCTTTACTATTTATTTTAAATGTAAATTTTCTGCATTATAGCGTAATTTTAAATTAAATTTTTAGCTCCAGATTAAAAATTTAATGGTATAACTTTAAAACAAATCTAATATATTAATTACATATTATTTATCAATATTGAATAACGTCGCTTTTTAATGTAAATTGTTACTGTAAATCTTTTCGACATTTTATTTAATAAAACCTTACAATTTTACGATTTAAATTCGTTTAATTTTTTCAGTTTTTCTTGAATTGTTGCTAAAACTAAGTATTATTTCATTTTGCATTTAAACAGTAAAATATTTTAGGAATCATATCTTGATTACCGGTAAAACGACAAAATGTCTGTAATATTACTAAAAATTGGTGATAATTTATGTTAGTTATTATATATGTCATATATTAATTAAATAAAATTAAATTAAGCGGATTGGGCCAAATGATGTGAGAAGGGGCTCGTATATAAGTAAAAATAAGATTAGTATGAATAAAATAATTTAAATAGAAATGGACAGTGACGAAAATATAGTATTTATTTTGTAGATGTGACAGTTCATGAACATGTCGATAATACAGATTTTTATAGTAAAACTGAAACTCTAAATTCTGCGTGGCTAGCGGTACAGCAGTAAGGTAGAAATATGAGAGTTGGTCATCTTTTGCGATGCGTTTATTGCATTGCTGATTGTGGCGATGAGTTACATTTCATTATAAATTAACATATAGGAATACCAAGCGTTCATATTATACGTTACCTTACTGTAACTGCGTTAGCGCTTGCGTTACTTCAATATAAATAGGCCTTAAGTTATAATAGTTTTCAAAAAGATTATACAACGTATGTAAACGTACCAGTACATGACGTCACACATCTAGTTACTTTTATTCAATTTTTATTAATGACTTAAATCGGCTGCTTGACCGATTTGCGATACCTAAATGTATAATTTTAATTTTGAATATATTTTGATGAAGACATTTCTGCGGAAACAATAAAGTACCAAGTTGAATGACTGCTTCCAATCTAAAGTATTTAATATGAATTCTAGTTAATGACCGTGGGTTTAATCTGGTGAATATTCTGTGACTTCCGCTCTCCCCGGAGCCGAAAGTCCGGAGCCGGCCGGTGCCGGCAACAATCGTTCAAACAAGCGCACACCACAGCACTCTGATTGCGTAGTTCGTTAGTCCGACTCTCTGTGTTGATGATGATTTATTTATCGTTTGTTATTTGAACTTCCATTGATGGCCGATAGGAGCGCAACGGTTCTTTCCAACAGCAGAAAAAATAAAATAAAAGATGTAAGGCTCAGATAGCAGGTCGTTATGCGGCAGAGGATTATTCAAGTTTAAGCAAAGTGCCATAAGAACAGATGGTGGATTCAAAACCTCTAAGATAGATTTTTATTTAATTAATCTTTGGCATTCAATTGTACGTACTTCAACCAAGAAAAAAATGCTTTTGTGTGACCGGTATGAAAACGAAATTCTTTCAGATAGAAATTAAATAAATTACTTGTACTTTCAGCTTAACTGATGTCGCTTTAATAACAATATACCATTACACGCAGATTTTGAGTCAAAAATTTCATGGAATAAAGGGTTTTTGGAGGAGTGGAGATATTTATTGTTAATTTCTTTTAAATGTTATTTATTATGAGAACCAAAAATTATCCTATTTGCGACACTATCTTAGAAATTCTCAAAAAAGTCTGGTGTGGCCAGCACATTACCTTCCGTCAATTCTATGTTTTTTCTTTTGTGTAAATCCCATACCGAAAGTACTTTGGAAAAAACCTATACGTAGGCTGACCATATGTATTTATTTTAATAGGACAGTACTTTCTTTTTGAATAATGTCCTACTGTACTTAAAAGGTTCATTAAGTACACGTAAATGTACTTTTTTTTTAGGAACAATAGTTTGATCGAGTCAAACTTAACGTAATTAGCTATGTATTTGTAAATATATATGTTGCGTCTTACACTGGTCAGATTCGGCGTCGATCGAGTAAAGTATTTTCGTGTTCGACATCAAATATTAGTTCTAACATTAATTATTTAAGTATTTTATTCATTTCTGACTTGTTTAAAATTTTAAAGCAACAAAAAAAAATTGTTTTAACATGTCAGTGTCTCGACAAAAGTTTTATTTCAATCTAGAGTTCATTTTTTGTTTACCTGGTACAGGCGCATCAAATGCTGAACTACTGAAATGTTCTATTTACTCCAGAGCACTCCTCAAATTTTAAGGGCGATTTTAAATTCCCAAAAGTATTGATATCAAAAGACTGGTACAAACATGATGCGGAACGTAATAGGATTTCTTTTTGTAACAATCAATTTTTGTATTATTTTGTTATATTTTATGAAACATTATGTTTTACTTGACTTATATGTGCTTATTATTAATTACTTTTTACATCAAAATTGAACTAAAACGAAATAAATTTCTCATTTTTATTTTCAATTCTGTCTGTAGCATTTTTTGTACTTTATTTTCTAAAAAAAAATTATGGTCACTCTACCTATACGTATATCCAGCAAAATTGTAACACGGACATATATTATTTTCTACAAATTCCATTCCAAAAGTTCATTGGAAAATATTACATCCAATAAAACTATAACAGGAACATATACTATCTAAATATCACTTGATATTGACATCTGTCAATTAGAATTATTTGAATATATCAGCAGTTTCCATGGTTACAACATAGCTGGCTGATTTATGAAAGTTATATTATATATTAATTGTGATTAATTATTTTATTCGCAATCGGTTAGTAATATGAGAATTTCCGACTTTGAAGTTGGGAAATTAATTATTGTTAACCTCATTTTCGAAAAGGTTGGAAGGTATAGGGTGACTACGGCCGAGGTTAGAAAGTTGACACTCTTCAACCTGAGCTATACTCACGCTGTACTTTCCAACCTGTCAAATCCCAACTTCGGGGCTATTTCTCATTCCCACCCTTAGAGATCAATGACTTGTAAACAAACCTTATTTAATTTAATTTAATATTAATTAAACTAATATTGAAACTTCAAAACACACAAACACTAGCGCCATCGGTGTCATACTTTGGGTCATAATATTGTCAAACTGTTTCAATGTTTTATGATTTATTAGGAAAAAATGCTTCTGAATATAACGTATAAGTTTTTATATAAAAATATTTCAACTATGCAAACATGAAAAAAAAAATGTTCCCTCTATAACTAACTGGTCAGTACCTGCTACTTTATGCACCAAATTCTTAAACTTTAAAAATTTGTATCTCGCTTATTACGTAAAATTTTTAAGTCGCGTTTGCACTAAAATTCTTATTTCATCCTGTTCTTATATATATATATATATATATATATATATATATATATATATATATATATATATATATATAAATCTGTTGTGGCCAACACAAAACCTTCCGTCAATTCAATGTATTTTGTACAAATCCGATACCAAAAGTTCCTTGGAAAAGATTCTATATATCCTGTAAAATTGTAACACGAACACACTATTTTTTACAAATTCCATATTGCAAGTTCCTATGAAAAGATTCTATAAATCCAGTATAATTATAACAAGAATGTACATTCTGTAAATTGCACTTCACACTTCCTCATTCCTATCCAACGCATCTTCTTCACACATTTCTTCCTCTCTCAAATATTCTGCTGCACAGTCCTTCCATCTTCTCTTTGGCCTTCCTCGTACTCCCGACATTAAAACTGCAAGTCACTTGCAAGAGACACTCTGTCACTTATGTTACTTTCTGATCCTATACTTTCCACTTTGATTTTGCACTTGACACTGACAACTGTCAATTAGAATTTTTTGAATATATGGAATATATCTACTGTTTCCATAATTTTTGCAAAGCTGACTTATTTTTAAAAGTTAACCTCTCTTAATCTCTCTATAACTTTATACCTATTGAATATGAAGGAAAACGTATAATCAAATCGTATAGAGAATAAGATTTTCTTTCATATTAATGATCATAAAATGTCGAAAAATGATATTTAACTGCGTTTTTTCCAGAAAAACTGTTAAGAACTTCAAATAAGGGTATTTCCGGTTGACCAATTATAACCAAAATCTATTCAGCTCTTCATATGGTTGTAAAGAAGAGGAATACGAAAGAATCATAATTTTTTGAATTGTAGTTTTGGAATTATCGTCGGAGAAAAATTTGTCACACACACACACACACACACACACACACACACACACACAGACACACACACAGACACACACACAGACACACACACGGACATACACACACCCATACAGACATCAATGTAAAATTAGTAAAATCGTATTCTAGGGATCTTAAAACGTGCTTATTCATTAAAAACTCACCACCGAATTTTTTGACCATACCTTCCTTTTGACGGAAGGTAAAAAAATAAAAAATGGTATGGGACCCTATAGTTACAAAATTGATTGAATTCAAAATCTGAGAAATAGTATTAAAATGTGTTTGTACTCGTTGCAGAAGATGTGACAAAAATACAACAAATATACGATATTCCATTAATACGTAGCTAATTTATCTATGCATATATGATTGGAAGTATGTAAGTGCAGGAGGTTGTTAAAATAAAATGTAAAAAGTCATTGAAGAGATCGTAAATACCACCATATAAAGTAGCGATTTGTTCTCTTTTAGTCATAAATAAAGCATTTCGGAATTACAAGTTATATAATGAATGTCCGGCACGGAAGAATTTAGCCGGTCGATAATTTGCATAATTTCGGTAGGCCTCACGGGTAGTGGCAGAAAGGGTGCGTTTCCTCGTTTGGACTTTAATAACAGACAAGCATACACGAATCCTTATAGCGACTACTGGGTAATAACAGATGTTGGGACCATGCATCATTTTATTGCAGTGATCCGTATCTTCTGCATGCAAATCAGTAGATTCTTCCGTTCTACTAGTGGAGAATATTGCTAAATGCAATTAACTCATTCGCTGATATCTTACTAACTCCATGAATAAATTTATTTTAGTAAAAATCTGTCAAGAAGTTTTACATTCTGTAGGAAACGAGCAGACGGGTCACGATTAGCTTGCTGAGAAGTAATGCGCTGGTATAGTTCATCCATACACCATTCTATTACGAAGACATAATATACAGGATGTTCAAAAAATAGAGGTCACGGATTTAAAGTTGGATAATACATCCCAAAACAATAAAAAAAAGTTCATATAAACATATATCCGGAAATACGTAGTTTTAGAGTTATAGCGATTTTAATATTTTATTTATACAACCCATACTTTTAACATTACACTAAAGTCTTAGTGGCATTATCCACACCCTGTATAATAGAGCTGTCGCAAGATTTCTTGTCTTGTAATTATTAAATTTTAAAAAATATTTTTAAATACCCACAAATTTAAAAATATTGTGAAATATCCATTATATATTTTAAAATTAATTATTGAAATTTGTGGTTTATACATAATTTGTGCCAAGTATTTGCAAAATATTGTATAATCAAGCGACCAATGTCAATCAAAAACTAAATATGACATGTCAGCTGATGGATTACAATTAACGCTTGTTGTGGCCAGCACAAGACCTCTCGCCATTTCCATATAAGGCTATATGAGTATTGTATTGCACTTCGCTATCGAACCGTCGATTTATAACAAAAAATTAAAGAACTTTACCCAAATATTGTTTTTTATTGTATTTAATATGTCTTCTGCACACATATAATTCTATCTACTTTTCATTGTATGAGGAAGTTACTAAATGTGAGAGATTCTTCCAATTCATTAACCAGATTGGCGGTATATCTGATGGATATATGCATTTTACCTATAATTTCAAATATTTTATTAATAAAATAATAAGAAAGATTAAATATACTTCCCAGAAAAAACTATCAGAATGTCACTAAAACTGTAGATTTTTGACACTGACATATGTCATTTACAAACTATATTACAAACATTTGAATTTGTCAAGTGTTTTCCTTAGTGCCTTGGCCTCTGCGATTAGAATATTCTATATATTATAGTGTCTTTATCTCTAAATCTATACGATGTAATAAAAATTTTAAGTGTATTAGATGAAGAATTTTGTTCTTCATTATTTGTAATAACAAAAATTTCCAAAAAATTATACATAGAAATTTTTTTCTAAGAAACTACCACTTCCGGTTGTCCAATTGTTACCAAAACCTTTTCAGCTCTTCCCAGGAATATCAGATTGAGAAAACTGCAGTTAAATATTTTTTAAGTCTTATAGTTTTTGAGGAATCGTCCATCCAATATCCAGACACACATACCACATACACACACATATACACACACACACACACACACACACAGAGACATCATTTTAAAAATGTTATAATCGGATTCTAGGAACCTTAAATCGTGCTTATTCAATAAAATCTGGATATGAGAATTTTAGCATGAATCCAATACCTCTCTTAGCGAGAGGTAAAAACAATTGAGTAACAATGTTGCCGGTTGGTGTACATAGTTGTCATATTTCAAAAGACGGAACTACCGCAGCGCCATTCGATCTTCGGTGTTAAATCACATTGCCAATTGCTACAAAAACACTTACTCAGAGTGGGCTATGAACAGAGAAACGTATGTCTGATCATTATTCATTTCAAAGTAAAGTTATCAAAATTGATCGTGAAATATATTTTTCTGAAATTCATTATAACAAGCAACAAAAGAATATTGCCATTCGCTGTTTTCTATTTTATTTCTATTTCCAAATTGAGATTCAATAAAAAAGATATCAATTGTTTAAATAATATTTTTGATAATATCTCGTGTCAAATTGACATTTAATTAAATAGATACACATCAGAGGACAATTTTGTTAGGAAATAAATAACGGGGTGAATCAAAAATGATTATCTTTGTTTGTTTGTGCCCCCTTCGGCAAATACTGACAAACTACTATCCGTAGTAGGTTACGGCATAACGAAGAGCTCTAATAGTGAGTTATGTTCCATATTTGCATTTGAAATGACGGATTTGTGCGCGGTACACTTTGTCAATGCGAAGATGAACTCTAAGTCTGCACTCCCAGCCATTTCCTTTTTTGTTTTTTCCCATAGGAACGAAAAGCAATTATTATTTCTACAATCACAAGATACAACACACAATACGAAACAGACAATCCAAATTTTTCAATGAACACAATAAAAGAAGAAATAACAAAATACAGTGGAAAAATACTTAAAAAGACTAGACGTACACCCAAATCAAAATGCAGTAAATTTATTAGACAATAGTATGGACACGTACAGACTAAAACGACACAACATATTAGAACTACGTTTTAGATTTATTTAATATTGTATACAATATGTTACTTAGTTTATTTCAATGTTATGTAGTTACTTTACTTACTTTATTTTGTTAGCTTAAAGAGAATTTATCGCTGGATATGTTCTCTACATGATATTTTAAATTTGTTATAAAATAAATAAATAAAATAAAATAAAATATACTTATTGTCAATTCATAACAAATTGTAAATAAATATGGGAAATAAAAATTTTGATTGCCACTGGTGCAACTTTGCTACGTACGTTATTTAACATACGAAGGCATAAGGTTTCTGCCAAGAATTATTTGGTTTTAAAACAATGTAATAATATTAATAAAATAAGAAGATACAGGTATAAATAAATTAAATAAAGCGAGTTAATGCCTAAGAATACTCGCTGATAAATTAGATGTCTCTACCTTCTTAATTATTTATTATAGTTACATGTACTCATTAATTAATTACAGTATTATTATATGGGGAGCATCTTCTAGATTAAACGAAATTTTCATTGTTCAAAAACGTGTAATTGGAACTATACACAAATTAGGAGAAAGAGAGCCGTTTAAAAAAATAAATTTATTAAATGTTCCGCTACTCGTATATACTTATTCGAACTTTTTAATAATGTTTTTAATAATTTAAATTCTTTTGTTATCATCATTACCGATATCTGTGACAAAGCGGATTAGCATACCCAGAAATGGGTAATATGCCGTGATGATATATTTATTTTATATTTATATTTAAATTCTTTTACTTTTATATGCTCAAAATATACAACCACACAGAATAATAAACTTATACAAATACCGAATCATAAAACTACGTCATATGAAAATGGTGCTTACTACAGGGAATTTATTTTAACATACAACATATGGTCAATCATTTCCATGGTTACTCACTATTGTCAAAAAATGACAGCAATGTAATATTTGTCCATTTTAAAATGCAACATACAAAATTTGTAGTTTTGTATTATCAAAACTAATTTGCAATAAATTAGCCTACATGCGATTAACAAAAAATCAAAACATGAATGTTGGGCATCTCAACAAACTTTAGCTTACAAAAATTCATAACTTTCATGTAATAAATGTTAAAAAAATACCCCCACTTACACTGAGGCAATATTTTAGTCGGCCGTAATAAAAATTCACCCCATTTGTTATGTGTTCTGGAGGTATCTCCTGTGCTGCAATGCTATTTATAATGTTGCATTTTAAAATGGACAAATATTACATTGCTGTCATTTTTTTACAATAGTGAGTAACTATGGAAGTGATGAACCATAATGTTGCATTTTAAAATAAATTCTCTGTATATGAGTATTAAAATATTCAATTGTTTACCCGAAAATATAAAAGTTCTTTCTACAAAGCGTGCACTTGCTACAATAAAACAAATACTAGTTTTTAAGGAATATTATTCATTAAAACAATATTTTGATGATTGTAGTGAAAATAATTTTGAAATGTAATATATATACTTATAATTAATATTATTTAAAACATCATTCTCTTGCTATTTGATCGTATTTTTGATCAATAAAGTTATTCGATTCTATTTTATTCTATAGTAAGTGTTTCTTGCAGATGACAACTAAATCTTTTTAATTTAAATGCTTCTACAACAGATCACAGAGAGAAACTAATAATTACAAATGTAAATGAATAAAGTTCAGTAAAGTAACAGTAACTGAAGTCATCTTCTTGCATCACGATTATGTCTCCTACTTTTACTTCTACTTCGTTAAGTGTATGGGTGAGGCTTGAGCTTGGCAGATCTCTTGCGGTAGCAAAAGTGACAACCGTTCATCATAATGAGAGATTGCAGACGAACACCTGCTAAAAATCCACCCACACAAAACCTCCGCAGAAATCTGATCTCAAATATCAAACAGTTTAATTGACAATTATAACGAACAAATTTGAATGAAACAATGTTATTAATAGTGGTCAATAAAGATTATTATTAATAGTATAACAGTAACAGCACACTTTAAAAAATCTGATGTGGCCAGCACAAGACCTTCCGTCAATTCGATGTATTTTGTACAAATCCCATACCAAAAGGTCCTTGGAACAGATTCTATATAATATCATGTAAAATCGAACACGAACACATACCATTTTTTACAAAATCCATACCAAAAGTTCATTTGAAAAGGTTCTATAAATCCCCTATTTTATTAGGGGTCCCTGTTTTCTCTTCCAGTCATTCCTGTCCAACGCATCTACTTCACACAGTCCTTTTTTAGATCCTATACTTTCCATATTTGGATTTACACTTGCAACTGACATCTGTCAATTAAATTTTTTTGAATATCTCAGCTGTTTCCATGATAAATAGCAAAGCTGACTAATTTTTCAAAATTAATTTCTTTATAACGCTTTAAATCTACATCTATTGAATATGAATGAAAATGTATAATCAAACCGTATAGAGAAGAGTATTTTCTTTAATATGTATAATAACAAAATGTCAAAAAATAATATATAACTGCGTTTTTTTTAAGAAAAACTGTTAAAAACTTCAAATAAGGGTACTTCCGGTGGATCAATTATAACCAAAATCTAATCAACTCTTCATATGGTTGTACAGAAGAGGAATACGAAAGAATTATAATTTTTAGAATTGTAGTATTGGAGTTATCGTAGGAGAAAAAATTGTCACACACGGACACACATACACACACACACACACACACACACACACACACACACACACACACATACATACATACATACATACATACATACATACATACATACATACATACATACATACATACAGACATCATCTTAAAAATGGTATATTCGTATTGTAGGAACCCTAAAACGTGCTTATTCATTAAAAACTCACCACCGATTTTTTTGACCAAAGACAATACCTTCCTTACCTGAAGGTGACGGAAGGTAAAAAGAAGAATTTGTTATAGCGTGACATGAAAATTATTTTGATATGATAGTTTTCTCATTATAACAATAAAAATAGTTGTTCTATTATCGCACTAATCTGCTTCCATTCGCAAATTTCGGTAATGACAATATATCTGTGCCGTTGAGGGCGTTTACCAGGTGCCATCACATAGAGATGCACTCGATTTCGAGCTTTGGGCCCGAAACCCGCCTCGATTTCGAGTCGATCATCAAGCCGGGCCGAAGATATTTTTTATCGGGCCGAATCGGGCTAATCATTTTTAAAAATCGAAGCGAGTAGGACTTTTGATTTTGGCCCGGCCCGCAAATTTGAGCTTTTTGGGCCGGCCTGAAAAATCTTATAGTTCAATGAAATGCACAGTTTCCTTAATCTGGATGAAGTTAAAAAGGATCAAAATGATTTAATAACAACACACTTCACATATTAATAAATAAAAATGTATTATTTTACTTCAAGAATTCAAAGTTATTCATTAAAGCATAATAATTATATTGTGATGTTGCTGTTATTATTGTTATTACTCGGGTACTTTGTACTTAAATAAAAGTGATTTTTGTTCCTACCATAATGATTTCTTGTCCTATTTTTGAGCAGAAACAAAGTTAGATAAAAAATCCTTATGTAAATGTAAATTATATTTTTACCTCAGTTCATGTTCAGATTTTATTGAATAAGCACGATTTAAGATTCTCAGAATCCGATTATAACATTTTTAAAATGATGTCTGTGTGTGTGTATGGATGTGTGTATGTGTGTGTGTGTGTGTGTGTGTGTGTGTGTGTGTGTGTGTATGTATGGATGTTGGAGGGACGATTCCTCAAAAACTATAAGACTTAAAAAATATTTAACTGCAGTTTCCGCAATCTGACTTTCCTGGGAAGAGCTGAAAAGGTTTTGGTAACAATTGAACAACCGAAAGTAGTAATTTCTTAAAAAAATTCTTCTAAATATAATTTTTTGGGAGTTTTTTTTATTAAATATTGAAGAACATAAAATTCTCCATCTACATACACTTAAAATAATCGCAGAGGCCAAGACACTAAGGAAACCAGTTGACAAATTCCAATGTTTATAACATGACACATGTCATTGTCAAATATCAACAGTTTTAGTGACATTCTGATAGCTTTTTCTGGGAAGTATATTTAACTTTTCTTATTGTTTTATTAATTAAATATTTGAAATTATAGGTAAAATTGTGGTAAAGTGCATAATATCCATCAGAAATACCGCCAATCTGGTTAATGAATTGGAACAATCTTTGACATTTAGAAACTTCCTCATACAATGAAAAATAGATATAATTAGAATTATATGTGTGCAGAAGACATGTTAAATATAATAAATATTTGGGTAATGTTCTGTGAGATTTTGTTATAAAACGACGGTTCGAAAGCGAAGTGCAGTACAATACTTATATAGCCTAATATGGAAATGGCGAGAGGTCTTGTGCTGGCCACAACAGATTTTTTTATATAAGATTTGTGAAAAAGTTGTTTAAATTTTCGAACGGCTTTGGTAAACAAAGTGTTAAATACACGTATAGGTCTGTAATTTTTATAACAATCTTACACTAGAAGGGTCTCTTTTTTAACTACTTGTGTTAACTAATGTTGAAAGTTATAAGAATGTAGAGGTTTTTTATAAGTTTGACACGAAAAAAGTTAAACATTTCGCTTTAACAAAAAAAATCAACATTAGGAATGCCGGATGCACCCAATTTCGAGCTTTGGCCCGAAGCCCGGCCCGATTTCGAGTCAATTTTCGAGCCGGGCTAGCTAATTTTTTTGTCGAGTCGATCTTCGAGTCGGGCCGGTAATTTTCATTTTCGGGCCGAGTCGATCCAAACCTTAAAGCCCGGCCCGGCCCGGCCCGAATGCATCTCTACAGTATCACACAAGTTCTTTCTAATAGAAGTAAGATTTGCTTGCATAAACTTGTCCACTAATTTTGTTATACATCATCATCATCATCATCAATTTCAATTTTCCATTTCCTCCGATTTGTTTCCCGTCAATTTGCGCTTGCTGTACAGCTGTACTGAGATTCCGTCGTTTCTCACAAATTTCTGGTACATCTGATACATCTGGTGTTCAGACATCGACAGCAAATCTCTGCAATGCAGTGCACGTAGTCCGTGGGCGTCCAGGGCGTGTATCCAGGAACACGGAAACCAAGCCGGCAGACAGACACAGCCACAGCGTCCTGCGGCGTCGCATGAAGATGTAACAACCCACGCAAGCCCAAGCCCAACTCAACCAATCAACGATTGAGACGTACAAAGTGTTTGTGTCAGTGATGTCACAGGGAAGAAATGTAAGAGAAATATTTAAGAGGTAATCGATTTCGTGGTATGGATATTAACGTATACTAATTTACTAATTAGATGATTTGTAAATGGGAGAACCTTATTTGGTGTTTGAGAGTCTGAGAGGTAAGCGCCCTATACGCTCTACGGTATGATATAAGAACCGATCAATTTTAGCTGGTCCATTTGTTAAAAATTTGTTTACCATAACTTAGCCCCGGTTTTGTAAAGGTAGAGTAAATTTACTTCCATTGAAAATTTATTTTAATTAATAATTTCGAATTAATTTTATTCATTTTATGGCATGTCAAAAGTTCGACTATCATTTACTTTGAAAGTAAATGTATCGGTCGTTTATAAAACCGGCCATTAAAAATATAATAATTAAAAAAATATTCACTTTTTATTTAAAATAACAAGATATTGTAACAGGGGGAAGGGGGGGGGGGGGGTCTATATCTAACTGGTGGACACTTCACCGAACGACTACTGTTTTATTGAGGAGGAACACGCTCTTACGCTCACACTATCACTAAACACTTGATGATAGAATTATGAACATATTTTGGATGGATGGCACGCACACAATATTTTATACTAATTTTAACTTTAACTAACTTTATTTACATAATTACATTAATAATACTAAATCATTATTATTAATTACACTAAACTACTAACACAAAACTATACTCTTACAGTTACATTGTAATCTAATTATGATTACTGGCGGAAAACGCCCAAAAACTAAACACAGACTACATGTCTGAACTGCCTGAGCCCTTAATCTCGACTGCTTTAAAACAAAGGGTTATCTCTTCAACAGGCATATCTGATGAAGGGTGCGAGGGTGTAGCATCCATAGCAAAATAACAAGATTTCACGTAGTCTAACCAATAACTTATACAGTTAATTGTCAAAACAATAAATGTCTACGCGGTTGACATCTAGACTAAACAGAGATATAGGAAAAATGATTATTATTTCTAAACAGAATTTTGACTTACAAAGATGATAGAGTTAAAATGTTGATATTGAAACTATAATTTAGAAGAGTTTATATTAAAGTTCATTACTTGTTATTGCACTATTCTCACCTTGTTACAATATCAATATTATAACGTACCTAACTTTAAATAATTCTTTTCAACCTTTGCTCAGAAGATGATCTGTAGGATAAAGAAAAGTTTTAAGTTCAGACCAAACACAAATGTAAAGCCTCATTACCACCGATTTTTCTACTGCATAAGAGCGAGTCCCGTGGCCGCGTGCCTGAGTGTCTGGTCGCGAACCTGGGAGAACCGGGTTCGATCCCGACAGACGCCAAATATTTCCAATTTTAAAAGGCACAAAAGTGACCCCTGTGGTGCACTCTCCACACCAGCTATGAGTGCCCGTGAGGTGGCGCGTGGTAAGCGCCCACATGGTAAAATATATCGTCATCATTACCGATGTCTACATGTGTTGTGGATACTGGCACACCAGTAATGGGTAATATGCCGTGATGATATATTTATTTATTTTATTTATTTATAAGAGCGATAATTAATAACTAAGCGCAATGCGTAATAGTATATTATATCCGAGGTGGGAGATGTTTAGATTACGATACATTGCAACCTTCTTTATTAAATAGTAACGTATGGAACGATACTTACATAACATCCTGTATATTTTATTCTAACTACCATAATTCTTTTGACCACAATTTGTTACAAATTTCTTATAATTTTTCTTCTACTGGTAGCAAAAGAATATATTATTCTATTATCATTATTAGCAAATTTTGTTTTTGGACAACCTCTCACGGATAAATATTCTTAGAAACTCTAAAGCGTGCTTATTCATTATAAAATCACATTTGAAATATTTTTAACTAAAAGACATAACCTTCCTTTATAGGTGATGCGAGGTAAAAATGAATAAGGATATATAATAAAAAATCTGATGTGGCCAACACATGACCTCCCGCCAATTCCATGTTTAAAATAGCAGTGAGCTTTAAGTAAAGTATCATTTCCGGTTAATCGTTTGTAAATAAAATCTAATTTGTTGTCCAATAAATAGAAAAGTCTGTAATACGAAATTTTGTATTGTTTTATTGTTTTTCCTCAAAAATCTGTTAGAGCTCCAAATTCAGTAGGTACTACATCCGATTTATCATATATGGTTATAATCTAATATGTTGTTTCAAATTATATATTCTTATAAAAATCAGTATCATCTTCTAGGTGCTCTAAAACGCAATCTTTGTAAATTCTTCGCCGTACATGATCCATTTCGTAAATGTGTAGTTGTAAATTAATATTAATTTATAGTGCTGCAAAAATAGCAATTAGCAAATTTAAATCAGATCATCCTGTACATCTAACATTTATGTATGATGGAAAATATATTATTTTTACAAACCTTAATTAAATTACTATTATATTCTCCTTAACACGGTTTTAATATAATTGCTTCCTGTCAGTGACATTTGTTTCAATATGTCAAAACTGTCATTAAAATTATGTTTTCTTTGACGCATAGGCTAGGTGATACATGAAAATAAATTATATTATATATTCATATTTAAAGTTATTTAGAGTTATTTACTAAATGTTATTATCGTAGAATTGAAGATTGTACCATTAATCAATTTTAATTAGTAAAAGTTGCTAAAAAATAATATTCAATGAATTTTTTAAAAGAAAAACTTTTAAAAGCTTGTATAAATGATACTTCCGGTTATCCGATATATACTAAAAACTAATGAGCACTTCTCATATTAGTATAGAATGGGTATACAAAATTTCAAATTTTTCTGATTGATGGTATTTGAGTAATCGTGTCCACAAGATCCACACACACGGACACACACAGACACACATACACACATACATACCTACAGACATCATTGTAAAAATGTTAAAATCGGATTGTGGGGACATCAAAACGTGCTTATTCAATAAAATCTCTATATGCGATTTTTAGCACGATCCCTATACCTCCCTTACCTAGGGTAGCGGGAGGTAAAAAGGAATTGGCATATAATGTTATTGTTTTTCTTGAAATAGAAAGAAATTTCTTTATCTATCTTCGCACACGAGCTAATAGAGTTAAAAATAAATATAAATTATCTGTCTTTTATTTCATCCAATGAAGGAATGCATACTTTTCTGAATGAAATTTGTTGAAGCTGGTGTCTTTCTTTTTTCGATCAATGTCGTCAGTGAGACAAGAAAAGGTAGATAAGAGAAAATAAAAATAAAAAGCTGATGAAAAAGTAGAAGAAATAGAAGAAGAAGTATCTGGCTGCCAATGTGCTGTATCACCACGAATAATTTCATTACGGTAATGTGTTTGCATGTTTGTGTTTACTGAAGCAAGAAGTCGATGGTACGGCCCGATCACAAGTGGTCTCTTTGTCTTGGCCGGGGTTAAGTGCTTCACTTGTTAGTCAGCAATAGTCGGGACCATTACAATCGGTAATGTAGATCGTAATCGGATCAGCATTGGCTATTGGCGAGTCGTGAGAACACCGGCTTCATGACAAATCTCAACCACAAAATACTCTCCTATCCCAAAATATCGATCATACACATAGAATTGTCAACTAGCTATCCTATTATTAAATTCAGCTACGAAAACGATAATGAAATCTCGAAGCAATGTACGTTGATAGGCAAACAAATGTGACATTTTTCATATTTATTTATATTTAACGTTTTATTTTCAATAATTATTATTTGTTTTAAATTTACTACATTATGCTATTTTTAACTTGTGGCATATTTCAAAATAAATAAATGAATTGCCTAATTTCAAAACCCGAAAAATACACTTACGTGAAATTTTGGTAAATCGCTAAAACCTGTTTTAACATGTTCCAAATGAATAATTATATAAAAACATCAGTACACAAATCTGTTGTGGTCAGCACAAGATCTCTCGCCATTTCCATATTAGGCTATAAAAGTATTGTATTGCACTTCGCTTTCGAACCGTCGTTTTATAACAAAATATTATAGAACATTACCCAAATATTGTTTTTTATTATATTTAACATGTCTTCTGCACACATAATTCTAATTATATCTATTTTTCATAGTATGAGGAAGATCCATTTATAAGAACATAATTTAACACAGCATAGAAATGGGGTATTCCGACATTTTTTAAAAATATGTTTTTACATTAGTACAGACCAGTAGGACTCTGAATATCTAACTTTGAGTAATAAAATGTATGCATCACACGAGATATGAATTTTAAAAAATTTCATCGCAATTCAAAATTTCTTATCATGGCGCGCTTATGACGTCAACTCGATGGTGACATCAGCAACGAACTTCAGCGCCTAAATCCACATGTTCATGATAGCCATTTGTTTGTTTACATTTGATTTTAGTAGCAGCGTGTATTTCGGTGTTTGTCCTGTGTTTGTTTATAGTAAAAATAAGAGTAATAATTATGAAGTGGACGAAATGTCAAACAAGAAATATACCTGCTCGTGTTAACTACTGGGCACTATTTGTGTTTTTAAACGAAAATATTTATTTTGAAATGGGCAACAGATTATCAACTTGACGTCACAAATTTCAAGGACGTTTCTAGAGCTGTATAAATTCCAATTTTGAACATTAAATTATGAATTAAAACTTTTTATTAAACATGTTTTATTATGTTTTATTATATTTTTCTACTATATGAAGATGTAAACTATAGAAAAAAGTTATTATTTTGCATTAATTTCATATCACCAGAATACCCCATTGTCCAATGTCCAATTTTCTATGTCTGTGCTGTGCGCCCTATGTTTTTCGTGCAACTTCGTAACATTTCGTGGTAGTTCGAAGAATTATTTGTAAATCCGCTAAGAGGATGAAACACGTGTCAGTCATTTGTTGGTTTACATCAAACTTATTTGTATAAATTTAATCATAAATAACAAAACCAAACAATAACACGAACTGGAAATTAAATCTGACAAAATTTATAAAAATTTCACAGTAAATGACAAACATATGTTTCTCTTATTATTATTTGAAAATGACAGGTACTTCTTATTTTCACTATGTTTTGTGTGACACTATAAAAACCCCAGACAAAATTCTATGTTTTCTATGCTAAATTTACCTGTGCTAAATTATGTTCTATGTTCTGTGTTAGTTATAAATCAACCCTTAGGCTCTAAACCACTGGATTTTTTTAAAAACAGTATTATGTTCGCCCCTACACTCTACAATTAATATTGAAATTATTTCAAATTTTGATAATATCAATAAAACCCAATAAGCACTATTTCCTTATTTAATAATTACAAAGAAACAATTGATATTATTGAACAAAATGTATACCCAATAAAACCACAAGACTACCAAACCGCTTCTGTGATTGGCTAATTTGGATTTGCTTTGTTGGCATTGGATCCTAAACGGTTGTAGATTTGTCGAATTTTGAATTTAATCTGATATTTCAAACGTAAATATCATAAGAATATGTTGAGTTTTGATACGTAAACATCATACTAAGTTATGGAGAATGAGAAGATGAATCCGTTTAAGTATCAGGCTCATTTTTGTCGGCTTTTGAAACCGGACGATTCAAATAACAAATAATGCAAGTACAGATTGTATCGTTTCGTAATGATTAGTTGATGCTTTATCCCTTTGTCGTGTCAGTGCAGTGCAGTGATGATTAAGATATTATAAATTGAAAAATCGTGAGGTGAAGTAAAGTAACGGAACCCTTTAATTTATCTGTGTATGGAGGGGTCAATTTGTTGTACGATAAACAGGCCAACTAGCAACAATTCCAATGGGCCTTATAAGGCCGGGCCGTTCCGTTCGCTGTTGCTCTTGTCTGTTAGATGCAGGAAGACCTGCGGCAGTGCGATGTCATAATTTACAAGTGCATTCCTAACCTCACTCTAATGAATAGGAGCCAAGTTTGAAACAATCGACGGCGGCGATATCTCTAAAGCACAGCCTCGCGTGATCTTTACTGCGTACCTTTATCTCTTTCCAATGCTCACGTGATTTATATGTAACTGGAGAGAAGAGACATTCTGCGTTATTGTTTCTCTCACTTTGCGTTTCTTCATTATCTATCCTATGCGTGGTAGCATTTTGTTTGTACGTATTGTATAGGTGTTACGCCAATGAAATAAAATTGTTGTCATAAGCGAATACAGTTCATAATCTATACGATAATCTAAGAACAATAATAATACAGTATGAAAATAAGACAATATTTCTGTGGCTTGGTGCAAGAACAACCAATGTCAACATTTAGTAATTTTGAATTTGGTAATGGGTGTATTAAACAACCATGAAACTTTCAGTATAAATAAATAACACCAAGAGTACTAATAATATTAATGTTGATTATTATCAGTGATTGTGTTTTGTAAATTGTATATAGCCTAAAGATTTTCAAGATGTCTACATTGGTTATTATTACAATACACATTTACTTATTTTATAACATAAGATACGACATTGGTTCAATAAATGCCTCATTGTGGTTAAAAACTAACATTGGTTGTTCTTGTAATGAGCCACAAGTTTGTGCTTGAATATTAAAAATTATGATACAACTAGGTACAACAGTTATTGAAGTCTGCATGTAATTTTACTAAACCGACTTTTCAGTAAATACTTATATCTTCAACAAGGTAAATAAGATCTTAGGACTGGTTTCTGATGAATTTAATTTTTAAAATTTACATTTATTGAAGAAAGGGGTGGAAGCACCAACCGTTGAATGGTTTAAAGGTGAAAACAAAAGGCATAAATGGTCCACGTGTATTCTAAAATTCTTTATTACGGACGTTTCGGGCTTAAGGCAAGCGCATCTTCAGCAACCGTTGAATATACAGTAGTGATTAAAATTTATGACAATAAGAAAGAATTTTACAATACACGTGGACCATTTATGCCTTTTGTTTTCACCTTTAAATTTACATTTGGAAATTTTGATTCAAAATTTACAATTTTCTCTCTGGTTTATGTTCGAATTTGAAATTCTGGATTTGACCAATCAGTATCTATCGGGAATGTTTTTTAATATTATTTATTTGTATAATAAAGACATAAAACTTAAAAAAAACGTAGATGGTCTGTTATGCCGTGGTTTGGCCTACAAACACAATGATTTGATAATGGGTAGTATCATAGTTTGTTCATGAACAATTTTTCAAATTTACTCGTATGAGTGTGCATGTATTTAATTCCTTGTTATCCCTCGTTGCATTGAAATTAGGCAATTATTTTTATTTTTGTGCAATTCAATCAACAAAATATCAATTTGTTCCATCTTCAAAGTGTCAGCAACTCACAAACGGAAAAGACAGCTGACGGATGAAGCTAAGTTATACCTTAACGCCATGTTTAATAATTCTCTCTTATGATTGGTCGAATTTTAAATTTACATTTGGATGTATAAAATACATTTATATATATATATATATATATATATATATATATATATATATGTCTGTATGTGTGTGTATGTGTGTGTGTGTGTATGTGTAGGGATTTTGTCTTCACTCTAACTCAAATACTATCATTCAGAAAATTCTGAAACCTTGTATTTCCATCCCATTCTAATATGAAAAGAAGCCATTAGATTTTGGTGTAAATCGGATAACCGGAAATGGCACTTTACCTGAAGCTCAAAATGGTTTTTCTTCAAAAAATACCATTAAATGCCATTTTTTCACATTTTATGTCTTATGAAAATTAAAGATTATTGAATTTTCTACTGGAATACTTTTCTATATATTTTACAGATAAATTTAAAAATAATTTTTTTTATTAGTTGCGAAGCCTAAGATAAAAACTATTCCTTTGTTACACAGTTCATTTTTCAAATGAATGTAACTGACAGTAAATGTCACTGTCAGAAAACTTATCACTTCAAATTAATAATAGTGACATTTTAAAAAGAAAATAGTAAATAAAGCAATAGTTTTCTGCAATGGAACAGTTTGCAGCGTTAGTACGTATGTATTTAAATTAATAAAAATTCAATAGCGGGAGGTTTTATGTTGGCCACATCAGATTTTTTTTGAAGAAAATATTGTCGTCGAAACTACGTATGTGTAAGTATGCAATGTTTGAATGAAATATATAGAGTGGATCAGAATTGGTTTACAAGATTTGTTCCTAACAAACAAGTGAAGTTAAACAAAAGCTTGTTAAAACAGTCTTGTCTAGGAAAACATAGGTTGTATAAAATAAATCTAAGAGAATAGTATTTGTCGTTGTGGTGCAGTTTGTTAATTGTTGTTCGGCAATGGACCGTTTCTCCTGTATTGGTTTCCCTGTCCTGTCGTAACCAGCGAATCGCATCGGCATAGAATGTTGTCGGTGCACGCAGAGTTATCAGAACACGAGGAGGTAGACAAAAGGAACCGATAATAAAAACGCCTTGACGTCGGATCGTGCACGATCCAGCGATTGGAATTGACGACTGACACATCTTCACGTTTAGTTATTGTTATTGGCTTTGAATGGCCAGCAACGCCGCAGCACTGGATAACGCCGATATGGATGATGATGATTCTAATCGGAACACAATACTTCCTTCATATTGCAAACATTGGTGTAAACAATGCACGCATAAATACTTTATCTAACAAAGATAATGAAGAATAACAAGCCAAAGCGACAATATACTGCCTAACATACCAAGCTTCCAATCTAACGATTAGCAAGTTGTCCACAGGGATGGGCACGTAAAATACGTCACGTATTATACGTAATTTTTTACATTGACAATATTTGAGATTTTTTTACGTAGATGATTATTACCATGAATATATTTTTTTATATAAAGATATTTTCTTTTAAACTCTAATGAATATTCCAGAACAAGCAGTCCATGTGACATCAACATGTTTCTTTGATTCAGACAAACAATTAGGTATCTTCAAATTATCAACAATCAGATTAGTAGGGAAATATATTCCTGAGACATAACCTCAAACGTCAAACTTTAAACACATTTTACGTCAAAATTAGACTAAATACGTAAATTTGAAGCATATTATATTATATTTTTCAAATGTTTTATATGTTTTATGTAAATTTTAGAAAGTTTAAAAGAAGACATTTAAAAATAGACAGCGAATAAAAAATTAATTTTCTATTTATTAATTATTAATAACATATAGTTTCAAATGAAATAGATTTAAATCATTAGATGTTAATTTATCTATAGTTTCAGAATTTTTTTTTTAATATTTTACAATAATTTCAGTCTCTTTCTTATAAACTTATCATAGTTTCAGTCGTTTTAGAATATATTTATGATAGGATTAAGAAAAGTTATTGTAATGTGACTTTTGTAAACAACAAGTCATGTAGTGTCGTTATGAAGAACTAATTATACATTGTCTACGTTTTTTAATTATTTAACATTTTTACGCATTATTTACACATAAATGTAAAAAATATTTTTTACACGTAAATGCACATCCCTGGATGTCCATGAATTTTGTAACGAATAGTAATTCTTATAAAATTCAAACCGTGAACAAAAATCGAAAAAAGATTTCTGTTAAAAATTTATGGACTTCACTTGAGCGTTAAACCCAGGAACTCCTTATAGGCGTGTTTCTTCGGACTGTGATTCGTGATAAAATTGAACAAAGTGAACATGATCAAAAAGAAAATTGTTTCTTCGTTCGTTATTCGTTATCCCCACTCTTTCATTTTGTGATCACAAAACGCCATTCTCCTTTCCCTTCTGAATCGGTTTTTATTTTTTGCATGATCACTGTGATTGAAATAAAAGATTTGAAAATGGCGGAAAAAGCAAGAAATGAAATATTGGAATGTGTAAACTTATGTCTACATCAGAATCATCCGAACTACTAGAACTTGAGTCAGTAGTTCAACATTCATTATTGGCTTCGATTTTTCTAATATTAGATCCTACAGTTACAAAAAAAAATCTGTTGTGGCCAGCACAAGACCTTCCGTCAATTCGATGTATTTTGTACAAATCCCATACCAGAAAGTCCTTGGAACAGATTCTATATAATATCATTTAAAATCGATCACGAACACATACTATTTTTTAAAAATTCTATACCAAAAGTTGATTCGAAAAGGTTCTATAAATCCAATAAAATTTTAACATAAATATACACTAGGTAAAATGCACTAGACACTTCCTTCATTTCTTCTTTCCCCTATTTTATTAGGGGTCGCTGTTTCCTCTTCTCTTCCACTCATTCTTGTCCAACGCATCACACAGTCATTTCTTTCTCAAGTCTTTTGCGATACAGTCCTTCCGTCTTCTCTTTGGCCTTTCTCTGCATGTCACTTGCGAGGAACACTATGCCATATCAATTTTAGATCCTATACGCTCCATATTTGGATTTGCACTTCCAACTGACATCTGTCAATTAGAATTTTTTAATATATCATCTGTTTCCATGATAAATTGCAAAGCAGACTAATTTTTCAAAATTAATTTCTTTATAACGCTTTAAATCTACATCTATTGATTATGAAGGAAAATGTATAATAAAACCATATAGAGAAGAGTATTTTCTTTAATATGTATAATAACAAAATGTCAAAAAATAATATTTAACTGCGTTTTTTTAGGAAAAACTGTTAAAATCTTCAAATAAGGGTACTTCCGGTGGAGTAATTATAACCAAAATCTAATCAACTCTTCATATGGTCGTACAGAAGAGGAATACGAAAGAATTATAATTTTTAGAATTGTAGTATTGGAGTTATCGTCGGAGAAAAATTTGTCACACACGGACACACACACACACGGACACACACACACACACACACACACACACACACACACACGGACACACACACACACACATACAGACATCATCTTAAAAATGGTATATTCGTATTGTAGGGACCCCAAAACGTGCTTATTCATTAAAAACTCACCACCGAATTTTTTGACCAAAGACAATACCTTCCTTACCTAAAGGTGACGGAAGGTAAAAAAAGTTAAAGAAACTTGTTTGCATATTTACTTCACATTCCATACCAAAAATATTATTTCTGCTTCAAGACAATCCATCTTTAAACTATTTTCGATTTAGGTATTACTTCAATCAAATCAAAACTGCTGATTTATCGTTTGACGTTTGCCGCTAGTTCGTTCGACGTTGTGTAGGTTTCGCGTCGATTGAGTTAATTTTGCTGTTTCTTTAGAATATAATTCTTAGAAAAAAATCTTCTAAATATAATTTTTTGGAAATTTTTGTTATTACAAATATTAAAGAACATAAAATTCTCCATCTAATACAATTAAAATATTTATGATATCTTGTATAGATTTAGAGATAAAAACATTATAATATAAATAAATAATCATCACGGCATATTACCCATTTCTGGGTGTGCCAGTATCTACAACACATGTAGACATCGGTAATGATGACAATATATTTTACCGTGTGGGCGCTTACCAGGCGTCACCTCACGGTCACTCATAGCTGGCGTGGAGAGTGCACCACAGGGGTCACTTTTGTGCCATTTAAAATTGAAAATATTTGGCGTCAGTCGGGATCGAACCCGGTTCCCCCAGGTTCGCGACCAGACACTCAGGCACGCGGCCACATGACCCCATAATAATATACAGAATAATTTAATGTAGTACATCGCAGAGGATAAGGCACTAAGGAAACCAGTTGACAAATTCAAATGTTTATAACATAGTTTGTAAATGACAGATGTCAGTGTAAAAAATCAACAGTTTTAGTGACATTCTGAAATCTTTATCTGGGAAGTATAATTAATCTTTCTTATTTTTTTTATTAATTAAATATTTAAAATTGTAGGTAAAATCTTGTTAATGAATTAGAAGAATAGGAACTTCCTCATACAATGAAAAATAGATTAATTAGAATTGTATGTGTGCAGAAGACATGTTAAATATAATAAAAAACAATATATGGGTAAAGTTCTGTATTTTTTTTTTGTTATAAAACGACGGTTCGATAGCGAAATGCAACACAATACTTATATAACATAAAATGGAAATGGCGAGAGGTATTGTGTTAACCACATCAGATTTTTTAAATGATTTTATTGAAGCAGAACACTGGCTAAACGGTACACTTTGGGTATAGGTAAGTTTAGTCAAACGACTTATTTTTGGCCCAAGAATCTGAGCTAGGTTCACGATTTTTAGAGACTCAGGTCATATTAGACCTCCATTTAAAAAAGGTAACACATATACTTTTCCCATAAAACAACAAAATGAATACTTAATCATATTTCTGTTGAAATATTATAACATAAGTCCATCTTTGCAAATCGCTGTTGTATTTACGATTTGCATTCTTAATTTAATTTTTACGTGAATAAATTCCCGTTTATGATGCTATGAATATGATCCTTACATGCACACGATCTGTGCTCGCATAGAGGATGAAATGTGCGCCAGGTTGATTCTTCCGTGATGCTTACACGTGCAAATTTGTCTCTCGCGTCGTGAACAGCGTAACTCAGTCGCGTGCTGTCAGTGCTGTACTGTGTAAACTCAGCTTTACTAAATTATTATTCTCTACTACACGTTAGACACAAGAAATTATGTTGTAATACGATGGTTTTCATTATTATTACAGCAACTTACACACAGTTTATAACGGGGATAATTAAGATACGGGAAATAAATTCAATTAAGGACATTTTTTGATTTCTAATTTCAGGATAAAAGGCGGAATTAGCCGCACCAGTAAATTATTAAAACAAAGAGACAATGTAATTATGGTTTATATGTAATTTGTTGAATGCACTCAAGCATCGATTGTTGTTTTAACAACCCGACTTTCAAACAGAACAGAAAAGAGTCTGTTTATTGCACAACAGAGTCAGGAGGGAGGAGGGGGGGGGGGTTGGGGTTGTTAGTTATGGGGATGATGTGGACTTGAGATGGAATTCAAAGAAGTTTTTTTATTCATAGCCCAATCATAATTCTAAATTATTAACAAATTTTAACAAGCATATTCTTATTTTTTTAGAAACTAACAAAAGGATCTGGAATATATTTACAATTTTATATTTCATACTGTACAGAATGTCTCATTTTCGTTCTTTTTCTTGGTATCACGGGTAATAATAACGGTAGAGCAAAAATGTAATTGATTTTTACCTTCCGTCACCTTTAGGTAAGGGAGGAATTGTCTTTGGTCAAAAAATTCGGTGGTGAGTTTTTAATGAATAAGCACGTTTTAAGGTCCCTAAAATACGATTTTTACTGGTTTTACGATGATGTCTGTATGTGTGTGTGTGTGTGTGTGTGTGTGTGTGTGTGTGTGTGTGTGTGTGTGTGTGTGTGACAAATTTTTCTCCGACGATAACTCCAAAACTACAATTCTAAAAATTGTGATTCTTTCGTATTCCTCTTCCTTACAACCCTATGAAGAGCTGATTAGATTTTGGTTATAATTGGTTAACCGGAAGTACCCTTATTTGAAGTTCTTAACAGTTTTTCTTGAAAAATCGCAGTTAAATATCATTTTTGACATTTTATGTGATTATCAATAGAAAGAATATCTTTATCTCTATACGGTTCGATTATACATTTTCCTTCATATTCAATAGATATAGAGTTATAGAGAGATTAAGAGAGATTAACTTTCGAAAATAAGTCAGCTTTGCAAAAATTATGAAAACAACAGATATATTCATGTCAGTGGCAAGTGCAAAACCAAAGTGGAAAGTATATGATCTGAAAGTGATATAAGTGACAGAGTGTCCCTCGCCAGTGACTTGCATTTGCGGCCTCGCCTCAACTTATAATGCCAGAAGAACGAGAAAGGCAAAAGAGAAGATGGAAGGACTGTGTAGCAGAAGATTTGAGAGAGGAAGAACTGTGTAACGAAGGTGCTTTGGACAGGAATGAGTATAAGAGAAGAGTAAGAAACAGCGACTTCTAATAAAATAGGGAAGTTGAAGCAGGAGGAAGTGTTAAGTGCAATACATAATGTACGTTCGAAAAATGGCATTTAATGGTATTTTTTGAAGAAAAACCATTATGAGCTTCAGGTAAAGTGTCATTTCCGGTTATCCAATTTATACCACAATCTAATGGTGTTTTTCCATATTAGAATAGGGTAGAAATACAAGGTTTCAGAATTTTCTGAATGATAGTATTTGAGTTAGAGCGTTAACAAAATCTTTACACACACACATACAGACATCATCGTGAAAATGTTAAAATTGGATTCTAGGGACCTTAAAACGTGGTCATTTACTAAAATCTCGATATATGATTTTTAGCACGATCCCTATACCTCCCTTACCAAGTGTAGCGGGAGGTAAAAAGGTAGTATTATTCCAATTATTAATGAGTCCTGAAAGATATTTTAATAAATTAAATAACATAATAATCTCATCAATCATAAACCCATCCCTGTCCGTTTATAAATTCGATTCGCACAATCTTTACAATCTAATGTACGACCCTGTGACGTGGAACATATGCGACGATAGCGGAAATTTCTCCTCGGGTGGTTTATGCTCTCTGTGCACGGGAAGTGTATCCACGTTGCGCCTATAACTGTCACTGCTTTGACCTCCGGGTCTCCAGATCACAAAGTTACGAGTGTCTCCGGGCCGAGGTCGCAGGTCACGCGGTTCAGGGATGGACTCGCCAAATTATAACCTCTAGTGCCGACGGTCATACAACATCTGGGAGGAAATAAATCCTTTCAAAAGGATAGATACTATTGTTTCAATGATATTTTTATAAGAGGATAAGTAAGGATAAGAAATGATGGGATTTGAATATTTATAAAATAGATTTCACTATTTCTTGCCTTAGATACGAGGTTTTCGGTTTGTTCATATTTTTGTACTTTATTCCCCGTTTATCGATAATTTTAACGTTATTCTTTTTCGTAACCTTATTGAGTTGAAGGAAAATCATCAATCTAGATCTAGAGGAACAGATATTTAGGGCTGGTGTATGATGAATTGCATTTATAAATTTTAATTTAAAATTTACGATTTTCTCTCGTTTATTTTGAAATTCTGGATATGACCAATCAGTATCTATCACATGACTTGTCACTGCTTGTCATTTGACGTTACCCCAGTTATCAGTTCAGGTTTTAGGTTACAATGCTATTTTCATAGCATGAATTTGTTGGACGCTAATGAGAAAGATGATTTTATAAGTTTTACGATGTTTGTATGTGTATCTCTCTCTCTCTCTTTCTTTATGAGTGTGTGTGTGTGTGTGTGTGTGTGTGTGTGTGTGTGTGTGTGTATGCATGTGTGTGTGTGTGTGTGTGTGTGTGTGTGTATCTGATTTTTTCTCCGACGATAACTCCCATACAATTCTAAAAATTATAATTCTTTCGAATTCCTCTTCTTCACCTCCATATGAAGAGCTGATTAGATTTTGGTTATAATTGGTCAACCGTAAGTTCCTTTATGTGAAGTTCTTAACAGTTTTTCTTGAAAAAAACGCAGTTAAATATATTTTTTTGGCATTTTATGTGATTATCAAGATGAAAGAATATCTTACTGTCTTACGGTACAATTTAGTGTATGTTCCTGTTATAATTTTATTGGATTTATAGAATCTTTTCCAAGGAACTTTTGGTATGGAATTTGTAGAAAATAGTATATGTTCGTCTTACAATTTAACTGAATATATATATGTATATATAATCTTTTAGAATTTTGAATATACTTGTGTAAAAATTCATGAAAAAGAAAAACATATTTAAATTTCATTTCAATATGAAGTCAATGTTTCCATGATAGAACAATCTTAAAGCGAATATTAGAGTTATAAATTTCAACGAGTGTTTGAAAAATACTTCAAGAAACGAAATTTAAAATGCTTTTCAATAAACTGTACATCGATTGTGCATTAGAATATTAGAAAATAAACTTCTCAGCAGATGTGGTACGTGTTCTCAACTTCAAGAGGGCTGTACTCGCATATTGAAAAATAATACAGTTTTAATTATTCCAGCATTACCATTGTTAGGTATTTTTGTTTAAATAATTTCCTGATTTGCCTCCTACACTAATGTAGTCCTGCTTTTATTCTATGATAATGAAAGAAACCGCGGCATGATAAAGCAAGAGCAAAGCTTACTTCCGCTGCCGGAAGCAGCATGTGAACGCAGCTCATTATAAGCACCGATTAAAACAACATATGCTCAACTATTCTAATCATTCATCAGCCGACGCAATTCTATTTCTATTCCCCGAATTTTGTACTATTCACTTCAAAGGGACGGGGTTAATGAACTACCGGATTTTTCTTGTGCTTTCAACCATAAAAATAAATTTAAAATAGAAATTAAATACGGATGAGGTTGGTGTTTTTTAAAGGAAATTTTAAATGGGGTTACTATTGTAATAAAAATAAATAAAATAAGAAAGAAACACTATCAAATTTCAGTTTGTATTATGATACATTTTTTTCTAACACAAGTTGGTAATTAATACTTTTAATGACAGGAGATATTAAATTACTCAAAAAAACTATACTCCTCAACAAATAGAATCGTTTATTTCTATATAATTGTAAATGAAATATCAAGGCTTTTTAATTATTACTCAATGTGCAATTTGTTATTTTAGATCTATTTTACTGCTCGCTAAGAGAGGTATTGGATTCTTGCACAAAATCCAGATTTCACTGAATAAGTGTGTGCGTGTGTGCGTGTATGTGTGTGTGCGTGTGTGTGTGTGTGTGTGTTAGAACTGTGATCTCAACCTAACATTAATGGGAAGAGCTGATTAGATTTTGATAACAATTATTGGACAACCTGAAGTACTAGTTTCTATAAAAAAATTGTAAATATTATTTTTTGAAAATTTATGTTATTACAAATATTAAAGAATATAAAAATCTCTATCCGGTACATTTATATTCTTAATTATATCTTCTATAGATTTAGAGAAATATAAATACCGTGAGTATTTTTTAAAGTGAAACATTGGGTTTGTCATATACATGCTTACGACTTGATATTTGACAGCAATGTATTTGCCCGTTCCATTTAAAATGAAACATAGGGAACGAATCTGACAGAAGTATTATGTTTAAATATTGTAAGAAATTTAGCAGAGTCAGAAAACCACTCGAGAACACTAAACATATTTCGGGCACAAGGTGCACATTTTTCTACATCTAAATTTAATATTTAGAAAACAGTTATAAATATTTAAAAAAAATTAACCTCTAATGACATCTTGTCAATATGACAGATAACCGTTGAATTTTTCTATAAGTTATGATTTGACATTTGATTGACAGCAATGTATTTGTCTGTCTCATTTAAAATGACACATGGGGAATGAATTTGACAGAAATATTATATTTAAATATTGTAAGAAATTTAGCCGAGTCAGAAAACCACTCGGGCACAATGTGCACACCATATTTTTTTCTACAACTAATTTTAATTTAGAATGCAGGTATAATTATTTAAACAAAATTAACCTATATTGACTCACGGTATATAAAATATGTGGTAACGTAATAAAATTGTTTTCATAGCTTGCTGTTTGATGATGCATTGAATTTTATTAATAAAATAAATGGACGCCATTTTGAAATCGCGAAGCCAGTTTTATGTACATTCAGAAAAAAAATAAAGGGTACAGATACCTTATGCTTTGAAGTTGTACCCATTTTCGCTAAAACCGGAAGTGGTACAAAATTGCTACTATGCTCATCTTATGTGCAGTTTAAGTTTGCTCAATAACATTTTCTTGTATCTCTTAAAATAAACGAAATATTCTTGGTGCCGGACTTAAGCTAAACACCCTGTATATGCAAATATTTGTTATTTTCACAGTTATAACTGTTGTTATAGAACTTTCTTTACTATCATAGTTTGATTATGATTATCAGAACAAAAAAATCATCTTATAGAAATCGTATTCCTTTTTCTCGATGAATGAATATGTCAGTCGTGTGGATTCTAAGTATCCAGTGACCGTGAAACTGTGGTGAGCATATGAGGAAGTTATGAAACCAGACTCGATGACTGTTTGATTTGAATAATAAATAGCACCTGTCAACTACCACTATTTGTCAAAAGATAGTTGTCAACAAAATTTTTAAGCGTACATAGTAATTTTTTACTGGTAATGTGATATGCCATAAGAAAGTCTAACCAAAGAAAAAAAAAAGAACAAATTATACCACTTCTCTAATAAGAAGAACGAAAACATATGTAGATTTATACAATACAAAATTGATTGAATGTGACATCAATCTAATGATAGATCATACATTAAATATTTCTGATAAAGTGATGAATATATAAAATAATGCCATGATGATTTTCTATTGCTAGATGTACCAATAAGATATAATCAATTTAAGTGTTATTTTGCTTTTGCTGTTGCTAGCGTACCTGCATTTGAATTCAAACAAAAGAACAAATAGTAGGTCCATTTCGCCTGAATTCATCCGAAATTTTAAGATTATAATCGATTAACTGGTCCCAGGGAGTAACGTTGCATTTGTAATAATTAAGCATTTTTATTACAACAAAATAATATCATAGCTAACTTTATTGAATGGGATATTCCACTCAATTTTTTTACCTCTCGCTAAGAGAGGTATTGGATTCATGCTAAAATTCGCATACCTAGATTTTAGTGAATAAGCAGGATTTAAGGTCCCTATAATCCGTTTATAACATTTTTAAAATGATGTCTGTGTGTGTGTGTGGATGTGTGTATGTGTGTATGGTATGTGTGTATGTGTGTATGTCTGGATGTTGTAGCCACGATTCCTCAAAAACTATAAGACTTAAGAACTGTTTAACTATGGATTCCTCAATCTGACATTCCTGGGAAGAGCTGAAAAGGTTTTGGTAACAATTGAACAACCGGAAGTAGTAGTTTTTAAAAGACATTCTTCCAAATATTAATTTTTGAAAATTTTTGATATTACTAATTTTGAAGAACCAAATTCTACACCTGATACATTTAAATTTTTTATTATATCTTCTATAAATTTAGAGATAAAGACTCTATAATATATAGAATATCGGGATATAACAAGTCGAGTAGGCGAAACTACACTAAGGAAACCAGTTGACAAAGTCAAATGTTTATAATATAATTTGTAAATTACAGATTTCAGTGTCAAAATCAACAGTTTTAGTGACATTTTGATAGCTTTTTCTGGGAAGTACATTTAATCTTTCTTATTGTTTTATTAATTAAATATTTGAAATTATAGGTAATATGCATATATCCATCAGAAATACCGCCAATCTGGTTAATGAACTGGAAGAATTTGTGACATTTAGAAACTCCCTCATACAATGAAAAATAGATATAATTATAATTATATGTGTGCAGAAGACATGTTAAATACAATAAAAAAACAATATTTGGGTAAAGTCCTGTAATATTTTGTTATAAAACGACGGTTCGAAAGCGAAGTGCAATACAATACTTATATAGTCTAATATGGAAATGGCGAGAGGTCTTGTGCTGGCCACAACAGATTTTTTATTATTTTAAATAAAACTTCATTCAGTTTTGAAGCAATTCATGGTATTATAAATCTTAATGGGGTCATGCCACATTTTCTGTTTTATTTTTTTCCTGTAAGTCTACCGGTCACAGTATATGTAAATAATATTTTCACGCCATTTGTGTGCATTGTTTTGTAGATATAATATTTTATTTTATTTTATTTTATTTTAAACATACAATGCTCGACAGGCAACAAACCCAATTATGAGCAAAGAATAATGAACATACATAATATCATGTAATAACAAGTAACATGCAAAGCATTGAATTTACCATAATATCAAACAAACTTAATATAAATAATGTTTTAACATAGCTTTATAAATTATCATTACACAAACATTTAATCATTTGAACAGCACTGTTATCAAAAATATCAAAACAATTATGTAACGAATTATAAATATTACACATATTATTAATTGGCGAACGTGAAGCGATATTAGTGCGTGGTGTAGGCAAGTAAAATGGCGTACAATGTCTAGTAGGGAAATAGGGAATATGGAAATTGAGGTAAGAGAGAGACAGTGGGTCATCAATGCGATAATGGATTAATTTATGCAAATGAGTGAGGCAAATTTTTGTTCTACGTTGCTCAAGAGATTCCATTTGAAAAATATTTAGTAGAATACTGTATGATATGTCTCGAGGTGGATAGTAATTCATAATTTTAAAGTAAATATATTTTGAAAAATAGGGGTCAATTTCAAATCTCAATGAGGTTACGTGAGCGCATACGTCATGTATCTGAACGATTCCAGTTCACCCTGGCGGACAAAATGTAAATTAAGATTGTTAATAAATAGTTTTTTTGGGTTTTTTAATAAATTGTTTCCGAACTGCACAATTCTTCTTCAACATGTTTTATCATTATAAATATATAATTATTGCACTTTTATGTAATAAATTATATATCAAGCACACAAACCTACAATTAAAAATAATATTTCTCTAATGAAATAATTAAATCTTTATGAAACAAAAAAGATTGAATAGAGCGCACTTTTCCTCTGACAGCTTTATAAATATTTTATTAGTTTACTCTGATCTGAAGTTTAACTTCGCGTTTGAAGTTTGTGACATTGTGACCTTCATGTTCGTGTGACTAGTGTCGTTGTGTGAGTAGCCGATACATGACGTCACAGAAAACCGCAGCGCGAATATCTTTTAAGTAAATTATGAATGAAAAGTATTATATTTTGGGATGTTTTATGTTGCAATATGGATAATAAGTGTCATAGATTCTATTTTATAAAAATATTAGCAATATTTTTTTTGCATGACCCCATTGTTCCTAGTTTAACAGTATTTTATTTTCGAGAAATCAGTGTAACATCACATTCCCCCTATACTTGTCTTTCTCACTCTCTCTGAGTACGCTACGACAGAAAGATAACAATTGAATGACGTCACTTTTCCCTTTTAGCAAATGTGAAATATCTCGTAAAGTAATTATGTATTTAAAAAATGTTTTCATTGTTTTAACTATTATTTATTGAGCCATACTTTAAGTTAAAATGATTTAAAAAAAAATTTTTTTGTTATGATGGAATGCCCCATTGCGAAATGTTTATTATGGCCTTCAAGCAGCGGCGTCTCGTGCATTTTATAAGAAGGCAAGCAGTAATGGCGTAGGTAAGGTATAAGAAAAAAAATGCGCCGCAGGCGAAATTTTTTTTCATTCAAGGTCAAATGCCTTATAATTGACTTACATGTTTCGAAGGGATGTGCAAATGCATGTTTTTCCCCTTTCAAGTGCAAAAAACAAAAATTGCCAGATCACAGACTTGACGTGATATTGCGTTATGTATATTACTTAAGTCACAAAAGCCTCGCTTAATATCATTCCATACTGATTTTTCTTTATTAAATAATAAACATGGTCAACAATATAATTTTAGTAATGTTTTAATGTTTCACTACTACATGGCCACACATGTCTGTCATATAAATCAGTATTAAAATGCCTTATTATATGTTTAACAGTTGTTGTTAATAACTTCATAGGAGGAACTAGTCTGCCATTTGCAAAAAAGGTTTTTTTTTCTTCAAAATTGCCAAATGGCTTTTCTCTTAATTTTTTTATTATTATTGCACAAATGTTATCCATTCTGTATAAAAATATAAGGATTATTATTATTTTCAAAATTTAATTGAAACAAATATATATAGATACTTTATAAATAAATTTTACTTTTATTCACTTAAATTTTGTTCATGGAAGCAATATAAAAACTGCTTGCAGATGAACATAAACAGCGAAACATTTTCAGTATAGAAGGCTACATCTTCGGCAATGTTCGGTATAGTGTCGGCATAGGCGGTGTAAGCACTCGAAGTTCTGCTTACCAGCACGTTTTGTACAACATGGTAAGATCGTAATAGTACGTATCCTAGTGATAGAATTAGATTAACGGTGCGGTAGGCAACAGCAAATACGTTTGTGTCTTGCTGTTTGCTTTTAAATTTTAATATATTAAAGTTCTAAATATATAAATATAATTGTAAAAATATAATAAAAATAACAAAATATAAAGGCAAGCATTGCTTGCCTTGCTTGCATGGAGAAAACGCCACTGCCTTCAAGCATATACTGACTAGAGGTCGCCTAACGGTGTTTGTAGTGATCAGAACATATGCGAGAGGGGGGTTTTGGGGGGACGGAAGTCGTGGTGTACAGCGGGGTGCGTATTATCTTAATACTTGTACCACAGACAAACATACACAGATGCACAGCCTTACGGGCAAACGTGTGTTCAATTTTTTTGTATAGTTGTTGCAACTATGGTAGATGTCGGCAGTGTAGAGTGCTGATCACATTGGACCAAACAATTATTGCGTATTGACAGTATTTAGCTGGCTCACTCAAATTGTACACTTTTACTTTCACTTGCCTGGGGCGGGACACCATGGGGTGTTGTTCGTACGTAAACCATGAACTCTGAGACTCTGACCATCACCATCACGCAAACAAATTTCTGTCCGGATATATCAAGAAATAACATGTTTTTTTTTTCTTATTAATTATAAGCGTTTACATTGTAATATGTCAGGAACTATTAAAAATATTGAGTGGTAGTATGAACAAGTGACTAAGGGTGATTAGCTAGGAGATGACTAGCAGTGTTTTAGCGCTGTCAATCGTTTATGGATTATTTTAGAGAAAAATACTTCAAATAAAACTTGTGTACAATTAATTTTTCTATAACTGCTATTTGAAGTATTTTTCTCTAAAATAATCCATAAACGATTGACAGCGCTAACACACTTCCAGTCATCTCCTAGCTAATCACCCTTTATCACTTGTTCATACTATCACCCAATATATTCAAATTTTACGCTCTTAGAACATTAAGTATATGTAGTATCTCTCCGTTTTATACGAATTGCAAAATGTCTATAATAGCAATTAAGTAAAATAATATTATTGGTAAAATTAAAAATTCGTTTGTGAAAAAAGTAGGTAATCTGTTAGTAAATTTCATCCCGTTATATACGAAAGAAAGTTGCATCGGTTGCTCTGCGCGCATACTTATGTATGGAATGATAATATTTGAATGAGGGGAGATATAATATTTAAAAAATCTGATGTGGCCAACACAATACCTCCCGCCATTTAATTTTTATTAATATAAATATATGAGTAAATATTTTTATCTATAAAAATGTAAAATACCTAAATATTAAAAATTACAACAAAACATTGTTAAACATCACTTAATTTTGTAGATTTTATTTGATTATTGACAACTGACAGGCGATATTTTTTTCTTTCCTTTTTGTGAACTAGGTTTGTATTATGACCAATAAAAGAGCAGAATTTATATCCCTATCTAAGCCAACGCTGTTTTCTTACGAGAAACGAAGTATAATTTGAAATTAGTTCTTTGGCAGTGACATTTATCTATCAGTTACATACATTTGAGATATGAACTGAGTAACCAAGGAGTTGTTATTGGTTAAAGTTTAAACGTAATCTCCGTGATTTAAATTATAGATAATTTTATAAATTTATCCATAAAATAAATAGAAAAAGTATTAATGTAAGCCTATAGAAAATTTAATAATCTTTAATTTTTATAATAACATAAATCTAAAAAATAACATTTAAATGTATTTTTCGGAGAAAAACTATTTTGAGCTTCAAATAAAATACCATTTCCGGTTATCTGATTTATATCACAATCTATACCTCCTTTACCAAGGGTAGAGGGAGGTAAAAAAATGCATTTTGTTTTTCAAAATATATAGAACTATATTTGTTTGAAACTTTGTACAATGCATAATACAAAACAAATGCCGAACGGTATTATAGCCAGATTACAGATTTGGGGTAATACCATCATCAAAGGATTAAAAAATATATCTTAGAAGCCGAGAAGGTATGAGATCCATTTCATGTTTTATTAGCTGTTTACCGTCATTTGTGGCTTTATTTATTTCTAAAGTTTCCATAATGTTAATTTTTAATCCTATCATTACGGTAGCCAACATACTTAGGCATTCTATTGTAATTATTGTTTTTGTGTAATATATTCTTAAAGTAAATGGTTCTTATATCTTATATCCGTTGCGTAAAATGAAATAGTATCTGTATAAGTTGGTTTACGATAGATATCAAAGTTTAAACCTGTCGTCCTCAGTGTAATTCCTAATTCTAAAATCTAAAATAATTAAATTCTTATCCATTACTTGAAACTGAATTTTAGTCTTAATATTTTTCTCATCATTTCTTGTTAACGTACACAAATAATAATTATATCAAACATCCTTTAGAAAAACTTATAGACATGTTATCCGCTTAAAGTTGTATTTATCAAACGAGAACTAGCCTTTGTGACGTTTGTGCCCTAACAGAAAATATTTATGTTCGATCGTTTAGCTGTAGCACAGGCCGTAGGAAGCGTATAAAATAACAAGGTGTCAAGATACATGATAACTTTTTCAAAATTTTGCGAAATCTGTGAGTGATATGAAAAAAAAAAACCATCATAAAACATAAAATTCTCTATCAAAATGTATTAACAGAAAATATTTTGTTCGGTCGTTTAGCCGTAGGAGGCGTAGGTATAAAATAACATAATGTAAATAAAGAGGTGTGTAAAATTATTACATTGTATTGAATAATTACGTACACATATAAACACAATAGTACAATTTGGGTGTCCAAAAATTCGTTTTACAAATTTTTAGGATTGGCAGAGGAGGACAAGATGTATTTTATATGAACAAATTATACATATATTTATTTAGTTACCATTAAAAAAAAAAAAAATGTGTACGGTTCGTATAATGCATCTTTCCAACAGTTGAAAGTATCTGCAAAGGCATTAGGCATTTGTAGTGTTTGTCTGTGCTTGGGTTTAACCTTGTTGCCACCACCTCCATAAAGAGGAAGTAATTATTGACAGTGCAGTGATTCCACTAGTCCCACTGCTTTCCTCAAAACTACTGTCCCCAGCCCTTCAGCGCAGGGTGCACCATCTCGTGTATTTAAAAGTAGTTACTTACACTGAGCACGGACTTTAGCATTGGGCTGTGCATCTGTGTATGTTTGTCTGTGCTTGTACTATCTTTTACAAAGTAATGACTAGTTGCTGCTTTAGTTCCTATAAATTTCAGTCTCTGCTCTTACGTCATTATTAACAGGAAACCTAAAAGTTAGACTTTGTTATGTTCAAAGATTATGAAGTATAGATGTGCAAAATGTGATGTCCGTTTATTAAAAGTAAGTATAATACTTCAAAATTTAAATATTAAAATTCGATATTTATTTGTGAATTACTCAAAATGGTGGAATGTTGTGGCACCACTCGACGTATTTAAGCATGGTTTCAACATTTTTAATAGCCAACAAATAACAGAAAATACTTGTATTTAAACAAAATTTAAAGTAAATAATATTAATAAATAAACTCACCAGTATCCATGGCAACCAGGGACAACGTATACTCCTCTTGAATTTCTCGGTCCAGGGCCCTGAGTAAGGAAATTTCCCCAGTCGATGCATTGATCCTGAATATATCCGTATCGCCTTCTTTTATGAAATACCTCACCAACGAATTAAACGGCGGAGTGTCTGCATCATACGCTTTGACAGTTATTACATAACCTCCATTAGGCGGTATCACATTTTCCATAACATAAGCCAAATAGGGCGAGTCCAAAAACGTCGGGGGGTTATCGTTGATATCACTAACACTAATACTGATCTCCGCCGTATCGGCGCGAATGGCGCTCAAATCTCCCGCGCAGTCTTCAGCTCGAACGGTAAGAAGATAACGGCTTTTGCGTTCGTAATTTAAGTTTTTGGCAACGCGAACTATACCGGTGTCTTCTGAAATACTGAAATCGCGATTTGTGTCACCCGAACTTATGGAATAACGAACGCGACCGTTTAGGCCTTCGTCGATGTCCGTTGCTGAGACCTGGAAAGATGGAGAGAGATGTAGAAAACGTGGGTTATATAGTTGAAATAATGTTCAGAAGTAATCATTACAAAGTAATAAAAGTTATACCGTTTTTAGTAATCATTATTTCTCAAGCTCCTGGGCATAAAGACCGTTTGAAACAGTAGTAAATTTATTAATCAACCGAGGGAACAAATTTATGAAGTAGAATTCAAACATTCTAGATTACACGGAAAAAATGTGATCTAACAGTCACTGTAAAGAATACCTACAGTTGAAATGGAAAGTAAAAATTCCTTTAGTTGGATTACTGGCTTTATTGTATATTTCCTTTAATAAAAATGCAACGTTTCGGCCAAGATCGTGACCACTATCAAGCAATTTTCATTAAAAAAAGAATAATAAAAAAGAATTTTGTTGAATTTTATAGTCAAGTTTTAAAAAGTAAAAAACTAGAAGTGTGAAACCACTTCAAGAGTCCCAAAATGACTAGTTTCTCTCAGTTTAACGTCAGTTTTGACAACAAATATTTTTTCCAGAGAATTTTTTTAATTTTTTATAAAATTTTGAACTACGACGTGATTGGTCAGTTTTAAAGGCATCCAGCTCTTATAGAAAGCATGTTAAACAAAAATTATTGCCAGATTTACTATCTATGTCAGTTCTACAATGACAACATGGCACGCTGTATAGAGGGTTTTTGTTTTAATGTTGATAAATGTCATAAATGTAATATAGAATAGACCACGTTAGTTTAACGGTCAATTTGTGGCGCCAAATTCAAAATAAAACCCTAACTCGCCTTTGCCGATTTATACTCCCATGTTATTCATATGGGAACAAAAATATGCTATTTTCAAAATGTTCAAAAGAACTTTAAAATGCAAAATCTTATCTATTAAACTATATAAATACAAATCTCTAATGTATCTATCTACTTATGTCGTATAAATATCTAAAACAAGTGCAAATTCATTAAAACGTAGGTCGTAGGTGTTTTCGATTCTATTTAATCCTGACAATTTAAATCGTCAGCAAAGAAATTATTTATTGCGGACAACTTAATAACCCTTTCACACATCGCAAATAACAAAAATGAAAAACTTATAACCACCTTATATTATAACTTTAAAGACAAACAGCGTCAATTCCAAAACTAACCTACAAATTCAGTTGACCTGACTGCACCAAGTTACGACATATATATATAAAATTAAATTATGCTTAACTTATTATTTTGTTTATACTTTTACTGTACAAAAAGCAAAGAGTATTGTTAACAGTTAGTAAGAAACTCAGAATTTTAAGAAACACAGAATAGCTTTAATAATATAAATTGAAAATGCGCTTTCTTAAGAACTACATACATTGTGATTTGATTTAGGGTTTCGCGCCAAACGAAAATCTTAACCTTACTAATGTGGTCTATAATCACTTTACTGTTTACTATATTCAACATAGAATTTGTTGAATATTAAACGTTAATGATACGTATTTTGAATTCAAACTTCGACATTAAAACGCATTTAGGACGAACTATTATGACAAGGGACTTGTAGAAACCGGCCCCGGCATCCGAGGCATTCGGGCTTATTCACGTGTACCTTGGTCTGCGATCTGTATTGCTACGTAACGACTTATTGCTATTTTAAAGATAATTGTTAAAATTCGTATTCACGTGTCAACAAGCTGTCGTTATTTTAACAATAATTGTTATCAGTCAGGCAAGAGCTCCTGACCACTTGCCGAGGTGTCAACAATTATTGTTAAAAGTAATTTAAAATGGCAAATGCTCATAAATATTCATCAAAGGTAAATTTAGTGTATTGAAACTAAAATTCGTGCACAAATATATAATTCGTATCGTTTCTTTATTTGATATTAGTGCGTAGTCGTGTCTTTAAAGGGCAAACTGACTTGTCGAATAACTTCTGTTTCAAATAAGTGATATACATAATATGTAAATTAGGTAGATAATTTTTAGCTCATTTATTGTTTACCCCATTAGGCATGTATTAAGAATAAATATGGCGCAATTAAAGGATATGGAAGTGAACCGCTTTTTTATCTCAAAAGAAAATATATTTTTCGGAATATATCGTATGTCTTGACAGAGTACAATTGCTGAAGTAACACCATTCCTTTAGGATTAGACAACACGCAGATGGTATTTCCTATTAATTGAAGATATATAAATCACTAAACGAAGTAATAAACAATAAAAAGTACTTGTCATGGAAAATACTTTTAGATTCAAGCTGCATTTTTTTTCATATTTCTGGCAGGTATTTGCTGTTCTTTTCGCCATATTTACTGTGAATTTGAAGTAAATTAGACGTAAATGATGAAAAAACTCTATTTGTCACACTTGTCATTCATAAACAAAGTAAACAAATCTTAAAACACTTCTACCACCCTTACAATACTAATGCAAAAATTAATAGTTTTTATAATTAGAGATTTATTAGTTAAAAATGTTTTCGTCAGTTTTAAATATTATACTATAATAAACGTATCTTTAATAAACCCAAATGAATTTAAAAAATCATTATTTTAAATAATAAATGTTTTAATTTTAATATCCTAATGGTTACAACACTGCAATTTTAAATAATGACAGCTGTACTGAATACAACTTCATGTTAAATGATAACAAGATTGTTACTAAACAATAATTGTTATAGCTCATCTAACAACGAGACACGTGAATACGAAATTTTAACAATATTGTTATCTATTCTTGTTAAGTAACAATTTACACGTGAATGTACACGTGAATAAGCCCAATTGTCAAAAAATCAAATTAAATTTCCTTACCTGCAATACACTCGCCCCTATGCTGGCATTCTCAGCCACACTCGCACTATACTGCCTCGGATCAAACACCGGACTATTATCATTCTCATCCAACACCTTCACGTAAATTTTCATCTGAGTGGCCCTTGGAATTTCCCCCCTGTCCCTCGCAGTCACCAGGAGGATATAACTACTCTTAGTCTCCCTGTCAATTCTTCCTGCAACCCGGAGTAATCCGTCTACAGGACCTAGAGAGAACACGCTGGAGACGATGGGATCGCTTGCCAACGAGTACTCGATGTAGCCGTTGCGACCTTCGTCCTTGTCGACTGCCTTGACAGCCATGATGACGGTGTTCACAGGGATGTTTTCAGCTACGGTGGTCTCGTTGGGTGTGATGAAATAGGGGGACATGTCGTTCACGTCCTTTAGCACGATTGTCACCTTGAAGAGAAAAACGATATTGTAAATATAAAGAAATACATTTAAGATACTTGATAAAAGTATTTACAGAGTTACAAATTTCTATTTAGTTCAGTGTTCATAGTTAATTTATGAGTAGCTGTTAATCGTTTGGCAACTAAACAATTGTAAAACAATGTAATATAACAATAAATAAAAATCTGTTGTGGCCAGCACAAGACCTCTCGCCATTTCCATTTTATGTTATATAAGTAATGTATTGCACATCGCTATCGAACTGTCGTTTTGTAACAAAAAAATTACAGAACTTTACCCAAATATTGTTTTTTATTGTATTTAACAGGTCTTCTGCCCACATACAATTTTAATTATATCTATTTTTCATTGTATGAGGAAGTTCCTAAGTGTCAGAGAGTCTTCCAATTCATTAACAAGATTGGCGGTATTTCTAATGGATATATGCAGGTTACCTATAATATTAAATATTTAATTAATAAAACCATAAGAAAGGTTAAATGTACTTCCCAGAAAAAGCTTTCAGAATGTAACTTAAACTTTTGATTTTTGACACTGACATCTGTCATTTAATTATGTTATAAACATTTGAAAAATTTGAATTTGTCAACAATAATATTTAGAAGAATTTTTTTAAAAACTAACTACTTCCGGTTGTTCAATTGTTACAAAAACCTTTTCAGCTCTTCCCAGGAATGTCAGATTGAGGAATTCATAGTTAAACAGGTCTTAAGTCTTATAGTTTTTGAGGAATCATCTCTCCAACATCCAGCCATACACACACACACACACACACACACACACACACACACACACACACACACACACACACACACATAACACATCCTCACACAAAAATCATTGTAAAAACGTTAAAATCGGATTCTAGTCACTTTGAAACGTGCTTATTCATTAAAATCTGGATATGTGATTTTTAACATGATTCCAATATCTCTCTTAGCGAGAGGTAAAACAATCTGATGTGACCAGCACAACACCTCCCGCCATTTAACTTTTATTAATTTAATAATACCTACATTTCTACTGATGCTCGAAACTGTATTACGTTCCTCTGCATTCGCATAATATAACTACTATTTTCTTTTTAAAACGTTATCATTTGAAATGAGTTTTTTAACAGTGACATTTATCTGTCATTTACATATATTTGAAATCTGAATTGTGTAACTAAGAAATTGTTTATTTTTAAAACACAGAGATTTATATTTATTTAAAAATTTTTCTAAAAAAGTATGAATGCATACCTGTAGAAAATTTACTAATTTTTAATTTTTGTAATAACATAAATCGTGCAAAAATTTAATTGATGTTTGCAGAATTTGCAAAACGATAAAATGCTCGATAAACTTTGCACAACATATTGACACATTCCGCATAGCATAGCACGTTTAATTGTTGTATCCAGGGATTTATATTTTTGTCACAGAAAACTTGCTTTTGTGGAACAATTTATATTTTTACCGAAAGTTGAATATTTTATCATGCATTTAATAATTTATTCTGCAACTGCTTTAATCAAATAAGTATACCAAGCGTTGAAGATTATAACCTTGCGTTTAATTTGTACCCTTTCAGATTCACTAATTTATTTTCTGCACTTGTGACAAAAATAAATATTTCTTAGTTATAGCATTAAAAGTGACAAACGCAGAGGAAAAATTTTTGGTTGCATCTAACTTCAGAAGATAGAAACTTCAGGAAAAAAATCTGTTGTGGCCAGCACAAGACCTCTCGCCATTTCCATATTAGGCTATATAAGTATTGTATTGCACTTCGCTTTCGAACAAAATATTACAGAACTTTACCCAAATATTGTTTTTTATTGTATTTAACATGTCTTCTGCACACATACAATTCTAATTATATCTATTTTATGAGGAAGTTTCTAAATGTCACAGATTCTTCCAATTCATTAACCAGATTGGCGGTATTTCTGATGAATATATGCATTTTACCTGAATTTTACCTATAATTTAATAATATATAATATTTAATTAAGAAAACAATAAGAAAGATTAAATATACTTCCCAGAAAAAGCTATCAGAATGTCACTAAAACTATTGATTTTTGACACTGACATGTGTCATTTACAAACTATGTTATAAACTGGAATTTGTCAACTGGTTTCCTTAGTGCCTTAGCCTCTGCGATTAGATTACTCTATAAATTATAGTGTCTTTATCTCTAAATCTATACAAGATATAATAAAAATTTTAAGTGTATTAGATGGATAATTTTATGTTCTTCAATATTTAATAAAAAAAACTCCCAAAAAATTATATTTAGAAGAATTTTTCTAAGAAACCACTACTTCCGGTTGTTCAATTGTTACCAGAACCTTTTCAGCTCTTCCCAGGAATGTCAGATTGAGGAAACTGCAGTTAAATATTTTTTAAGTTTTTGAGGAATCGTGTCTACAACATCCAGACATACACACACACATACACATATCCACATACACACACAGACATAATTTTAAAAATGTTATAATCGGATTCTAGGGACCTTCAATCGTGCTTATTCAATAAAATCTGGATATGCGAATTTTAGCATGAATCCAATACCTCTTTTAGCGAGAGGTAAAAAATGACACAATTTCAATGGTCGATTCTACATAACAAATGAATAAAAAAATAATCATATAAACATTTGTTTGGTAAAAGAGGCAATGTATTTTTTTTTTTTTCGTAAATGATAAATTATATTATTTTTATTTAATGTCAACCGTATTTTCTGTGCGTTCAAACAAAACGTTATGACAAATTTGCATACATTATACATTATGCTTTTTGTAAGTTAATGCTATACGAGTATACTCAACTTTTTCTAACACAATTTTATGTAAAAATATTAAATTATATAATTTTGCCACTTAGATCCTGTTGATATTACAATTATTGGATCAAGATTAAAATTTCTCTTTTTAGTGCATCATTGCTAATTTTCAATATTTTATATGAAAAATTTCTCAGTTATAACCATAATCGTTTCCGATATGCGTGGTTCACATGAGAACTTTGCATGTTTGTTTTATAAGCTCGAGGCGCAATGGGTTGACAGTTTAGGCTGGTTTAGGCCAATATTTAGCTGTGCTCATCAACATTTCACACAGTTTATGGTGTCCGGCTTGTCAATGGCGTCCGCTCGGCATCGTTAAAAACAATGTATTCACGATAGAGCGTTTATTAATTGGCACTTGGCCGCAGAGCTTGTTTATGGCGCTGGTGTTCTCTTCTGGGGATTTCTATCATCTCCCGTCTCGCTCTGTGTTCTCGCGCCGCTTTTCTCCTGTCATATTTATCATTTCGTTACACCTTCATTGTAATTTACACCCACGTATACAATATCTACTAGATATATCCACTATTACGGTTCATGGACGGTCGTTATCTGCCCTCTTCTTTCACCAGCGTACAACATATTTGTTTTTAGCCAAAACCCATAATTCGGTAATCTACCACCTTCTTTTTTATCGAATTTACTACTAATTTGAATTATAAATTTGAAATTTTAGGAGGTTTTTCTTTTTACCCTCTCTAAGAGCCGGTTTTTCAATCTTTGGTTAAAATTTGAACTTCTGGTTAAGTAAGCAATATTGCATCGTTTTGTTGACATCAATGATAAATCTATCATTTGACAGTTCATTTCGTTTCAATTTTGTTTATTTAACTCTTACTTAAAATTTTAACCAGATATTAAAAAACCGGCCCTAAGAGAGCTATTGGATTCATGTTAAAAATCGTATATCTAGATTTTAGCACTTTTTAATGTCCATACAATCTGATTTTAACATTTTTACGATGATGTATGTATGTATGTATGTATGTATGTATGTATGTATGTGTGTGTGTGTGTGTATGTATGTGTGTGTGTGTATGTGTGTGTGTAGTGTGGGTGTGGATGTTGTAAGGACGATTCCTCAAAAACTATAAGACTTACGAACTGTTTAACAACTATGAATTCCTTAATCTGACATTCACGGGAAGAGCTGAAAAGTTTTTGGTAACAATTAGACAACCGGAAGTAGTAGTTTCTTAAAAAAATCTTCTAATATTTTTTGAAAATTTCTATTATCACTAATATTGAAAAACATAAAATTGTACATTTGATACATTTAAAAAATATATTATATGTTCTATAAATTTAGAGATAAAGACACTATAATATATATAATGTATAATTATTTCGTTTAATGTTATTTCGTTAATTTTTACGTTACTGTCGTCATGTCATTCAGTGTCGTTGTCGTAGTAAGATGGGAAATGACCAACATGCGATCCGACACCGACAGCCGACCTCCGACAACTCCTATCGACAAATTTCAAGCTTAGTGCGCACGCGTACGACATCCGACACCGACAAACGACTTATAGCCGAGACAGACGACAAAAATTAATGACCATTAATGGTTAGTTACAGTACGCGTACCTTAAGGTAATACTGTTGACAGATGTCAAAATTGCGTCTATTAACAAACCAGAAAATATTTACTGTAGTAAGTACGTGTTACTTATTGTTTTGTACTATACAAGTAAAATACAACAAATAGTATGTTCTTACTACATTCAATATTTTTTAGTTTGTTAATAGACGCAATTTTGACATCTGTCAACAGTGTCACCTTAAGGTACGCATACTATAACTAACCGTTAATGATCATTAATTTTTGTCGTCTGTCTCGACTATTGGGGCTGGTGTAGGATGAATTTAATTTACGAAATTACAAATTTAGATTTGAAATATAACTATATTTTATACATCCAAATGTACATTTCAAATTCGACCAATCACAAGAGAGAACTATTAAGTAAAAAATAACTTTGCTTCATCCGTCAGCTGTCTTTTCTGTTTGTGAGTTGCTGACATTTTGAAGATGGATGCACAGGAACAAATTGATATTTTGTTTTTCGTTAAGAAGCAGTATTCGAGAACATCGAAATATGTACGACAAAGCAAATGATTTGTATAAAAATAAAAACGTTTGTGCAATTTCAATGCAACGAGGGAAAGCAAGGAATTAAATTCATGCATACTCATATGAGCATATTCGAAGAATTGTTCATAATCTTGTTATTTCACTTTCAGAAACAAATTATGATACCTTGATACTGCCCGTTAACAAATCAATGTGTTCATAAGCCTAACCACTGCTTAACTAGCAGATCATATCTGTTTTTATCTCTCGCTAAGAGAGGTATTGGATTCATACTAAAAATCGCATATCCAGATTTTAGTGAATAAGCACGTTTTAAGGTCCCTAGAATCCGATTTTAACATTTTTACTGATGTGTGTGTGTGTCTATAAGACTAAAAACTATTTAGCTGGGTTATAACATTTTTACGACGATATTATTAAAAAAGCATCTTGTCCATTAAGGTATAACAAATTTATGGCTATGAATATAAAATTGTAACCTAAAATTTGAACTGATAACTGGTGAAACGTCAAATGACAAGCAGTGACAAGTTACGAGATAGATACTGATTGGTCAGATCCAGAATTTCAAAATCATAAACCAGAGGGAAAATTGTAAATTTTAAATCAAAATTTCTAAATATAAATTTATAAATTAAATTCATCATAAACCACCCCTTATTGTAGAACTGGCCTAAGAGAAATTCCCAGTATAATGTACATATAATACTCGCAAAAAAGTATGTTCTTTTAATGTTGTTTTGATATTTGTTACTTATGCAAATTACCTCCATTTTAATTTAGAGAAAAAATATAATTATAAATCTCAGCAATCATGATGGTCTTATAAAAAATTAAGCAATACTACATCATTTATACGGAGCAATAAATTTATTTCACTTGGCTATAAATATTAAATAGTTGTACAAAGAATAAAACAAAAGATGAAAATGTAATGAATGGTCCTAATTAACAGTTCCAATTCGAATTAATACCATCTACAATACTTATTAATTGACAATTGAATACAATACTTTTAATTAGACGAACCATTCTGATAAAAAATCTAACAGTTCTAGAAAATCTTTAATTTAGAATTAATGATTATAAACTCAGGAAATCTTTCAGGAGTTCATCATCTGCTTTGAGACTCTGAAAGGGCTTAATTGAAGACGTGTTAGGACACGCACACACCTGATGTTTACGTACAGCCGCACAAATAGTAATCAGTGAACAAACACTCGGATACTGACTAAATAAACAGAGAACTAGAATTCGACACCTTGATGTACATGGCCTCTAGAAACGTCTGCTTCAAATAAGGAAAGAAAAAATCATTTTATTAATTTGTTTATTCGGGCTTGACATGTGTTAGTTCACTCGACGAGAAAAAATAAAAATAAGAGTTATGTAAATAAACGTTGTGCTGGTTTTTGATCGGTGACAAAAATATAGCTCGCAAAAAAGAGAACATAAGCATAGGTACTTGATTATTATTAAAATTAAAATATGTGGGTTTAAAAAAAAAATATCACTGAGGACGAGTGGTTCAAAAACAACTAAAACATTTTTGTCAATAAAATCCATATCAACCTGCAGGTTTAGTATTTATTTTGCAGTTTTTGGTAATGATGATTAATTTTTACTGTACAATGCGTTCATTAGACGGTATTCATAACAAATTGTTGTGAAGAAAACCAAAATATGTTTCTTTACTAGTATTTAGGAAAACTTTGTTTCGCTTTTTACCCCTCGCTAAGAGAGGTATTGGATTCATACTACAAATCACATATTCAGATTTTAGTGAATAAGCACGATTTAAGGTCCCTACAAACCGATTTTAACATTTTTATTATGATGTCTGTGTGTTTGTGTGGGTGTGTGTATGTATGCGTTTATGTGTGTATATATGTGTGTATGTGTGGATGTTGGAGGGACGATTACTCAAAAATTGTAAGTCTTAAGACCAGTTTCACTATGAATTCCTCAATCTGACATTTATGGGAAGAGCTGAAAAGGTTTTGGTAACAATTAAACAACCGGAAGAAGTAGTTTATTAAAAAAAATATTCTAAATATTATTTTTTGAAAATTTGTGTAATTAGTAATATTGAAGATCATAACATCAATACATCTGATACATTTCAAATTTTTATTATATATTGTATGAAGTCAGAGATAAAGACACTATAATATATAGAATAATTGGATGTTACAAATCGTGCAGGCTAAATTACGCGCAAAACATTATTTGTTGAATAACTTTATTTTCCTTTCCTAAACCCCTCAACAGCGTATGGGTTCACATACGCAAACATCCATGCCTTAGTGGGATTTGAACCTAGGACCCCCACGAATTCATGACTAAGAAGCATTGCTCTATATGAGCTAAACACTGTTTTTAAACTATAGGCAGTATTTTAAAAGTTTGGTGCTGAAATCAACGCCTGAGTGGCTGTTCCGCAGACGGTTTTAGTTGGTTGAACGAAAGTTGAAATTGAAATTTCATTGGGAACAGCAACTCACAAGCGTTGATTTTAGGGCCAAACTTTTAAAACATGTCTATAGTTTAAAAACAGACTATACAAGATTATTTATTAGATCCATTTTAATTTTAATAATGACCCCTTTAAAAACAGCTCAAGAATAAAAGTTCTGAAAAATTTTGAGTCCATCTCTGTGTATTTTTTGTACATGTAAGAAAGAAGCAAGAAAAATATTTACACAGTATAATTTTTAGTGAAATTTAAATTCAATAGAGCGTCATTAGGAAACATACTTCGGCTTCTGATTAACATTCGGTTGAGCGGTGCTACACGTTAAATAAATATTCTTAAGATTAATGCGAGGTGTCTTCAAAAATTACATTTCATGTTTAGTCTGCGCTTTAGTACACCTCGTAATCGCTTCCTTAATAGTTAGACAAAATTTGAATATTTCTGAGTATGAATATGAATTAGATACATAGAAAGACATTAAAATATTATTTTTATTAATTACATGGAACTCGCTACATACGACCTGCATACTGATCTCGCGTCTATAATAAAATCGGTAAATAAAAAGAATACATTATTTCATTATATTATCAGCTATAATATCCCGAGGACATTGATAATTACGAAATTATTTTATGACAGTTACAAAAAGCGCGTTGCTTGGTTGGTGTTGTTACCTAAAAGCAACGTGGGGTTGTGATAAAATTATATTTATTAATATCGAGGGGTATTCGGTGAGAATTTTTTTTGCAATTTTAATTAAATTTATGAAGAATTTGTATTTAGCAGAATTTTTATAATTATAAAATCACGCAATAGATGTCAGTAGTAGCTATTGAATATAGTTCAGCGTGAAGTGTGTAACGATAATAAGATTGACATTGACACTACGAGATGGCGAGACACATTTCAGTTTTATTATACAAACGTTTAATAGTAAAATAAAAGAATGCTATTTTCTAATTATAATAGGATGTTTTAGTGTGAATGTGAGTGTGTATTTTATTAATTGAAGTGTTATTTTCACTATCATATCGTCAAAACGTCATTTTCAAATTAAAACAATTAATCTTTAATTATTTGACTAAAAGTGTTTTTTACTTAATGGCATAAGTGATAATTGTCTTAGGATAATTATCCTAAGATAATTATCAGTGTAAGTTTGTTTTGATTGGTTACTTTCGAACACGTGATCAGAAGTACAGGGATTCAATTGGATAATTTTTTAACCAACCAACCATACAACAAGAAGTGAGAAAATAATCGAATATACAGTTGACAGGACGAGATGTATTTTCAGGTAACATATCGAGTCCGCAAACTGTATTCAGATAATTTTCGAAGTTTGAGTTGTAAATGTTAAGACTATAAGTACCACGAATCAACCAACTATTTTTTACGAAATGTCAAAAAAATACTTGTTTATTTATCCGTGGATGATTACATATGATTCATTTGTTTGCGATCGAAATACGCAAATATCCGATGTTATACAGTGTAACTAAGAAAAATTGAGCTATCTGATTGGTCTATTTTCCAATGAGTTGTATGTTGTATAATCAATAATATTAAACGATATAATTTTTAACAAAAATGTTAAATGTTTTTATGAGATCAGCCATTCAACTTTTGCTTGACTTTTGATCTTAATTATTCTACTTATTTTAGGTATTTTGAATATATTAAAACAATATTTTGAAATAAATACTATAAATATGAAATTAATCTTCTTACCTGTACTGTGGATGAAAGACGTTGTTGGATAACTGGTGCTTGATCAGTTGCTGTCACCACCAAGTTGTACAAACTTTGTGTTTCTCTGTCTAACATACGACTCGTCCTGATAGAGCCATTTGGAGCGATTTCGAAATCGCCCTTTTCATTGCCTGATGTTATGCTGTATACGATTTTGCCGTTGTCTCCTGTAACAAACAAAAATAATTCGAAATAAGTACCAAACTCTAAATTTAATTACAAAAGAAGGTACTGAATTTTTAAAATTTAATGGAGTCCTGAACCATTATAACAAAGTGGAATATGAGTAACTTATATTAAAACTGTATGATAGGGACTAACAAAATTTTAAAAAAACTTTTATTAGTTTTCAAAATATCCAAATTTTTATTGTCCTTAATGTCACACCTATATTATTCCAAATTCTACTTGTAGAAAACTATTTATTTTTAAATAAAGAAGAAGAAAAAATACTAGTATTAAGAAACGTATATATTAATGAAATTTACAAATATTTCTAAGTCAATCTCTACTCTTTTTACGGAACATAAAATTATTTAAAATAATTGTAGTTGATTTTTATACCATACTTTGGCATGACAAAGATTACATTTAATTTTATATCGATCGAATATCGATCCTGTCACTTGTCAGTTTTCTCTGCGTTAAGTATTTGTGACTTGTGCTACAGTATTACTTGTGTGTTTCAATTTTTAATAAGTAGGAATAATAATGCCAAAGCAATCTCAGAAGCTAACCATGATGTAAAATATTTCGAACGGGAATTGGTCAATGGTAGTCCATTGTTTCGTTGAAAGCCGTTCGAACGGAATTTTTTTTCAAATATTTCTTTGTTATCAAACTTTATTTAAATTATGTATTTTTGGAATAAAAAATGATGACATTTGACATCTATGTACCTACATAATTACTAGCTGTCATTCTGTCACAGGTCCTCATATCTGCTTGTCAAGAAAGACCAACAAAGTCACATGACTTCTCTCGTCTTATAAATTAGTATCCCATGTAAACATAATAGTATATGACGTCATTACTTTAGTTATATTAGATGATGACGTAAGTCTTCTGTCTAATCATTTCTACCATAATTTCAAGCCTTAACAAACGCAGAAACAACGAAAGTAAACCAAATAATACTTGTTTGAATTAATGATGTTACGCCCGATAAAAACAAATACCTTACCTATATACTTATAAGTGTTGAAATAGATCAATTTATGTTGTTCCAATTATTATTAGCGAACTCATTGTTTGAGAACCAAAATAAGCCTAACATTTACGTTATAAATATTAAAAAATTATTACGGCTTAATGAATTAAAGTAAGATTGTCTAGAACTACGCATTGCTCTCATTTTAGATAAAGTTTCATATAAATAATTTTTAAAAAATTGTGGAGGACCTTATTCCCATAGTGAAATTTAAATTCAATGCAAACCTATGTATACGTCATCAAAAATCTTTCCCTGTTTTGTGATTATATACAAAGTGTTCTACAACTTCGGGCATATAGTATACTGACCAAAATGAGGAAAAAAGCTTAATCAGCATAGGTCTAATCTTCAACTGTTTTCAAAAAAGAGAGATTTTGTACAAGAATCGAAGAAAAACTGGTATAGTGATCGAACAAAAATTTGTCAACGCCAGTAAAAAGACTATAAAAAATAAAATAAAATTTTATATGAAACATTTTTTTTCCAATATCTAATAGTTAAGAAGTTATTTGTTATTAAATATTGGTCAAGGTAGCCACAACATTTTACTTAATACAATTATTTAATTTCTTTTGAAAAACGTTGACTTTTTCAAGTAAACAAAAGTCGTAACTCATAGTTTTCGAGATAGCAAAGGTAAACCTCATAAAATCTCATTTTTCAATTCCTTTATCTCGGAAACTATTAACCCATGTAGATGAAGCTATTTTAATTCATTTGGTCAGTTCTATATGCCCTTAAAGTTTTGCCCCTAAGTTCAAAAACATCCTTAATGAGAAAAGTAAAATACTTTTAACGATTTTAGGTTATTTTAGAAGTGGAAATTTTAAACGTTCGGAATGAGGCTACATTTGACCCATGACTATTAAATCCTCATAAATAAATAATAATATTCAAAAATGACGGGGCACTGTGTCAAATTAATGTCAAAGTGTGCTTTTGACATTTAGAACGGAACGAGGTATTGGCCATTCGCACCCCGGCGAGAATAGTGACACAAGTCAAAAAAAAAGATGGAGTTAATGTCGTTTCGTTTCGAACTAATGTAAATAACTTTATATTTGAGAAATCTTCTTTAATTTAAGTTTTACGCAAAACTATTTTTCGGACTTGTGTCACTCTTCTCGCCGGGGTGCGGGCCATAATATAGATAAAAAAAATTTATAAAAAAAAATTGTACTTAGAGCGTTTGGAAATTCCATTCTTCATTAACTAACGTAGAGTTGTATAAAAGTTTATAAGTTTTAGCCTATTTTAGGTATTGTAAATACATTTTTTTTTTTGTGAAATGTATAATAGGTAGTATATATAGTAATGGGTAAAAGACGTAATGATATATGTATTTTTGTGAAAGTAAAAAGTTGTTAAGAGTTAATAAATCAAAACGTGTGGTTTGCTGCTTTAATTTCCACTTGGGAACACTTGTTGAAAACTCGGAATGAACCTCGGTCCGCTGTAAAACACTCTGCGTCGAGAATAACAATAAACAACACTTTTTATCGCCTTCCCAAGTGACCAATTCGAATTGCACTACTTCTACTTTTTCTAAATTTATTAGCATTTTAAATTCTTTTAAAACTTCATAAACTTCCAACTAATACGTTTCTTCTCTTTTCAAAAAACTTTCTTTTCAAAAAATCATTCCAGGGAGGAAGAATTCTCTTTTAGTTATTTACAGTAAATGTTTGTGTGGTTTTTGTGCATTTTTGCAATGTAATAAGAAATCAAAATAACCATTAAATGTAAAATATGAAATGTGTTAGGTTAACATTAAAAATTAATAGTAAGTAGTCGGACGGGTGTAAAAAGTCGCCATTCGCTTCTGAGAAATGTTCAGAGACAATGTGGCATACGCGAAGGTATTGCTAAATGACACCACGAGCGTACCACCACTTTTTCTTTAGGGGGACAATGACCTTTCAAATAAATAAATAAATAAATAAATAAATAAAATATCAGCACCAATTTTGCATAGCTGTTCAATATACAGGTCTCAAAAGTGACGTCCGTGCTTTGGGGATTTGATTCAAGGGGCTAAATAAAGTGGAAAATTTTCTGGTTGCGCTTCATTGTAAAGTTATTATTATAAATAATTTTTCTCTCTTTCGGATTTAGAATGCGCTTATTGATGTTAGATTAGGTGATGGTGACATTTTGTTATTTGGGATTGGTATAACTGCATTTACTTCATTTAATTTCATTTTCATTTAATTTACATTACATTTTAATTTAGTTTTCATTAAAAAAGTAGGGCGTTCACAAAAATTCACCAAGTAATTTTATAAGTGTACACTGAAATGGTTCTCCGCACATTATCTCTGGTTTTTATTGTAACTAAATTAATTAGCTTTATCAATTCGTCGTTTTGTTCTTCATGCATGCGTAGTTGAAAAGTTAAAAGAAAAGCCGGTAAACTTCGAAATGTATTGAATAATGAAAATGTAATTAAAATGAATAACGTGCTTGCATGAACGTTTCCAGTGATTTTCATTATTTTATTTTTTAGAATAAAAATGTAATGGAAATGAAATTAAAATTAATGTTGCATGAATCTACCTTAAATACACAAAATGGATATTGTCAACTATTTTTCTAAAATTGTAATGCGCATTAAAGCTGAAACATATAAACAATATAAAATTCTTATGGAATACGATACAAGTGAACGTGGCTCGTGTTCGAATTTCCCTATACTGCCAAGACAAAAAAATTACACACACATCATAGTAAAAATGTTAAAATCGGATTCTAGTGACCTTAAATAGTGCTGATTCACTGAAATCTGGATATGCGATATTTAGCATGAATTCAATACCTCTCTTAGCGAAAGGTAAAAAGATATACGGGCCTATTCCGTAATTCAATCAATTTTTAACAAATTGAACCAATCAGGTGTGCTGCTGTGCTGATATATTAACAAGATTGAATTTTTAGTTGACACACAAATACCTATTGGATAAAAATTTTAACCAGTTGTTAAAAATTAACCACTTTGTTACAGAATAAGCTACATACAGATGATGTGTAAAATTTAAAATATCTTATAATATATATAATAAACTTTTTAATAAAAACATGTAATTGAAAGTTATATTTTATTGTACAAGTTTTGTTTATTGGAAATTGATTGATTTTGGTTGCTGATAGACATTGGTAACTGTGGCTAGTGTCCTCGTATTAGATATCACCTTGGTAGGTCCTACTATTCTATTTATGTGAGTAGCAATTTTTTACATTAATGGTCAATATTTTAAAAAATAAATAAGGAGGCTACGTGAAGTTAGTGTTAGAGTAGTTTAAATTCAGTTAGGTTAAATGAATAAACAATATAAATATTGATAAATAAATTACTTTTTGAAACAAATGAAAATTCTGTTACTTTTTAACTCTCGCTAAGAGAGGTATTGGAATCATGCTAAAAATCACATATCCAGATTTTAATGAATAAGCACGTTTCAAGGTCACTACAATCCGATTTTAACATTTTTACAATGATGTATGTGTGTGTGTGTTGTGTGTGTGTATGGCTGGATGTTGGATGGACGATTCCTCAAAAACTATAAGACATAAGACCTGTTTAACTATGAATTCCTCAATCTGACATTCCTGGGAAGAGCTGAAAAGGTTTTGGTAACAACTGAACAACCGGAAGTAGTAGTTTTTAAAAGAAATTCTTCCAAATATTAATTTTTGATAGTTTTTGATATTACTAATTTTGAAGAACAGAATTCTACACCTTATATATTTAAAGTTTTTATTATATCTTCTATAAATTTGGAGATAAAGACGCTATAATATATAGAATATCGGGATATAACAAGTCGAGTAGGCGAAATACACTAAGGAAACCAGTTGACAAATTCAAATGTTTATAACATAATTTGTAAATGACAGATTTCAGTGTCAAAAATCAACAGTTTTAATGACATTTTGATAGCTTTTTCTGGGAAGTACATTTAATCTTTCTTATTATTTTATTAATTAAATATTTGTAAAATGCATATTTCCATCAGTAATACCGCCAATCTGGTTAATGAATTGGAAGAATCTGTGACATTTAGAAACTTCCTCATACAATGAAAAATAGATAGAATTATATGTGAAGAAGAAGACATGTTAAATACAATAAAAAACAATATTTGGGTAAAGTCTGTAATATTTTGATTTTGTTATAAAACGACGGTTCGATAGCAAAGTGCAATACAATACTTATACAGCCTAATATGGAAATGGCGAGAGGTCTTGTGCTGGCCACAACAGATTTTTTTTTTATCAAATCTCGTATGTTAGGGCAGTGTAGTAACTTTTGTGGAATAAATAATTTAAAAAATTGATGTAAATCGTTTCTGAATTTGAATTAAAAAGTGGCAATTCTAATTACAAAAATAAATAAGAGCCATAGCAACTTAAATATATAAATTCTATTTATACTGGATTCTTGTAATACGTATATATATTACATTTAATATATAAAATATATTATTTCCTTAGGCATTAATCGTTTAATTATACAGATATATATTTTCCTGTTTTGTAGAGTTAAAATAAAGTAAAAATAACACTTTATGGAACGTCTTGCAGTCATTTGTAACAACCCAACTAGAATTTAGTGAAATATATCACATAATTTACTTGTCACTTAGCTAATTTCACTAACAGTTCGCAGAAGATCAGGTGTTCGATGCCATTTGTTTGCATTAAGCAGGAATTTCTTATTGATCTCTGAGATGACACTGAAATTGACGTAAGCAATAAATAATGTAATTTTATAAGTAATAAGCAAAACTGGAGGATTTATGGAAGAAATATGTGGTGTTATTATGAGAGTGCTGTGCAAAGAACATGTTTTTCTCAAGTTATAAAAGGATATTCTTGGCATTTCTTAAACTAATTTAAGAAATTAGAGACGGTTATATTATTACAAAATTATTGCTGTGAACTCCATATATTAAAAAGTCCTTTTTGACCATGACACGAAGTTCGAAGGTGGTCTCTGATGAAAATACAGAGTATATACGAATTTTATTAGTAAATGAAATTTTCAATAAAACATCGGTTTTTTTATTATTTAGTATCATCTGAAATCATGCATATATATATATATATATATATATATATATATATATATATATATATATATATATATATATATTTGCAATTTCGGCGTTTCTGACAAAATTAAAAAACATAGCTCCGATGAAAGTTTTTTTTTTAATATATAATATATATTATTTAGTAGGTATGTATTTTAATTTGACATTAATATATGTATAGGTACACAGTCAGCTATTTGTGCAACAAGTAAGAAAAATATACTTTAAGTATTGGATTTTGCTGAATAAGCACGATAAAACTGCATAAAAATCTGTTGTGGCCAGCACAAGACTTCTCGCTATTTCCATATTATGTTATATAAGAAGTATTGTATTGCACTTCACTATCGAACCGTCGTTTTCCAACAAAAAAATTACAGAACTTTGCCCAAATATTGTTTTTATTGTATTTAACATGTCTTCTGCACACATACAATTCTAATTATATCTATTTTTCATTGTATGAGGAAATTTCTAAATGTTAGAGATTGTTCCAATTCATTAACAAGATTGGCGGTATTTCTAATGGATATATGCAGGTTATCCATAATTTTAAATATTTAATTAATAAACCATAAGAAAGATTAAATGTACTTCCCAGAAAAAGCTTTCAGAATGTAACTAAAACTTTTGATTTTTAACACTGACATCTGTCATTTACAAATTATGTTATAAACATTTGAATTTGTCAACTAGTTTCCTTAGTGTAGTTTAGCCTACTCGACTTATTACATCGCGATATTCTACATATTATAGCGTCTTTATCTCTAAATTTATAGAAGATATAAAAAAATTTTAAATGTATTAAATGTAGAATTTTATGTTTTTAGAAACTACTATTTCCGGTTGTCCAATTGTTACCAAAACCTTTTCAGCTCTTCCCAGGAATGTCAGACGGAGGAATTCATAGTTAAACAGGTCTAAAGTCATATAGTTTTTGAGGAATCGTCCCTCCAACATACATACATACACACACACACACACATATATACACACACACACACAGACATCATTGTAAAAATGTTAAAATCGGATTCTAATGACCTTGAAACGTGCTTATTCATTAAAATCTGGATATGAGATTTTTAACATGATTCCAATACCTCTTTTAGCGAGAGGTAAAAAAAACAACATCGTAAAACTAATGTTTTTGGTCGTTTTGCGTTGGGGATGTGTGAATGTTAGTACGCCACTGAAATCATATAACCAATAACTCTAGCGCTCGAGTGAAATGGCCATATATGTGACGCCATTACTTGGAAGAATTTCGCTTTGATCAGATGGTCACCCGAACCGCAGTAAGCGTCTATATAGCATTGCCGGAGCATCGGAGTTTTCTATCGCTCGTTAGTAATACCATACAATGCAATGCAGCAGGTATATACATATATACCGCCGCTTATAGACGGCATGGCATGACAACTACCTACATGATACCAGAGGTAATTACACACTCTCGCACTTGATATACAAATCGCGTGGTGGGAGATACTCTTACAACAAAATTGAAATTGAATCTTCAATAATGACGTTCTTCTGTCGCGTACAAGAGTACACTTGACTTGTCATAATCCTATACGTTTTTTAATGTAACCTATACAGGGTAAATGCGTGACATGGATGCTTAACATCGGAACAAGATTTCAAATATTAATAAAAATGAAAATATTGACAAAGGGAAGAATATAAAGTATGTAACAAAAGTTTTAAGAAAAAGTTAGACATCTTCATCAAATAGATTTTTTACCTCTCGCTAAGAGATATCGGATTCATGCTAAAATTCGCATATCCAGATTTTAGTGAAAGAAACCACGAGGACGACCAAGAAGAACGTGGCTGGAAGAAGTAAAGGAGGCAGCGCAAAGAAGAGGTCTAACTTGAGAAGAAACGAAGACAGCAACACAAGATAGGCAGAGTGGAAAGAAATATGGAGAAGACCAACGAACAAGAACTCAACCCCCTCCCCCGCAGGCCGGGGGACCGCCTTACACCCGTGAGGGTAGAAAGATGCAGGATTAAGTAAAGTAAAGTATCCAGATTTTAGTGAATAAACACGATTTAAGGTCCCTAGAATCCGATTATAACATTTTTGTGTGTGTGCGTGTGTGTGGATGTGTGTCTGTGTATATATATATATATATATATATATATATGTGTGTGTGTGTGTGTGTGTGTGTGTGTGTGTGTGTATGTCTGGATGTTGGAGGGACAATTCCTCAAAAACTATCAGACTTAAGACCTGTTTAACTATGAATTCCTCAATCTGACATTCCTGGGAAGAGCTGAAAAGGTTTTGGTAACAATTGGACAACCGGAAGTCGTAGTTTCTTAGAAAAATGATTCTAAATATAATTTTTGTTATTACAAATATTGATAATCACATAAAATGTCAAAAAATGATATTTAACTGCGTTTTTTTCAAGAAAAACTGTTAAGAACTACAAATAAGGGAACTTCCGGTTGATCAATTATAACCAATCTAATCAGCTCTTCATATGGATGTAAAGAAAGAAAGAATTATAATTTTTAAAATTGTAATATCGGCATTATCGTCGGAGAAATTTTTGTCACTCACTCACTCACACACACACACACACACACACACACACACACACACACACACACACACACACACACATACACACACACAAAGAGAGAAAGAGAGAGAATCATACATCATCGCAAAACTAGTAAAATCGTATTCTAGGGACCCTAAAACTTACCACCGATTTTTTTGACAAAAGACAATAACTTTCTTACCTAAAAGTGACGGAAAGTAAAAAACGTTTGTTGATTTTTTAGGTTATGTTAAATTCAAATTTTACTAACGTAAAAAAACTAGTATTTAATATTTGAACTTGGACAATAAATCAAATAAATTTATAGAGAAGTAGGCACAAAAAGAAACTGTTTTGTATTTAAAAATATAACAGTATTTAAACTAGAGATACAAATAATAAAAAAATATTCTTCTAAATTTCTTATATTAATTACTTGTATCCAGTGTCAATGTTCTTTGCAAAAAGTGGTTTAGATTGCAATGGCACTGAAATATGTCGAAAATTACCCAAAGCTTTGATCTCGATAAAGCAGCGGATTAATTAAATAGACCTCCCGTGACTAACAAAGAAGAAATGTGTATTCTTAATTAGTTATGATAAAATGAGCGGTTAAACACGGAAATGCTTTCATTTCGACACCAACAAAAATAAATACATTCATTACAGCCATATGAGACAGCGACAGACAATGTACGAGATACATTTTCAGGAATGTAATCTTTGCTTTTAGCTACACAAAAAGTTGTTATATTATGCGAACAGTCTTTCTACAAATTTGATCATAACAGGGATAAAATAGTTGAAAGAATTTAGAAAGGCACAAAATTCATCACAAAAATATCTGATGTGGTCAGCATATTACCCGCCGTTATTTCAATTTCTATTTTATGTACCTACACTTAATTATTAAGGCTGGCAAATATACAGGGTGCTCAGGATAACATTGGGATCTTGAGAAAGAACTTTTTTGTTTATCAAAAATAATAGATATGGGCCATTAGACAGACAAAAATATTAATTTTGCATTTTTTACTTCAGCAAATAAGTTTCAAGTATAACATAATAATAATAATAAATAAAAAGTATAAAATAATAACACTGATTTTTCTTGTTTGCGCACTTCTTTAGAGCACTTTTTCTAACTTTTCCGAATGGCGATGCTCAATTTTTTTTATCAATATTGGATTTCGAGATATGAACCCAAAGTTACAATTTTTATACAGACGCCATAGTGAAAGGTTACACTACTGAAAAATATGTCATAATTTTATTGGATTTGTAGAACCTTTTCAAATGAACTTTTGGTACGAAATTTGTAAAAAATAGTATGTGTTCGTGTTCGATTTTACATGATATTATATAGAAACTGTTCCACGGTCCTTTTGGTATGGGATTTGTGCAAAATACATCGAATTGACGGAAGGTCTTGTGCTGGCCACAACAGATTTTTTTATTTAATATTTTTAAAGAGCAGGTAAAAACTTGCTGTTTTTTCTTTTGACAAAATTTTTATTAATTAGCTAGAAAAAAAAAATAATAATGATATTTGATTATTTGAATTACCGCCATTTATGACGCCGCACCAATGAATAGTCGTAAAGCCATAGCGTTTGTTTGTACTGGTAATGAAGATCTCCTGTTTGACGTTTCAACAATAATTTGGAGGTTAGTATTTTAGTTTGTCTTTTTGGTATCGATATTTTAAATTACATGTAACTACCTTTGTGTTTATTTGTGCAGTATTAATATATTTGAAAGCCCAGAGGGAGAGAAAATGAACTAATATCAAATTCAAATTAAAACTTTCTCGCACGCCATGCCATCTATATGTTACATTCTTAAAAATGGTTCCCTTCGCCAGTTCAATATAATGACTTCACAGAAAATTTTCTTTCTTAATTTACTAAAAAACAAATAATCTTTTTAAAATAAAATTTATATTTTTATATATATTTTCAACATAACATTACGTATATACAGGGTGTCCCATTTAAGGTACGAATGCATTGGTAATAAAAATTAATTTTTCTCGTTGGGAAAAATATGATATGTTGAGTTGTTACATTCGTTGTCAAAGTTCGTTTTTTACTCGTAATAATCTACTATTGTCAAGTAAAATTCAGAAATTCAATTGTTGCACTTTTTCGTTGTTCGTTGTTTCCATAGCAGCTTTCGATTTACTTTTTTCAATTTAATTTTAGTATAAATAACAATTTTTGTTAATTTTTCTGTTAATTATAAAAATAAATTATTATTGTTTTATATCATTGTAAAGCTAAAAAAAATCTCTATTTAAAAATGCCATAGCTTAATATGACCTCCATATGAGAAATAAAAGTTGCTATCAGTAACTCGTAAATGGTTAGATATAAAAAAAATTTGAGTACTTCTGCAAATTCACCATACAAAAGTGCCTTAAGAAAGTGCAAACCAGAATCTTGTATTATTTCATATAACAAAGTTATAAGCAAAAAAAGAAAATCGCGAAATTTACATTTTCACCTGTATCTAGTGACCTATGCATTTTTTTGCAAATAACAAAACACCATTGAAATAGCCTCCTAATGGGGCAACTTTTGTCTAATTTAACCAACCTCGTAGCTCTTACGGTTCTCGAGATACCAATGCATTCGTACCTTAAATGGGACACCCTGTATAGTGATAGAAATCGGATTTTCAGTACCACGCAAGTAGCCCATTTGTGTTAGGAATCATAAATAAATAAAATTAAATAATATTAATAAAGAAAATGTATCACTATGGTTTATTATCAATTGCTGGGTGTGCCAATTTGATTTTCATAGCATAGTATACAAGTCTAATATGAGAAGTCAGTTTTGGAAAATTTGAGTTGAATTCAAATTCGGTTTGTTAGAATCACAACTAGTTGCTTAGAACCCCATATAAGATATCTTGAAATATTCCACAATCTAAACGAGGGGGCGGTTTAGCAAATACCAACTATATTTTCAGTGTATGAATCATACGACGAAGGTACATACAAATGTTAATAAATGCTAATAATCTTCTGTCATGAGAAAATATTCTATTAAGGTAGATTTAAATAATGTGCAAATCTGGAGATGAGTTAGAATATGAATATTTATGCACATAAACACGATATGCTATAGACCTACAGGCGAATATTGCATTTGATTTGTAAATGAAATTAAATGAATGAGTAATAATCTTGTATTTCTTCAAGAAACAAATCATCTTAGGTTCTAGTTATGCTAGGCACATAGTATAGGTTTGAACTAGTGCTGTGAGGATCCGAGTACCCGGATCTCAAAATATCTGGTTCCTCGGATATCCGATGTTCGGATATTGAAGCGGATATCCGTAAATTTAATTCGGATTTGGATCCGGATCCAGATTTGAGTCCGGATCCCTTTTGGATTTGTATCTGGACTTGGATCTGGATCCGGATTCGATGTTTTGTTTACGGATCCGGATCCGAATTTTAATTCTGGATCCAATTCTATTAACTATTTCAAATAAAAATTTATTCACATGCATCCTCATTTTAAATCAATAATTTTCAAAATAAACCAATGAGATATAACCTTTAATTTTATTAATATTTTTGACAGCTCTCTTAAAATTTGGTTTAGCCTTCTTTATTATAAAGATCTATGACAATTTTGCTAGGCAACGTCTACATAAACATTTCCAACCCAAGAGATTGTCAATAAAGTTAGGAATGACGTATTTTTCAACTTCCAAAAGGTTAGGAATCGGAATATTACTAAAATGATTGTGAATAAAAACTACTTTCCCATCTTAAACGCTTTTCGCATAAATTGCTTCAGATCTTGCTCAAGAGATGCTCTATACTCTAAGCTAGTCTAGCTATAAAATAGTGGAATCCGTATTAAAATCTGTCCAGTAGTTCTGGAGATTACCGCTAACAAATAAACAGACGCCCACCTGGTTCCTTATTTATGTAGTAAAATTGTGATTTTTATGACAATTTCGAAAACGTGCCTTATTAAAAGGTATTGAAAAGCGATTATTCAAATTAAAAGAAATAATAGAAATAATGATTGTATAAGTGCTGTATTTTTATAGGCATAACGCCTATACCCGTATGAAGTATACTTCGTTGTCATTTACAAACCAATAATTTTCGAAATAATAGTTTTATGAGATTCATAAACAATGAAACATCGCATTATAAATAAGTTTAAACCGTCGGCTCGGCATTAGTATTAAAACCTAACTGTAGTTATTTTCAATCGCGCATTCATGCCTACGCATATTAATAAATAAAAATAAACTAGTAAGTAAATAACAAATAATAAGTTCGTAGCGTGTAGTAAAAATAACGAACACCTGTCACAATAAAGGCATTCGATATTTGTATTTGAGGTTATGACACTTGGTAATGCGCAAAGTTCATTACTCCTTTTTCCCTTCGAACGCCGAACACCGTCCGTCCGTCCGCCGCATTCTTGATTGTGTTCTCAATAGATCTTATCCCGTATTTTCTTCTATTTCTCCTCGTGATCTGACAGCACAGCCATTGATAAAACCTCTTAACGAACCCAGTCAAATGTTTTGTAGCTCTTAGCCGAGCTAAACTATGCGCAAAACTTGAATAACGGATATTGGGTGTCAGCAGAGGAATTATCTTACATTGATTCCGAGATAATTAGTTTTATGCACAAACCTAGCTTATAAATTATTCACATAACAATGCACTATATTCTTCATAAATATGAGTCTAATTTATATATTTTAGAAAATTCAAATTTGAGTGAAATCTATTAATAATAAGTATTCTCCTTAACGAAGATTTTGATAATGAATAAATAAATAAATAAGTAAATATATCATTATAACTTACTACCCATTTCTGGGTGTGCCAATATGCTTTTGAATGATTTGAAAATTGGAAATCATTTTCAAATTCAACGATGGCTGGTATTAAATCTAGTCTGCCCGAAACAAAACCAATCTCTTAGCGTACTTAGACATGTAATTCCAATTTTTCCATAAATTATTACTTCAAAAGTGGGAAATAGTATATTGTACAAGAATGGATATGATGCTCATATCCCTTGAGGATCATCCGAATTCCACTCGAGTTGTACAGTATAATTTTTCTACGTCCAAGACAAAAACAACACCAACAATAGATATTTAGGTATTTTTTTAATTAGGTAAATAATATTTTGAGATATAGTACATATTTAAAATAAATAAATGTAAAAACCTTGTATACAAAATTGTATGTACCAACGAATAGGTTTAATTACTTTAATTCGTTTTACCTCTCGCTAAGAGAGGTATTGGAATCATGCTAAAAATCGCAAAACCAGATTTTAGTGGATAAGCACGTTTTAAGGTCCCTATAATCCGATTATAACATTTTTACGATGATGTCCGTGTGTGTTTGTGTATGTGTGTGTGGATGTGTGTGTGGACGTGTGTGTAGATGTGTGTGTAGATGTGTGTGTGGATGTGTGTGTGAATGTTGGAACCACGGTTTCTCAAATACTATAAGACAAAAAATATTTAACTGCAGTTTCCTCAATCTGCCATTCCTGCGAAGAGCTGATTAGATTTTGGTAACAATTGGACAACCGGAAGTAATACTTTCTTTAAAAAATCTTCTAAATATAATTTTTTGGAAATTTTTGTTATTACAAATATTGAAGAACATAAAATTCTCCATCTAATGCACCTAAAAATTTTATTATATCTTGTATAGATTTAGAGATAAAGGCACTCTAATATATAGACTAATTTAATGTAGTAGGTACATCGCAGAGGCTAACATAGTTTGTAAATGACACATGTCAGTGTCAAAAATCAACAGTTTTAGTGACATTCTGAAAGCTTTTTCTGGGAAGTACGTTTAATCTTTCCTATTGTTTTATTAATTAAATATTTAAAATTGTAGATAAAATGCATATTTCCATCAGAAATACAGCCAATCTTGTTAATGACTTTGAAGAATCTCTGACATTTAGGAACTTCCTCATACAATGAAAAATAGATATAATTAGAATTGTATGTGTACAAAAAACATGTTAAATACAATAAAAAACATTATTTTTTTGGGTAAAATTCTGAAATTTTTTGTTATAAAACGACGGTTCGATACCGAAGTGGAATACAATACTTATATAACATAAAATGGAAATGGCGAGAGGTATTGTGCTGGCCACAACAGATTTTTTTTAAATTAAAATTCAGTGCAGCATAAAATTTACTAATTTTGTTGCATTGAAATTAATTCATTTGTTTTTCATAGTCTATAAGGCACCGACTCGGCAAACTTTACGGCCAGTCCGCCTTTAGTAATAAGTTCCAAATCATTAAAACTCAGCATAATATTTTTATCAGCATCTATTCAACACGGTATTTCACTGCTCCATCTCTTACCATCAGCTCTTTGCTGTTTCTGAGTGACTGCAGTTGAAACTAATATCCGACTTGTATTATCCCGATGTTTATATTTTTTGTCTACCTCCCAAATCTCTGTATCTTTCTCTCCATGTTCCATCAGAGTCAAGTTTTGCTATGGCTGTCCGGTCTTCACGCATTAAAAAATTATGAAAAGTCAAACGAACTTGGCGTGTCGAATGCGCGGGCCTCAACGGTCGTGTGAAACGAACCCCGCGCTTCGCTGGGCCAGAGGACTCCTAAAAACTGCCAGGCACTTTGCTGTAGTGCAACACCCTTGCCCAAGAACGCAAAGTAATAGTGCAGTTTGGGAAATCCAAGGCCATGCCAATTAAAATATGTTTTATTCGTTTTCTCGTAAACTTCAAAATGAGATTTAAATAACACCAGAATGGATCATGATTTTGAGGGATTCGAATTTATTGTGACGGCTATTTAATTATGATATACGAGGATTTTATTATTTTCAAATTTTGACGTAGAAGAAAATTACTCCTTTTATGAATGAAGCAGTGTTATTACTAATCCAGAATAATAATTTATACAATTTTGTAAACATGCTTACAGGTTAAGTAAGTATTAAACGCGAACATCATAAATTGATCTTACGTGAATTTGTTAACTATGAAGATATTTATATCATATTATATTTTAAATTTAACAGCTCGATTCTCAAAAAAGTTTGAGCTAAATCCTCATTTTTGGATTAGCGAATTCTACGCTAATAACTGATAGTTTACATCTTAAAATATAGTCTAATCTATTCCTAGTATCTATCTTTTTCGATAATATTTGAAGATTAAATTTTAATAGAATAGAATTCTCTAATTAAAATTGAGGATTAGCTCAAACTTTATTGAGAATCGGGCTGTAAATGAATAGGATGCAAAGTGTCCACCGTGATTTGCCCAACTTTAAGATCTAGAGAACTATAAGATCAACGAAATCGATTATATTAGATAAAAGCTGTTACAATAGAAGCCATTCGAGTGGTTTTTTATTTGTCCGGAAAATATGCATGTCCTAGATATAGGCAAAAATGTAAATTTTGCAGTTCGTATATAATTTAGTTGGAATGGAAAGTAAAAACTTTCTTTATTTGGTTTACTGGCTTTATTGTATATTTCCTTTAACAAAAATGAGACGTTTCGGCCAAGATCCTGGCCATTATCAAACATATAAACAATTTACATGAAAAATAATAATAGAACAGAATTTTGTTACATTTTTACCTCCCGCTACCCTAGGTAAGGGAGGTATAGGGATCGTGCTAAAAATAGCATATAGAGATTTTATATAATAAGCACGTTTTGATGTCCCCAGAATCCGATTTTAACATTTTTACAATGATGTCTGTAGGTATGTATGTGTGTGTGTCTGTGTGTGTGTGTGTGTGTGTGTGGATCTTGTGGACACGGTTACTCAAATACTATCAATCAGAAAAATTTGAAATTTTGTATACCTATTCTATACTAATATGGGAAGTGCTCATTAGTTTTTAGTGTATATCGGATAACCGCAAGTATCATTTATACAAGCTTTTAACAGTTTTTCTTGTAAAAAATTCATTGAATATTATTTTTTAGCAACTTTTACTAATTAAAATGGAATATAATGGTTTAATCTTCAATTCTACGATAATAACATTTAGTAAATAACTCTAAATAACTTTAAATATGAATATATAATATAATTATTTCCATGTGTCGTCTTGCCTATGCGTCAAACAAAATCATAATTTCAATGACAGGTTTGACATATTTAAACAAATGTCACTGACAGGCAGCAATTATATTAAAATTAATAATAAAACCGTTTTAATGAGAATATAATAGTAAAATATTTTATTAAGGTTTGTAAAAATAATATTTTTTCCATCATACATAAATGTTAGATGTACAGAATGATCTGATTTAAATTTGCTAATTGCTATTTTTGCAGCACTATAAATTAATATTAATTTACAACTACACATTTACGAAATGGATTATGTACGGCGAAGAATTTACAAAGATTGCGTTTTCGAGCACCTAGAAGATGATGCTGATTTTTATAAGAATGTACGTGTGTGACGATTTTTCCTTAAAGCCTATTAAAATATGATCCAAAACTTCTCAAATTTGGTATTTAAAACTCATATATAATTTGAAACAACATATTAGACTTTAACCATATATGATAAATCGGATGTAGTACTTAATTTGGAGCTCTAACAAATTTTTGAGGAAAAACAATAAAACAATCCAAAATTTCGTATTACAGACTTTTCTATTTATTGGACAACAAATTAGATTTTATTTACAAACGATTAACCGGAAATGATACTTTACTTAAAGCTCACTGCTATTTTAAACATGGAATTGGCGGGAGGTCATGTGTTGGCCACATCAGATTTTTATAGTCAAGTTTTAAAAAGTGAAAAACTAGAAGTGTAAAAACTTCCTTTACTTAGATTACTGGCTTTATTGTATATTTCTTTTAATAAAAATGCGATATTTCGGCCAAGATCCTGGCCATTAATCCAACTAAAAGAAGTTTTTACTTCCCATTCCAACTACTCCAATTCGGCTTAATAACCTTTCCAAAAAAAGTATATAATTTAGTTTGAAATACAAAGCGTAATATGATCAGAAAATAATTTTGAAAAATATAAACAAATCTCTTTGTAGTATGAGTTATACGAACCCCGTCCCAATTCAGTTGGTCAAATTTAAAATATATGTATCATGACTTTTTAACTAATATAATTTGTAATATTAATTAAATAATTCTTTACTTTTCATTTAATTTTCGCAATTTTAAATAGGTAAAGATTAAGAATTTAACGGTATTACAGTAACAAGTCGATATATTAATTACATATTATTTATGAATATTGAATAACAGCACACAACCTTATGACCTAAATTCGTTTAGTTTTTCTTGAATTATTGGTAAAACTACGCATTATATCATTTTACATTAAAAATAAAGTGTATCAAAAAAGATATCTTGCTATATATGTCATTAGAACGATAAAATATCTGCAAAATTAATAAAAATTAACTGAATAAAATGAAAATAAAGCGGGTGGGCCAACTGATGTGGGTCTTATTTTTTAAATAAACGTCATAATATAATGTATATTATGTTCATTTGTTTTAAAGAGCAAAAATGCAACAATTATTAAATTTATAGAATAAAAATAACGGTTATATCAATGAAACATTATAAAGTATGATATAGAGAGTAAATGCATTTTTATAAAAGAGCAAAGACAATAATTGTAACCATCTGTTCGAAGAGTAAGAAATAAATGGTAAATGACCCATAGTTGGATGTCACCTTTGTCCTGTATTGTACTATAGGCGCAGACATTAATACTATATTATTATTCGCACACCCACTATGTTTCACTATATTTTGCTATGCTGTCCCTATCTACAAACAAGGAAATACAGAATACAACCCTGTAATAAACGGACTCGCACATTTGCCCTTGATGTGCATTATTGTTTTTTATTTTCATTTTCATGCCTAACGTTTTCTTTTAAACTGAACTATACAAACCAAAACTGTGTGTTGTGTCCGATGTCACAATTGGCATTTAAAATTTAAGATTTAGGACGACTTCCTGTAAAAAAAACTTCGCATGGCTTCCAAATAATGTATGTTGGTTTTCATAGTCGCATAAACAAATATCAGCAAAAATTCAATTTAATTTCTTTTGTATACAAGGGCCACTTTTTGGTGAAACTATTGACGTACTACCTCACCTAAAAATGATATATATATATATATATATATATATATATATATCTATAACTTTAAATATTTAATTTATAATAAAATAAGAAATATTTAATATACTTCTTAGAAAAACCCTTCAGAAATATCACTGCATTTTTGACACTGACATTTATCCGCCAATTACAAGCATTTAAATTTTTCAACTGGTTTTTATGAAGTTGTTTGGGCTGTGAGATTCATTACAACAGAATATATTTATATATTTATATTTCTTTATCTGTAAATCTATAAAAAATATAATAAAAAATTTAAATGTATCCTCGTAAACGTTTAAAATCGGATTGCAGGGGTTTTAAAACGTGCTTATTCATTAAAAACTGGATATGCGATTTTTAGCATGAATCCTGTTTAGCTCTCTTAGCGAGAGGTAAAAAAGAATGGCTGGAATACTTTAAAACAAGTATCAAATTACTCTTAATTTTCTGAATGCTACTTATGCAATACATCTACATAGAAAACATCTTTAAAATACCGTTAATTAAAAGATTACCCATTCCTCAAAATTGAGTTCCGGACAAAAACACAAAACGCCGTCCTAAACGTCATTTCTACGAAAAGATTACTTCATCTTAACAAAACCTCATTCGGTTCATTCTCAGAAACAACGAGAACAACACGTTTTCTTTTCCGTGACATATTTTGGCACAGGAATTCGTCAATCGTTCAATGGATTTTAATTACTCTCCCTAATAAAGCTAACTATCCGTCGTTAAGGATTTCGAGAACCTCCCAATTTGCCTCAGAGAAAAACGGAGGCAAATTGCTCGGTTGATTTTTTGTTGTCCAAGAAGAAAATAATTTTGGACTCACCAGAATCTAAGTCGGTGGCGCTGACGGTCACAACTGGTGTTGCTATGGAGACATTTTCGAAGATTTCGTTGCTGTAGGACATGGGGTCGAAGATGGGAGCGTTGTCGTTAAGGTCCAAAACGTTACAGTAGACGGTAAGAGTTGATGATAAGGGTGGGTGTCCAGCGTCTTGGGCTTGGACTACCAAGATATAGTGTTGGACCTGTAACAAAAAAAGATTCATTATTATAATAATAATAAATTTATTTCCATTGACCAGCAGATACAGCCGATATTGGATCGTCAATACATACAAACATATAATACAGTAAATATAAACAAATAAAAAAATACATACATAAAGTCATCTTACTCATTGTCATTGAAATACTCATTTAAATTATAATAACATTTTTGTGTTAAAAATATATTTAAATCTTTTTTAAATTTATTTTCTATTTTTTATTTGATATTTGTGATATAATTTGGTAATTTATTATATATAGAGATGCCTATGTGGTTTGGATTATTATTATGTACTAAAGTTAGTCTACTTCTAGGTTGTATAAACTTTTCCTTTCCTCTGGTATTATAGTTATGTATATTTTTGTGAGCTGGTAGTCTGAATTGATTTTTTCTAATAAATAGGCATATATTGTAGAGATAAATACAAGGAAAAGTTAGCATTTGATTTTCTCTAAATACATCTCTGCAAGAATCTCTATACTTTAAGGAAAATATATTTCTTATTGCTATTTTTTGCAATCTAAATACTCTGATGGTGGAAGAAGCAGCGCCCCAAAAAATTATACCATAACATAATAAAGAGTAAAATTTTGCAAAGTAGAATGTTTTTGTAGTATTTTCATCAGTAAGTGACTTGAGACGTTTAATCAAGAAACATAATGAAGACAACATGTTACACAATTTATCAGTGTGGGGCTCCCAGTTAAGATTTTCATGTACATATAAACCTAATAATTTCGTTTCAGTAACTTGTGGTAGTGACTTACTATTGCAACGTATTAGTAAACTTTCTGATCTATTAGTTGTCGAAAATTGAACCAAAACGGTTTTATCTATATTTAAAGAAAGATCTAATGATGCGAACCATTGCAATAAATTGTTAATTATTTGAGACATTTCAATTTGTGATTCTTTATTACAAGTTAAGAGTAGTGAGATGTCATCTGCATAGGCAACAAAAGTAGTGTTATTTAGAATATTTTTTATATTATTTACATATAAGGAAAATAATATAGGGCCAAGTATAGAGCCCTGAGGGACTCCACATGTTATTGACTGTAATTCTGATTTTTTATTATTAAGATGAACAAATTGTATTAATGAATGTTTACACTTATTTGACATGCTTCTAGATAAATCTGATAGTATTATGATCCTAATATTAATGCCCTGTATGACAAGCACCCCATTGAAGCGCGGGCAGCCACGTGACTTTGACATTTGCTTGTAGGGCCCAACAAGGTACAGCTTGTGTACCTTGATTGTATTGACAAATGAAACTAAATTTTTAAAATATACAAGACGTTCAACATTCATCTGATGGTTTTCCTCAAATTTAACGCGTCAAGAAATCTTTGTATCGTAGATGGCAGCACAAGTCGTATAATTTTTAAAAAAATATTTTAAAAATTAAGTTTGTGTTGGAAAGTAAAACATCATGATATTCATTAATAATAACTAGTTTTACAATTTTTTTCTATAGCAGATTTTAAAGTGTGCTTTGCTCAACTCGAAATAGTTGACTAAGTGACATTTTAACCGCAAGGGTAGATAAAATAATACTTTAACAGCAAGGGTAGATAAAGAACTTTAATTTTTATTTAAATGAAAACACATTATACATTTTGGCGATTCATATTATATATAACTTCAATTGTATAAACATGAATAAAATGAAATTGTTTTCAAACAAATTCTACCATGCTACTGAGATTTTTAAATTGTTCTTAAATAATTTAATTATTTATAATCGGTTTTTCTAATTTTTGCTCTTTAAAATCTGCTATAGAAAAAAATAGAATTTTACACACGACGATAAAATTAAATTATCGACTCGCGAAAAATAATTCACTCGCGAAATCGCTCGTGAATTAAACTTTCCGCTCGTCGATAAAATACAATTTTATCGTCTTTTATAAAAAAATAACTACTATTTATTAATTTTTCCCCCAAATTTATTTGGCAACACAGGCAAGGTACACAAGCTATACTCTTGGCAACCTTGTTGGACCCTACAAGCAAATATCAAAAGTGATGTGGCCGCCCGCGCCTCATTCTGTAAGGAAGTTGTTAAGTCTTAGCATCGTAGCTGAAAATTATAACCAATAAAATAAAATCAAATCAAATGTAAAGCCTGTCGTTTCATGTAGCAATGAGTTCCGTGAAAGATGTAAATCTGTGTATAGAGCCGTGTTGAACAAATTATTTTTTGCCGATTTTAGAATTAATATTAATTTAATGATTATTTTTTAATACCTATTTTGAAAGTTATCGCCGTCAAATTATATTGCGATGCGTTTGTATAGTAGTTGCCATTTAATAGGCAATAAAGTGACATTTTACAGGCTGTTGGCTGTCAAAAAAATCGCACTTTTAATGTCAATCAGCAAAAAAGTGTGTTTTTCGAGTTTTTTAGTTTGACAGTTGTAAAATAATTATTGTTAGAGTGATTAAAATATGGTTTAATTTTGTAAATCCAGGACATATTCACATATATCTTTCTTTAAAGTAAAAAAATACTCGAAAATCATCTATGGTATACTGAAAATTACTTAAAAATTGTTAATATTATTTATGCTCGGTTCCACCAATATCGAATAAATCTTCGAATGGCTTATTCGTTGAATAAGAGAAGAATATCACATCGAAACCATAACACAAATGACAGTATTTATTCTAGCTGTCATATTTTCATTTTTCATTTATTCGATGAATAAGCTATTCGAAGATGTTTTGATGTTGGTGAAACCTGACATTAGCATTTTTTTTTTTCATTTATTACGCACGCACGATACACCCAGTAATGGGTAATGTGCCGTGATGATGTATTTAAATTTATTTATTTTTCACGAGTTGCAATAGTTATTTGTACACCAAGAGATGAAAGTAGTACTTTGCAGACTGGGCCCGAAAATAGCGAGGGCTGCAGTTTGTTGAGGTTTGCAAAGATACCTTCAACTAATTAATAAAAAATTTGTAATTTTTCTCTTAAGAAACAAAACAACAAATTATGTTCGATAAGTCTGCTTCTTTATCTATCGTAGAAAAAGATATTTGCTGTATAATTTTGAACTCATTAGACGCAGCTTTTAATTCTGAACAACTTTTGTCCTTACACTTTTCGCTCTTAAATTAATAGTTACAGACATCGCTAACTGGAAATTTAATTCTATATTTCTTATATTCAGAAAAAAAATATACATCCGGTATACCTTGATTGATTTATTATTATACAACAAAAAACATTATATTATTAGGCTAAAATAAAGAATCCTTGACGCTTAAAATAAGACGTTTTATACATAAATTACACAAGAAATAAAAATGAAAATTGAACCAATTTCATTGCAATATGTTATTAAAATTAAAAAGAACTAAAACTTGCACTTTAGTAACAACTTAAATGACTTCATTGTAATGCTACTAATAAAGTAATACATATCATCTTGAAAATATTCTAGAAACACGTTTTATTCTTGTTGATCTTAAAATTATTTCATTCGAACTACGCCATACATCACGTTCGTTCCAGTTTCTCCACAAAAACGCGACATTCCGTCGTCTGGCGCTTGCGGTCTCCGCAAAAATGAAGCTATATAATTAGAGTAATCATTGCAGTGCCTATTAATAACAAGAGCAAGCATTATTACCGTGTCCAACCGCTTATAAAATATTCATAAAACTCTTGTAATGAGATCCGGATACTAACAGTTAAAACGCGTACGATCGTACGAACCGTGATGGTTGTAAATCAACCACAGAAAAATCCAGAAAAATGAGATGATATAGACAGTATGGTTAGGTTAGCATACAAAAAATAAGAGTACTTCTCTATGATACAACTAGTTCATGGACAATTATATTGACAAGATGATCACAATTTATTGCTTTGCCCCTCGGCTATCTGCTTCGATAAGACGGTTTGACAAATAGTTAATATAAAGAAACTATGGCCAGTCTTCTGTACCCGTCTACAAGATCCAGTGAATGTTAAACTTTTTCTTTCTAACATTCTTTATATAAAATGGTGTTTGTTGTTTGAGAAGCGTTGCACAAAGAGCAAAAACTTGTCGAAAGGACATTTTCTTGCTAACAACGTGATCTGTGACACTTATACATCCGATAGAAGATGGAAAAAGAAGAGCTATTTCAAGGTGTAACTACTGAGACATCTATAAATGATGGGGATCATTTATTCTCAACAAAGAGAAAAATTATTATAACTATCATTCAGGTATAGTTTAGTTTTTCTATTCCTTAAAGAATGTTTTGTATACAATTGATTACGATTAACAAATTTTGGCCGGAAAACTAAAAACTAGAAGACATAATTTTATGAACATTAGTATCGTAGACTTAAACAAATCGCTAGTGTAGCAATCCTACTTTTTTTTTACAAATGTATGTTCCTGAACATACTTAATGTTTTTTTACCTCTCGCTAAGCGAGGTATTGGATTCATGCTAAAATTCGCATATCCAGATTTTAGTAAATAAGCACGATTTAAGGTCCCTAGAATCCGATTATAACATTTTTAAAATGATGTCTGTGTGTGTGTGTGTGTGTGCATGTCTGGATGTTGTAGGGACGATTCCTCAAAAACTATAAGACTTAAGACCTATTTAAAAAGGTTTTGGTAACAATTAAACAACCGGAAGTAGTAGTTTCTTAGAAAAATTCTTCTAAACATAATTTTTGGAAATTTTTATTATTAAATATAGAACAACATAAAATTCTCCATCTAATACACTTAAATTTTTTATTATATCTTGCATAGATTTATAGATAAAGACACTATAATATATAGAGTAATCTAATCGCAGAGGCTAAGGCACTAAGGAAACCAGTTGACAAATTCCAATGTTTATAACATAGTTTGTAAATGACACATGTCAGTGTCAAAAATCAACAGTTTTAGTAACATTCTGATAGCTTCTACTGGGAAGTATATTTAATCTTTCTTATTGTTTTATTAATTAAATATTTGAAATTATAGGTAAAATGCATATATCCATCAGAAATACCGCCAATCTGGTTAATTAATTGGAAGAATCTCTCACATTTAGGAACTTCCTCATACAATGAAAAATAGATATAATTACAATTACATGTGTGCAGAAGACATGTTAAATAAAAAAAAAAAAACAATATTTTGATAAAGTTCTGTAATATTTTTGTTATGAAACGACGGTTCGATAGCGAAGTGGAATGCAATTAACAATACTTATATAACATAAAATGGAAATGGCGAGAGGTATTGTGCTGGCCACAACAGATTTTTTTTTAATATGAAATGTAGAACAATTTAATTCTCTAAATAACCCTCATATATTAAAAATTTAGAATATCTATTTTTATAAGTTATTTAACTTAGGGAAACTTTTGTGAGACTGTCATGAAAGAACCACCTTAAAAATATATTTTATTATATCATGTTAATTAATATTAGTTAATACGATGTTTGTTTTTTGAAATAAGCACGTATTTAATCTATTTTAGCATATCTTTAAATTAAGTTTACTTGTTCACTAAAAGCATAAATTAAAAAATTCATGATCTATGTAAAATAATTCTTTTGCAATCCGCAAAACTGATTTCCCGTGTTAAATCCTCATGTTCGGGTTTTTGATGAACATCCTGTGTGTTTTCGTAATTGTAATTTGCGAATTTCCCATAATGAACTGTCTGCGTGGTTCAAGTTGGCTGGCATCCGTCTTCGAGACCGTACTCAGACATATTTGGCTGGGATAAAAACCAGGCCTTATCTTAGTATTTAAAAACAAGCATTTTGTCCCCTCTGCTAATAGCTCGTTCTTTGTCTGTCTTCATGAACACTCTCACGACGCTCATATGTTTTTATGGTTCGAAATGCCCGCGCTTATTGGTAGCCCGTCGCGGTTTTTGGTTATGGGCGTGTCTTCGACGCTGGAACCCTCTGTGGACGTTGTTTTGTACTAAAGGCTTTTGATTTATCGCCGCAGGAGCAGTGATCGTCTTCCGCGTTTCAACTTTTCATCGCTTCGTTTGTTTTTGGGTTTTTTGATTGTTTATGACTTTGATTGACTGTTTACCTGACTTTGATCCGTTATCGAGGCCTTATACCGCTATGAACAAATCGGATATTAATATTCTGAAGCCTGTCTTGCCATACTGTTCTTCGTTACGTATACCAAATCTATTAGTCATCGCAGGGATAATTCTCATTAGGCACGACTTCGCTATTCCATGTTCTTTCTTCTTTTACGAGTATGGGAAGTAGATATAGCATTTGTACTCGTATAAGATAGACTCAATGGAACAGTGGTACAACTGGCACAAGAAAAATGGTTCTAAACATTTGTTCTCGATGTCGCATTTCGACTATTAATATTTAGGATTTAAATATACTTCACATAAATTCAAATCCGAATAGTCTACTAGTGACATCTCTTGGTTAGTGTAGAAGGCACTTTCGATATAGCAACAAATCAATTTAATATGATGTTTAAGATTAAATGTTAATATTACATATATTTCATAAAATAGAATCCACCAAGCTTTTCTTCAACAATAAATTTGTTATTTTAGATAGTAGGGTGATAAATGAACAACTTCGAACCTAGCATAAACATTAGGCATTAGAAATTTCCAAATTTGGGGTGACTGTGGTGTAAATAGGTACAGCGCGCCGAAGGAAACAATGTCCCTGAATGGGCGTAACCTGAGGTCGCTACACACACTCGTATATTTCTAGGGTGCACTAAGACTAAAAAGTAGTTTTGAGGTTATGCATTGTAAAAAACTGTTAAGTTTTTATAAACAGTATAGCTATATACCGTTTTTCTTTAAAAACTCTGGCCAAACTAATATTGATAAAGACTGTTTTCATAAAACAATTCAAAGGGAACACACGCATCGTCCTAATGTTCATTCATCAACATGTTCAATTCTCACTTCGTTCAGTTTCATAACGTTAAAATCTACAAAACGTTCATCCATGAAACTGGCGCGTATCAAAACGTTTATTTTTCGCGCGCTTCTAAAATTAAACAGTACATCACTGTCTTACCTAAAATCGGGTGTGCGTTTTGGTTATGTATGTTTAAGATTATTTTTATAAAAGTTACACATTTTTCTTTGCAATTTGTTCTTTAGAATATACTGTTTAAATTTGGAAGAGCGCGAGAAATAAACCTTTTGATACGCGCCAACTCCATGGATGAAGTTTTGTAGTTTTGAACGTTATGAAACTCAACGAACATGTTGATGAATAAACATTAAGCCTTTGCATACATAGCCCAATTCAAAAATCACATAATCCAGTCACCGTAAATGATTTTGACAGTGTGTGTACATTCACAATCATAATTTTGTTGTCCTGATTGGATATTGATTTACCGCTACAAATTTACTTCACATTTTTTCCGGGGCAAATGTTTGCATCGTGGAGCTATATCACACTGAACAATGATCACTTGGTTCGCAAATCGATGAAGAAAGCAATTAATTGCACCTGCGCGTCAACTTTAGCAATCGAATGTGTTATTACAGTATTTAAAATAAAGACAATGGAAGTCCAGAATAGTGTTATTGTTTCAAACGCAACATTGTCTGCTACACTCAAACGGATGATGAACATTGATATTTCGAACGCACAATGTGTTGGCCACATCAGATTTTTTAGAATGTATTTATGTTTATGAATATGTAAAACTGTAAGATCTTACGTAAACTGATGAAGGTATAAGTGTACAAATAAATACATTATCTTGAGTTTTATGATATTTAATTTCTTATTTCTTTATTGTAGTGCCCTGTGTATTTATCGTTTTAATGAAATTTCAATCTGCATCAACATAAAGAGTGATACATTACATATTCATAAATACCGGAACATAGTCTCGGTAAGGTCCACGTTTAGCATTTAACTGGTCGTGTTCGTTCATGTAGTCACTAGATAAGCCTTTGTTACAGTCACGTACTGATTATACACAGCGTATATAGTGATAACAACCTTCTACTAAGAATACACACTACTTCATATCATAAATATCATGTCACCACGATTTTTAGTACCTTCTGTTGTAAATGCTGCCGTTTAATTTAGGTAGAATAAACGAAAGAAAATACACTTTTAAGAAACAACAAATAGTTATATAACTTTCGCCATCTTAGAAAACAAAGACGCTTTAGCATGAAGCAAAAACAGAATTACATATGTTGTGGATGCTTATTTAAAAAACTGTAGAAAGAAATCATGTTTTATGTCCTGTTTTTGACTCTGGTATTGAATTACCAACTAATGTTTTACGTACATATGAAGATGTAATATTATATTATTATATATCACTCATTTCGATACTGTCAACAAAAGAAAATGCATAGAAGTGGTATGTAATACTTCAGAGACGGTGGCCCTGAAAGTGAAAGACATTTGAAGGAATGCATCTATTCCCTATATTGAACATCGCGTTGTAAAACGGATTCGATAAAAACATGTTAAATACATATAACTATAAAAGTAAATTTAAACAATTTCATATATTTGTTAAAGAACCCGATAAATGACCAGAGAGATGGTAAAAAAACTTTATAAATGAAAAGAATACGTAAAAGGAAAAAGTACACTAATATAATCCTAGAAGTCAATTTCGTCAACCTAGGACAATTTGAATAACAAATTCTTTATTAACTGTTGTAGAGGTTTAACTATTTAAAATCCATTTATTACGGATGGCCCCAATTAGCAATAAAGTGTGTTTTTACCTGTTTTGATATACGTTTAATGTTATGTTACAAATTGCAAAAAAATGTAGTCACCTTTAAGATTTTATTTCATTTGGTACCTTAATTATTTCAATGGCTTTGTGGCAGTATACGGAATTGAGATAAAAAATTTGAATTTTACTAGAATTAACAAAGTCATTAGAGCTTTAATTCTCTACCATGCCAACTACTAATTCCAACTTTCATAATTTCATTCCATCCTAATATGTACGGAGAAAAATTGATACCCACGAACGATTTTGAAATTCGTTTTTTTAATACATTCGGTTTTTAAAGAAAAGTTCTTTTTTACTTTTTGGAAGTAATGAAAAAAGATAAATATCAGAATATTCTTGAAAAAATAAATATTTTGAACGAACAAGGTAGTTTCTTGCGACACAATACTTCTAACCTAAAATATATACCTATATATAGATTACCCGTTGTAGGTGTGCCAATCTGCTTTGTCACAGATATCGGTAATGATAATTGCATTTCGATATATTGTTTCTACTATTTTCCAAGAAGTATTTAAAAAGATTATTTGTGACATGTACCAATATATCTGCTCCGCTTATGCTATTGGAATAATGAGCAGCACTTAGCAATCCAATTTAAAATTACGAGCATTTAGTTAGTGACACAAGAAGCAGAAAGATAAATAACAACTTAGTGATCTGTAAGGTGAGTCCGAGTCGGGTATGTTAACGTGTAAGAATTATAAAGCTCGTATTTTCAAATTAAGACGGCATAGTTAACTTGCACGTTGTGCACGCGTTCATGCTATTGTTACTTAAGCTAAGTAATATCAAGTTATCTGCAAATAACGCTAATATTATATCCTTCACGTAGATAGAGTTACCTTGTTAATTTGAATTGTTGAACGGATACATTATCCTACTTGCATAACAACAATTTAAATGGGAATTTATCTGTGATGAAATTTAGAACAAAATTGAAGACACAAGGGATGGTATTAATAAAATAAGTAAATACTTATAAGCACTAGCATTTACTTATCAGTATCAGCAAGAATTGTAAGTAAATACTTATTTTCATATTAATAATGAGATGCTGATACTTATAAGTAAATACTTTTAAGTAAAGGCACATGTGAAATACATGTAGTAAGCCGTGTGTTTTTAAAAATGTAAATTTTGACATTTAACAGTACATTCTTATTTTTATTTATTGAGAGTCAACAAACTAATCTGAAATTCAGTTCTATATAAATTTTTAAAATATTTAGTTATGAAAGCATTGACACGGAGGAAAATATTAATGAAAAAATGTTATCTTCACGGACACCAATCTGAAAAGTTGATGCTACGTAATACAATTTTTCGGCTTTTTACCTCCCGCTACCCTTGGTAAGGGAGGTATAGGGATCGTGCTAAAAATCACATATCGACATTTTAGTAAATGACCACGTTTTAAGGTCCCTAGAATCAAATTTTAACATTTTCACGATGATGTCTGTATGTGTGTATGTGTGTGTGTGTGTGTGTGTGTGTGTGTGTGTGTGTGTGTGTATGTATGTGTTAATGTGTGTATGTGTACGAATTTTGTTTGCACTCTAACTCAAATACTATCATTCAGAAAATTCTGAAACCTTGTATTTATGCCCTATTTTAATAGGAATAGATGCCATTAGATTTTGGTGTAAATCGGATAACCGGAAATGGCACTTTACTTGAAGCTCATAATGTTTTTTCTTCAAAAAATACCATTAAATGCCATTTTTTCGCATTTAATGTCATTGTAAAATTATAGATTATTGAATTTTGTACAGGTATACATTAATACTTTTTCTATATATTTTACAGATAAATTTAAAAATCATTTTTCTTTTTTTAATCCCGAAGCCTAAGATAAACAAAATTCCTTTGTTACACAGTTTATTTTTCAAATGAATGTAACTGACAGGTAAACGTCATTGTCAAAAAACTAATCACTTCAAATTAATAATAGTGACATATTAAATAATAAAGAAAATCGTAAATAAAGCAATAGTTATATGCAATGGAACATAATATAGTTTGAAGCATTACTAAATACGTAGGTATGTATTTAAATTAATAAAAATTAAATAGCGGGAGGTTTTGTGTTGGCCACATCAGATTTTTTTTAAATGTTTACTTACTATAGTCTGTTTTTAAACTATAGTGTTTTAAAAGTTTGGCGCTAAAATCACCGCTTGTGAGGCTGTTCCGCAGAGGGATTTACATGGTTGAACGAAGGTTGAATTGAAGTTTCGTTGGGTGTAAAACTGTCTACGGAATAGCCATTCACAAGCGTTGATTTCATAACCAAACTTTTAAAACAATGTCTATTATTTTCATTTAATAAACGAACATAGACTACCACCTCAGGATTCAGGAATATAAGTACATACTTACTTATAAAACTGTCAGTATTAAACATTTACTTATTTTTATTAATACCATACAAGGTATATGTATCTATGTGTGTCTAAATAAAATTCTGCTGGTATCTGAGAGTCATTGTATAGGTAGGTATATGCATTCATATTTAAACGCACATCACGATTGGACAGTTAAGTTTCATCTAACCAAATTTGGACTATATGTTTCTCACAGTTGGTGTTACAATCTTTATTTGGTTATATATCAATAAATATCTATTACATTACAGTTTATTTTATTATGTTCTAAGAGCGAAATCGCCGAGTGAGTGCTGGCCACATCAGATTTTTTTGTTCTTGCTTCCAAATGCCTTCCGTACTTTGTTACTTCCTTGGCTACGTAGGTAGATTACATAAAATTCTCCCTTCGACTTTTTAAATTACCTCGGAAAAGCCGTGTAATATCATTATACACAAATATATGTACATTGCTATCTGAATTCGTTCTACACTAACTATGAATATTAAATACTTCCTGATACAAATTCAATTATAAAAATATGAATATCTTTAAAACCACATCAATACCAACATATTTCCATCATTATTTCTTCTGAAAAAATCCCTGGGCTATTCAAGAATATACAAACTCTTATTTATATAAATCTAGGAATATAAAATGTCTGCAACATAACATAAATAGAAGGAGAGAGTCTGTCTAACTCATCGTATGCTTGTAATAAGAAAGAAAGAGATGTAGGCAGTCATACGTGCTAGAAATGCGGCTGTAAATAGTCACACGTATCACTTTCAAAATATTAATTGCACATAAATGAAGCCTTGAACTTGGCGAGTCGACAAGATGAGTTTTTTAACCATTATAACATAGACATACAAACGTAGATTGCGTAAGCAAAACTGGAAAATAAATGTTTTCGTAATTTATTTTTTACGAAAAAGGCAAAAATTGCCGTGAGAAATAAAGCATAACATTCTTTCTATTCGGAATTTTCGTCCTGTTAATCAAATACACAGGGTGAATATGAGAATCCGTGATATACGCGTTTAACGTGGACAAACAGCTAGTTTTTTTCAAATATTATCTGTTCCGTAAAATTTTTTGTTTTGTGGCTTTTATTACAAGTGCACTTTTATAATAAAAGTATTATGTCAATACAAGAACATTAGGCTGTGTCCGATTTCGCATTTTGGCATTTAGTATTTGGGTCTTTTTCACATAAATACAACTCCGAATGGCACACTAGTGATATCCATTGGTTTGTATAGCAACGCTTTAGAACAATAATTCGAAGCAATTTGATGCTTGAGAGTAAATGTTAATATTGTATTTCATAAAATAAAAGCTAAGAAGCTATTAGTTGACAGTAAATATGACGTTTTGTACAAATTATAGCAACGAATATGATTTGTTTAATTAGTGCGCGTCAACTTTATGTATGTATGTATATATGTATGTGTATGTGTGTGTGTGTGTGTGTGTGTGTGTGTGTGTGTGTGTGTGTGTGTGTGTCCGTGTGTGTGTCTGTGTGTGTCAAGGCATAGTGTGCTCCTACAAAACCCTAAAATCTAATTCCTAAAATCTTAAATAACCACTAGATTTAGGGCATATAAATTTAGGATTTAGATATTAATAATAATAATAATAATATATCATCACGGCAATTACCCATTTCTGGGTGTGCCAGTATCTACAACACATGTAGACATCGGTAATGGTGACGATATATTTTACCGTGTGGGCGCTTACCAGGCGTCACCTCACGGGCACTCATAGATATTAGGGTGATAAAAGTGCAACATCGGATACAGCCTAAGTGTCCAAATCAAAATTTCATGAAAATTAAATTACGTATATATAAATAAAGAAACATTTAATGAAAAAGTAACTTCTTTTAAATAATAATATAAATTTATCTTATAGGTAATTTATTTAGCACATTTTCGTTTGTTGATGGATTTAGACAAAGCAAATTTCTTGCTGATTGTAAAACTACTTTCAGTATAAATTTTATATAAGTAAAGTAGGTAGGTACATAATTATAAAAATCATCGCGGTATATTACCCATTGATGGGTGTGCCAAACTGCTTTATAAGCAGATATTCATTTATTTATTCATTTACATAATAAAGAAGCGACAGACATGTAATAAGAATAATAACAATTAAATTTGAAATAAGTACGTAAACTTAGTAGGTAGTTAACAACTTATGATTGAAGGTGATGTATTATTAAGACTTTATATTTATTAATAGAAAAATCTATGTGCAAAAATTATTATTGTACATATGACTATTCTATTAATTGGTGAATTTCTAAAATTGTTAGTACGAGTATTGGGCAGTCTGAAAAACTTCTAGATCTTGTTTTAGTGTTACTAACATTTATGTTAAAATATACAATTATTAGCAAGACTGTAATTGATTATCAAAAATTTTGTATAAAAAATATAACATCAATCAATATGTTCTTCTGTTTTCTAGTGAAAGCATATTGAAAAATTTAAATCTTGCACAGTAATCCGGAAAATGTAATTTATATCTGGTACATAAAATCCGCAAGAATTTTTTCTAAATGCTTTCTACTAAATTAATATTAAAACTGTACAGAGGATTCCATATACAGAGTACTTGCATATTCTAATTTGGATTTAACCAAGCAGTTAAAAAGTAATATAATACTTGCAGGTTCTTTAAAATATAAATATCGATACCTAATGGTAGTCGTACCGTACGGACATTTACAGTAAAATTTTTGAAAGAAGTCCGATCAAGGCCATCTACGAATTGTATCTATGAATTAAGATTTTATGCTGTCAAATTTAGTAGTGTCATTTACATAGTTTCTATGGGGTACACAAGATATTATGTACCCTCATAAAAACTATGTAAACGACACTACTAAATTTGACAGCACAAAATCGTAATTCATAGATACAATTCGTAGATGGCCTTGATCGGACTTCTTTCAAAAATTTTACTGTACCAGGCGTCTCTTTATTGACACTCATTAATCGAACTAGGGTAATTTTAGTATCAAATCATTTGAAATTAGTCATATTTTGACACCTAATTTGACAATTTTTTTAATGGAAAATCGTCTCTTACCTCTTCGTAGTCAAGCCGAGCAGTAAGAGTGAACACCCCTGTATGAGGATTCAGAGAAAATACGTCATTGGCCCAATCAGAAATGACAGTATAGGTCAACTGACTGTTAGGCCCTTGGTCTGGATCAGATGCTGCAATGGTCCCGACTTTAGAACCACGGGCTGCATTTTCTGGGATGTCGAAAGAGTAAGCGCTCTCAAGAAATACTGGAGGGTTGTCGTTGGTGTCTGTCACCTATAAAGAAAAAGAAACGAAATTAATTATTACTGCAATATTAACATAATTAAAAAAATTATTAGTAGTTTATTTGTCACTAGGTTTAATGTAAGATCAGCACAAATTAATTTTTAATAACACTTTTGTTTCATATGACTTCCTTACTTCTTATACTCAGTTTTTAAAATAGTATGAATAAATTCAGAAATTTTATACCTAATAAAAAAAAACTACAAAAATCGTTATTACATAAAATTTAAATAATGAAACTTTTAATCTCATCTTAGTAACAAATTGGAAAATGAGTTATTAATATTAAAACTACGTCTTAAAACTGTATGATAGAGACTATTGATGTTTTAAAAAGTTATGAGTTTTTATAATAGTCGAATTTTTTAAGCCTTTTACATATACACCACATAAGGTATCTACTCTATTCTAAGTTTTCCACTTTCAAGCCTTCTGCTGTCGCCTTGTTGAAATCCGGAATCCATTTTCAAGTAAATGAATGCAGAAAATAATGAAACAATAAAAGTAAACCAAATAATACTTGTTTGAAATTATGATGTCACACCAGAAACGTATACATATTTTTATTTTCCGTCACCTTTACGTAAGGAATGTATTGTCTTTGGTCAATTCGAAAGAATACTTTTGTTTGTATGTGTGCGTCTACGATAAAAATTTCCCTGACGATAATACGAACACTAAAATTCTAAAAATATAATTCTTTCATATTTCCGGTCTTTACCGAATGAAGAGCTGATTAGATTTTAGTTATAATTGGTCAACCGGAAGTACCCAGTATTTGAAGTTTTTAACAGTTTTTCTTGAAAACGCGATTTCATTTTTTGACATTTTATGTTATTATAAAAATGAAAGAATATCTTGTTGTCTATACGGTGTGATTGCTCGTGCAAATTTTTCTTCATAATCATTAGATATATAGTTAAAAAATTATAAAGATATTAACTTTTATAAATCAACCAGCTTTGCAATAACCATCGAAACTGCTGATATAGTCAAATAATTGACAGATGCCAGTGTCAAGTGCAATGTGCATAGTTTATGTTCGTGTTATAATTTTATCGGATATATAGAATATTTTCCAAGGTACTTTCGGTATGAGATTTGTACAAAATACGTAGAATGGGGTCCTATACCATAGTCATATTTTACCTATCGTAAATAAGAAGACGAAAATATACATAAATTAATGAGTATTAGTGAAAAAATTTTCTTTAAATATTGACTAGGTCACAAACTATAGCGATTGAAGCTGATTACTGATTGGGTATGACGCGTTAGGTACTAAGAATTTGATTGGTCGCCTGATTTTAAAAAGGAGATTCCCGCGTCTGCAGCGGTCATCTTTGAGTCACCTTTAAAAGAATATGAAATGTCAAAAACAAAACATTTAACAATTTTGTGTTTGATGAATTTGTTTAATTATAACATCTAGTAATATTAACAATAATATATTTGTAATTAAATCAATTTGTAACATTAATTAAATTAATAATAATATTAATTAAATTAATATTGAAACTTCAAAACAGCCAACACTAGCGCCATCCGTCGTCATACTTTGTGTAATAATATTGTCAAACTGTTTCAATGTTCTATAATTTAGTACGAAAAAAATGCTTATTATTTACGTTATTTATACTTAATAATAATTTCTTCGTGAATATAACGTATAAGTTTTTATATACAAACATTTCAGCTATGCAAACATGAAAAAAATTGTTCCCTCTATAACTAACAGTTTGTCCCATTGTTTGTCGATCACTTGTTAGTACCTGCTACGTCACGCACAAATTCTTAAACTTTAAAAATTCATATCTCGCTTATTACGTAAAATTTTTAAGTCGCGTTTGCACTAAAATTCTTATTTTATCCTGTTCTTACAGAAAAGAAAATAAAAGAAAAATGGTATAGGACCCCATTGACGGAAGGTAATGTATTGGCCATATCAGTTTTGTTTTCTAAATGATTTTATTAAATTCCTTATTATTATTCATGCTTATTTCCAATTATTGCTAGTTATTTTTAAAATAATTACATATTTTCAAAATGATTAAATAACAAAATGGAAAATGTTTAAAAATATTATTAAATTCAACATGGTTTGTATATTAATATAATCACATTTTTAAAACAGCGCATATATGTACTTATATGTAAATTATTGTAAAAAGGGGCAGATGCAATTCATGCCCCAAGTTCTCCGTAAGAGAAAAGGGCTAAATTATTATTATTACAATCGTATTAACCTAAATTCAGACCAGTTGTACCTATATTAAAATAAATTTTAAATATGGTCGTGTCGAAAAGTACAATGAACTTATTTGAAAAGAAAAGAACTGCAAAACATACTAATTATAGGTTAGTCCAGGAACTCGTTACGACTTCTCCGGACCTATGACAATTGAATCCGTCTGCGCAAGCGTTTGTCTTGCCTGCAGCAGAATTTCAAATTTGGCAGAAACATGTTTCGGAGAGTAAACAAAAATTGAAGAGGCGCTAACAAAAAAACGCTTAAATCACACGTTTAACTCAATAGCTAACAAGATGTTTCGTAAACGGTCTTTGAATATTTCATACTTGTTGGGCATTAACTCTTCGTTTAAGTTGATTTATTAAGACAGAAATTTGAGTCGTTAGAATATAAAGAATCAGTGCTGACGGAATGATCTAGCACTTGGAATTTTAACTGTAAATTTTATATTTGTCAGCAATATTTCTTTATCAGCACACGATTCATTAAAGACGAGTTAGAAAGAAAATATATGACTTTCTAAAAATATATGTACGTGATACATTTGTTTTTAAAATAACTGCTATTTATTACATTTTGTCCACATCCACCTTATCGAAATCCATTATTTTAAATTAAATAAAAATAACTTTTGTTACGCGATAGATTACTGCTGAAGTGTTGAAATCATTCTAAAATTTACTAGAATTTTAATTTATAAAGTACCTCGCCATGTTTTCTTTCCACTTTTTAAAAGCTCCCAACCAATCTTCTTTTGCAATATTTTCTAAGTAATTTCTAGAAGATTTAAAAAAACTGCCAGAGCTGTTAAATTGATTTATAGTTAGAGATGAAGGCTGACAAACTGTTCAACTTGTCAAATCATAAATCATAATTCAAAAACGCTTTTTGCTTAAGAATAACAATTTATAGCTTTATGTAAAGTAGTATTTGCGGTTTTCTGATTGATACTAAAATCATAAGCCTTATGTTCAGTTCAGCACTGAATCTTTCAGATTGATAAAAGCCGAGTTAAAGAGTTACTGAAATGCACAATGTTGAAATCTAAATTAAGAGATCTTAAATAATATATCATCTTTCAGCATAAATTTTATACCGTGAGTATTTTTTAACATGAAACATTGGGTTTGTCATATCCATGGTTACGACTTGACATTTGATTGACAGCAATGTATTTGCCCGTTCCATTTAAAATGAAACATAGGGAACGAATTTTGACATTTGATAAGACGTCAATAGAGGTTAATTTTGTTTAAATAAATATACCTGCATTCTAAAAATTAAATTTAGATGTAGAAAAAATACTGTGTGCACCTTGTGCCCGAAATATGTTTAGTGCTCTCGAGTTTTAAATATAATACTTGTGTCAGATTCGTTCCCTATGTTTCATTTTAAATGGAACGGGCAAATACATTGCTGTCAATCAAATATCAAGTCGTAACCATGGATATGACAAACTCAATGGTTCACGTTAAAAAATACTCACGTTATAAGTAAATTAGATAGGTACATAATTATGAAAATCATTAAGGCATATTACCCATTTCTGGGTGTGCCAATCTGCTTTGTCATAGATATCGGTAATGATGATGACATATTTGTACCGTGCGGGCGTTTACCAGGCGTCACCTCACGAGCACTCATTGCTGGCGTGGAGAGTGTAAAACAGGGGTCACTTTTGTGCCATTCAAAATTCGGAATGTGTGGTGTCAGTCGGAATCGAACCTGGTTCCCCAGGTTCGTGACCAGACACTCAGGCACGCGACCATGTGACCCCATAAAGAAATATATCATCACGGCATATTACCCCATTTTTGAGTGTGCCAATCTGCGTTGTATACAGATTTCGGTAATGATGATGACATATTTGTATCGTGCGGGCGTTAACCAGGCACCTCACGGGCACTCATTGCTGGCGTAGAGAGTGCACCACATTTTGTGCCATTTTAAAATTCGAAATATTTGGCATTGGTCGGGATTGAACCCGGTTCCCCAGATTAGCGATCAGACACTTAGGCACGCGGCCACGGGATAATAAGAAGAGATCTTAAAATGTGCATATTTATTTAAATGTAAATATGTAGTTTTTAGTATGTTCTACAATTTTCCTTTACTATGGAGGTATATTTAATAACATAAATTTTGTTAAAATAATCTATAGCTTGCAACAACTGAGCGAATTAATACTCTGTATGAAATAGGTGTGTATAAAAAAGAAAACTAACTGGAAATATAATTACAGGTAAATAAAGTAAATAACGTTAGAGAAAGCGTCTATTCCTGCCCCTATCAGTCACTGTTCTTCCACACTGAATCCTGCTCTAATATTTGAAATAACTCAATTAATTATCTTGTCCGAGAATAGTCGAGCCAAGCCGACTTCTTCCGAATAGGATATATATTATCAAGCTGGAATTCCTTCCCTAGCAATTAAATGTGTCTGCCACAATTACTCATAGTATTTTTCCCGCGGAATGCTGGAATGATGCTACTTTTTATTTCCGCCCTTCGGTGTAAATCGCCATTTATTACGGTATTTTCATTATAACCATATGAAAGAACACTGCAAATCAAACATGGCGGACACTCGTTAGTGACTCGTGCTGGTTTAGGTTTTGTTTTCTTATTGGAATTTGAATATCGAAGTTTATAGGTTCGTGCTTTATATTTGCAATATAACGGAGACATTCTTGCTTATTTTAATAAGTTTATTTTTGTTTAAACAATTTATTACTTGGAGTTGGAATGGAACAATGTAAATTCTTAAATTTGTTACCAGTTTACCAATGAGAAGAAGAGAACAATTTTTTTTTATTACTATAACCAGCATATTATATTTTAAAGGTTGTCTATACAGTGTCCCACACTCTCTCTTCAGTGTAGCGGATATAGCCAATGTTATTCTTATGGATGTTTTCTGTACCATGTTGCCAATTTTTGAATGTAATGTAATATTGAAACATTAATAAATTTTGATTGCTATACCAAAATTAGTTAACACTGTACAATTTAAGTTTTATGAGGGTCTCTTATTTACCCAAGGGCTTATTGTATTCACCTGAAATTTGTCTGCAGTTTTAAATAGTTTTATATACAGGGCCGCGAAAAGATGCGTTGGAACCTGGGTGTAAAAAATATGCTGAAGCTATTTGTACCTGAAATAAGCAATATTTCAATACAATATTTTAAAACCGCCCGGCATACTAATTAGAGATTAGAATATTAAAATATTATAAATTCAAATTGGAGATTATAAAGAAAGAATAAAGTCTTATGAACTGTGTATTTAGTAATGCTGCAAACTGTTCCATTGCATATAACTATTGCTATAGTTACTATTTTCTTTTTGAAATGTCACTATTACTAATTTGAAGTGACTAGTTTTTTGACAGTGGTATTCACCTGTCACATTCATTTGAAATATGAACTGTGTAACAAAGGAATTGTGTTTATCTTAGGCTTCTGGATTTAAAAAAAGATTTTTAAATTTATCAGTAAAATATATAGAAAAAAGTATTAATGTATTCCTGTAGAAAATTCAATAATCTTTAATTTTCATAATGACATAAAATGCGAAAAAGTGGCATTTAATGGTATTTTTTTGAAGAAAAACCATTATGAGCTTCAGGTAAAGTGCCATTTTCAGTTATTCGATTTGCACGAAAATCTAATGGTATCTTTCCATATTAGAAGGTGGAAATACAAAGTTTCAAAATTTTCTGAATGATTTGAGTTAGAGCGTCAACAAAATCTATACACATACACACACACACACACACACACACACACATACACATACACACACGTACAGACATCATCGTGAAAATGTTAAAATTGGATTCTAAAGACCTTAAAACGTGGTCAATTATTAAAATCTCAATATGTGATTTTTAGCAAAATCCCTATACCTCCCTTACCAAGGGTAGCGGGAGGTAAAAATCACACTAACCGCTGAGATGCATCCCTATGGATGATGCTTGAGAAACAGAACCAATCGTATATTGTTTATTTCATTGGAATATCCCTGTTGCCACCTGGATTACATTAGTAATTAAAAACTATCATTCAGATAAAAACTCTAATTGGGTAGTTAAGAGGCAAGTTGAGTAACTGATGATCATGACTTGTTCAAAGAAAGCATACTAAAAATGCGGTGATTTTTCTATGTTGCTTAGTTATAATTTACATGGTCGTTACAAACGAGTAAGTTGTCTTTTGGTATGCAGTAGCGATTTTCGCTTGTCACGAGCAAGGAGCACCAATCAAATCCAGTTGTGTCTAATTCTAGCGAGTATGTGGCTTGACAGGTGTTTTATAAACATATATCATTTCTCGTATAGTAATTTGAGAAAAAACCACGGTTGGTCTTGAATCCGCAATAAATTATTTCCATAAAGCGGCTTGGGAGTCTTGCGTTGCGCGTAAGGAACAAGCTTATTAATCTCAAGGCCGCTCGTCAGCCCCAGCCGGGCAGGACAGGACAGGACGCAAGGACAAGGACAGCGACGCGTCCTGCCTAATCAAATTATCCTGCGACAAACGCGACCGGAATAATCGCCGGCCTCTTCGTTTCGTTTGAATATCAGAACGGACAGGAATTTACATAGCAGTCATTGCCCTTGCTTTTGCTTCGCTCAACAGCCGCAGATACCACATAGAAAACGGAAAATTATAATAACTAAATACAGAAAAGAGAAACTATACTTTAAGAAAGAATAAATTGCAGAATTTAAGTTCAATTGAATTTACATAATACCTTTGTACCATAATAGTCACAATTTTACATTATTTTTTGTGCTACAAAAGTGACAACTTTTGTAAATAACTAATAAACATGAGAAATAAAAATATTTATTGACAAGAATTAAACATTTAAATAATAATTATAGAAAAAAATCTGATGTGGTCAACACAATACTTCTCGCTTTTTAATTTTTATTAATTTAAATAGATACCTACATATTTACTAATCCTGCAAACTATATTAAGTTCCTTTGCATATATCTATTGCTTTAAATAATCCATTTCGTTAATATGTAGTTGTACACTTAAATTTGACACTTTGATAACACGTATTTATTCACAGCTGTTTGATTTTTATTGTTGCAAACATATCAAATTTATATCGGAACATTCTGTACATTTAATATTTATGTATAATGGAAAATATATTATTTTTAATAACCTTAATTTCATTACGCTTAATACAATCTTCTTAACACGGTTTCATTATTAATTTTAATGTAATTGCTTCCTGACAGTGACATTTGTTTAAATGTGTCAAAATTGTTATTAAAATATTATGTTTTTATTTGACGTGTAGGCAAATTGATATACAAAAATTAATTATTTTATAATTTAATATTTAAAGTTATTTCAAGTCATTTACTAATGCTGTTATCGTAGAATTGTAGATTGTACCATTATATTAAATTTTTATTAGTAAAAGTTGCTAAAAAATTATATTCAACGAATTTTTTACAAGAAAAACTGTTAAAAGCTTGTATAAATGATACTTCCGGTTATCCGATATAGACTTAAAACTAATGAGCTCTTCCCACATTAGTATAGAATGGGTATACAAAATTTTAAAATTTTCTGATTGATAGTATTTGAGTGTCCACGGGATCCACACACACCTACATACCCACAGACATCAATGTAAAAATGCTAAAATCCGATTCTGGGGACATCAAAACGTGCTTATTCACTAAAATCTCTATATGCGATTTTTAGCACGATCCCTATACCTCCCTTACCTAGGGTAGCGGGAGGTAAAAAGTAGTTAGTAGAAATGATGATATACTTACTACTAATTATACCGGGTGTCTTTTCTTTGTGGACCATAGGAAATGCAATGGAAAATTTACATAGGACTGTAAATTCTGCTCTATTAATTTTAAAACAAAAGCGTAAATATAAAAAATATTCAGAATTAAAAACTGAATACAACAAGTTAATTTATAAATAGATTCTATAATCTGTGTAACAAAAGAGAGTACTTCATTTACATATGTCGTCGAGAATCATATACAGTGAAAGCTCTCATAAGCGGACACCGATGGTTCCAACTTTTTTGTCCCCTTATGGGAGGTGTCCGCTTACAAGAAAGCTCTATTTAAAGATATAAAAAAAATAATAAACAAAGTACAAATTTACTAGGAATTTTGAAAGATTGAACACAAAACAAAACAACGTATTTGAACATATCGAAAAAAGATTATTTTTTAAAAAATCTGATATTTTTAACTGCTTCAACTTTCTACATTTTTCTTGTAAAAAATAATGTTGATAATGCGACTCAATATTTTTAGATGTGCAAACACAATAAAATCTTCTTTTGAAAACTTTTTTAGGTTTTCAACGACCTTCAAGGTCAATAAAAATGCTATAATAGACATACCTTTCACCTTCATTTTCTGCCTTAATGTAAAAAACGTTTTCCTGGATATCATTGTCACACAAGTTTCAAACTATGAATCTCGGAGACACGTAAAACACTGCATTTCTGTATAATAGGGGAACGGGGAACCCCCTGTGTTAATGTTACCTTGATAGGAAATACTGAGGAGGTTGTTTATGTCCGGTTTCGGAGTTTCGCGTCCGCTCATGAGAGCATTTCGGGCCTGTCGGGAAAAATTGTGTTGTCCGTGTCCATCCGGCAGAGAGTGCGCTTATGAGAGCGTGTTTTATATAGGAATTGGTACCCAAAAATATGGTTCCAGAAAAACTGTCCTGTTATGAGAGATGTCCGCTTGTGGGAGCTATCCGCAAAGGGAACTTTCACTGTACTTGTTATCGCGCAACGCATTCTTACGTGAAGAATACTAGTATTGACAAAGTTTGGTTTCACGAATTTGAATTTTTTATTCAAAGCATATTTTCTTACGTGAAACGCACTATGCTAAATTTGGATTCTGCGTGACGATTTATATTGTAATGTAAAAATCTCTTATAAACTTTAGGTAATATCACTAAGGCGATATTGCCAGGTCAGCCACGTGAATAGTCAATTATCCGTACGTTTTGTATATGAGAAAAGTCACTTTTAAAAATAAATCTTCTTGTTGGAGCATTATACTATGCAAATTTCCTGCATGTTATCGTATTTACGTAAATGGAATCTAATTTCCTCGCGATTCAATTCATTGTTACAGAATCCATTTGTTAGATAGAATTATTCGAGCGATGGCGTGTTATTCAAATCTGGAGATTTGTACTAGCCATTGGTTTTTTCATTGTCACGAGCAAGTATCGTAAACAGGTACATAAATATAGAAAGATTAATATTATTTTAATTCGTATTTGTGCCAAATGTGCGTGGGATGGCTAGTACTTGCTTAGTAACGCATAGATATGTAGATTGCGGTCGTCGTAGACTCTACAACCAAGGCAATGAATCTTATACGCTGCATTATATATTCCAACGAATTTTTCATACTGTTGCCTACTTTTCATTTTATTACACCAACCTTCCTATAAAGAAAATTAGAATATCCTATTAAAGAGGCTTAAAATTATGCTTTTCTATTTAGATACAATTCTGTGGTTCTATGGAAAAAGTATGTATTGCTTTTTAAATATTTTAGGAAATTTAAATAGTTATTTTCGTAACAAGTTATGAAAAATACCAAATATCATGCGAGTGTAAATTAACGCACCACGCGTAGCGGAGTTGTCATTACACACGAGCTAAGATATTTGTATTGTCAGACAGCTGACAAATGAATAATGTATACATATAGCCAGAAAATAATGACATAGTAACCTAGCAACCGTGTCAACTATTACGATATGAAATATATCGTAACACTAATGTGATAAGTTCAACTTTCAGTGTTAGGGTACTACGTTGATATGTCATACTTATCACAATGGTCGTCTAAAAAATATTTCTTTACATTAGCACAGACCAGTAGGACTCTGAATATCTAACTTTGAGTAAGAAAATGTATGCATCACACGAGATATGAATTTTAAAAAATTTCATCGCAATACAAATTTTCTTATCATGGCGCGCTTATGACGTCAACTCGATGGTGACATCTGCAACGAACTTCAGCGCATAAATCCACATGTTCATGACAGCGATTTGCTTGTTTACATATGATTTTAGTAGCAGCGTGTATTTCGGTGTTTGTCCTGTGTTTGTTTATGGTAAAAATAGGAGTAATAATTATAAAGTGGACGAAATGTCAAACAAGAAATAAACCCGCGCGTGTTAACTACTGACACCATCTGTGTTTTTATACGAAAATATTTACTTTGAAATGAGCAACAGATTATCAACTTGACGTTACAAATTTCAAGGACGTTTTAGAGCTGTAAAAATTCTAATTTTGTAACATTAAATTATGAATTAAAACTTTTTATTAAACATGTTTTATTATATTTTTCTACTATATGAAGATGGAAACTATAGAAAAAAGTTATTATTTTGCATTAATTCCACATCACCGGAATACCCCATTGGTATAACCAGGAAAGCATAAATTGACAAAATATAATAAATTTTTTATGTTCATCTTAGATATTTTCCAGTTTTCATTCCGTTAAAGATATCATGTTTTGCCGTATAATTAAACACTAAAATAGAGTCTAAAGTTAAATTATAATTAAAAAAGAAAAATACTCAGCATGTAAATCATGCCAGAGGTCCAAAAACAGCTCTGAGGAATAAGGGAGATAACTCGGATTATATAGGGAGAAGAGTCATAGGGTAATGGATACCTAATTGGGTAACTAAGATTAAACAAAGTAACAATCTTATATTAACTCATATAATTTAAAATTTGGGATGGGATCTAGATCCGCGTTCATCAATTTATCTTTAAATTTACGTATTATCAAACTCTCGTGTGCGTCTAAAAATCTATTATCATCAAATGTTTTAATACTTGTAGTGTAGCACAACATATGTTTATTAGCAATCATAAAATTGACAATTCTAATATACAATTATTAAAACATGTTGATAATATGAGATAATAGATATTTAGACGCACACGATTCTAAATTATGAGTTAATTTGTTTAATTTCAGTTATCCATCACCTACGACTACTCTCCATATATAATCCGAGTTCTCTCCCTTATTTTAATCTTTAATCTTACCTTCTCTGTCTTATTTTTTGTAGTTTTTATTGACGATGAGAACGTAGTTCTCGAAATAAGTACATAGTTTTTTAAAATTATTGTTAAGGTTAAGGGATTTTTCTTTTTTAGTTATATTTTTCGATATAACCAAAAACATGTTTTTTATTACAATTATTTTAATAGTATTTCAGGAAAAATGGTCTCTGATCTTTCAAACAAAGCAAACATTTAAAATAAACTGAAAAATCTATCTTGACCTCTTCAAAATTTAATGATACACGATTTTTGTAAAAATAATTGCTTTTCTATGAATAAAATTAATGTTCGACATCCCTAAGCTTCAATCTCATAATGAATTAAAAACTAATGCTGCATTATCTGGCCTTTTTTGTTATAATTATTATATTATTATGGCATGTATTTAATTGATCAGTATTTTAAAATGTTATACTTGCCGTCAAATATATATGGACTGGAGATTTCTACACTGTTGACAATTCCATTGATCATGTTGAAGAAGCAGCAACACCGTAGGGCAAGGGACAGGGTGGAGAGAAGTGTAAAAATTGGTCAACGGTCCATATTTATTTGACGGCGAGTACAACAATGATTCGAAATAGCAGTTAAATGGTATTTATTCTTACAACACCAACGTTTCTTCTTATAAAATATTACATTTCACAAAATACATTCGAACTTAACATTTAGTTTTATATATCGTACAAAAAATTCATAAAAAGGAAATATACACTAATACACATCAATATGTGATATATTAATATTTTTGCAATATGGTTGGATACGACTCGCGGAATATCTAATTCGATTATAATATTCAGTTTACAAGCGATTTAACGCACTAGCCGAAGTGAAATTAAAAATTCTAATGTGCATTAAAGTGATATAATTTTACAGCTAGAAAAATATGTGAGTTCGTATGGCTTCTTTAATAACATTCATCTTCTAGATTACGTTGAGAGATACTCGCGGTTAGACGTCTATCAAATTTCAAGCAATTACATTACGGAACTCGCTTAATATAAACAGGTTATTGATAAAAGCTAGATGCGGCAATTGACCATTTAAGATTATGCAATTTTGAATCATTTCCACGTGAATAGGAACAAAATAAAATAATAAAATAAATAAATGTAAATACTCGTATATCATTACGATTTATTCCCATTGCTATATGGAAATTATAATAATGACCATTTAATTTCAAGATTTTAACAGACATCACAAAATGGGCACCCATAAGTTTTATAATATATAATTGTATTTCAAAAGTGAAATTTAATTTATTTAGGGTCGCTTTTACCACCTAAGGGTAAAGTTTTATTTAAAATTAATCGGTGGTTTTCTCACGTATTATCTTTTACCACCTGCATTTTTCTGATCAAGGTAAAACCGCTTGTTACAATAACCAGAGGCTATGGTTTCCGATTTAGGTCAAACCTCCCATTTTGAATAATTTTTTAAGAAGTTTATACATACATCTGATGTAATTCCATAATAACTGTGGAAAGACATGTAGATTATGAATTATCAATGAAAAATAGTGTCATACAGAATGATCCACAGTTTACACAAAACCAGGTGAAGGCGGATATACTATTTGACATGTCATTTGGACAATAAATACAAAAAGGTTATGTCAGAGCTGGGGCCAGACAGCTAATAGAAGTAGAAATAAAAGTACATGGGTAAGAGAAAGAGTGGATCGAACCAAAAAACGGAGAACATTCAAGAGAGAGAAATTAGCCTTTGTGTTTCGAATTAAAATATCAATAAAATTTATAAAATAAAGTTTTTATTGTACTGTCTTCGTGGATGCTAATCTTAATTTCCTCAGAAGCCAATTTTAGTGCACCAGTTTGTAAACAGGGTATATATATGAAAGAAAAAAAATCTTGCTTCTTCCATAAATCACACAGTTAATATGTTGTGTGTTTATTAATTCAATTAATTAAAGTATACAGAATGTCTCACAACTCGCGCCCCAGACGAAACTGACACTTGCCGACGACAATAGGTTGCCAACAAATAGAAGACAATAATTTGCGGCTGCTTGCATAACGGAGTTACAAGACTTTTTAATCCACCAATCCCGGAAGGATATCTTGAGGTGTGATGATATTATTACAAAAACTTACTGTAATTTTGACACTTTAGAGTTGACTTTTCACTGTCAACAAATTTGGGTTAGCGAAGGTGTTCTCCGAGATCATCATTTATATCGTACAGTGCAACGTGTTGTAGCAGCTGTGTAAAATGTGTTAAACGAAAATATTATTGTCCACATTCTCCGAAAATTATAATCATTTCTAAGTAACCAGCGGCTGAATACATGGTAAGAAATTGTCTTTTTTTTATTCACCTTGTCAAATTTAATTTGACACTGACATTTTTCGAAAACTACAGTCGCCGACACATTTTAAAGATTTGATTTGTATAAAACCATAGTAAAGTAAAATTACGGCAAACACACGTTAAAGGTTTAGGTCTCTGATTGGTCAACTTTAAGACGTCTTTTCTCTAATATCTTTTAAGCTAGATTTTTTTTCTTCGAAATTACACATCCGAGTGCAGTCTCGTATTTCCTCATTCGCTCTGGGGCACGAGTTGTGAGACACCCTGTATACACAGACACATATTTAGTAATGTTCAATTTATTAACGTACCTTCTATAAAACATCTTATGATCAAATTTGCATATAGAAATCTAAACTTGGCAGTAGTTATCCTCATTTTCGTTTAAATATAACGCTTTATTTTTTTGTCAGTGCTGAATTTATTAAAATACCTTTTTCAAAACATTAACCTGTTAGTTTTTTGTATAATGATTTTACTCAAATATTATATTTGCAAAATTTCACAACATGCCTGCAGACAATGACAATTAAAAGAGTACTAAATGAAACGCACGTGTATTTGGCGACGGTGCTACCACCAACGGTTGCGTCAGCTGTCATTAACGAGTCAACTGGGCGACACAGTAATACATAGATTAATTTTGCAATGCAAATAAAATAAAACGGTGCTAAGAAGAGTCAGAGCACCACTTTTAACATTTTTTTCCGTTAATTATTCGTCGAAAGATCTCTTTTTCTATCTCTTGCAAAAATAGTGTCATCTTTGGATTTAGATTTCAACTTGGTCTGAAATTTTATGGCATTAGTGCAATTTCTATAACAATCTCAGCACAGGGAACAATTTTTCATTATGAATGAAGAAAATGTTGTAAATAATAATGAAATTCTTGTTCAGAAATCGAGGATCAAAAGGATATCGCTGCTTGTATTTTAACGAGTTAGTAATACCTGAAATTTAGATTATAATCACGACAAGTAAAATAATGGTACAGGTTGAAGAATATTCAATTTAAAGTTAACAAATCGTAAGGTATTTTAAAGGAAAATAAAAAGGTAGATAAATAGGAATTTTGTATATATTAATATCCGTCTGAGATCGGAGGAAATTAGCAAATACCATGCAGGTATGGAAGGAGAAGAATTGCGTTTTGGTAAATCCATTACCAGTGTAACACGGTTACGTTAGCGGTTAATTTACAGACACTGACAAATTGAAACCCGCCTTGATTGCAAAGATAACGGACCTGAAATGCTTCAGCCCGCCGCATTTGCTAAACTGACAGCGATGAGATTTCATTCTTTCTTCCCCAACATTTTAAACTCAAATTATACTACAGTCTGTTTACAAACCAGAAAGAATAAATTCAAATTTCTCTGATAGTCTGACGCACACTCGTGATTACTTGCAGAAATACATTTTTCATTTTGATCTATTTGATAACTAATAATTCGTAATTTCCAACTCTTCATATATTTCGACTACGATCTGACGAGCTTGACGTCATTGATTTCTGAACCGCAAAATACCAAGTCACTACTATACTTGCCGTCAAATGATTATGGACTGCAGATTTTTACACTGATGCCAATTTTTGTAAGTGTCTACGTGTACAAATATTTGTAATCTGTCAATGTCATTTTATATTCTGACATTTTCGTTAGTACTCATTCCCAATCCTATAAATTGCATTATTTTTGAAAAGAAAATGAGCGAAACTCGTGAATTAAATAGCCCTGGTTCTTATAAAAAAAGTTTAGGACAACAAGATTTAAATGGGCAGACAAAAACAATTATTGCCAATGTATACATTTTTTTCAAAAAATAGGCATTAGTTCCTGAAAAAAATTATAATTTATTAAATAACAAGAAAACTTTGGATTTGACTGCAGAAACATGTTGTGTTGGCAGATCTACTGTTCACCTAATAATCAATTATTCTTACCTTTTATTTAGATTTCACCGGTTATCGTATTTTAACGCAAACGCGACCTTAGCTTGATGTGTGGAAACTGTGGTCAAAATATAAATATAAATTTTCCACGGAGACAATTTTTATATTTTATATTACGTATTACTGTCTTACCTTACTTATTTGTTATAATATTTTCTTTATTTACGATGTATTAAAAATTTTAATTAGTTTCACATGTATTATATGACAATTGCGTTCATTCCTCGTCATGTCAAGTTACAAGCGGCAACACCGCTTGGCAAGGAGCAGGGTGCGCAAAGGGATAAAAGTTGAATATCAGTCCATAATCATTTGACGGCGAGTATAGTAGTTAGTGTATATTTATCTCTGTTTTACTTACGGTTTCCTTTATTCTTTCTTGATATGTATGTTGTATGTCTAATTAGCTTCATTCTTTTTCTTATTAACACATTTATGCCCGGTTTCTCCAGAGCAACTTAAGACTTAAGTTGTTGTTTATTCCTAAGTTCCACCTTAAACCGATGCACCACGCAAAAATGTCAAAATGTGAGACGTAAGTAGCCCTTAAATGTAAGTATCACAAAGTAACGGCTGAATTAATTCAAAATTTAAAAGAAGCAAATCAATTCTGTTTCTTATTTGTCGCGAAGTCCTATCATTTTCGACAATTTGGATTTTAGAATCTTTTCAAAGGAACTATCGGTATGGAATTTGTAAAAAATAGTGTGTTACAATTGTACAGGCTATATAGAATCTTTTTCAAGGAACTTTTGGTATGGGATATATACAAAATACATCGAATTGACGGAAGGTTTTGTGCTGGCCACAACTGATTTTTTTAGTTGTAGTGATTATACGAATACGAGCATTACGATTACAAAATCTATAAATAAAACCCTACGTGTATATTCTAAATTTTTTTATTAAACATATTAGTTAGGTACTTTCTTACTTAGTATATTATTATTAATTGACGCTGTAGTCAAGATAAAAGTTTATTTAATGTAAAATGGGTTCATAGAACGTATACGTAGTGGAATGTCATTACAGATAGATAGTTTTTATGCGATGAATACTGAATTTATTATTGCCGATTATTAGGCAGACAATTAAGAAAAGCTGCCCTCATAAATATGGGACAAAATGAAATACAAATGTAATCATATCTTAAGGAGTTCTGGCAGCAGAGAATTGGCTAATAAGAAGCAGGGTGGTGTGTGTTTTTGCGTGGCATTATCGCTATTTAAAATGCACCGCAGCGTCTGATTTCTAAGCGACGTTGCGTGCCTGCGATAGCGCGAATGACTCGGGACTCGACTCGCGCTTTCGCGAATCGCCCGCCGGTCCGACCTGATCGGCTGCTTTTTGGGCGATGCAAAAACCCAACAACTTTCATCCGACCGCTTATACTACTAGCGACAAGCCGAAATTGGAATGCCATGCTACCATTTAGACAGATTCCGAGATAGACCTGAGAATTAACCTTGTCATAACCAACAACGAACTCTAGTCATTTTCATCATATCCTATTTCTCCTATGTACGAAAATTAATTAACAATAAAAAAATTACAAAATATATTTTTACCGTCCGTGATCTTTAGGTAAAGAAGGCATTGTCTTCTGTCAAAAAATTCGGTGGTGAGTTTTTAATGAATAAGTATGTTCTAGGGTCCCTAAAATACAATTTTACTAGTTTTACGACGATGTCTGTATGTATGTGTATGTCTGTGTGTGTGATTATAATTCTTTCGTATTCCTTTTCTTTACATCCATATGAAGAGCTGATAAGATTTTGGTTATAATTGGTCAACCGGAAATTCTCTTATTTGAAGTTCTTAACAGTTTTCCTGGAAAAAACGCAGTTAAATATAATTTTTTGACATTTTATGTGATTATCAATATGAAATAATATCTTATTGTCTATAGGGTTTGAATATACATTTTTCTTTATATTCAATAGATATAGAGTTAAAAAATTATAAAGAGATTAACTTTCATAAATTAGGCAGCTTTGCTATAATCATGGAAACAGCTGATATATTCAAATAATTCTAATTGACAGATGTTAGTGTCAGGTGCAAATTACATAGTGTATGCTGTTGCTATACTTTTATTGGTTTTACAGAAACTTTTCCTAGGAAATCTCGGTATAGAATTTGTAGAAAATAATATATGTTGTTATTACAATTTCACTGAATATGTAGAAACTTTTCCAAGGAACTTTTGGTATGGGATTTCTACAAAATATATAGAATTGGCGAGAGGTATTGTGCTGGCCCCATAAGATTTTTTTTGTAAATAAGTTGATTTTCGCAACAAATTTCAAATGACAGATAAATTACTTTTTCTATTTCGATGTTCTTATAAGTCTATAAAAGTACTGTTATCACGTCGTTAAGAAGATCGATAAACGCACTGTTCCATACAATGTATTAACGTATACAATCAGACAAAATTCACAACACACAATATACAAACTGTCAAAATATGAAATTTCAATTGTGAGTGGGAAGCGCTACCAACATAACTGACAAAAAACATGAAGTCATATTTTGACAAGTCGCATTTTTTAAAAAATCTCATTGTAAAATTACCTCAATAGAAAAAATAGTATAGAAAACATGTTTCATAAGGCCTGTTACCGCACTCGTCCTTTGTAAAACTCGCCTCGCGGCTCGTTTTCCAAACTTGAACTCGTACACGTTAACAGATTGCCTTATGTCTGTCGTGCTGTAGATGTCAATAATAGGCGTGTTTCTTCGGGCTGTGATTCGTGATAAAATTGAACAAAGTGAACATGATCAAAAAGAAAATTGTTTCTTCGTTCGTTATTCGTTATCCCCACTCTTTCATTTTGTGATCACAACACGCCATTCCCCTTTCCCTTCTGAATCAGTCTTTTCGCATGATCACTGTGATTGAAATAACAAAAGATTTGAAAATGGCGGAAAAAGTAAGCAATGAATTATTGGAATGTGCAAATTTATGTCTACATCAGAATTATCCGAACTACTAGAACTTGATTCTGTAGTTCAACATTCATTATTGGTTTCGATTTTTCTAATATTAGATCCTGCAGGAAAAAAAAGAAACTTGTTTTCATATTTTACTTTACATTTCATACCAAAAATATTATTTCTGCTTCAGCATGATCCATCTTTAAACTATTTTCGATTTGGGTATTACTTCAATGAAAACAGCTGATTTATCATTTGACGTTTGCCGCTAGTTCGTTCGATGTTGTGTAGGTTTCGCGTCGATCGAGTTAATTTTGTTGTTTCTTTAGAATTATATTTAATCATAATTCGAAGGGATCATATTGAACAAATCATTATTTAGAGTCCGAAGAAACACGCCTAATATAATCATTCCATGAACACTAAAAGTTCATATTATTACTACTACTTTTACATCCTGTTGGAAATTTTAAAACACGTGGCTTCCATTTCAGCCGCAGGAATGAATATATTCTATTCCGAATCTTCCCGATGGTTTACGAACTGGTACAGTTTACCATGTGTGTAGTTCTCCAGTGTTACATATGTAACATATTATCGTTGTACACGGAGAGAATTTGAGTCGTGTAGTGAACAAGAATGGCTGAGAAATATCCGAAGATATCGATCTCCAGATCAAACCAAAGGTCATCCGATAGACGAAGAAGTCTAACAAGAAACTATTTCGAGAGATCGATAAGAAAAAAGAAATAGAAAACAATAGGAATAACTGGGTATAGTTTGTTCCTATCTTGACAGATGTCTCGCTAGTAGAAAGCGACTTCTGCTCTAGTTGTGCATGGTTTTAAAATGGACTAACATCGGGCATTAGACATACATTCATTCTTTTCAATGCCCACAAGATGGCTTTGGAAAAAATATGAGTAACGTAACTTTGAATAATACGTGAGCGAATCATCCATCGTAGGTGTGAAGTAAAATTAAACGATAGGTATAAATTATTCATTGATTTTAAATATTTATTGAGTTTATACAAAGGTAGTAAAAGAATAATTACTATGCACTATAGGCGTCATTGGAAAACCTTTTATTTAATACGGAATATTAAAATTATTAATCGATATCATTTATAGGAGTAATAACAATAAATTAATAACAAATGAATTCAATACTTCTTTTATTTGAAATCGATAAATGCCATTTACGAGGTATCCTTTGCATTTGAATTTAATCAATTATTTGCCAAAAAAGTTTTAGCCAATAAAACTGGAAATATAATGTGAAGAAAGATTGTAATTTTAAATAGTGTGCACCGCTACTATAACGAAATAAATTTTAGTTCACAAAATTAATTTTTATTCGTTATGAATAGGGCTATTGCAAGAATTTTTATATGGCTACTAACAGGCCTATTCTACTAAAAAATGTATAACGATATCGTTACTGAACGACTGTCGCTAAGCATTTGGTTAAACGACTTTAATAACGACAAATGCCAAAAACCTATTCTACTAATCATATCGTTATAAATTATCGTTATCAGGATTATAACGATAAATTCCAACGACTAGTTTTTAACCAATCATGATGCAAAACACTTGAAAATTCAACCAATGGGAACAGTATTATACTGATAAAACCTTGTTACCCCGATAAAACCCCGTTACCCCGATAATTTTCCGCTACCAAGTAAATAAACAGTTGTTATGGTTTATAACTGTCAGTGTGACAATTAATGTGTCAAATTTCATTTTGCGTTGTCTTTGGAATTTATCTCACCAAATACCACACGACCTCTCAGATTTTCTCAGATAAACTTTTATTTTTAAGCACTCATTTTTTTTGCTTTTAAGCAAAATCACTCAAGCAAACTGACATTAGGTAAAACCCCTCCTCCTTCGGAGTCGGGATTTACCATGTAGTTTGCTTTCGTGTTTGTTGCTAAGCAAAAAAAAATCGTGTAAAATAAAAATTTATCGATAAAATCAGGAGGTCTTGTGATATTACTTCTGATAATATCTAACTTCATGTATATTTTGACAGAATAAATTTTTATGTTTTTCAATTTAAATTTGACATATCGATTCATTGTTTGTTTATTTAATTGAATTTGACAATGGATATAAAGAAAAGGGCTTCGAGGACAACTCAAAGACAGTATGAAATATATGTTGAAGAACTGGAAAATAAGAGTTCATTAAGAATTAATAAATTGTCACTGAAGAATTGGAAGAAATATGGAGAAGACTTACAAGTCATTTAAATTCTGTGGGACCGCGTAAAAGGATCTGATGTATCACGCAGTGTGCGAGTATATAATCTGACATCCCTACACAAATATATAATTTTTAAATACATAGATAGTGCATCTGTATTCTATATTATATTATATAGCAATATATTAAATAATATTATTATTTATTTATTATTTACATTCTGCAACGAAAAAACTTGGATTTTTCTTTTTTCTACCCTTATCAACATGCAGAACAGCCTGGAGTCCTTCGTTCACTAAATATTATCTAAATCTAAATTTTTAAATATATTTCTGAAATATAAATAAAATGTCTAATACTAAAAAGTATAATATATATAATTAGCGTACAGAAGTGTATAAATACTCATCTTTGCAGAATCTCTTTCTCAGCTACAATTAACAAAATATCTTCTTCAGCCATTTTTACTTTTGTTCTCAAAATATGTCTAACTTTACGACTTCAACGATGCATGTGAACTTGTCGTTAATAAACGATATGAAATAACGATATGTAACTATTCGTAACGATAAATAAGTTAACAGAATAAAGTTTTGGAAAAAATCGTTATCATAAACGACTTATCGCCTAGTAACGAGTCATAACGATACATATTTTTTTTGTAGAATAGGCCTGTAAGTACTAAATTTTAAAAGATATTGTCCTTTAAAGAGCCTCAAATTTGAAAATATAGATATTGCACAAGATTCCATTCAAATATAAGTAAAATGATGGCAAACCGTTGAAATTTCTGCTCCTTCGTTGAAATGCTAATGATACCCATATCAAAAACCAATAATTAAAATAAATTTATGTGAGCAATGATTTAAAAGATAATAAAATGAAACTATATTTTCTTGTGGCATCCGAGTTTTATGTTGAAATTAATATATAATTTTATGTCGGATTTCTAATAATAAAATGACGAGTATAATTTTGACGGATGAACGATCAAACGACAGTTATTCCTAGAAAAAACCTGCTACTGTTCGTTGTATAAAACCCAGAGCTCAATTAAAAAGGTATAAAATAATTTAAGTACTAACTACTTGGAATTAATTATCATAAATAATTAGTTTTCCAATTCAGAACTATGAGAAGAGTAGCTGTTAACAGATAGAGGATTTTCATTTTTTGTTTCTCACTCTATAAAAATTTGATAATTATACTTAAATACATCGAGTTTCTGAACCATGAATCATAGGTTTGGTTTTGATAGCGAACTACTGAATTTATAATGACTTCACAAATTTACTTTAAAAAAAATCTGATGTGGCCAACACAAAACCTCCCGCTATTTAATTTTTAATAATTTAAATACATACCTCCGTATTTAGTAATGCTGCAAACTGTTCCATTGCATATAGATATAACTATTGCTTTATTTACTATTTTCTTTTTAATATGACAGTATTGAAGTGATTAGTTCTTTGACAGTGACATTCACCTGAAGTGCATTCATTTGAAATATGAAATGTATAACAAAGAAATTGTGTTTATCTTAGGCTTCGGAATTTAAAAAAATATTTTTATTCAATTTTGACGTTTTAAACTGTCATTATTAACTCCATAGCAACAATTATAAGTAACACTTTTTCACAAGTGAATTAAAATTTTTTAAATCACTCTCATATTTTTTTAATTCACTCTGCAACAAATAATGCATTTAAAATAACATCAGGTACGAAAATAACACTTACCATAGTATTTATCAGACATTATCAGCCATTTTCATTATTTTACACGGCACAAATGGCAGACAATAAAGTTTTTAAATATATGATTTGACGTGTATCATTGACGATTGTCATGCACAGTCTACTATCTGATTAGTTTTTTGTTTTGTCAAAATTAATTATTATAATGGTTTTTATTATTATTTTGTCAAAATTGAATAAAATATTGTACAAATCACGTGAGCTGAGAATGTTTATTCACTCGAAGAAAATAACTCACTCGCCCTTACGGGCTCGTGAGCTAAACTTTCTTCTCATGAATAAACATTACCTTAGCTCATGGCGTCTACTCTGACCACTATGGAGCTTGCGATTTGCTTGAAGAAGTTAATTTTCAGCACAAAATAAAAGCATTATATGCAGATAGCTCACTTGGTGTGTAAATATCTATTAAATTTATCTGTAAAATATATAGAAAAAGTATTAATGTATTCCTGTAAAAAATTCAACAATCTTTAATTTTCTTAATGACAAAAATGCGAAAAATGGCATTTAATGGTTTTTTTAAAGAAAAACCATTATGAGCTTCAGGTAAAGTGCCATTTCCGGTCATCCGATTTACACCAAAATCTAATGGTTTCTTTCCATATTAGAATAGAGTACAAATACAAGGTTTCAAAATTTTCTGAATGATATTATTTGAGTTAGTGCACTAACAAAATCCGTAAACATACACACATACACACACACACACATACACACATAAACATCATCGTGAAAATGTTAAAATTGGATTCTAGGGACCTTACAACGTGGTCATTTACTAAAATCTCGATATGTGATTTTTAGCACGATCCCTATACCTCCCTTACCAAGGGTAGCGGAAGGTAAAAAGTTTAAAAAAGTAGTGGAGGACCCCATTATATGAAAGACATTGATATTTACCAAACAGCAGGTGCATCTATATTTTTAACGCTACTATAGGTACATTATTTTAATTTACGTAAGTGAAGAAGTTGTACACTTTCCTGTCACTACTTTACTATTGAATCTTCATCTTCCTTTTGTTTTTTCCTGGTGAAATATTTCATTTGTTTTGTCTCAGCAGGGCGCCCTACGATTTAGGGCGGTTGGTTCAATCGTTCGCATTTGCGGAACCAAATTAAAAATTGCATCTCTGCAATTTCGTTATATCCAGAGCGATGCAACATAAATAACACTGGTTCAGAGCCGATAAATCACGGATCACGATCACTGCGCGTGCGCTTGCGCATGTTCGTGATCGTGCACTGCACACGCACGCAGGAACCACCTTAGGACGTTTTTATATAAAATTAAATTTGCTCCCCCGGCGTTCATAATTATAATTTTTTTCTGTAAATGGATGTTATTTATTGATGTGTAGGGATGTATAAATTGAATGAACTTCATGGAAAACATATATGAGAATGGATTGTTGTAATTTTACAGTAACAGAGACAGAATTGATGAGATACTACGTACAATCATATATATTGTTTATTACTTTACAAGTAATATTACCGAGAAATGACTATATAAACTAAATAAATTATTATCTCATTATTACGGTTTATTTATTGCTGATGTGTTTTTCTTAGAATTTGGTTATGCCGATGAGTATTTTTATTAAAAATATTATATTGCATTAGAAAATTCATCATCCATAATATTGAAGACGAAGACAAATAATTTACAACAATTTATGAACATGCTTAAATTTAATACTACCTTTTTTTTAGTTTAAGTTTTGTATTTATTTATTATGAAAACCCAACGTTTCGGCACCATAAACTGGTGCCTTCTTCAGGGGCAAAAATTGACATAAATATGTGAAATAACAAAAACAACAAGTAACCAAGGTAACAAGAAAAGTTCGTAAATGTTACCTTTTTACCTCTCGCTAAGAGAGGTATTGGATTCATGCTAAAATTCGCATATCCAGATTTTATTGAATAAGCACGATTTAAGGTCCCTAGAATCCGATTATAATATTTTGTGTGTGGATGTGTGTATGTGTGGATGTGTGTATGTATGGATGTTGGAGGGACGATTCCTCAAAAACTATAAGACTTAAAAATATTTAACCGCAGTTTCCTCAATCTGACATTCCTGGGAAGAGCTGAAAAGGTTTTGGTAACAAATGAACAACCGGAAGTAGTAGTTTCTTTAAAAAAATCTTCTAAATATTATTTTTTGAAAATTTCTGTTACTACTATTATTGAAGAACATAAAGTTCTACATCTGATACCTACATTTAAAATTTTATTATATCTTCTAAATATAATTTTTTGGGAATTTTTTTTATTAAATATTGAAGAACATAAAATTCTCCATCTAATACACTTAAAAATTTTATTATATCTTGTATAGATTTAGAGATAAAGACACTATAATTTATAGAGTATTCTAATCGCAGAGGTTAAGGCACTAAGGAAACCATTTGACAAATTCCAATGTTTATAACAAAGTTTGTAAATGACACATGTCAGTGTCAAATATCAACAGTTTTATTGACATTCTGATAGCTTTTTCAGGGAAGTAGATTTAATCTTTCTTATTGTTTTATTAATTAAATATTTGAAAATATAGATAAAATGCATATATCTTCTACTTTTTCTATATATTTTACAGATAAATTTAAAAATCATTTTTTTTTTATATATATATAAATCCTGAAGCCTAAGAAAAACACAATTCCTTTGTTACAAAGTTCATATTTCAAATTAATGTAACTGACAGGTAAAAGTCACTGTCAAAAAACTAATCACTTCAAATTAATAATGTGACATTTTAAAAAGAAAATGGTAAATAAAGCAATAGTTATATGCAATTGAACATAAAATAATTTGCAGCATTAGTAAATACGTAGGTATGTATTTAAATTAATAAAAATTAAATAGCGGGAGGTTTTGTGTTTGCCACATCAGATTTTTTAAAATTTATTTGCAAATTTCGTAATTACCCCCTCTAAACTCTTGGGCTAGATCCGCCCCTGTAATTTGTAGTTATCTTAACGAAAATAGAGTGAATGGAGTCAAAAGAAAAGATATTTCGAGAAAAAAATTTATAAAATAAATTGTTAAAACGCTATTTCCTGGTGTACGTTTAAGAACTGTAGTTTTATGTAAGCTTTTGATGCGTGGCATTCATTTAAGTAGCACAATAATTTCTTGAAGAAACAGGTCCATAATATACCAAATGCTGATGGACTATTACTTTTGAGCTGTACTGGCAGTTTGAAAGAAATCCTCGCACCCAGAAATGCAATAGAAGGCGTAATGATGTAATTCTTGCATAAAATCTTAATTTTCAACTTGGAATGCAAGCAAATTTATAAGCAATAAAATATTTCCTTCTATAAATCGAGCAATTGAATACCAGATAAGGTTTTATTATCATAAAGCTAGAAATTGAAGTGAACTCCGCAATTAAATTTACTAGCAATTAAGTTACGTTTATCGGATTAAATTTACTACATATGATTTTGATAAGGTGCTTTTAAATAAGAATATATGCAGAAGAATTTAAAATGTAAAGTACGATGATTGTGTGGTGTATGTGGCAAGTTTGTTCAGTTGAGTATGTTGTCAGATGCCACTTTTCTCGGGCACTGTCCTACAGAACAAACACTGCAGTGTCAAGTGTCACTGAGGCCCAACCTACAGGGCAACAACTTTATTTAACTTGTTTTACGAGTTTGTATATCATCCTCAGGTTTTATGAAACATAATTTTGAATTGTTGCCATCAAAATCCGAATTTCTATTTTAATACAGTTCTTTTTCGGCTGGTACCTTTGGAAAGGGAAATATAGGGATCATACTCATGCTAAAAATCACATAACGATGTAAATAAGCACGTTTTATGGTCCCTAAAATCCGAATTTAACATTTTCACAATGATGTCTGATATGTTTGCATAAATGTGGATCCTGATACCACTATAACTTAAATACTATCATTCAGAAAATGTTGAAACATTGTATTCCTACTCTATTCTAGTACGATAAAAAGCTATTAGATTTTAGTGTTAATTGGGTAACTGGAAATGGTACTTTACTTGAAATTCTAATATCTTTTCAAAGAAAAATTCTTTTAAATGTCATTTTTTCGCGAATTATTCTATATATTATTGTTTCTTTATTATAATTAATTTTGAATGTTATAATTAATATACCATACTTGAATCATTTTATAATTTCTTTTTGTGTTTAATTACACTTTTAATAATTATATAAAATTATTTATTAACAAGAATAGAATTAAGAGATCTATCACAAAAATCTGTTGTGGCCAGCACAATACCTCTCGCCATTTGCATTTTATGTTATACAAGTATTGTATTGCACTTCGCTATCGAACCGTCATTTTATAACAAAAACATTACACAACTTTACCCAAATATTGTGTTTATTGTATTTAACATGTCTTCTGCATACATACAATTCTTATTATATCTATTTTTCATTTTCATTGTATGAGGAAGTTCCTAAATGGCGGTATTTCTTATGGATATATGCATTTTACCTAAAATTTTAAATATTTAGTTAATTAAACAATAAGAAAGATTAAATATACTTCCCAGAAAAAGCTTTCAGAATGTCACTAAAACTGTTGATTTTTGACACTGATCTGACACATACAAGCTAAGTTATAAACATTAGAATTTGTCAACTGGTTTTCTTAGTACCTTAGCCTCTGCGATTAGATTATTCTATATATTACAGTGCCTTTATCTCTAAATCTATACAAGATATAATAAAAATTGCAATAATAGTAATAAGAGAAATTTTCAAAATAATATTTAGAAGATTTTTTAAAGAAACTATTTCTTTCGGTTGTTCAATTGTTACCAAAATCTAATCAACTCTTCCCAGGAATGTCAGATTGAGGAAACTGCAGTTAAATATTTTTTAAATCTTATAGTATTTGAGAAACCGTGGTTCCAACATACACATATCCACACATACACACACACACACACACACACACACACACACACACACACACACACACACACACGGACATCATTGTAAAAATGTTATAATCGGATTATAGGGACCTTAAAACGTGCTTATCCACTAAAATCTGGATATGCGAATTTTAGCATGATTCCAATACCTCTCTCAGCGAGAGGTAAAAAAATAAACATCAGTGATTCAATATGGCACTCTGAAATTAGTGGAAATTGCGAATCTTAATTTCCGTTTTTTTTTTTCGTAAAATAATAAAAATTGTGTTATTGCGTAGTTTTTAATTCTGAACAACTTCTTTATTTACAACTTTTCTCTAAAATTAATAGATCAGAAACTACAGTAAAATGAAAAAAATAACATTTTATTCCCATATAACGGATTCCAAGTAGACACCCGATATAAAAAATTTAAAATCCTATAGTCTATGATTTAAATTAAGCACACAAATCCTTGGTTACACAGTTACGAAATCTATTCAAATGTATGTAATTCTTTCAAATTAATAATGATGCTGTCTAAACTTAACCCGAAATTATTTTGAATTTTAAGTGGCACAAAAGGACTCTCCACGCCAGCAATGAGTGTCGCCTGACAAACGCCCGCACGGTACAAATATGTCATCAACATTACCTACCGATATCTGTGTACACAGCAGACTTTTAATATGTACCTACCACTGAATTCCTATACTTCTCTAATAAATAGAAACGTAACTAACATATCTTTATTTTTTACTAAATATCCAACGTTTTAATTTGTTTTCAAACAATATGTAATGTAACTTAATTATGTGGCCTATTCAGAGAAACACAGTCATAACGGTTGTTACGGATATAAAGATTGTTATCATAAAGACATTTGTAACAATCTTTATGAATTTGTCAATTCAGAACCTACGTCGGTATTATTGACAATCTTTATAAAATAATACTTGTGAATGAACCAGATTATTTGACAATAGCTATCTTTATTATGCATATATGAACTTAACCTAACCTTATATATCAACGTTTTATTCTATTAATAATGTGTTGCCAATTATATTTAAAATGCAAACATTCTGCCAAAACAACTAAAGAAGAATATGACATTTGTGTCATATTTGAAAACTTCTAAACGTGACTGAAAAGTTATGGAAAGATTTTTCTTTTTTATTTTGATTGAAGAAAAAGCACACATTACCACCAGAATAAATAACAAGGTTTTCACGAATACCTACCACAGAATATAATATTTTCAAAGAAATATGTATTTACGTCAAAAGTAACTTTCGTCCACGACGGTTTTTATCGTTCTTACTATCATTATTTAAGTCGAAGTAGGATCCATGCGAATAATCAACTGCACCCTGCTAATATTTAGCAGAAAGGCCATTATTAATAATATTTGATTGATGTAATAATTTGTCACATGTGAAATATTAGATATAACAACATGATAACAACCATAAATACATAGTTTTAGCAGTCGTTATGATAAAGCCTGTCAAAACACGTAACAATTGTTGACGGTAACCACCTTCAGTACTGAGAATACCAAATTTGATTTTAACAATCTTTACAGTACATAACAAACATAAAGACCATAACGACAACACAAATATTGAGTTCTGAATAGACCCCTATATTTGTTATTTTAAGTTACATTGTGCAACAAATCGAAACTAGAACTACCAATAAAATTTGAAAACCTTGCATTTGTTTCACATAACAGTATTAGAGGAATATAGAAATCAGAAATCCAATTCTGACCAAAAATTAAAACTTATTACACATAAAAAATTACTTTTACCCGTAATATGCAACTTATTTATTTATTTGAATATATCTGTCCTACAGAGAAACCAATTACAGGACAGGTAGATTGAATGAAAAGAACAATAACATCAGTCAAACCCAAACATTACAAGTTATAAGTAACAAAACAAATAACAAAATAGACAGTTTAAATTTAAAGCGGCAAGTATTAAATAAATAAGTCTGGTTGGTCTTGAAGAGAGAGAGAATTATAAAGTGCACACATGCGGTGGATGGGAGATTTGTATAAAATATTGGTGTGAGGTATGGGCAGGTGAAATAAATTAGTGCTCCTAGTTCTTACGGGAGTGGCTTTAAAACATATCAAATTAAGGCACAAAGGATCATCCACTCGGTTGTTGATAAGTTTATTAAGAAACAGGATGGAAGAATGTGTCCTACGGTCACACAGCTTTGGCATTGAAAATATGTTGATGAGAGTATCATAAGACAAAGTTTGTGGGGGATAAGTGCGCATTATTTTGAAATAAACAAATTTAAAAAATTTCTTTTGAATATTTTCTAATAAAGTAATTTGATTAGTATAAATTGGGTTCCAGATTAAGACACAGTAATCAAGTTTCGATCGTATGAAAGCATAGTATAAAGTAAATATAGTACGAATGTTATTAAAATTGCGACTGTTACGCATAATAAATCCAAGCATTTTTAGAGAAGAGGATACAAGTTTTGGATATGTGGCGTAAAAGTAAGTTGAGGATCTTTCAACAAAACAAGTAAGTACTAGTAATTGTAAAAATTATTAATTACTTGGCAACTGAGAGAAAGAATGTCAATAAAAGAATGTTTAAAATATATGAGTATGTCAACCGAGTATCATTTAAAAATTGAAGAGTAAAAAACAAGTATGGAAAACAAACCCGCATCAGTAACAACCGATCTCTGGACGTACAACATATCTCATAAACGATAACAAACCAACATAGCAACACAATCTTGTCTGCGTTGTATATTTATATCCATCGTGTGTAAGTTTGGAGAATATTGACAGTTGCATTCAATCAACAGCGAGGCTGGTCACGCTGAACAGAGCGCATATATTAATCAACGGACGCTGCGATTGTTCTTCCAACTGTGACAGCTATAAGGACCGAGATCAACTGAGCCAAGAGTACTACACTAACGCTTTTTTAAAGATTTTCAACAATAATTGTTACTGGAAGACCAACTCAGCGGGAAATTCAATGCAAAAGCAAAAGATGATGGTTAGTTTTGCTAACACTGAACTCATTGTTCCATGGAGTGCAATGAAACATATATAGTCAGATCAACACTTGTGGTTCTGAAAATTCGAGTTGCATTCTGACAAAGTCATATCTGAGGAAATATTTATGTTTTGATAGAGTTAAATGACTGTAATAATTTGAAATATATTTACAAATTTAAAATGGCACAAAACGGATTTCTGTGGTGTCTCTCCATGACAGCTTTGATTGCCTGGGAGTTGACACCAAGTAAGCACCCTCTACAATACTAATATACAGGCTGTCCAGGATAACTTTTCCAACATGAGGATCTCAAGAACTATAAGAGATTCGAAAAATTTGTTGAATCTTGATAAATATTACAGAAGAGTGATTCAGTCATTGTGTTTTGCGTATGTAGACAATGTTGAATAATTTATATTATGTTTAAAAGAATATAAAACCAGAATCAAAGTAAGCAATTTTTATAGTAATTAAAATATCAAGTAAACATGGGGTCCCGTGGCCGCGTGCCAGAGTGTCTGATCGTGAACCTGGGGAACCGGGTTCGATCCCGACCGACGCCAAATATTTCAAATTTTAAATGGCACAAAAGTGACCCCTGTGGTGCACTCTCCACACCAGCAATGAGTGCCCGTGAGGTGACGCCTGGTAAGCGCCCGCACGGTACAAATATGTCATCATCATTACCGATGTCTGCGATAAAGCAGATTGTGGCACACTCAGAAATGGGTAATATGCCGTGATGATATATTTATTTATATTTATTTAAGTAAACATGAAACATAGTTGTTATGATTTTATTTTTATGAGCTTTCTTTAATTGAATGAAATATTACAATAAAATAGAAGTTTTCACTTCAGCCGTACGGTCTTAAGCACACACATTTTTTTTTAGCTTTCCAACGTAGTGTAATTTGTTTTTAACCTACAAATTTATAAATTGTTGCATTTTTGCTGTTTGAGACAAATGAACAAAGACAAATTGTACATCGTTGAAGAGCTAAAAAAATCTCTAATAACTTCCCAATATGGCGTCCATAAAATTAAAACTTTGACATTACGACTTGAAATTCGGGATAATCCTGCGAAAGAACATAAAAATGTGCCCTAAAGATGTGCAAACCAAAATTATCCAGTATTATTTCTCTTACACAGAAAAAACAAACCATCTAAATTTTAGTTAAATTAACTAAATAAATCTGTAATTTTCAGCCTACTAATATGTTTTCATTAAATTATCTAAGCTGATTTAGTTAAATTTTCTAAATTTGTAATTACAAATTATAATAAAATTAAATGACTACATAGTATTGAAATAAACAGAAAGAAATTAACTAAATATATATTTAAATTTTCTATTTACTTACCTAATTCATTAGATAAATCACCGAAAATTGTAGGACAAAAATAATGAAGCCAAAATATAGTAAAATTAAATAAAATAAGTAATTAAAATAACTATTTGTATATTTAAATTAACGATTTTTTACAAAATATTTATTATCTATTTCGAATTAGTTAAAATGCTAAATTAAGTTTTTTAAATTATAATAAATTATTAGACATATTGCCTAATAAAATAATATCTAATTATAATTAGACAAAATTTCAAATCTTGTTTTTCTGTGTAATGGAGCAAATTTTGTCTAATTTAACCGACTTCGTATCTCCTATACTTCCCGAGATTCTCATGTTGGACAGGTTATCCTGGACACCCTGTATACTGGAAAGGAAACATTTACACTTCTTCCCTTACATTCCGCGAATTTTTTTACCTCCGATCATCAAGATATGAATGAGAATTTCACTTGTATTTGGGAACAGTTAACAAGTATTAAGCGTTGAAATTCTTGGTATTTAAATATTATACATAATAGCGTGTGTACTCGTATAATTTATATTGGTAACTTGTTTGTGATTGTGGTAATTTCGTGAAGATTTTAGTGCAGTTTGGGAAGATAGCAAGGGCATAAATAATGTGAGATAGTCTGGTATTATATGTAGTTTATCATACGTTGTCACTACACTGCATAATGTAGATCAGACGTGTGCACTTCCAGGCAATAGCGGCAAGTGCAACGAACCGATGCACCGTGCAACAGCAACTGCCCAGTTTAACTGCCCGCTCCGTATCACTCAACTAACATACCAGCAGCTTCAAAACTACCGGAAAATATACCGGGTGTTACACGAAAACCGGGCCATGTACGTTTTAAAATGGGAAAACAGTTTTCCCTTGCGCGAAAGTGACTTATTAATTTTAGACATAAATGCTTCAAATATAAGTTGTAATAGTATATTGTATAACTAGGGCTGAAAGTTGGATATTTCACACGAGCGTGAAGTTTGAGCCACGAGTCGAAGGCGAGTGGTTTAATCACGTGAGTGTGAAATACCATTTCAGCACGTGTTGTACACGATATTTTTCCGACGACCACAAAAAATTAAAAACAATATACAATGAGGTCATGCAAAAAAAAATAATTGTACCTTTTTTCTGTTTAAATCGAAAAAGGATAGTCTAATTCATCGATCAGTATGATTAAATTATTTTTTATTTATATTTTTTGTTGTATAAAATCGTTTTAAAGTATGGTATTTTTAAAAAGTTGCAAAAACCAGCCATGTGTTGTCGTCACAACGGTACGAACGAAGTTCAGTTCAAACAGACATTTTATATGGACACATAATTTCTAAAAGAAAAATATATATAAACTATAAATTGAGGATTACATATCTAAATATGCCATATTATATTAATATAATATCGTTCTATTTATTTTTATAAATATAATTTTCATTTGGCGTGAAATTATCTACGTTACATCAGATGTTTCTTTCACTTTTGAATCTTTGAATTAGACGGTAGGAGGTTATAAACGCATATGAGACATTGAATATATTCCAGAATATTATTTTATTCTTTATTTTGGCACGAAACAACGTTCCATCGACATGTTTACATTCATAAATTTTAGGTTATCTTTAAATGTCACTTTGACGTTTAAGACAATGTGAAAATCAAAATGGTCGTGCTTCTCACTCTGTGACGTCATTTGACAAGGGACGAAGCGGGGGTCTTCAGCCGCATTTTAAAGAATGTCATTTTCAATTACAATTTTTTCATGATTAAAGATCGATTTGAGGAAAAATAAAAAATACGGGTCTATTATTTTTCACTAATCTATCGATTAAAATTATAAAAAAAAGTCGTGCATGACCTCATTTACATAAAAATATTAAAACAGATTATGTTTACATCATTGCTATCAGAATTCACCAAAAATTATGTTAAAATCTGATAAATCAGGGTCCAGCCTTTTTAATCCGTGTAAATTCAACAAATTATTTGCAACTGTGAAATTTTTACATACAAATTTTTAGGTTAGTTCGCTCAGTTATCGCAGCGTGTGATAAAATCATATCACACACTTGCGGACGCATCTGATTGGCTAACGAGCTTTCATTTCATAGTGATGTGCAATGACCAACTTTCAGTAATAGTTTAGCGTGTGAATTTATGTACTTTTCGTAGTGGTCGTAGGAAATAGTTATTTATGCAACAAGAGTAAAAAGTACAGTCTTATTTCATGAAGAGGGAAGATTGACCGAACGAGCCGTAGGCGAGTTCGTCAAATCCTACGATTCTTCCAATTCATTAACGAGATTGGCGGTATTTCTGATGGATATATGCATTTTATCTATAATTTCAAATATTTAATTAATAAAACAATAAGAAAGATTAAATGTACTTCCCAGAAAAAGCTATCAGAATGTCACTAAAACTGTTGATTTTTGACACTAACATTGATGTCTGTCATTTACAATGTTATATATATTTGAATTTGTCAAGTGGTTTCCTTAGTGCCTTAGCCTCTGCGATTTTTTAGATTATTCCATATATTATAGTGTCTTTATCTCTAAATCTATACAAGATATAATAAAATTTTTAAGTGTATTAGATAGAGAATTTTGTGATCTTCAATATTAGTAGTAGCAAAAAGTAATATTTAGAAGAAAATTTGGAGTTACTACTACTTCCGGTTGTACAATTGTTTCCAAAACTTTTTCAGCTCTTCCGAGGAATGTCAGATTGAGGAATTTATAGTTAAATAGGTCTTAAGTTTTATAGTTTTTGAGGAATCGTCCCTCCAACATCCACACATACACACACACACACACGCACACGCACATGTACACTCACTCACACTCACACACACACACACACACACACACACACACACACACACACACACACACACACACAGAGAGAGAGAGAGAGAGAGAGAGAGAGGACATCATTTTAAAAATGTTACAATCGGATTCTTAAATCGTGCTTTTTCAGTAAAATCTGGATATGCGAATTTTAACATGAATCCAATACCTCTCTTAGCGAGAGGTATAAAATCAATTTTTCTATTACTGGTAGAAGAGTGTTTAAGAGTTAATGTATTTTCATTATCTAAAGAGAAGAAAGTTATAAATTTAGCATTTATTAAGGCAAATAAGACAAATGTGATTTGTATAAAATTAAAAATTAGAATGGCGAGAGATACTGCAGTGTCCACATTAGATTTTTTAAGTTTGTTTTATTGACATTTTCTGTGCTGCAAGTGTGTAAATATCTTTATGGTTCGTTTCCCACAATGACGCTGTTTCCCACTATTAACGACGTAATGAGATCTGCTATCATTGTTACCACCGAAATAGAAGCTAATAAAATGAGACATTTTACAGTTTCACAGATGGAATACGATATACTGTTTAGTGCTATTTTTCACTTGTGCTATAAATTAGTCTTAGCATAATTACGCTTCATATTTCATCTTATAAATGATCTGTCAGTATGTGAGTTAATAAACATTAGCGGTAGCCGCGACAAGTATAAATACACACATCCTCAAGTTTAGAAATAGTTGTCACTAATCATACATCAAGAGGATTTAAATATATGAGCCTCTTTTTCTTTTTTTTCTGTATAGCAAGTATGCAGCAGCAATTACACCTGCTTCTGTGACAATTTTACAAATTACAATAACTGTAAACTGGAAGAGGTCTTTTAAAAATTAGATTGCAACTCCGCATTATTTATTTATTTATTTATTTGAAATATTTGGGAAGCCAACAGTTGCCCAATTAAAGGCTTCCACTGATTAACAGCAACAAAAGTAATAAGATAGTCACACAGTCCACAACATATAAAATAATAGTAGATAACATAAAAAATATAAAAAAGATTTACATGAAAGACATTAAGTTACTTTGTGTAATACACCCTTGAACTGAGCTAGGGATAAATGAAAGATGTCTATGTGTTGATATAGTTGATTATAAGTTCCCATAACTCTGTTGAAGGGTGAATTCCTGTAATTATTTGTATTGCATTTTGGTACATAAAAAAAGTTTCTATTGCGAGTATAAATAGATGGAATATGAATTCTTAAATAGTCTATAATATTATAGTTATCAATATGGTTATTTAATAATTTAAAGAGGAGAAGCATATCAGCTTGCGATCTTCTTTGTTCAAGTGTTTTTAAATTACATATTAATAAAATTTCATTGTAACTCAAGTTGTCGAAGGAAAATTTATATTTTAATAAGGATATAAATTTTTTTTGTATTGACTCTATAAGAATTATATTTTTGTTGTACATTGGATTCCAAACCTGAGAGGCATATTCAACAATAGGACGTACTAGAGCATTATAAAGTAATATTAGTGAAGCTTTATGTTTGTAACATTTGGCTACACGAAAAATAAATCCAAGTGTCTTATATGCCTTTTTGACCATTTGAACAACATGTTCGTTAAGGAGTAAGTTGGAGTCGTATTATACTATTAATACTGTTGCTACAAAAAATAACTTGCTTGCAACATCTGTTATCAACATCTCTTGATCTTTGGTTCTACTCCTAGACCGCCTACAGAACAATCGCAAATTTTTTTTATTAACAATGTTACCAACATGTTAGTGAAAAAAGTAACAAGTGTTAAGCGGGTGTAGTGACATTCGTGACACCACTGAACTAAAACTTTTGCATATCTCAAGCGAGTTTTTTTCACACCAATATCATATTACAATTGAATTTTTTCACTTCATATTTCTTGTAGAAGCTAAATTGCAACAACAAATAAGTTTCAAACAAATGACTTTACTAAAGGTAAAATCAATGTTTGGTTACAAGTGACATATATGACCTCCATTTGATATTACACAAACCTATGTATAGAGCGACAAAGTACAAAATGAAAACATAGGCTCGTAGTATGATCACGGTTTTAACTAAAACGCTGTTTTAAGAAATGCCAAAATTCATTATTTAATAACAATAATAAATAATATCAAATTTATCAAAATATGATTTTGAAGCATTTGTATTGACAAATATTTAAAAAAATCGTTCTTTAAACATACGGGTGAAATTAAATATTTAAATTTGAATTTGACATTTCTACAAACAGTGTTTCCTCGGACTGTGATTCGTGCTAAAATTGAACAAGTGAACATGATAAGAAAAAGAAAATTATTTCTTCGTTCGTTATTCGTTATCCCCATTCTTTCATTTTGTGATCAAAACACGCCATTTTCCTTTCCCTTCTGAATCAGTCTTTTCGCATGATCACTGTGATTGAAATAACAAAAGATTTGAAAATGGCGGAAAAAGTAAGCAATGAAATATTTTAATGTGCAAATTTATATCTACATCAGAATCATCCGAACTACTAAAACTTGAGTCAGTAGATTCAACTTTCATTATGGGTTTCGATTTTTCTAATATTAGATCCTGCAGGTCAAAAAATAAGTTAAAGAAACTTGTTTTCATATTTTACTTCACATTCCATACCAAAAATATTATTTCTGCTTCAGCACAATCCATCTTTAAACTATTTTCGATTTAGGTATTACTTCAATACTTCAATTAAAACAGCTTATTTATCATTTGACGTTTGCCGTTAGTTCGTTCGACGTAGTGTAGGTTTCGCGTCGATCTAGTTAATTTTGTTGTTTCTTCGGAATTAAATTTAATCATGATTCGCAGGAATCATTATTGAACAAATCATTATTTAGAAAATCATAATCACAGTCCGAAGAAACACGCCTAATGAATACGATATTATTTTTAATACACTAAAAAACAGTAACTTACATTAATTCATTAATAGTTGAACATCACTATGAAATTAAATAATTATTACTCATATTAATAACAATGGAAACGAAAAGTAAATGATATATCATCTAACCTGGTTGAACTATAGGACTCATCGCTAGGTGACGTCACAAATTGATGCAGCGAAACTTTACTAACAAAATTACGAATGAAAAGTTTAATATTTTTGAGAATATTGTTAATGATTGAAATAATTTAAAATTACATTATGAACGATAAAATAAACTTTTTTTAAAAGACCTCATTGAAATCGTCTAACACTAGTTTTACAAACACAAAAAAAAATTATTACACTACTCGTATGTAGTCAAATAGTGCAGAACGTCAAATTCATTATTTTATAGATGAAAACAATGCTATTTACATTGCTAATATTTCCTATGAAACAACCGTTAGTGCGTCATATTATTATTAATGCACATTAATTTCAGTTTTCTTATCTGTCTGTATAATGATGACAAAGTATCTATAGCTATCAATAATTTTTACTTAAAAGATTAATAAAGAATTTACGTAAACATGCAATGAATAAATATTTAGATAAATATCATTGACTCATTTACCTGTAACATATTTTACTGCGGAAAAATAATAATTATCATCATTACTGAATGAGTTCATTAAATCAATCAAACAAACGTTTAATAATAATTAATTTAATAACACTTTAAGGTTAAAAATATGAGAAAACAGAGTTAATAATATAGCGCAGAATGTACGTGTAAATATATTTCCCAATTACACAAATTAATTTACCATATCTCGCTATAAATCATAATTAATTAAGGATTTGCAATCACGCAAATTGTGTCTGTTTTGACACAATTGGGTCGTCCTTAAACAGGCGCGACAGTTTATTACAGCAAATGTCTAATTAACTTGAAGCTAACTGAGAAATTACCTCAGCTATGAATGTAAGGCTTTGTGCTGTTTATTAATTAACAATTTATTTTGTTTCATGATAAACAAATGTTTTACTGTTACTGCTTTACTGTTACTACTGAAAATTAAAATGTGAATGGTTTTCTCTTTTCTGTACTAGAAGTCAAATAGTCAATAGTCAATAGTCAATGTTCTAAAATCAGTTTTGTTACTTTATTGCCGTACCTCGGACTTTATTTGGAATTAAGTTGCTAAAGTTAAGTTAATCTGGAATTTAATAGAACTGCTATAATCGTCAAATTGTTCACCGTTGTTCATTGTTGTGTGTGTGGATGTGTGGATGTATGTGGGGATGTTGGAACCACGGTTTCTCAAATACTATAAAATTTAAAAATATGTAACTGCAGTTTTTTCAATCTGACATTCCTGGGAAGAGCTGATTAGATTTTGGTAACACTTGGACAACCGTGGGGTCCCGTGGCCGCGTGCCTGAGTGTCTGGTCGCGAACCTGGGGGAACCGGGTTCGATCCCGACAGACGCAAAATATTTCCAATTTTAATTGGCACAAAAGTGACCCCTGTGGTGCACTCTCCACACCAGCTATGAGTCCTCGTGAGGTGACACCTGGTAAGCGCCCACACGGTAAAATATATCGTCATCATTACCGATGTCTACATGTGTTGTAGATACTGGCACACCCAGAAATGGCTAATATACCGTGATGATATATTTATTTTATTTATTTTGGACAACCGGAAGTAATAGTTTCTTTAAAAAAATCTTCTAAATATTATTTTTTTGAAACATTCTATTATTACTAATATTAAAGAATATAAAAATCTCTATCCGATACATTTAAAATTTTTATTATATCTTCTATAGAGTCCGGATACAGACATATAAATATATAAAATAATAAGTTGAATGTAAATGAATCTTGCAGTCCATGGAAAACAAGTGAAAAAATTAAAATGTTTGTAATTGACAGATAAATGTGAGAGTCAAAAAGCCAGAGACATTACTGAAGACTTTTTCTGGGAAGTGCATTCAATATATATTTCTTATTTTATTATTAATTAAATATTTATAAATATAGATAATATATGTTACATATACCCTTCAGAAATACTGCCAATCTCATCAATGAATTGGAAGAATCTCGAACATTGGTAGAATAAGAGTGAATAGAATGAATTAAAAAATATAAAAAGAAGATATGTGTTTTTTTGTATATCAGAAATGACAAATATGTACAATACTTATATAGCCTAACATGGAAATGGCAAGAGGTCTTGTGCTGACCACAAAAGATTTTTTTGTTAGTGAAAATACATTAATTAAAAGTTTGAAATTAAAATATATCCTATATATTCACCAAATCTCCTATATTTTTTTGTACATTCAGTTCTCCTATATAAAAGTTTTTAAAATCTTACAACCTTAGGTCGAAACCATGATCGAAACGTCGTCTTTTATAATTCAATAAACAAATACTCATCGTTTAGAAGCTTCCATTATCAAAGAATCCTTAGTACTTACTACGTACCAACCACATCTTCAGAAAATTTCAACCTTGATATAATTTCGTTACAATTCCGATGGTACCTACATTTCGAGAGTGATAACTGTCAATTTATAGTTATACCCAGCCCACTCTTTATTCAGATGAATATTAAGTTAGATGATAAATATATTATTATATGAATCTTGATTTGAGTTAGGGTTGGTTATTCATGGTCATTACAGCATCCACGTGTTCTGATCTCATTCCCACAAAATGTGTTCGTAATCTTGCGTAGGCTGACAACTTGTACCATTAAAATTGTCAACGGAACAGATGGAATTCCTGCTCAAGCATAGAGTTATTAATATTGTATTAGTTATCATATTATTTCTGAATAAATGTTTAAATCTTATGTTTCATTGTGCTATTGCTCGTTATATATACCTACTGTTACCATTTGATATTGATTTATAGTCGTCGATAAAGCGAAACAAAACGTTGTTGATCTCCGGCGTGAGATAAAGAGGTAACTTGGATTTTTACCATGCTTGATTGAGAAGATGGCGGCAAGAGTGAAGTTTTTCCAAATGTCTAAGTGTATTAATTATTTTAATGTTTACTCCTGGAGATACCAGGAAACGGTCGTATGCAAATGAAGGTTTTGTTGTTCTAGTATGTTTGTCGGTGACATAAACTGTTCCTTTTCTTTGCTTTTGGAATTGTTTCAAAGATGTTTATGATTGATTAACTGTAACATAAGACGATTCTAATAAAAAATTAATACTTGTAATAGGTTGTAATAACGCGCTGAGACTAAATCAGTTTATTTCAATTACTACTAGTTAATGTGCTTGTTTTATAGTTGTAGGTAAAGAAATAATTAAGTTTTTGCAATTCGATTCTGTTCAGAGTTTCCTTTCAAACACTTTCAATAAAATGTTTTTCTAATCGCTTAAAAGCAAAAGGCACGATTATATTCAATTTTTTTTCTATAACAGATTTTAAAGTGTGCTTTGTTCAACTCGAAATAGTTGACTAAGTGACATTTTAACCGCAACGGTAGATAAAATAATACTTTAACAGCAAGGGTAGATAAAGAACTTTAATTTTTATTTAAATAAAAACACATTATACATTTTGGCGATTCATATTATGTATAACTTCAATTGTACTCGTATAAACATGAATAAAATGAAATTGTTTCCAAACAAATTCTATAATTATCACGCTACTGAGATTTTTAAATTGTTCTTAAATAATTTAATTTATAATCGGTTTTTCTAATTTTGCTCTATAAAATCTGCTGTAGAAAAAAATAGAATTTTAGACACGACGATAAAATTAAATTATCGACTCGCGAAAAATAATTCACTCGCGAAATCGCTCGTGAACAAACCTTCCTCGTTGTTTTACGTCCCGCTCCATGATTCTATCTGTCATTATGTTTGCATCTGTCATTCAGTGTTAACAGAATTCTTTGTGATTTGTTCGTTGTGTTCAATAAAAATTAGTTTAAAACCAAAAGATGTGCGTGATGATGTGACCCCTGTGGTGCACTCTCCACGCCACCTATGAGTGCCCGTGAGGTGACGCCTGGTAAGCGCCCACACGGTAAAATATATCATTATTACCGATGTCTACATATGTTGTAGATACTGGCACACCCAGAAATGGGTAATATGCCGTGATGATATATTTATTTATTTAATCGATGGATGAAGTGTAGAGGTTGGCTGATGATCGGTCTTTGTTTGGACGTGGTAACCATAGCAACCTTTAGTTCTATGCTTTCCCGTTAGATGTGCTCTTGCAAATTGCAATTGTGTAAGTGTCTATTGGAAAATCATGAAATTTTGAATGAAAAGTGATGACATTTGACATCTGTGCACATAAATTACTAGCTGTCATTCTGTTACGGGCCCACATATCCACTTGTCAAAGACTAACAAAGTTATATGACTGCTAGCGCCCTACAAATTAGTATCCCACGTAAACGTAGTAGTACCTATACTACGTTATTACTTTAGTAATTTGATGACGTTCGTCTTCTGCATAATGATTTTCACCATAGTTTGTGGGTTTATTAAAACAGCGGGAGTGGGAAAAGTAGCTGTTCAGTCCAGCAAAGAAAGCTGGTGCGGTAAGGGAGAGCATTCCACATACTGATTTTACATCACCAAGAGAAGTGGGGAACAATGAAAAATCGGCCAACTGCATTATCGAAATAATGTTAATGTGAAATAAAGTTCATGTCACTGGTATCCTGCAGTTAATTCTATTCGATAAAGCGGTTCATGTATTGCGTATAACAAGACGTAGTAAAATATTTCTAATCGTAGTGTTGCTTTGCAGAAATTAATTCTGATAAGATTTAGCATTCCTAAAACATTTTTCTTTCACGTTATGGAATGTAATTATTATAACAATCGCAAATAGCTAAGGTTACATCGATATTTTAATAGCCAGGAACAGAAAAATTTGACTGAGCAGAAATTTTAATTTCATGTATTACAATGATCCGAAAAATAATCAACTCTTATAAAACAATGACTATTTAACATTTAATATATTGTAAATACTACTCTGTAAAATTTGAAAAAATTGGAAAAGATTCTATAAATCCAATAAAATTTTCGCACGAATATACACTATGTAAATTCCACTTGACACTGACATTTGTCAATTGGAAATATTTGAATATATCAGCTGTTATAAAAATTAATTTCTTTATAATTCTTCAATTCTATATCTATTGAATATGAAGGAAAATATATAATCAAACCATATAGACAATAAGATATTCTTTCATATTGATAATCACATAAAATGTCAAAAAATGATATTTAACTGCGTTTTTTTCCAAGAAAACTGTCAACAACTTCAAATAAGAGAATGTCCAATTATAACCAAAATCTAATCAGCTCTTCAAATAGATGTAAAGAGGAGGAATACGAAAGAATTATAATTTTTAGAATTGTAGTACTGGAGTTATCGTCGGAGAAATTATTGTCACACACTTACCCAACAAAAACATATACAGACAGCATCGTAAAACCAGTAAATCGTATTCTAGGGACCCTAAAATATGCTTATTCATTAATTTTTTGACCAAATACAATACTTTCCTTATCTAAAGGTGACGGAAGGTGAAAAATAACGACAAAACCCAAAACTCTGCTGCAGTAGGTATTAGGGTTTCCAATCCGGGATCCCGGGCTCCCGAAATCCCGGGATTCCGGAAGAGTTTTCGTCCCGAAAATTCCGGGATTAAAATTCGGGATCCCGAAAATCCCGATTTTTTTAAATGATCAAATTTCAATCTGCTTTATTCCTTTTTTCTTTATCCGCGTGTTATTTAGCTTTACTCCGGTAATTTACGTATGTAATATGTTGCAGACGTGGGAATCAACTACCGCCGGACGGGAATTTTCCTATCGGAACATTTTGAGACAAATATAATCTTAGATTTGGACTCTGATGAAGATATGCCTCTGTCTGAAATACAAAAATAGCCGACACAGGTTTTAACCCTAAAGCAGAAACTTCAAGAGGCCATAGGGTCTGTTACTACTAAAAGTAAACCTAATTGGCAAAAATTAGAAAATCCAAAAGTTGCCGCTTAACGTAATTAAAAACGAAATGTCACTATATGAAATGGACGATTAACCACCAAATTCACCAACCGTTAATCAAATCTTGATTCTCTGATCAACACTGATCTGTAAATCAAGTTCTGATTTACCTTGGAGATCAACAGTTTTAACAAAGCAACTGTGTCAAATTTTGTTGATCAGAGGATCAAATTTGATTCAGGGATGGTGAATTCGGTTGTAAGAGGCTTATATTTGCAACAGTACCACCTACGAGTGTGGAAGCTGAAAGAGCCTTTTCTTCAGCGGTCTCATTTGCGAACAAACAAAGATCGCGCTTAAAAGACTCGAGTCTAGATACGTTGATATTTCTAAGGGTATATTTTATTTTTACCAAGCAGAACGCAGATGCTTAAAAATGATTTTAATTGCACATTTGAATAAAACTTTCCTCACTGTTTCTGTTTCTAGTTCCTAGTTTTATGTTATATAACCAAAGATGATTTTTTTAAATTTTACTTCTTAAACTTAAAAAAAATATTTTTTATTTTTGTATTTTTTAATAAAAACGTTCTTTTGTTTGATGTATTTCTGCATTTTTGTTACTTCTGTTGCTAGTGTTAGATTTAAAAAAATATATTGGGGTTAATCCCGGGATCCCGGAATCCCGGGATCTAGGTTTTTCATCCCGCGATATCGAAACGGGATCCCGATCCCGAAAATTGGAAACCCTAGTAGGTACGTTATAAGTACGAAATAATACTTCGTGTGAGCGACTGTGAACGATTATTTTTAATATTTTGATGAAAATGATTTCCTAATATAGAGAATGTTGTGTCCAGAGGCATCTACAATCTACATTAGCGGTAGGGAATATATGTACCTAATTAAAGCACTGTTATTATCTATCATTAATTCAGACAAATTAGCTCAGTGGAGTTGAGCAAGGCTTACGCGTGTGGGGCTTCGTTAACCACGCACTATACTATTAGATGCCATTCTTCAAATTGTGCGCCATTTCCGCTCATTACCCAAGGAGGTGTCCACTGTAACTAGATACTATTTATCACATCGGCAAAACTATAACCAACATAAAACTAAAGACACTATACAACTAACGTATTATACGTAGCAAAATTGATAGCTTGATAGCAAAGAAATAATGAAATGTATTATCTTTATGTTTTCTGTAAATCCTGCTTCAAGAATGGCGCTCTTTACAACAGTTGTTCTATTCAATTTATTCGATTAGGATATCCGATTTGGAAAATGTATTCGTCTAGTAAAGAATAGCAGAAGACATGTGAAAAATTCACTGATTTTAAAGCGATTTTGTACTTCGTAGTTCTGTTTGTACAGCATCCTACTAGATATAAAGACGAAAGAAGGTCTTGGGTTCAATTCCAAGTAAAGGCAATTAAGTTCTTGCAAAAAAAAGTTTCAAGATGTTTTATTTTTGTATGGGGTCCCGTGGCCGCGTGCCTGAGTGTCTGGTCGCGAACCTGGGGGAACCGGATTCGATCCTGACAGACGCCAACTATTTCCAATTTTCAATGGCACAAAAGTGACCCCTGTGGTGCACTCTCCACACCAGCTATAAGTGCTCGTGAGGTGACGCCTGGTAAGCGCCCACACGGTAAAATACATCGTCATCATTACCGATGTCTGCAAGTGTTGTAGATACTGGCACACCCAGTAATGGGTGATATGCCGTGATGATATATTTATTTATTTATTTATTTTTGTAAATTCATAATAGTGTTAGGCTAGCTTCTAGAGTACCTACCACCCTTGCTTTTTTACCTCTCGCTAAGAGAGGTATTGGTATCATGCTAAAAATCGCATATCCAGATTTTAGTGGATAAGCACGATTTAAGGTCCCTATAATCTAGGGTTGCCAACTTTACAAAATTACAGAAAAGGACATTTTTCAGCTATATTTTTTTTAATTGTGTGTAGGATTTAAAATGTGAGGAAAAATGCGCCGCAGGCGATTTTTTGAAAATTTTCAAGGTCAAAGGTGTTTTAATGCAAGAAAATACAGAGTTTCTTTACAATAAAGCAAATTTAATAAAAATTAAAATCAATATTTTATGAAGAAAACAGTAAAACACAATAAGATATCTAACCTTAAAATGTTAACTGCCAATATCTAATTTTACATTTTAATTTTTTAAACTGACAAAGTAGTTATTTAGCGCTAATTAATTATAATAAAATAATAACGAGGAAGAGAGCAATAATTAACAAATTTGACAAGTCAACACTAGTTAACCCTACATCAATAATTCAAAAATTCTATCATTATTTCATTACATTACATAAAATGTGAAATAATTATTTCATTTTCATATTTATAATAAGAAAAATATCATTAATAACAAAATATACCATAAGAGGACAAATCGCGTCCTTTCCTGGTTTAAAAAAGGACAAGGACAAAATATGCTCAAAAAAGGACTGTCCTTTCCAAAAAAGGTCAGTTGGCAACCCTACTATAATCCCATTATAACATTTTTACGATGATGTCCGTATGTGTGTGTGTCTGTATATATATTAATTCAATAAAATAAATAAAAATTTTAGTAGCTGTATTGGAAACTTACGGCAACCATGTAACTATCAGTGGATCGGTTTACACCGATATCTTGCTAAGCTGACCAAACACTAAAGTATGAATATATTACTACTTACTATTTAGTTTAGTACGCTTCGTGTAAACATTGACACATCAGCGTAGTCTGGTACGTTTCGAAGATAATACTTAACCAAAGTAGTTAACCTGACTTTTCGTTTGTAAACGTACAAAAACCAAGTTACGCATGCGCGTTCTCCGTGTTTTCAATACTAGGTTGTTGAAGAGATAGGTTATGTGAATTGCCTGATGATAAAAACGTAGTTAGAGTAAGATATTTTACATAAAAGTAATTTGTATGATTGATTATTGTAACTATTTTATATTTTTAAATGTTATGTTAATTTAAAAGTTCAAGTTTTAATAATGACGATATGTCTTACAAATAATAACTAAATAATACTTGACCTTGAAAAAAATTACGGTGTAAACATACAATAACTAAAAGTTTGGTATAGTTACGATTTGGTTGTCACAATATATTGTCACGGTGTAAACCAGGTCTAACATGTTCGGGCTAACTAAATCGGGGAATAGTCACCCGAAAAACTCTCCGTACGGCAGTAGTTTTAATGTATTTTAGGAAAAATAGCAGTCTAAAACCCAATATATTTAATTTTCTTTTAATCCAAAATGAAACGCAGTATATTATGTTATTATAAATATAATATACACAAATAATTTACTTAATTTATTTATATTATGGGGTAAACATTGAAAGCATTCATAATTTCATGATAAAAAGTCTCCGTACGATATCTAAAACATTTAAATAATAAACCATTTATGTTTCATAATGAAATATAATATTTGGATAGTTTTCCTTTGGTTTTTCCACCACTAACTAAGCGATGAGTCATTGAATCTACCAAATTTTTGGTCACCGATGGCATATTCTTCCATTTTTCTTGTAATTAATTTTAAAATTTTTTTTTGGTTTATATTCTAATTTGTTTTAAGAATTTTCCGTACTTTTTCAATCTGGTTAAAGTCCGGAGACAGTGAGGGATGATTAAGCATATTTTTAATATTATACAGTAGGCATTCTCATATAAGAGCGAATTATTTGTCGAATTTTTCGGATGCATGCAATTAAAATTGGCTGTTAAGGCCCTATTTTTCGGCACTTTGTTTTAAATTTGATTTTAAAATATCGACATAATCTTTGCTATCCAGTGATGTAATATTTACAAATTTTCATACTCCCGCTAAATAAATAAAACCCCAAAACATAATACTGTCACCGCCGTATTTAACTTATATTTAAATGCTTTAGATTTTCTACTTTTAAATTAAAAGTTTTAATTCTTTATTAGATTTACTGGGAACGTAAGTAAGTATAATACATATAGATTAGATAGAAGCAAAAAAAAAAAAATCTTCCGTCAATTCGATGTATTTTGTATATACCCCATACCAAAAGTTCCTTGAAAAAGATTCTATATATCCTATAAAATTGTAACACGAACACACTATTTTTTACAAATTCTATACCGAAAGTTCCTTTCCTTATTTTATTAGGGGTCGCTGTTTCTTACTCTTCTCTTTTAATCATTCCTGTCCAACGCATCTTCTTCACACAATTCTTCCTCTCTCAAATCTTCTGCTACACAGTCCTTCCATCTTCTTCTCTTTGGAGGGACACTCTATCACATTCACACATAACTTTCTGACCCTATACTTTCAACTTTGGTTTTGCATTTGACACTAACATCTGTCAATTAAATTTTTCTGAATATATCTGTTGTTTCCATAATTTTAACAAAGCTGTTAATCTCTCTTAATGTCACTATAACTCTATATCTATTGAAGATGAACGAAACTATAATCAAACCGTATAGAAAATAAGATATTCTTTCATATTGATAATCACAAAATGTCGAAAAATAATATTTAACTGCGTTTTTTCAAGAAAAACTGTTAAAAACTTCAAATAAGGGTACTTCCGGTGGATCAATTATAACCAAAATCTAATCAGCTCTTCATATGGATGTAAAGAAAAGGAATACGAAAGAATTATAATTTTTAGAATTGTAGTATTGGAGTTATCGTCGGAGAAAAATTTGTCACACACACACACACACACACACACACACACACACACACACACACACACACACACACACACACACACACACACACACACACACACATACAGACATCATCTTAAAAATAGTAAATTCGTATTCTAGGGGCCCTAAAACGTGCTTATTCATTAAAAACTCACCAACGAATTTTTTGACCAAAGACAATACCTTCCTTACCTAAAGGTGACGGAAGGTAAAAATTGAAGAAAACCTAAAATTAAGGCATTTAATAGTAACAGTTTTATATTTATAATAACGTAATATAATTAAATATATTGGGTTTTAAACTGGTATTTTTCCTAAAATACATTAAAACTACTGTCGTACGGAGACTTTTTTGGGCGACTGTATGTATATACATATTAATATTATATCTGGTATCTTTTCCGTTGTTAGTACTAAATGGACATTGAAACAATTTTGTTTAAAAATTGTAAGGTGTATGGTTTCAACAATTTATTAATTTAAACACTAAAAAAATATTTGAGTAAATACAGTACGTTAAAATTTCCGCATTAAATATATCCTTATCATGATATGCATGAGAATGCATTTCGTATATGTATGCGTATGACAGGTATCCGCGGACTGCTGTATGACTGAGTGGGTCGCAGTTGGCTTTGATGCATGCTGCGTGATTAGCTTGATATGTTATTTCCGGAAATTCTTCTTTAATGGTGATGTTTTGCTAATTGACGTTTCGTTTTTCCTGTTCACACGGATAAAAATATTTCATCTCTATTTATTATTACTAATCCAATAAATACCTGCTGAGATTCCACATACATTTGTATTTTTCAAAATGTAATTATTAAGAGCGTTGATAGCTTAATTAAAGAAATCACAGAGAAAATTAAGTAATTATATTTTTATTTATGAATAGTTATTTACCTATCAAGTGTGTTAATGAGGTTGATTAATGATTGAGCCGTTAAGATCATTAATCGCCAATTAACATACACGTTAGTTACAATATTTTTTCGTTGACCGTATTTTACTGTATTGTAAAATTTAATTTTATTCCATAATAAAAAAATTTAAGTTAGTAACATCTGATACATGTCTTTGTGTGTTTGGGTATTTGGGTGTTCGTGTGCAACCTTCGGAAACTTAGGCGAGTACCGGGCCATTGTCACTAGTACTAAATTCCAGTCAATAGATGTCGCGAACGTCGCTTTAAAAACTTGCATTTTTTATTACTAAGCAACTATTGGTCCACGTATTTTTTCTGAGGTGGGAAATAAGGATGCGTGGGACACATTTGAATTTCACTTTGATTATTCATTGTAACATCTGTGTGTCCATTAGGCAAATTTTTAATGTAACATTGTTTCATGTTATTTGTTGATAAATTCATATAAGTAGGTAATTCAATTCGTGTTTTGTTAAACCGGTACAATTATTTCAATGAAGATGACGTAAACCTATTTTGAAAATAAAATTTTATAATGTATATATGAAAAAGTGTACTTAAAAATTAAATTTGTGCACATGCATTTTAATATCAAAATAAATTTATATTAACCAACAAAACTACAATATTTTGTATAAAATTCAAAAGCGGGTTGCCTAATTTACATTTTAATTCTATTCCAACCACCAGGTGTAATCTTCAGTGTAAGTACACATAATTTTCCGGTCTAAAGAGTATCATATGTATATGTTTGTGTGTTTATGATTGACAATTGTTCAGCAATGGTATGTGGTATCTATGGTTACGTCACAGAATAGACATTCATACAGAAGCGACACTCCCTGTCGGCACCATTGTTGTTGCGATTTGATGTTTATGACCTTGAACTTTAAATTTGTTGGCAAATTTACGCGCGAAATTTAAATTGTTTTAAATGGTAAAAGAAAAATTAGAACACAAAAGTACTAAAATTTTAATTTTATTAACGCATTAAAAAGAAATCAGATAAAATAAACAGATAATTATATTTTTATTAAAGAAATACGTGATTTTTACAAATTCAATATAATGCAGAATTTTCTATATCTTTGATGTGGGAAACACAAACGTCAGACTCGATGAATATGTCCCAAATATCCTTCTCCATCAAATCTTCTCTTCCTCAGGCCTTGAGCCACATTTTACACCTATATTTGTTAAATGAATATACATTTTGCATGATATGGAGGTCGTTTTGTATTACTTACATTTCTGTATCTTTCGGAAACGAAAAAAACTTACATTTCACTTTCTCCATTTTTTAAATCTACTTATACAGTTTTTATATGAACAAACAAGTCCTCCCCATTCTATCTTCTTCGTTTTTTCCATTTTATTAGAAATTAACACCACTTCTGAAATTCACAAACAGTTCACAAAATGACATATGTCAAAAGTGAGAAGACGTGTTTGGTTTGCTTGAATTAGCCATAACCCTAAAATACATGGGCGTGACAAGCTGAGACAACCGCTCCTCCAGAATATGTGAAATATAATTATTTTCTTTATGATAACGATTTTTCCTATCGTTTGTTGAAAAAATAACATGTTTGTTCGTATTAGAAATCAATTTGTGTTTCTCAATATACTTTTATTATTGACCCCTTACAGAAAATTTTTTCGTCGAGATAATGAAAAGAACAAAGAATCGTAAGATACGAAGATATGCCGAAATAATCCGATTTTATCCGATTAGCCCTTTAAATTTGTTGGCATACTCTTTCTCTCTCTAATTTTCGTTTCTCTCTCTGACTGTCGCTTCTGTATGAATGTCTATTCTGTGGTTACGTACTAAAATCGTTTATTAATAAAGTCTTGCATTAATAGGGGTCATTAATGAATAACTTCCTAGACATTAATATAACCTATTAATACAAGATCAACGGAAAAAGATATTAATATTTTTTTCCAATCCTTATTTTTAAACTAATACTTAAAGTTACATTACTAGAACAACAATTTAATTACGCGAATAAATAGAAATGTTTTCAATCAAAAGTAAATTAAAGATGTGTAGTAATGAGAAGCAAAATTATGGGCCAACTGTATTTTTAGACAACCAGAAAGTTGTCAGAAATATTTTGGGAAGAATTTTGAAACGAAACTTGTGTTCGTAGTTAAAAATAAAAACATGAAACAAACAAATGTTAACAAAGAAATTCTGGTTTAAAGTATCAAAAACTACTTGTCTGCGGCATTTAATTTTAGAGTCCATGTGGTCATTTTTTAACCAAGGACGTAGACAGGTGGATAAAAACGATCAACTATCCTTTTTCTAAGTTAAATTAGATCGGTCTATGAACTACAAGATAACTTCAAATTGATAACTAAAACAAATAAGATTTTGTTCAACATTTTGTTTATAATATTATGAGGATGTACCAATTAAATAATCTTTATTAAGTGAGTAATCTTGTTGTTGGACGCCACTGGACTGAACTGTGAGATAGATGGTTATCAGCAGTCATGTCTCCGAGCAGATCCAAGTCGAATAATTTATCTAGTGTGCCGTGGCAACCGCTTTTATTTGTAGTGTGTCACAAGAGTGCAGCACGATCGACCGGAACTGACAGACCAACAGCGCCAAACAAATAAAGTGATAAACAGGGGAACTAGTGCTTGCATAGATTAACAATAACAACATACCGAGATCAGCATACGGAAGAGAATGTTGCTTATATGATATGTAAAGAAGTAATTTAATTAAACGGGGATCAAAATGTCAAAAATACTTATTATCAAGTTTTGTAAAATATGTGAGCTTTGACAACGCATTATATATGTTGGATAATTATAGAGAAATTTGAAAGATTAATATCGAATTCACCATTTTTTAATCATGAGTTGATCGACAGATCCACGCTGATTCTAAATCAATCCAATTCACAATCAATGATCAACTGATACGTTATATTCAATGAATCAAGCACTGATCACATCTTTGAATTTCGACATATAGCAACGTCAAAATGGGGGATTCCAGCTCAATCGAATTAAAGGAAAATAGTAAAAAAATACGAATATATATATGCTGAATAACGAATATTAATAAAAAAAAAAAAATGAAATGGTATAATGGGGTCCTATACCATGTTTCTTTTATTTTTTTTTTCCTGTAAGAACAGGATAAAATAAGAACTTCAGTGCAAACGCGACTTAAAAATTTTACGTAATAAGCGAGATATGAATTTTTAAAGTTTAAGAATTTGTGCGTGACGTAGCGGGTACTAACAAGTGATCGACAAACAATGGGGCAAACTGTTAGTTATACTGGAAACAATTTTTTTCATGTTTGCATAGCTGAAATGTTTTTATATAAAAACTTATACGTTATATTCAAGAAGAAATTATTATTAAGTATAAATAACATAAATAATAAGCATTTAACAAGGGTTTCTTCCTAATAAATTACAGAACATTGAAACAGTTTGACAATATTATTACACAAAGTATGACGACGGATGGCGCTAATGTTTGCCTGTTTTGCAGTTTCAATATTAATTTAATTAATATTATTATTAATTTAATTCATATTAGAAATTGATTTAATTATAAATACATGATTATTGTTATTATTACTAGATGTTATAATTAAACAAATTCATCAAACACAAAATTGTTAAATGTTTTGTTAGGTTATAGAACATCATGACATTTCATATTCTTTCAAGGTGACCGCTACAGACGCGCGAATCTTCTTTTTAAAATCAGGCGACCAATCAAATTCTTAGTACCTAACACGTCATACCCAATTAGTAATCAGGTTCAATCGCTTGTAGTTTGTGACCTAGTTAATATTTAAAGAAAATTTTTTCACTAATACTCATTAATTTATGTATATTTTCGTCTTCTTATTTAAGATAGTTAAAATATGACTATGGTATAGGACCCTATTGAGATATTTCGGAAATAAGGGGTTTTTTGTTATAGCGCTTCGACACGTATATGAAATCTATATATAATATTTTGATTGGCGACCGAAAGACCGCCTATACATGCATAACAAATAGCGTGTTAGGAGGCGGGGGTTACTACCAATGGAAGTTAAGAAATTCAAATTCGAAAGGAGGGGCTAACATTCCTGTACGGCAGTCTTCAAACAATTTTTATTTTAACATTAAACTTAATAATTTAAATATACCTGTAATTATAAAGTATGTAGACTTATACAGTGTTATAATATTCATTTATTTTATGTAAATATAACTTAAAATAGCACATATTTCAAGAACATTTAGGTCCATGATGAAAACAGTTTGATATAAAACATATAAATGTGACGTCACGGCAATCTTTTCAAAATTCGGGAGACCATAACTCGCTTATTAATAGGAATTTTTTCACCAGATTTTCATCAATAGTCTTAGTTTTCCTAATATTTTCAGAAGAAATTAAAAAAAAAAAATTGTGGAATCCCCCATTCTGGCTGATCATCATAAGTCTAGATCAAAATTTTCCGTACCATTCTATAAGTTCTGGAGCTAATGTGATCGCTTGATTCCCGAGTATAAAATACTTTATACATTAATTGTTTTATTTTATTGTTAATTGTTAAAGAATTTTAATTACTAGATGTTACTCCCTACAATTTTATAGTTTATTACTGATAGCCCATAAATAACAAATTCCTAACGGAAACAATAGATTAATATTAGATTAGCAATTTAAGCGGTCTATCTAAAACAATTTTCAGCTTTTCCATTTAAGGGAATGTAGGTAATTATTATTACAAAGTAACAAAATATGAACTTCTGACTGTAAAGTATAACTCTAAGTCAGAGTGAAACATAACCTCGCTGGAAGAGTTCGTTAAGATGGAATCTTATAAATTTCCGATGCGGTATAAGCAGTCGTCTCGCATTCCGAACTTGTTAGATTTAAATACGTACACTCATGCATATATATCCAAACAACGGGACGCTTTATTCAAACTGTAAGATGGACCTAAACGATCTACTAATCATTTAATGACTTCCAATTCCCTGATCACAAAAAAATACATTCATTTTATATTTTATTGTAATTAGATACTAGTTGTATCGTATATTTTATCCAGCACATTCTAATACTAAATAACTTATTACAAGATTCAAAAACTAAGAGCATATTAATAGAATTTCAGAAAAGGATCATTCCAGGTTGACTGAAACTTAGGTCTGGTATTTTCATCTCTAAACTGTTACAGCCCGATTCACAAAACAGTTTAAGCTAATCCTTTTTTTTTTGGATTAGTGAAATCTATTCTATTCCGGTATTTAAAATTTAATCTTCATAATATTATCAAAAAAGGTAGATACTAGGAATAGATTAGGCTATATTTTACGAAATAAACTGTTAAAATTAGAGTAGAATTCGCTAATCCACAAATGAGGATTAGCTTAAACTTTTTTGTGAAACGGAATGTTAAATGTTAGTTAAATCGCAAAATATAGCATCGATATGTTAATTTTTCGATGCGATATTTTTCGTTTGAACTGACAGTTAATCGACAGTTTCACTAGAGATGAAAATATCGGGAATTAAATGCAAAATTAACAAAAATAAATGAAATTCTATAATGAGAATTAGATTAGTAATAAATTTCAAATTACAATTGAAGTTTGCATGGTTTTGAAATGGTCTGTAATGGCGCCGCAGAGTGACGTCAGCATTTGACAATACTACAACGAAGCGCCGGTAGATGGGGAAGCAATAATACATGCAATTTGTACAAAATAATATTTTTACGTGTACGAGTATTAGTCTTCATTATTATATATTGAAATTCTTGGTTTTTAGTTTCACAAAATTTATTTATTGATGACTAGTTTCACTACTACAATAGCATCTTCAGATCCAATGTATATAGCGAAACTAGTCATCAATAAATAAATTTTGTGAAACAAAAAACCAAGAATTTCAATATATAATAATTAATAATAAGTTTCACCATGTAAGAGCCGAAATAATTAAACAAATTAGTCTTCATACCTTCGAGCATATACTGACTAGAGAAATAATTCCCTATACAGTACTTTCCAACCTTTTTAATAGCGTGACACATATATGACTGCTTAAAAAAGAGTGACACCCCCACTTATTTTCATTGTCGGTTTAATATTTGTGTTTGCCAAAAGCAATAATAATACCTACTGATTTTCTTTTAAATTAAATATTCTTTAATAATTGGAAACAATTTTTTAGAAAACAAATTGATTCCCGATTCACTGATTCCTTGAAATGCTAAAAGATGCCCTTATTTTTTTGTAAGCTATGAATTCAAATAATAATTTAGTAATTTCTGATATGACGAAATAGCTTTAATATTTTTTTGATGTTCGGTAATGGAGTAGGGGTGATTTGCGGGGCTATGGTGTATTGCAGGTAGCGTTTTGTTGTTTTTTTATATCACTACTTGTCATTTTACTGTAACCCTAATTTTGTGGGAAGTTTGAGAGTATATATTTTTTTGTGATTTTGTTTATGTTTGTTTCATATTGCAATATGGTTTTATACAAATATTAAGATAATATAGAGCCCGCAATACACCACGGCTTCCGTCCCCGCAAATCTCCCCTATCACATATACAGACTGTTTCAAAAAAAGAAAAAAAAATCTGTTGTGGCCAGCACAAGACCTTCCGTCAATTCCATGTATTTTGTACAAATTCCATACCAAAAGGTCCTTGGAACAGATTCTATATAATATCATGTAAAATCGAACACGAACACAAACTATTTTTTACAAATTCCATACCAAAAGTTCATTTAATAAGGTTCTATAAATCTAATAAAATTATAACATAAACTACACTAAGTAATGTCCTTCCATCTTCTCTTTGGTCTTTCTCTGCGTGTCACTTGCGAGCAACACTATGACATACCAATTTTAGATCCTATATACTTTTTTTCCATATTTGGTTTTGCACTTGCAACTGACATCTGTCAATTACATTTTTTTGAATAATTATGTCAGCTGTTTCCATGATAAATAACAAAGCTAACTAATTTTTGAAAATTAATTTCTTTATAATGCTTTAACTCTACATCTATTGAATATGAAGGAAAATGAATAATCAAACCATATAGAGAAGAGTATTTTCTTTAATAAATATAATAACAAAATGTCAAAAAATAATATTTAACTGCGTTTTTTTAAGAAAAACTGTAAAAAACTTCAAATAAGGGTACTTCCGGTGGATCAATTATAACCAAAATCTAATCAACTCTTCATATGGATGTACAGAAGAGGAATACGAAAGAATTATAATTTTTAGAATTGTAGTATTGGAGTTATCGTCGGAGAAAAAATTGTCACACACGGACACACATACACACACACGCACACACACACACACACACGGACACACACACACACACACATACATACATACATACATACAGACATCATCTTAAAAATAGTAAATTCGTATTGTAGGGACCCTAAAACGTGCTTATTCATTAAAAACTCACTACCGAATTTTTTGACCAAAGACAATACCTTCCTTACCTAAAGGTGACGGAAGGTAAAAAGGGCTTATGGTACTGACATAAATGAGTAAAAAAAGCTTAATCAACATAGATCTGATCTTCAACTGTTCCCGAGATAAATGAAAAATCGAAGACAAATTGACAATGATAGTGATCGAACAAAATTTTGTTTTTCAATAAATAGACTATAAAAAACAATAAAATTTTATATGAAACATTTTTCTCAATTTCTAATAGTTACGAAGTTATATGAAAATTAAATATTGGCCAAGGTCGCCACAACATTTAACTTAATACAATTATTATATTTTTTTTAAAAAAAGCACATCTAAGATGACCTCGGAAAGGCAAACAAAAAGTCTTATTTAATTAAAGTTGTATAGTTTTCAAGATAGCAGAGGTAAATCCCGTAAAAACTCATTTTTCACTGCCTCATATCTCGGAAACAATTGAAGATCGGATCCATGTTGATTAAGCTTTTTTTACTCAATTTTCTTATACACCCTGTATAAGATGTTTCTTCAATTAATATTAGGTTGCCATTACCAGTGCATATCTGCGTACGTCAAAATAAAAAAGAAAAAATATAAAATAAATAAATAAATATATCATCACGGCATATTACCCATTTCTGGGTGTGCCAGTATCTACAATACATGTAGACCTCGGTAATGATGACAATATATTTTACCGTGTGGGCGCTTACCAGGCGTCACTTCACGGGCACTCATAGTTGGTGTGGAGAATGCACTACAGGGGTCATTTTTGTGCCATTTAAAATTGGAAATATTTGGCGCCTGTCGGGATCGAACACGGTTCCCCCAGGTTCGCGACCAGACACATGAGTAGCATATTTTAATTTTTTACAATTTTTTACTCAATTAGTTACAGCTCTTGCGACGTCAAAATAAAGCACGAATTTGGCAGTCAATAAGAACATATGTATTCTGAATTTCTGTTATCTTACAACTAAATTCTTTTCAACCTAGCCATCTTTAAAAATGTTACACTACTACGTTATAAAAGAAAAAATGATTCCTACCTCAATGGTGACGATCGTGTCTGTATACTGCAATCCATCATTAGCCCTGACTGTCAGCTTATAAGTATCTTTTGTTTCCCGATCCAGCGAGTCTCGAAGGCGCAGTAACCCCGAATCGCCGTCCAGGTTGAAATGGCCATCATCTCCAGAGATGAGCGTATATTCCAGGTGTCCAAGTGTGTCTGGGTCAATTGCTTTCAACGTGGCTATCGGTTGACCTGGACCAAGGTCTTCAGAGACGGAGAATTTTAAGGGTGTGTCCTTGAAGCTTGGGGGTGAGTCGTTTTTGTCCAAGATGGTCACCAACACCTGAAAATAAAAAATGGGGTTAGAAAATAAGACGAAATGAAAGGATGTTTGAAATGTTATAATTAAAGATGAAATGTGATTGCTATAAAAGTAGGTACACTTAAAATAAAAATCAGAAAAATTTATAAGTTTAAATACGAACTGATAAGTCAGCACTTAGATTTTAAACTTACAAAAACTGAATACATTATTCAATTATTCCGCCATTTAATAACGTATTACATTACATCGCCTTTATTAGTAATACCATTCCTACACATTTTCCTGTGAGAATTGTCCCACATGTCTTGCAAGGTAGATTTTACTGTACGCACTGTTTTTTTACGAAGTTGCATTTCATTGTGCTAAACGTAAAGGGTCTCGGTAGAGCTGCTAAATCTGGGCTAGGAGATGGCCATTAAAATACCGGTCGACCTATTATCATCAGTTGTTTGGCTCATAGTTTTTTTTTTTTTTAAGTTTATAAATAAATAAATATATCATCACAGCATATTACCCATTTCTGAGTGTGCCACAATCTGCTTTATCGCAGATATCGGTAACTATGATGACATATTAGTACCGTGAGTGCCCGTGAGGTGACGCCTGCTAAGATTTAAGTTTACATTTAAAAAAGTCGATAGAATTTTGTAGCAATTTCTAACCATTTATGTAGATTTTATAATTTGTTGAAAATGTAAAAAAAATCTGATGTGGCCAACACAAAACCTCCCGCTATTTAATTTTTATTAATTTAAATACATACCTACGTTACTAATGCTGCAAACTATATTATGTTCTATTGCATATAACTATTACTTTATTTACGATTTTCTTAATTATTTAATATGTCACTATTATTAATTTGAAGTGATTAATTTTTTGACAATGACGTTTACCTATCAGTTACATTCATTTGAAAAATAAACTGTGTAACAAAGGAATTTTGTTTATCTTAGGCTTCGGGATTAAAAAAAGAAAAATGATTTTTAAGTTTATCTGTAAAATATATAGAAAAAGTATTAATGTATACCTGTACAAAATTCAATAATCTATAATTTTCCAATGACATAAAATGCGAAAAATTGGCATTTAATGGTATTTTTTGAAGAAAACCCATTATGAGCTTCAAGTAAAGTGCCATTTCCGTTTATCCGATTTACACTAAAATCTAATGGCTTCTTTTCGTATTAGAATAGGGTAGAAATACAAGATTTCAGAATTTTCTGAATGATAGTATTTGAGTTAGAGCGGAGACAAAATTCATACACATACACACATACATACATACATACATACACACACATACATACATACACACACATACATACACACACATACACACATACAGACATCATCGTGAAAATGTTAAAATTGGATTCTAAGGACCTTCAAACGTGGTCATTTACTAAAATCTCGATGTGTTTTTTAGCACGATTGCACGATCCCTATATCTCCCTTACCAAGGGTAGCGGGAGGTAAAAAATAAAGTTTTTAGGTATTTATCTATGTCTTTAACCTGCAGAAGGTAGCAGTGCATGCTACCGAAACGTTGTTTGCATTCATATAAACAGGCCTTAAAAGGTTGTTTTTTTGTTAAATAAATTTTCTAATTTGTTACTATATAATACTGAGAATAAATTGTTAATTTAAGAAATAATTCTTAAATTCTCAAAAAATGTTTTATACTAGCGTTTTACAACAACAACTTTTTGATTGTCATTTAGCAATGAATAGATGAACCTGGCGTCAGTCTACTTCTAATTTTGAAAAATTCAAAATATTGATATTGGAGAGTAAATGATCTGTTTTAAAAACGCTATTATAAAAAATCTTGTAGGTAATACATTGCGAAATGAGTGTTTTAGGTACTTGGCGTATCACTCGCTTACTCTCGTGCGAAAAAATTTCACGACGCGTGCCTAAAACACTATCGTTGCGCAACTTGTTACATAAATAGCTATTTATGATAAAATATAATGTCCTATTTTATTTTCTGATAATAATAATAATCTGTCTATTTATAATGTCATTCGATGTCCGTTGAATGGATAATATTATTGCGTTAAATATATGTTTATATTTTGTTTAAATTTATTATATTTTTTTCGCGGAACTTGTTGTATAGATGTGTGATTATTTATGAGTCTTCTTTTAGCGCCATCGCCATGTCCTTTGAAAATAAATATTCCTTTAAAATTTAAACAGCTTTAATTTTCCATAATTTATCGTTTTAGAAAAGGTAATTTTTATGTGTGGAAACATATGAGTTGTAACATGCAATACATAAAATACAAAGATATTTTACTGTCATAAAGTACAACACTCTCAGTAGAAAAGAACCGGCTTTTGGATAACATTTTTTGTTAGAAACTGATTATCATAAAGTTATTACTCGTATATCAAATATGATAATTTCATTTCGATACTTCCTTAAGATTTATAAATTGACCTGAGAGCACGAAACGCCGTGTGATTATGTAGTGAGAATGTTAACGTTCTACAGCCAATATGACACGTGTTAAGAAATACCATCATGTGAAAAATGAGTTCCCGTATTGACGAAAATAGAAATACGAGAACCTACTATTATTTTAAAAAATATCTATTTATGTGATTGAAAATTATTCAGAATTTGTATTAATGACGTGTTAATAAACAGCATAATTTTGCAACTAAACACATAAATAGCTCTTCTCGAACTACAGTGAATGACATCAAAGAAACCTGTTGCTGTAAGGGCGAACATTGCACGAACAGTGTCCCTCTAGTCACCATTGTTACAAGAAAAGTGGGGAACAGTCGGCCAACTGTAGTCTCGAAATAACGTCATTGAGCGACAAAGCGGTTCATTGCATATAATAAGTCTTAGTAAAATATAACTAATCATAGTGCCGCTTTACAGAAATTCTGATTACAATTAACATTCCTTAGACCGTTTTTCTTTCGTATCATGGACTGTACAGATCGTTTTCAATATAGATCAAGCCTCATAAAACAATAGCAGGGAATCCCTTTCTGAATGTGTTAGCCTGCGTTTATTCGATAATGACGATATATCTGCTCCACTGAGAGAGCTTACCAGGAGTTATAGTTCATCTAGGGATCATTTTCCGAAGACTCGTTATCGTTTTATTATGGGTGCACAATAGCTAAAACCGCAATGCCAAAATATTTCGGTCCGTACAGTCGACCAGTTCAGTATTTGCAATGCTGGTATATATTTTACGCCCAGTATTCGACTGTAGACCAAGACTGCACTTTCCAGATTTTCTAAACCGATTACCAGGGATGTTGTAGAGTCTTGGTCTATAGTCGAATACTGGGCGTAAAATATATACCAGCATTGCAAATACTGAACTGGTCGACTGTACGGACCGAAATATTTTGGCATTGCGGTTTTAGCTATTGTGCACCCATAATAAAACGATAACGAGTCTTCGGAAAATGATCCCGATGAACTATACCTTATGTCTCCTAAATTAAACTGGAAATAATTTTCAAACTTGGCGTTCGTCGAATTCGAACCCAGTGATGGTAGCACGCACTTTAGATTTCTATCAAAAGAAGCATTTGTTTTCGCTTTTCGCATCGAAGCGAAAATTTGGTAGTATGCGTGTCTCAAAATATTCGCCCGCAAGCGTTCGACTTGAGGCGAAAGTGTCAATGTAACGTCAATATTTTGCCACAGTTCTATTCAAAACCAATTTATATATAATTTATACATTTCTTATATAAAACTGTCATAATATTTTTTATTTTAATAGTATAAAATCCAATAATTTTCGAATCAAAAAGCGAATATAGAAGTGCGTGCTACCAAGACTCGTAAAAGTAAAATCGTATTCGTCTGCATTCTATGATAGAATTCTAAAGTGTATGCTACCACTACAGGCCACTAAAATTCTAGATATTTTAAACACGAAATGGGAAAATTGTGTGTAGGTAGTACATTGACAAAAAGGTTTGTTGTATAGTGATCACTGATCAGGGACTCGAACCGAAAAATTTTGAGGTTCGATTACGGTGAACGGTTTTTACATCAATAAAAATTCGGTTTCGGTTATCGGTAACGGTTTTTCGAAAACTTTATATTGGATTTCGTTACGGTTTCGCTTTTTTCGGTTTCGGTTAAGTTAAAATTAAAAAATTACCTCTGCCATCTTGGATAGTTTATCATTCGTCCACTCAACCCTAGGGGCTTCAGTGCACCACACTGATGAGCTCCAATAAGAGCGAAATCGTCTGCGGTTCTGGTTGAGTGGGTCAGACTCTAATAAATGACCGAGAGGTTGATTCGGAGACTGAAATCTTGTGAAACATGTCAAGTAGGATTTTTAAAAATTTATATTAGAACAGTTCTTTAAAATAACGGTTTTAGTACCGATATTATTTCGGTTCGGTTATGTTTTCGGTTACAGATTAAAATTATTTTTCGTATAGATTTTCGGTTTCCATATTTGAAGAAATAAAATACGGTTAAAAAGTCAAATATCGGTGCAGTTACGGTTTCGTTACGGTTCGGGTCCTTGACAGTGATACAGTTTTTAATAAATTCTGAAGTTTGTGCGAAGTATGCGACGTAATTAAAGCAGAGATAAAAAGATTGCGGTGCATAGTATAGCGAACACTCAGACTTATGTGATATTGTTTCTTAAACGGACCATAAAGCGAAGTGCAGTGCTATGTCAATCTATCTTGAGTTGGAGAACAATAGAAGCCATCATATTTAAGGCCCATCAGGGGTCGGCAGAGCCAAAATTAAAGAGTTTTTTGTCGCGATAATGCCTGAAGGTCCCATCAACTTATATGCAGATATTCGGCATCAAAAACATGGTGCTCGCGCCAGTAGAATTTAAACTGGCCATGATTGTCATCTTGGGGCCACTTGCAGCCCAAGAGGGGAGCAAATATTTCAAAACTGTGCGAGAAAAACGTCGGCAACGAGAATTGGCCTGCGTCAAGGCGACCATATCATGAGAAACGAAAGTATCGGAATGCAATGACAACGAATTCCTTGTAAACATAGGCAAAAACCCACTTGGCTTCATATCCGACAGCACCGGTTCTCTAAGCTTCTTTGTCTTCAACAGTTCTTCACCTGCACCAACGAACTGCTTAAACATATTCATAATTTCATATCAACAACCGGACAACATATTTCTTTTACGGAATGCATCGTTGAGGAAACTGTTTTGATTTTAAGGACTCGAATTCCAATCAATGCAAAAATCAGCACAATATTTTTCAAATAAGAACACTTCAACATTTTTGTAGCTTCATCTCTTAAATTAAACATAATGTTTAAAACATCATCGTTGATGGTACAACAGCACATTATATTTTTTTTTTTTGTGAAATTTTGTCTAATGAGTGCGATCTATAGTTGTGGATACTCTTAAACGTTATTCGTTAAACTGTAATAATTCTGAGACGTAGATAATAATAATAATAATAATAATAATAATCTATATCAACACATAAAACTAAATACGTAATAGTTATTTATGCAACAAGAGTGTAAACACAAGCTTGTCATGAGGTCAAGTATAAATTATTGACCGAATATCATAAATGTTGTTTATATTTACATTTGAACTGCATACAAGATTTTATTATACGTCCTCAAATAAAATTCCTGAAACAAATTAGAAATTTACCAAATACCGAGTTCACATTTGACAGATAAGAGATATGAAGTTGAATACTGCAGTACTCAATCAGTATTACCAACATGTACAGAAAAATCTAAATTTAGATAAGACAACTTAAATGCCATACGTGTATTGATGGTGTAGCTCTGTACAGTAAATAAAATACGAAATTCGTTTACTTTATACACTGTTTGTAGTGTGTAAACTACGAAGTTTGTACATCAGAGTATAAAATTATGTTTAATAACTTTCGCCAATAATTGGGAATATGCGTGGATCATAAGTAATTTAAAAAACTAATATAAAGCTACATAATAAAATCCAAGTTTTGATTGCTACCGGCATGATTCTGCTGCCTGTCTTTCAAGATTTTCATGCATACACAAGTAGTTTCTGACTGGGGTGGTGTCATAAATTAAAACCACTACTTCCGGTTGTCCAATCGTGACCAAAATCTAATCAGCTCTTCCCATTTATGTTACAATATGGAATACATAATTCCATACTTTTTAGTCTAATAGTAGTTGACAGATTCTAAAAACCTTGAATCGTGCTTCTTCACTAAAATCGCGATTGGTGATTTTTAGAATGATTCCTATAGCTCTCATACTTACTGTGGCGAGAGTTAAAAATGGCACTCAGTTTTCGTTTAATTTAAATACTTCAATTATGGTTTTGCTTGTCTCTATACTAGGTACTCGGAAATTTTCTTTTTCATATGTTAAGATTAAGACATCCATCCACTAACACATCATATATTCCTGCAACTTTTCCTGAAATCGTCATGTAATCTACTACTTCCCTGCCGCAAAATCGACAGGGAAATTCAATTTCCCTGCCCAGGCAAGGAAGTAAAATACAACGTTGCCAAATTTATTTTCACAAACACATTTTAAATAAATAAATATATCATCACGGCATATTACCCATTTCTGAGTGTGCCAATCTGCGTTGTACACAGATTTCGGTAATGATAATGACATATTTGTACCTCACGGGCACTCATTGCTGGCGTGGAAAGTCACTTTTGTGCCATTTAAAATTAGAAATATTTGGCGTCGGTCGGGATCGAACCCGGTTCCCCAGATTCACGAGCAGATACTCAAGGGCACGGCCATGGGACCAAACACATTTTATGTTTTAATATGAAATACAATTATAAAATTAAAATAAATGATGTCCAATATACAATACAATTATAAAATTAAAATAAATGATGTATACATTTGTTTTAAATTCTAGTACAATTTTAAATACAGCTCCTCAAGTTTTCAATGTGATTTACTTGTTAAATGAAAATAGGTTATATGTATCATTCTGAAATTTTGAATTCTTATACGATTTCAGAAAAAAAATAATACTTATTTCGTCATTGAAGTTCCTTTTCATGACTCATTATGGTATAATTTCCATATTCGTCATAAAAAGACGAACTTCCTTGCCATGATAAATAAATAACTATTACACTTTTAACAAACACATTAATATAGGTACACGTTTCATTATCCCATCATTCGGCGTTCTCAGCATATGATCGAGCCATCTCCTATAATTCACCTCTAAATTAAATACAATAATAAACCTTTCTTCAAAAATGAACTTAATTATACTTACCATTTAGCAGAAGTCAGTGGTTATCCTAAATCTACAATCACAAAATTGTACAACAAACATAAACGAACACATTTCATTAAAAACCATACGACTTTTACATTTTTACCTAAACAAACCATTTACCGGAAATTAACATATTCTGAAAATTGTCACAAAAATTTTATAACCTTTTTAAGAAACACAAAATCACTTTAGCATTCTATAACAAATATAATTTAAAAAATCTTTTAAATAAAAACATTTTTTATAGAAAAAAATCTGACTGTTCTGGAATTTATTCAATAAAATGTAACCAATGTGATAAATTATATATCGGCCAAACCAAACGGAAAATTAGTACTAGATTTAAAGAACATATTTATCATCTTAAAAGTAAAAACATTTTTAATTCAGCCTTAGCCCTACACCATCATGAAACAGGTCATAACTTCACTTCTGATAATGTTAAATGCTTAAAAGTTAATTATAACAAAAATCTTAACATGTTGGAAGCTATTAAAATGAAAAAACATTCTCAAAATTTATTAATCACTGATTTGTCGCCACTACAGAATACACTACTAAAATTTGTCAACCTAATTGTTAAACATCATTCCTCAAATTAATATTATCCTAATTTACTATTTTATTACTTATTTTTATTTTATAGTAAATTATCAAGTATGATAAAAATATTGTGACTGACATAAAAAATTTTTTGAAATAATTTTGACATATTTATAAATATTATGTTTATTCTATTATTGTACTACAACTGATGATGATCGAAATGTACAGTTTGAAAATGTAATATAATTTGTGAAGAAAGGTTTATTATTGTATTTAATTTAAGTTATATCTTCAGGTTTACTCAAATAATTTATTAAATTCACCTCTACTTTAAAATTGTGAGACAAAATTGAAAATTATTGCCGAACCTGCTTGAAATAATCAATTTTGCAAACTCTTGTTTGATTCTCAGCGTTGTTTGTATAAAACATTTTTGTTTTCGTTAAACAAATGAAGTCCACCTCACCTAACCTTCATCAATATGTTTAACAATGTACACGTACACCATCAGAAAATAAATTTCACAAACCGGCTCGTTTTTGTTTTTTCCACGCCAACTATAACGAGCTGTTAAAACCGCATATAAATTCTCTTGTGTACTATAATAACAATTTTAAAGTGCTACACTGACGATTTTCAATGAAAAAGTGTCACACGTTGGATAATTTATCACACACTCAAGTGTACAATGTTTATTCACAAACTCACGCATTCGATTTATGGATAAACTAACCTGCAATTGACTTGCAATCAAATTAATTGAAGTGAGAATTGTATCATTAAATGCACACAAAAACAAGTGAAGTATCTACTCGCATATAAATGAAAATAATGTTTTGCTAGCTCATTGTATGTAGTCTGCGCTTTTAAACTAGATTCAGCAAGAATTCTGTTGTCGATTTTCAGAGTGAACAAATATGTATGTATGTTCCTTTTGTGAATTTTTGGACCATGATTGAAAATGTTGAAGCGAATGATCATGATTGTATGTAAAAATTGTAAACATTGTAATTGTTAAAATTAAAATGTATAATCAAACCGTATAGACAATAACATAAAATGTCAAAAATGATATTTAACTGCATTTTGTCAAGAAAAACTGTTAAGAACTTCAAATAAGGGAATTTACGGTTGACCAATTATAACCAAAAACTAACCAGCATTTCATATGGATGTAAAGAAGAGGAATACGAAAGAATTATAATTTTTAGAATTGTAGTTTTGGAGTTATCGTTATCGAATATTTTGACTAAAGGTATTACCTATCTCCCTTATCTGTAGATAACGGGAGGTAAAAATCATCACACCTATCAAAGTTATAGTTCTCAGAAGGCAAGAACAACAGCTAACAAAATAGAGTACGTTTTCTTCTTATAAGGAATTATAAATAAATCTCATTCTTCGCGATGAAAAAAATAGCTGCAGACGTCTTTGTAGCGTCACGTACGAAGAATTGTTAAAGCCAGGGTAAGTTGAACAAAAAGGCGAAATAAATGCTAATTTCTTGCAGAATCACCCGCTGCTCAGTAAAGGTCCTGTTTATATAAGTGTTAATGATATTTCAAATGTTTACACCGTTTAGCTCGTTGCATTATTCAGTGAACCACGCACACTTGAAAGTGACAGTTTACATTCGAGACGAGTTGGATTATTAAAGTAAATACAAAACACAGGTTAAAGAAACAAGAAAAATATACCAAATGGTGTACCATTATTTGGTTCTTTAAAGATTCGCACTATAATAATAATATTCCTTCCATCTTCTCTTTGGCCTTTCACGTACTTCCGGCATTGAAAATTCAAATCTTGAAGCGAGGCGCAACTGCAAGTCACTTGCGAGGGACACTCTATCACATTCACATATAACTTTGGTTTTGCATTTGATACTGACATCTGTCAATTAATTTTTTTTTGAATATATCTGCTGTTTCCATAATTTTAGCAAAGCTGACTAATTTTTCAAAGTTAATATATCTTAAGGTCTCTATAACTCTATAACCATTGAATAGGAAGGAAAATATATAATCAAACCGTATAGAGAATAAGATATTCTTTCATATTGATAATCACAAAATGTCGAAAAATGATATTTAACTGCGTTTTTTCAAGAAAAACTGTTAAAAACTTCAAATAGGGGTACTTCCGGTGGATCAATTATAACCAAAATCTAATCAGCTCTTCATATGGATGTAAAGAAGAGGAATACGAAAGAATTATAATTTTTAGAATTGTAGTATTGGAGTTATCGTCGGAGAAAAATTTATCACACACGGATACACACACGGACACACACACACACACATACACACACATATACAGACATCATCTTAAAAATTGCAAATTCGTATTCTAGGGACCTTAAAACATGCTTATTTATTAAAAACTCACCAACGAATTTTTTGACCAGACAATACCTTCCTTACCTAAAGGTGACGGAAGGTAAAAATACAGAACATAAAATAAAAAGGTAGTATTATTCCAATTATTAATATGAGTTCTGAATGATATTTTAATAATAATAATAGCAGTTTATTCATCGACATGTTATGTACATGTATTGAATACGTCAAACAATATTAATAAATTTAAATATTACATACATAGGTGTAGAGAATTAATAAATCATAGGAAATGTTTTCAGCATTGAGTCTGATCAGTATTATTTGTAAAAAAATCATTTAAAGTGAAGTAGCTTTTCTCAATAAGATAATTTTTAAGAAGTTTTTTAAATTTAATTTTATTGCATTCTATCTTTATTACGATGGACAGTTTATTGAAAACCTTTAACCCTTGAACATCCGTAATAATTTAGAGAATTATGTTTTATATTCAGAATACAAAATACATAGATGTTTTTGTCTAGTATTAAATGTGTGAATACTGGAACTAAGTTTAAAATTATGTTTGTTGATAAAAATGTATAAACAAACTTCAAATATATAAAAATAAAGAGACACTAATGTAAGAATTTAAAATTTTTTAAAAAGAATTCTACAAGAGTCATTGCGGGAAACACTGGCTTTGGAACTAGTAATTCGTTTTTGGATAATGAAAACACTATTCGCGAGTGAAGAAGAGGAGGAGCTTAGTGCGTGACGTAACAATATAGACGGTTTAAGGTAGATGCTTCGTTTCCCGCAACTGTCTTCTTATACACTGCGGCGTTTAAAATACAAAGTAATATTAATATTATAGTTAATATTAAATAAAAATAATGTTTCTAGTATGAATAACATTTTGAATTTTGCGAACTAGTCCGTTTCATATAAAAATTATGTTCAGCATTCTCTCGAATTTTGAATTTACATGATTCGAGTCTTTGTTTTCTTGAATCTACATAGTACTGTGTGTGGATGTTGGATGTTGGAGGGACGGTATTCCCTAATCAGTCATTAATGGGAAGAGCTGAAAAGGTTTTGGTAACAACTGATCAACCGAAAGTAATAGTTTCACTTCCGATTACAATTTCGCTTGGCATCTCTACCTTTTTTGAGGTTAGATTCTTCATTTACCACTTTTACCGGCTGAATTATTCGATCTACAATTCATGGATCCGGTAGATGGATCTGGTAGATATTAGGAATGACGAATTCCGATAGTTTTGGTACCCGAGTACCCGAAACAACTACCCGGATAGTACCCTTTACCCGTTAATTACCCGATACCCTTTAATTACCCATTATTGTTTAAGTACATATACATAATTCATTAATTTTTTAATTACTATATATATATACCCGTATATTAGCAGTTTACTTTTTAATAAGATTCATAATTATTGTTTACATATATTTATTAAATGAAAAGTAATACAAATAAATAATATACTGTATCTCTATAAAAAACTGAACATTAATTATATTAATTACCTATGGTATGGTAATAGAAAGCTCTTCTTTTAGATACAATCTTTCCTGCAGCTCAAAACTGTTCGGGTAATTAAAGGGTATCGGGTAATTAACGGGCAACGGGTATATTTCGGGTAATCGGGTAAGAAATTTTATACCCGGGTACATTATTATCGGGTAGGTTCCGAGTACTCGGGTACCCATCGTCATTCCTAGTAGATATGGTACAATTTTCGAACACGGTAACTATTAACCACTTGTGTTTTCGAACGCAGTCGGTAGGTGCGGTACCTACCGGTACAATTTTCGTAAAGAAATGCCTAAAAATACAGTTTTTAGATTAGTCATATAAATAACTATTACGGGGCAGATAATATCTGAAACCGTTTTCCCATGTAAAATTGCTAACAATATTTACGTTGATAACGATAATAAATAAATAAATTCTTGGTAAAATTCATCCGCCCTTCGTATTTAATAAAAGAATAATAACAGCTTGCAATTTAATAACATAGGCAGTGTTGGTATTCCAGTTTTATTCCCATTTGCTATTCGCTCTTTAGACAAGGCATAATGATAATTTATTTATAATACACATGTGGTCCGTGCTGAAAGGAATTGAACCCGGGAAGGAGGTTAAGGACGCGGCCGCGAGATGTCAGGCTGGATGCGGTGACTCGCATCTTCACGATGGATAAACGCTCCGGCTCTCTCTGATTGAAAGTTAAAATATGACTGACAGTTGAAGCACAAACGTATCATTTAGCCCAGAATGCCCGTGGTCAGATTCCTAAATGATAAATGGAATTTACTCCTATGTACACATCAACGTCTCACAAAAATGGAAACCACACAGGATTTTTATATTTTATTACTTATCATCATCTCTGTGCAATGACTGTCGTGGTAAAATCACAACACTTGAACTATGAAAACTTCGTCCAAGGTATTTTAATACAGAGACATCTCAAAGAATAAAAATATTATTACAAGTTTGTCAATGGTATTAATAGTTATTTATCTACGATTGTGCTTAAAATTGATGTTTAGGTGTTAGTTTTAAGTTTGTTAAACGGTTGTTTAGTAACAGACTTTCTTTAGTCACGGTTTGCTGAGAAACGAGTGATTAAAATTTTTAAAGACGCTAAATATGCAAAACCAGGATGAATATTGTGTTATCAAGACAAAATTCTCTCATTTAATACTGTAATCCTAATAATTTTTACCTTCTGGCACCTTTAGGTACGGTACTGTCTTTGGTCAAAAAATTCAGTGGTAAGTTTTTAATGAATAAACACGTTTTAGGATCCCTAGAAATTCAGGGGCCTGAACCGAAATCTATTTATGGCTCAATTTCGGTTCAGGTTCAATTTCGGTTCAAGAAAATAAAAATTATAACGGTTCATCGGTTTTGGGTTCGAATTTCGATTCAGAGAGGAAAATGTTTACAAGCACAAAAGGATGGTGAAGTTAGAGGATTTAAAATTATATTAAAATTAAATTTTTAATTATGTATATATTTAACAGATCTGAACCGAATCTGAATTTAAAACGGTTTAAATTCGGATCAGGTTTATTGAACTTGACAAATAAAGGTTCGGTTGAGGTTCAGGTTCCACAAAAATTCGAGTTAATTTGGGTTTTCGGTTCAGGTTCGGGTTCAGTTTCAGGTCCCTACCTAGAATACGATTTTACTAGTTTTACGATGATGTCTTTATGTGCGTGTGTGTGTTTAAGTGTGACAAAAATTTCACCGGCGATAACTCCAATACTACAATTCTATTAATTATAATTCTTTTGTATTCCTCCTCTACACCTACTGGGCTTCCAAAATTAAAATGCGTCACTGGTGGCAGATTTCTGAACTGAGTGAAGTGTACATGTAAACATAAATAATTAAATAAAAGTAAGGCTATGTAGATAAAAATTAATACACGTACAACTACAGCAATGAAATATAATCTAAATAAAGTAAGTCAAATATTTTTTTATTAAAAAAAATATACTGTTAATTAAAATATGACTAAAATACTCTTAACCTACAACTACATACTAAAATTAACCCTATTAACTAAAATGTTATTAAAACTATCACTAAATTGTTACTACAAGAAAGATCAAACTCAATTCTACCGAAATTAACAAAAAAACACTATACTACACCTCAAATTAAATTAAAAACTACGAAAATTAGTCTCACACCAATTGTACACTTATGGAAGCCAGTGAAAAATGTACCATTCGTTTGAATTTTGACGTTTGACGTCAGCGCCATCTCTTGATAATTTGGAAGCCCAATATGAAGAGATTATTAGATTTTGGTTATTTGGTCAACCGGAAGTTCCCTTATTTGAAGTTATTAACACTTTTTCTTGAAAAACCGCAGTTAAATATCGTTTTTGACATTTTATGTGATTATCAATATGAAAGAATATCTTATTGTATATATACGGTTTGATTATACATTTTATTTATTTTATACATGTTATCGTGTTATAATTTTATTGAATTTATAGAGTTTTTTCCAAGGAACTTTCGGTATGGAATTTGTATAAAATAGTAATGTTCGTATTACAATTTTACTGGATTTATAAAATATTTTCCAAGGAACTTTTGGTATGGAATTTGTACAAAATACATAGAATTGATGGAAGGTAATGTGCTGGCTACATCAGATTTTTTTTATTAGTAATGACATGAAAACTAAAATGAAAGATTTGAATTTGACAATTAGATTAAGTTACCAACTTCATAAATAAAAAATCTCCAAAAACACTTGTACAAAATTGTTCCACAAAATTCACACTGTTCGAGTAAATGCGAAATAGCAAAAATAAGTGCCAGTAGCAAAAATTTAAATTGAACTGCTAAGGGTATTTACCAGACGTTACCTCAAGGATATTTATGGTAGGTACACCACAAAAATTACAAATGAAAAACAGCAACGCTAAAGATCTGAATGAAAAAACTTGTTAAATGATGCTTTACAGTGTTTCGTAGTATAATTACATTATTGCTGGTTACGTTTGCATTTCAATAAGTATCATTCCATATTTAAGAACTAGGTGGACGTACCATTATTTCTTCTTGAAATGAATGAATCTCTCTGCAATACAGCTGTACATTAACCCTATTTAAAATGCAGTATAGCTTCGCAAAGTGGAATCTTGCAATAGTCTCCAGGGCTCAATCGAGTAAATAAAAGTCCAGCGTTCAAGTAAAATTACTTTCCAATAAAACGTGGAATAAAATAAACTGAAGAAGCTTTCCCCCGTTTATTTTCCTTGTATTATCCTGTCTACAGGATGAGACATCTTGGAAATTGCGTCCCTACAGCGCAAAATAAAATCCGCGAAGTCGAACGAAATGAATTCAGCCCTTCGGGCATTTGGTGGATAATTTCCATGAAGCAACCTTTACTGTTCCCTCGGGCACGGGTTGTCTATAATCTTTCTATCAAACCCAACTGCATACAGATCAAACGCGTGATCTATTGATACCTAAATGCAGCCCTACAGTCGCCAAGAAAGCTGATTGGTCATACTGTCTGCCTCTACCAATCGCGAATCAAGTCGGCCTCATTTACATAATGTGCAAAATTGTACAGTGTAATATGCATTAATTTCTCGGTGGGAGAAACAGCGACGGGCCTTATCGAACGCCCGACATCACAGATCGAATTTTGGTATCGAGATTAAATGTTTTCAGGGTACGAGATGAAAGAACAATTGATTCCTTGACAACTTGCAGACGGGAAATTGCTAACTTGTGCACATTATATATGTAAATAAAACTTCATTATCAATTTTCGTAAATACTTATAAAATGTGAAATCTGATTAAACCGAAAGCCAGAATTTACCTGTCAGCCACAGAACCAGCAGTAACAATGATGAAACATTTTTAAATTTATGTTTTCCTAGCCATATCATAGGTACAGCAGTTCAGTTATTAGATTTGTTCATAGAACGGTTTGCAAATGGTTGGAGTTTGAGACCGAATGCTCATGCCTAGTTTCAAACTACACAGAAAAAAAAAACATCTAAATTGTAGTTAAATTAACTAAACAAATGATTAATTTTCAGCCTACTAATATGTTTTCATTAAATTATCTAAGTTGATTTAGTTCTATTTTTTAAATTTGTAATAACAAATTGTAGTAAAATTAAATACAAAATTAGATTAAATTACTACATTTAGTATTGAACTAAACATAAATAAAAAAAAATTAACTAAATATATATTTAAATTTTATATTTACTTACCTAATTCATTAGATAAATTACCAAAAATTGTAGGACAAAAATAATGAAGCCAAAATATAGTAACATTAAATAAAATAAGTATTTGCATATTTAAATTAACTATTTATTACAAAATATTTATTATCTATTTCGGATTAGTTAAAATGCTAAATTAAGATTTGTAAATTATACTAAATTATTAGACATATTGCCTAATAAAATAATAACTAATTATAATAAGACAAAATTTCAATTCTTTTTACCTCTCGCTAAGAGAGCTATTGGATTCATGCTAAAATTCGCATATCCAGATTTTATTGAATAAGCACGATTTAAGGTCCCTAGAATCCGATTATAACATTTTTAAAATTATGTGAGTATGTGTGTGTGTGTATGTGTGTGTGTGTGTGTATGTATGTATGTATGTATGTCTGGATGTTGTAGTCACGATTCCTCAAAAACTGTAAGACTTAAAAAATATTTAACTGCAGTTTCCTCAATCTGACATTCCTGGGAAGAGCTGAAAAGGTTTTGGTAACAATTGAACAACCGGAAGTAGTAGTTTCTTAGAAAAATTCTTCTAAATATAATTTTTTGGGAGGTTTTTTTTTATTAAATATTGAAGACCATAAAATTCTCCATCTAATACACTTAAAATTTTTATTATATCTTGTATAGATTTAGAGATAAAGACACTATAATTTATAGAGTAAACTAATCGCAGAGGCCAAGGCACTAAGGAAACCAGTTGACGAATTCCAATGTTTATAACATGACACATGTCATTGTCAAATATCAACATTTTTAGTGACATTCTGATAGCTTTTTCTGGGAAGTATATTTAATTTTTCTTATTGTTTTATTAATTAAATATTTGAAATTATTGGTAAAATTGTGGTAAAATGCATATATCCACCAGAAATACCGCCAATCTGGTTAATGAATTGGAACAATCTCTGACATTTAGAAACTTCCTCATACAATGAAAAATAGATATAATTAGAATTATATGTGCGCAGAAGATATGTTAAATATAATAAAAAAACAATATTTGGGTAATGTTCTATAATATTTTGTTATAAAACGACGGTTCGAAAGCGAAGTGCAGTACAATATTTATATAGCCTAATATGGAAATGGCGAGAGGTCTTGTGCTGGCCACAACAGATTTTTTTTTCTGTGTAGTTGCAAATCAAACGACTTGAATTTTTCTGTGAACACATAATGAAATTTTGCGAAACTGTAAATCTTACTGCAATATTATTTGCAATTTGTTGGAAAGTACCTTTACAAAAATATCTGAATAGTGAAGTATTGTTATTTTAACATAATTCTCATTTTTGGGTTTTTTCTGAGCCATTATTTTATTTAGATCATATCAAAAACTTTTGTTTTTCAAATGTCGATAGAAAAGTTGAATGAAAATGTCGATGTAGTACCTCACAATATAAACAAAGAAAAAAATAGTAGTTATTGCCGTTCTAATCTCTGCCCGAGCGTTCCAAGCATGACTTTTGTGCGATAGCTTATTGTTTTTATATAAAGCTAATACAAGCTGTTAACCTATTCATTTACTTTATAGAACATAAACACAAAATGTACTAAAATTTACAAATTGCATTAGTAGTTATTGTGAAATTAACAAAGTAATAATGAATGTAAAGGAATGAAACGTATTCTTTACAATAGTGCGCATGTATCAGAATATTCCTGCGCCTGCGCGTTGCACAGACGCCGCGTCGCGGGCAGATTGTGAACGCAGATACTTCATGACATAAGCATACTGTAAATTATTGATGGAAGCACATAATTATATATCTGCAGGTCGACAGAGTTCTGCCGCGATAAATCCAGATTGAAATATATGTAGGCGACCGAACTAGCTATAATTTTATCGTCAATTATTTTGATTACAATGTATAGCCTTCGTATGTTTCTCCCGTTCCGTCAAAACAGAAAACTTGAGCTCGAGAATCAGAATAAAAGGTTGCTAAATGATCTTCAACAGTGCTTTGTAAGATAATTGTATCATTACTACTTGTGTACGCATCCTTCGGTTCCATTTCAATACGTATCATCGCAATTTAAAAAATAGGTTGCGGGGAACTATTAATTTCATTCGGCAACGCACTCATCCATATATTTATCTGCAACCGACTTGAAAATTGATAATTTCAGAACTGTTTTTAAGAAAGTAACATTTTACATAAATCTTTCGTGGCCAGTACGATACATCCCATTAAATCAATTTTATTTTACATAAGCATCGAATAACGGGGGTTTACTTTTTGTCTAAACATAAGAAATACATTGTTAACATTTTCAATTAGCGATATCTCGTTACCTATTAATTTTGGACCAGAAATTGTAAGAACAAAAATAGTTCTCAATTACAAACAGCATCCATTGAGCTCAAAATTATTGGTATATCTTTGTTTATAGTGAAAAATATTAAATAATTTTAACAATTTTCATTTTGACAGTTGATTAGTAATTTTTAGAATAACAATTTTAAACATATTTGTTTAATTTCAGATAGGGTTAGCAAAAATCATGATTTTTTTAATTTTTATTTTGAATGATCTGTTGGTGTTATTGCACTTCTTTTCATTGTTTTAAAAACAATATAAATATTTTACTTCAAAAAGAAAAACGAAATCTGTAATAAATCCCAAAGGGTGCATTTGAATTTTTGCTTATACGTAGTATATATATATATATATATATATATATATATATATATATATATATATATATATATATATAACGCATTCACGCGCGGGCGTCTTTTTAAACCATGTCTAACTAAATAAAACAGGTTAAAACATGGAAACAGTAATCCGCAGCCCATATTTTTGTTGTTATTTATATTTTTGTAGCAAATAAATACATTTTTATTATGATTTGAATATTTTTAACATTCTTTCCTAAAAATCGAAGATTTTTATTGTTAATATTTTGAATAACTATTATTTATTTACCAGTTTGTTTTGTTTTTTTTTATGTCTATATAAGGTCATATACTAATCACGTAGAGTCTTTCGCTAACATTAATCTTCGCACAAATTCCAAATTGGTCTGGATTCATATGTTGCCGACGCGATTGTCTGGCGTTTATTAACACTCTTCGTCAGATATTGCATAAATATTAATATTATCTATAAATTCTATTAAATAATAGATAATAATTCTTTTATTTGATAAAGAACAAGTGACATTGGCAGATTGGTTATTATTCAGAGTTTAAGCCCCCATGACTGGCAGCTCATGTTTAAACTTCGGCGCAAGCTTAAACTTATACCGTACTGGAATACAGAAATTTTTCATTAAGCCAAAATTAAAACTTAAGCCCCGTTTAAACTAGAACTGTATTACCAGGCCTAAGTTTAAAATTAAAAATTACGAAAATAGCCATTTGTCATATTATTTTTTCAATCATTATGTACATACAGAGACATCTTCGTGAAAATATGACAACAGCATTCGCGATGCAAGTTTAGACTTCAGCGCCGCTAGTGTGTGAACTTCCTTGGTGGGTATTGAGATCTGTCAATCTCGTGTTTACTTTGTCATATTTTTGTGTAATTTCGCTTTATTTTTTAATTTTTATATAAACATAGGTTTATAATAATAATATAATAACAACTACGATGTTATTGAATTATTCAATGAAACTGAAATGATATAAAAATATCACAATGAATTTATTACATAAACTTGTAAGTAATACCTACCATAAAAGTTCCAATATCAAGACATATAGATGAAAACGTTGTTTATATACAAAAGTATTGTATATTCTTATCGCAAAACACTTAAATTTGTATAACACAAATATAAGAGAAATTACGCAAAAATATTACAAAGTAAACAAGAGATTGACAGATGTCATTACCCTCCAAACAAGTTCACCAGCGGCGCTGACGTCTAAACTTGCATCGCGAATTGCGTAAATTTTAAGTATTGCTAGTACACTGGACACAAATAAAATTCATCTACGCTATTGCAAATCATTGTCATTGTTGTGATTTGGATTCAAAAGTTCTGGGTTAAACACAATCTTCACATAAACAACAGATCTCAATGTCCGTTGTGCTCGTACGGGTATTGAAATAACGAGTACGTATGGTTCGCCCGAGACTGAGTCCTTATGCATTTTGCAAACGGCTTCATTTCACAACAGACGGCCTCGTTGCCTCTCATGTCGCATAAATCCCACGAACCAAGACAGCCAAGGACAATGAAGGACAAGGACAAGGGGTTACTAAATATTAATCAGGAATACGGAATCAATCTTCAAAAATAGAAATGTATTTTTGTAGAAAAACTACCAACAAAGAAATAAATTTCTGTTACACATCACATTTTTACAGCTAGTTACTATTTAGGATGATTCTATATTTAGTTGTTTTTAGATTTCTAAGACCACTTTTTTTTGTAACATGATGAAATGAAAAATGTGTCTCACCCCCGCGACAAATGTGACACAAGTACAAATTTTCAGATTTTTAGTTTTATATGTGCACATAATGAAAATAATATAGATTTTCATCAACGAAAATTTCACAGCTCATACTTTTTTAATAATTACACAAGGGCTAAAAATGTGGTTTCTGACTTAAGCCTCATTTCTACCGATTGTCCTAATCAGGGCATCGAACCCGCCGAAAACTTGGATCGGTTTAGGTTCAGGTTAATTTGTTTTTTGAAAAATGGGTCCGGGTGCGGTTCTGGTTCAAGCATTAATAAAATTTGCGGTTTTGTTCGCGGTTCAGGTTCGAAATAATGTAAAATGAGAGCCGGAATTCACGCAAAACGCAACAAGAAACGAACACAATTTTCACGAAAAGTCAGCCCGGACAGCAACGCAAACGCCTAAGACGTCGATAATCGGCTGTATTTACTTTTCGAACTAAAAATTAACCTGAACCGGAGTTGAACCCCGAACCTGAATTTTAATACTCGGTTCGGTTTCGACTCAGGTTCAATTAAAAATATATCTGAGGTTCGGTTCTCGGTTTGGGTACCCTAAAATGTTACGGTTTGGTTCCGGTTTTGGTTCGGTTCAGGTTCGGGTTCGATGCCCTGGTCCTAATACGTAAGAGCTATAATTAATAACTAAGAGCAATGCATAAAAATGTGGCATATTGCAACGTTTACTACCATTTGCCACTAAGAGCAATGCGTAAAAACAAAAGATTACAAACTTCTAACCTGAATTGTCAACTGCCAGTTATTATACAGGGTGTTATGTAAGTAAGTGTTCAAGGCTTAACCCATGGTAGAACTGACCCCAAAGATAGTAAATCTGGCAATAATTTTTGTTTAACGTACTTTCTACAAGAACTAGAGGCCTTTAAAACTGACCAATCACGTCAAAGTTCAAAACTTTATAAAAAAAAGTAAAAATCAATGTGTTCTCTGGAAAAAATGTGATATCTGTCACAAATGACATAGGTATAAAATCATTAATGTCTATTTGGAAATAACTCTCTGTACCGTCTTACAGCAGCACGACTATTTTTTATTGTCTCTCCATAAACCATATGCAGGTCTGCATACTCTTGGTTGGTGAAGGTAAATGGCATTTTGAGAATATCAAAACAAAAAGAATATAAATTGTATGTCAATGCAAAAAAAACATTTAACGTCAGATTGACAATCAATATTTTTTCCAGCGAACACATTGATTTTTACTTTTTCATAAAGTTTTGAACTATGACGTGATTGGTCAGTATTAAAGGCCTCTAGTTCTTGTAGAAAGTATGTTAAACAAAAATTATTTCCAGATTTACTATCTTTGGGGTCAGTTCTACCATGGGTTAAGCGTGGAACACTTACTTACATAACACCCTGTATAATTATTAAATTTTTAATTTTTCGGTATGGTTATAGATACAGAAAAATATGTATATAACATATTTAAAAAACGAGATTACTGCTGCAATGGCAGTCTATTAGACAACAAGTAATAAGGGAAAAAATTGTGACATTTCTGTTGAATTAGTCACTAAACAAAGTAGCTGGAAATGTTATCCTAGTAAACTGTCCTTATGCTCTAAACATTATGCATTAAACGTTAAAACATTCGGTGGAAAAGAGGGTTTAGTCAACTTAGCTCAACTTGCGCCTGCTTAGTCAGTAATAGTGACATTTTGCTTGAAATAGTGTATATCGTTCTTGTGAGTTAGTATAACAGCCACCTATATTGTATTTTGAGGATAGTGTACTATGTATTTCAGTAAACTTAAGACGCAGAAAAGATATGAACGTTGATTAACTGTCAAACTCCTATTTTCGACAATTTGACAGATTACTAGACGTTCATTTTTACCGTCCGTCAAAAGGAAGGTATTGTCTTTGGTCAAAAAATTCGGTGGTGAGTTTTTAATGAATAAGCACGTTTTAAGATCAATAGAATACGATTTTACTAATTTTACATTGATGTCTGTATGTGTGTGTGTGTGTGTGTGTGTGTGTGTGTGTGCACGCGTGTCCGTGTGTGCGTGTCCGTGTGTGCGTGTCCGTGTGTGTGTCTGTGTGTGTGTGTGTGTCCGTGTGTATGTGTGTGTGTGACAAATTTTTCTCCGACGATAACTCCAAAACTACAATTCTAAAAATTATGATTCTTTCGTATTCCTCTTCTTTACAACCATATGAAGAGCTGATTAGATTTTGGTTTTAATTGATCAACCGGAAGTACCCTTATTTGAAGTTCTTAACACTTTTTCTTGAAAAATCGCAGTTAAATATCATTTTCGACATTTTATGTGATTATCAATAGAAAGAATATCTTATTCTCTATACGGTTCGATTATACATTTTCTTCATATTCAATAGCTATAAAGTTATAGAGAGATTAAGAGAGATTAACTTTCGAAAATCAGTCAGCTTTGCAAAAATTATGAAAACAACAGATATATTCAAAAAAATCTAATTGACAGATGTCAGTGGCAAGTGCAAAGCCAAAGTGGAAAGTATATGATCTGAAAGTGATATAAGTGACAGAGTGTCCCTCGCCAGTGACTTGCATTTGCGGCCTCGCCTCAAGATAGGAACTTATAATGCCAGAAGTACGAGAAAGGCAAAAGAGAAGATGGAAGGACTGTATAGCAGAAGATTTGTGAGAGGAAGAACTGTGTCACGAAGGTGCTTTGGACAGGAATGAGTAGAAGAGAAGAGTAAGAAACAGCGACTTCTAATAAAATAGGGAAAAGTTAAATCAGGAGGAAGTGTTAAGTGCAATACATAATGTACGTTCGTATTCGTATTAAAATTTTATTAGATTTTAGAATCTTTTCAAAGGAACTTTCAGTATGGATATGTAAAAAATACTGTGTTCTTGTTACAATTATACAGAATATATAGAATCTTTTTCAAGGAACTTTTGGTATAGGATATGTACAAAATACATCGAATTGACGGAAGGTTTTGTGCTAGTCACAACAGATTTTTTTTTAATAATTATGTAATAAATCAATTTTTACCAGATCTTAAATAAAGTTAAGTCGGCACCAAAATCTTAAATTTAAAAAAATTTGCCGTCAAAAATTCAAAATTGAATTCTCTAAAACCTCTATGAATAAAGTGTTTTACAGAAAAAAAAGTATTTAAAAAAAAGCTTTCCAGATAGCAACTGGTCTTTCAACGGTTTTTTATAACTTTTAATATTCCAGAAAAAAATTCAACAGTTTCATACATAATTTATATGTATAGAACCAAATTCTAAAATACACACAATTTAAAATTATATGCTCCATTTTTAAAAAACGATTTCGACTCGTATTTCATTCACTCGACTCCATTTAATTTTTTGTGAATTTGTGTTCTACTATTACTATTAGCATATCTAATCCTACAGACATGCATTAGTAAATTCGCGTGAAATGGACTTTAACAGGTATGTGACAGGATAAATTGCTGAATAAATAAAACACTTTTCTCTGTATTATGTTAGCTTATTTTGTTTTTCAAATTATATTTCTATGCAGATTTCTGCATTTTGTTTTGAAGTGCCAGTCATTGTATAATGCACTGTTTTGAATAAAATTTACAAATTGAATACATACGAAATTAGAAGAATATGATAATTTAAAGATTACCATATATTTATATTAGTTAATTTCAGAGTCGGAATTATACTATAAAATATGTTTTGTATTATTTATGTTCCATCATTATATAAGTATTATTGCATACTAGTTCTTCATTATTTCCAAAAAGGCATGTTTAAATACTTACCTAAAACAGTAGCTCGTAACTTTCTCGGAATAATATGGATTTATGTTTTCAAATGTTGATTTGTTTATGAGCTCTTTTGAGTAAATTGGAAATGGCGGACAATATGGGATCTTGAGTTTCTAAAATGTAATGATGTTTCAAAAATATTATGTACAAATTAAAATAAAATGAATGCATCAAACTTTAAAAACAAGAAAATAATTATTTATTAAATTAAAATTGTATATTATAAGTGTTATATTGCAAGCAAGCCCCGAGAAAAAATATTCGTTTCTCTTCAAATTTAATTACTCAGAATATGTGAGCTTTTCGTCAAAGAATTTTATATAAATCAAATTTCTGGTCGTTTTCTATTCAAAACTGAGTCTTATAGATTTATTAATATGTACAAAAACTGACAAAAACACATCTATATTTATTGATTAATATAAAAGTGTACATAAAAGTGACAGCTTTCGTTGCAATTTTGTTCATTTATTTACATGTCATTAGTTTTGAATAGAATATGAGAAATTTTTTAAATTATTTCCAGAGATGATAATGACCTAAATTTTTAAAACTTTTAAACTACGTAAATTGATTCTTTTTACGTCTGTTAAAAAATACTTTTTTTTCATTAAAATGTGTGTATAAAGTATATCTTTTTAATTCAATAAAAGTGTGAAAAAGGGCACTTTTTTAACACAAACGGGTGAAAAAATTTCACACTTTTATTGTCGTGAAAAAATGTACCTATGCAACTAGAGTAAAAAGTATCTTACCATATTTTTTTCTCGTTTTGCATAAATAACTATTATTAGTTCTACACTACAGTATAGTTCAGTTTAATTTACATGCAGGAATATCATAAACAAAAGATGCGATTTTATTAAAAATTTAAAATTACGAGTAGTTTGGGATCCACCCTCATTTTTTGTTTAATGTTTCTTGAGGGACTACCGTGTACAACGAATAATATGTAAATAAAATTTTCGCGCCATTTCTATACATTGTTGTAAGTATAATTTGTTTTAAAAAAGCTTCATTTGCAAATCCCTATTGGCTGACGTGACACATTTTACCGCTTCAACTCACTCTAGCGGATAAGTTGTACATTAACTTTGTTTTCTAATAGATCAATCTAAAACAAATGAATTTCGTGAGGGGCAGTTGTCAGAAATAAATTTCATACATAATTTACCCAACGATGGAAAAAATTATGGTTTAATTTTATGAATGAATTGTATCAGAATCAAAATTTCTCGATATTTATTAAAGTGAGGTTAAAATCACTCCTGTGGAGGGCAGGTGACGTCATTCTGGAATGGTCTATTCACATGTGTTTTGAGGTGCAGGAAATGAGGTTAGATGTTTATTTATTACACAAGTTTTTATTAACCATGAAATCAGGTTTTTAAAACACAAATTCTAATAATTTGCCTAAAGTTGATGATATATTTATTAACTTTTAAGGTTAGAATACTCTGACAACTGATACTAACTTGATCTTGCATTGAATGAGTTATGTCACATAAAATCATGGTGGGAATATTTTTTTGAAAATAACAAATAAAAAGGATTATAGTTGAAAAACCAATATTCGACTGAGTTGGGATGGAGATAGATACAGGAAAGTAAAAATTCTTCGGACTTGCAGTCAATTAATAAAATTTATTCATGCTGACGTTTCGACTATACAATAGTCTTCATCAGGGCTAGAATGGTCTAGTTGAACAAAGAAATCACATATGGATGACGGAACATACAAGACGGACATTTAAAAATATAAATAAATAGTTAAAGACAACATATCACAGAGTGAAAATCGTCAGAAATTAAAAAACGTATCTTTGATGAGTACAATTAACATGGAACTACAAATAACTCTTGATATGTTGTTTTTAACTATTTATTTATTTATTTATTTATTTATTCATATTTATTTATGTATATTTTTAAATGTCTAGCCCTGATGAAGACTATTGTATAGTCGAAACGTCGGCATGAATAAATTTTATTAGTTGACGAAGAATTTTTACTTTCCTGTATTTATCTCCAAAAAGGATTATATTTTTTATTGTGTTATATCGCAATTTTCAAAATAAAAGTCATAGTTTTCTTTTTTTCAAAAAAAAAAAAATCAATTACTTCTTTTTGATGATCTGATCGCATAAAAAGATTGTTTTTCGTGTGAAAAAAATTGAAAGGATATTGCAAAAACTTTCTTCCAGTAGAAAAACTTAATTGTTTAGAAACTTTTAATTATTAATCCCAACAAAACTGAAATTATTAATTGTTAATTCAAAGAAAGCAAAACAAATATATCCAAAAATAATAGAAAGTACTGATGTGTATCGCTGTTTATTACTATTAATTTTCCATTGATTAGACCACCTGAAATAGTTTCAGTCAGTAATTACACAAATAGGTGGGCGTATCAAAAGATTAAGTCACAATGGTTGCGACAGTTAGTAGAAAGTCCTGCAAAATATGTTCCAGTCTGACAATATGTAAGCACGACAGTCTGACGGATATGATCTAATACGCTACGAACGCTTTCTCCGACAATAGAATGGGCTAATGATTGTTTATTGACCTTTTCTCATGGGTAACTAGTAAGATCAAAGACATATGTCACTCAATAAATAAATACATCATCACAGTGACAAATCCATACTTCGAGGGTACCTAGTAGTTTTGTTATCAATCTAACACTAACAGCAATGTCATTCGTTCCATTAATTACACTTACAATTATTATTCTTATAACAAAGTATTCCCTATGATTTTAAAGAACCTTTGTTGTAAATTCAAAAGACATACTTGCAATATTGAAAGAAATCCAGAAAAATGATTTACAACAAAATAGTTATTTATGTATTAAGTACGAATATGAAATTTAGTTCCGAGGCCGTAAGGCCGAGGAAATTAAACCATATGAGTGATAAAAGCAACTTCAGTGCCGAGTTGCATATTAAATTTTATATGAAATCGAAAATTTGTGAAAATAAAAGGAATATTTTATTTTTATAGGTTATGTTTTTGTTTGGCCTCCGAAGATTAGGTTATCTATCGTAAAGAATACTCAAAATTATGTTTTATTTCAATCTTCTTCATACTTATAAATATTTCGAGAACTACGTTCTTAGCATCAGTTTTTTTGGTTATATGGCAGTAGAAACTACAAAATAATAAGACAGAGAAGTTAAGATAACTCAGCATGTAAACCATGTCAGAGGTCAAAACAGCTCTGAGGAATAAGGGAGTGAACTCGGATTATATAGGGACAGGAGCCATAATGTATATCTAATTGGGTAACTAAGATTAAACAAAGTAAATGTCTTCATCAATTTATCTTTAAATTTATGTATTATCAAACTCTCGTGTGCGTCTAAATATCTATTATTATCAACATGTTAGAATTATTGTATATTGGAATTGTCAATTTTATGATTGATTGTTAATAAAAATATGTTGTGCTACGCTAGATTTATCAGGTTTTTAAATAACAGAAATGTTCTTTAAACCGAGTATCAATTTGTCTTTTAATGGGGGCAAACTTATTGTTATTATAATTGTTAAGGTTACGGGATTTTTCTTAAGAATTCATTTTAGTTTTTAAAGTTTCTTTATCCTTCGATTTAAAGAGTTAAAATTTGCTAAATATTAATGTTCTTTTGCTTGTATTCCATCGCAGCGGTAATATCATAGTAGTTTTGAAGTTGTTTACCCACAAATTCTATTAATATTTTCTACATTTTGAAAAATACAGATTAATAATTCTTAAATCTATAATATTTATTAATAGAAATGAAGAAAAAATTGGTTTGGTTTGATTTTAAAATTGGAATAATAATAGTTATTTTTTATACAAGACGATAAAATTGTATTTTATCGACGAGCGGAAAGTTTAATTCACGAGCGATTTCGCGATTGAATTATTTTTTGCGAGTCGATAATTTAATTTTATCGTCGTGTGTAGTTATAGAATTTGTTTGAAAACAATTTCATTTTATTCATGTTTATACAATTGAAGTTATATATAATATGAATCGCCAAAATGTATAATATGTTTTTATTTAAATAAAAATTAAAGTTCTTTATCTACCCTTGCTGTTAAAGTATTATTTTATCTACCCTTGCTGTTAAATATTATTTTATCTACCCTTGCGGTTAAAATGTCACTTAGTCAACTATTTCGAGTTGAACAAAGCACACTTTAAAATCTGCTATAGAAAAAAAAACTTTTTTAATATCAAAATATCGAATTATTTTAGTTGTTTCTGAAACTGGTCAAAATATTGCAAGTTGCTTTGTATATCTGACCTAAGGTCATTTAATACGCAGGAATGCTTCAGATCTCAGTACATACAATTTAAAAAGATAATTAATGATGTAATAAAAGGTGGCAGCGAAACACAATGTAAATTAATTTTTGCAATTTGTAATATCAAAAAACAAAATCATTCCAAATAAAATAAATAGAACGGAGAACAGCGAGCAAAAAATCTAAAACGAAGCTAAAAAATAAGACAAGATCTACCGCCATGGAAAACAGTACACGCAAAGAACTATTGTGCTCAAAGATCCCTTTGTGCACTATGCATACGGCTCATTTTCCCTTGGCCATCTTCGTCCGCATTCTGGGATATCCCCTAGGGCGAAAGATGTATGATAAATATATTTTATAAAAAATGTACGTACGATCAGAATAAATGGTAAGATTGAAAGCATTGATGCCGCAATCGTGATAGCGAGGAGAGAGACAGACTTACGTCTACTCTGTAAACGAGACAAGGACAGCTCTGGGAGAATAATAGCTTTATTGATGTGTCAAAGACCGTAATGTACCGGACTGAGGAACACGGATTCACCAGTGGTACTCAAACGTTTATTTTTCCCACTGTTCGAATGCCGACTCGTCATAAAACCAACAAATTGTGCATAAAATGAAGGAAAACCACACCAACCACTATAAAGCGATTAATGTCTGGATAACTTGCTGCAAAAATATCTTCTTACATCAATAAAAAAGTCGTAAATGCGAGGATTCTTGGGAGTATCGATGATCGGTGGGCACACTTGCCTCTTGCTCATTTAAGAACATGCGCATAAAAATGCAAACACTTTTATTACTGTATTTTCTAACTGTCATCTTCATACTATAAATTTTTCGATTTCATTTCATTAGTTAGGTTAGGTAGATGAAATAACATTAGGGAGTTATTGCAACTTCTAAAATGAAAGAACGTAAACGTTAACCTTATGTAGAAAACACTTTATTTTAGAAATAAAGGATTTTCAATTTCAATGTTTACCGCATTTAATTAGTGTAAAAGCAACACAAACGAGGTTACATCCACACTTTTCACCGAAACATAACCTCAAAAGCTACAGAAAGTGTGACGTTAAACGCTCGCTATTCCATTGCACATAACTCGCTCCTTATTATAACGTTAACCTTATTAGTACGCATGCGCACTCAGGCTGTCACGTGCCTTTAAAGTGTAAGTTATTTTTGCGTTGATGCTGCAATAACTCTCTATTAAGGAATAAATTTACGTATAGAAGGTCGAAAGAAAAGGTTTACGCCTGCGGACGAAAATTGAAGCCCAACACGTAGCGAAGGGCTTTTATTTGTCCAAGGATGTAAACTTCTTTCGGCCTGAAATATGTACAAAGCAGGGCATATAACTCGAACCTGAACCGAACCAAAACCGTAACATTTTAGCGAATTCAAACCCAGAACCGAACCTCAAATATATGTTTCAATTGAACCCAAGTTGGAACCGAGCTGTTTAGGGTTTAACTCCGATTTAGGTTCATTTTCAATTAAAATAAGAAGCGTAATCGTAATATAGCCAATAATGTGCCTTCGGCGTCTGCGTTGCTGCCTGTATCGACTTTTTGTGAAAATTGTGTTCGTTTCTTGTCTTGCGTGAATTCCAGTTCGCATTTTAAATTATGTCTACATAAAGATTGTTGTTCAATAAAACATTAATTCAATTTTCATTAAGTCGAACCGAACTTGAATCCAATACCGAACCCGGAAAAAAACCGTAAATTTTATTGTTTGAACCAGAACCGCAAACGAAACCACCTCTCAAAGAACAAGTTAACCTGAACCTGAACCGAACCCAGTTTTTGGCGGGTTCGATGCCCTGGTACAACGTTTTAGGTACTACTGCAGTCAAATGCAATGTTTTTAATTTATTATTTACGAACATTTAAAGCTTGTGATTATGTAAATATATTAGTTGACTAGATGGCCATGCCACAAAACAATAAAACGATTCCTTGTGTTTCTAACTATTTGGTTATGTGATTTTTTTAAAATGTCAAGCTTGAAGCTTTGATGCGATTTCTAAAGAAATTTCTCAAGCAAATCTGATAAAAGCTAATAAAGCTTTAGCGCAACTGATATAAGTTTTATAAAATAAAAGTGTTGATTATATTTCTAATTGTATTTTTGACGTTTTGTTTATCAGTTGCCGAGCTTTTGATTCACTTTATCGCCCGCAGGTGCTACTTTACCGCCTGCAGAGTGTAATCTTTCCGTTTCCGCCATGGTAACTAACATGTAAATAAATAATTTTAATGTAGTTGTGTGTAAAATAATTTCTCATGAAAAATCAAGAAACATATTTTTCATGCAAACAAATACTTATTTCAAATGAAGATAACTCAGTGAAATCTTGAAGGGATTTAGTGTTATTACAGAATTAGGTACTGACATTATTTGTGGTCAACATTAATAGTGCCAACTGTCAAGTTTTAATTTAACAGAATAGTGTTATTATCACAAAAAAATTCTTGTTGATTAATTTGAAATCATTCTTTCCCAAAATTACAAAATATAGCTATGGTTGTTCTTGTATTTGGTCAAATATTTACCTCTTAATTACGCAATTTGAACTGTGAACAAAATATAATTGTGAGTAAATATCATTTCACTTAAACAGAATATATCAGAAATGCGAAATATAAAATGAATAACATTTATTCTGCCAATAATTGCAATTAAATTTCATATATACATACAAATAGTTATTTGTTTAACTATGTACTAAAATTAAATACACTAATAAACCTTTCTTCACAAATTATAATATATTTTCAAAATGTACATTTCGATTGCATTGCAATCATCATCAGTTGTAGTATAATAATTGTAATTATTGTACTACAACTGATGATGATTGCAATGCAATCGAAATGTACATTTTGAAAATATAATATAATTTGTGAATAAAGGTTTATTACTGTATTTAGTTTAAGTTATATCTTCACGTTTACTCAAATAATTTATTTAGTGTACTAAAATACCATATTTATAGCAGGGGCTGCCGTGCCATTGCCAAGGCGAAGTCGAGGCAATGAATGCTGTCGAAGCTGTATGTCTGCATTTAGTGCCGTGTTGAACACATTATTTTTGCCGATTTTGGGATTATTATTAATTTAGTGATTATTTTTAATACCTATTTTCAAGGTTATTGCCATTTCTATGCGTTTGTTTAGCAGCAACAGGCAGTAAAAATTTGTTTACTCTTACTCCCTAGGCAGTAAAAGTGATATTTTACAGACTGTTAGCTTTCAAAAAATCGCACTTTTAATGTCAAGCGGCAAAAAATATATTGTTATATCTTTTTAAGCATTGGTAAATAGTTTGTATCTATTAATGAAATAATATTAATATGATTAACTAAATTACTATTTAAGATCGCCATATGAATTACTTGGAGACTTCAAATATGCAACAAGATATTTATGTACCTAAATTTTTAAATAGTTCTATAAAATGTGGTTTTCTTAACAAAATTACTGTAAATAAAATTACAAATAGCGAACATTACGAAAAAAAAAAAAAATACTTAAATCCTTATACTCGCAACTCACGTAGTTTAATGGCTGGTTGCACAAATGTTTAATTACGAAGAAAAATTAAATCAAAATCAATACATTATTCGTATAAAATCAATTAAGTACTTACATGTGTTGATTTTAATTTATTTTTTCTCTAAATATCAATTAAAATAATGATTATATTGACCATAAATTAATTAGATGTGTCCCCCTGCTCTTTATATAAATCTAGCAAACTAGTCCCAAGTAAAACAGCTGAGCTATTTAAATGTTGATAAATAACAAATAGGTATATGTATGTCAATGTCGATAGTAAAGTAGGTATATGTATAAAAATTACAAAATTAAGTTGCAAAATAACTTTACTGGAAATAATATATCTTTTTTGCAATAACGTTGTAAGCATAAAATTTTACTACTTATGTATAATAAAAATATAATTGGCGGGAGGTAATATTCTGACCACACTATAAACATACATTCATTTTAATTGCGTACAAATAAAACTTGCACAATTATAAATGAACGATCTAAAATATTTTATAATTCAGCCGCCATAATATTTCACAATATAGTTACAATTACTTCAAGCCCTACGGATATTACACAACAAAATAACTTACAATTAACCTAACTAATTAAAGAAATAAAAATGATATAAAAAATATGAAGCTTCATTTAAAATCCTAGCAAGACATCATGGTCCTTTTTTGAATTTTTTTCTGAGAAGTGTCATAAAATTTAGATGTTAACCGTCCGGCTGACAAATTCTGTTTGATAAATGATATTAAAGACGCAGTAAATTTCAGTTATTTTTTCCACAGCCAGCGATGATCTACATAAATAACAATTAACGATTGAGGTGGAATGCCGGCCGAGCAATCTTTAGGTACTAATTAAAAACTCTTAATAAACAACTAGGAATCTAGCAATTATATACTTGGATCTACAAGCAGTAGCTACGGACTACAAACGCTCAAACAGACCAGTTAATTTCTTTCAACTTAAAGCATATCTTTGTAAGGATCGTTTTTCTTTGCTCTACTTTAATAATGGTTTGGACGATTATATAAAACATACAGAATTATAAAAAAGAAAATTGAGTGTATTTAGTTGATATAATTGTTTCTTTCAGGTCGTAATTAATGCATAAAATAGTAGTCTATTGTAGCTACTTAAAAAATAAATAAGTCTATTATTAACTTTAAAACAAAATTAAAAATTACCATTAACCTTAAAATTAGCTGAAAATAAGAATTTCGAGAACAATGTTCTCATCATCTGTAATAAAATTATACGCGAAACCGAAGGGGGTAAAAAGGAATTAGGATTACACAACATGTAAACCATTCCAGTGATCTTACCGACTCTCACTTTTCACTTAATTTTAAGGTTTAAGAGGTAATTTTTTATTATTTTTATGCAAGAGGTTCGAAAATAATCGAATATACAGTTGAAAAGACGAGATATGTTTTCAACTAACACAATGAGTCCGCAAAGTGAATATTCAGATGAATTTCAAAGCTCGAATTGTATTTATGTTAAGACTATTGGGCTTCCAAAATTGCAATGCGCCACTGGTGGCAGATTTCTGAACTGAGTGAAGTGTACTTGTACAAAGGAGGTTGTTTTATTTAGGGATTGTATTTACTTGTATACGAATTTTAATACGCTTTTATCTTCGGCTATTATTGTTTTATTCTTAGTAGGATCTGAATTACTGCTAATATAACAGGTAAGTTTTCGATTTTTAAAAAATTAATGATCAAATTAGGAGATATGCAATTTATAGGTTAAAGTTACGATGGAGTTTTCTCCGAAAATATTTACCACATAATATTATGTGGCCACTATTTATTACTTGCTGGCCTTCCACCATATTTCTAGATGATACACTACAATCCCCAAATCTACAAATAGTATCTAAATCTAAGCAAAGAAAATTGTTCATTATGAAAGAAAAACAATTAAATAAAAGTAAAGCTATATAGATAGAAATTAATATATGTACAACAACGGCAATGAAATACAATCTAAATAAAGGAAATCAAATGTTTTCTTATTAAAAAATAATAATATACTGTTAATTAAAATATGACTAAAATACTCAACCTACAAATACTAAAATTAACCCTATTAACTAAAATATTATTAAAACTATCACTAAATTGTTACTACAAGCAAGATCATACTCAATTCTACCGAAATTAACAAAAAAAAAAACATTATACTACATCTCAAATTAAATTAAGAACTACGAAAATTAGTCTCACACCAATTGTACTCTTATGGAAGCCAGCGAAAAATGTACCATTCGTTTGAATATTGACGTTTGACGTCAGAGCCATCTCTTGATAATTTGAAAGCCCAATACCATTCATTAAATTATAAATCAATAAGAATGCGTGATTTTTCTTCACTTATAGGTGCGTTTGGTTATTGTGTTCCATGCAAATTGAAATTTTGCGAGCCAAATATTATAATACATTTTATTTCGTTGCAATATTGTCAATTTAAGGAGATAAATAAAATATTATTTTACATTCTATTCCTCACTTTTATTTTATATAATATAGACTAGACACAAAACAATCTAAAGGAGTCTTTTTATGTGTCTGAGATACATATTTTTTGTTTTATTTTCATTATCTATAAAACAGCATTTGTTAATAACAAAAACTACGACCTTTTTTGAATATCATTTTCTCGAGAACACGTCATAAGCCGCATAGTTTGAAATCGCTGTCACATAGTTCCCCATCGCTAGTTTCAAACTCTGATTGTAGATATCTTAGACAGCTATGAATTCTTTATTAGGAGATGAAAATCTCAAACTGACTTGCTGAGAGAGATAAGAAATGAAAAAGATACAAACTCATATAAAACATATTCAAACAGTAATACTTTACTAAATAAAAATTCACATATTACTTTATGTTTTTTTGATTTTCATATTATAATTTAGTATTTCTAAATTAACTGAAACTACAAAATTAAATAACAGATGATAAAAGCAAATAATTTCGAGAATTAAATCGATTTTTAAATCAATAATGCTGGGTTGTACCGTTCACATAAGCTTAATTTAAAGATAATGAAATTACTTACATTGACAACATCGTATCGAAATTAAATGTGTAATTGAACATAGCTGATAAAATTTCGATTTCAGGAGGGCAAAAATATTATTTTTATAAAAAGTATAAAGTTTTGATCTGACGGTAATATTATATTTCTGTACTATCATCGAAAATACAGTCTTGCTTATTTCTGTACAAAATCTTTATTAATGACAGCCGTATTCTAGACCATCGTACGCTAAACATTCCTGGTATATCAGCTAGAAACAAATCAACATTTCATTGTAATGAAGTTACGACATATAATTATAAAATGTGTATTTGCTGCTTCATTCAATGTATTCAGACGAGAGTAGATAAATTACTTTAGTTCTATAGATATTTAATTATTAATTACTATAATTTACTGTTACTATTCTAACTGTTACAAATTTAAAATTTAAAAGTATTTTAAATGAAAGTTTATGCAATATTTATAACAGTAATAACAAAAATAATAATTTATTGTTATTTTCGTAAATACTCGTAATTAAGTAAAAAGATTGGCGCCAGAAATAGTCATGAAAAACAATCCCCTACTCTTGTCACGTCATTCGTAGCCAATAGGAAAACAGTTTACGTTTTATATATATATATATATATATATATATATATATATATATATATATAAATAAAAGTTAGCGATAGGTAAGCACATGTTACACTGTATGTACTCTGTTGTCACATTCTGTTTCAGATCACGTGACTTTTTCAAAATTTTAGACAAATTTCAATATTTAATTGTAAAATATCTAATGGGTATTTCGTGATATTTTCAAATTCGAGTCTCTTTAAAGAACAATGGCTGGTAGCACAAGCTTTGTTTTAACTAAAACGCTGTTTTAAAAAATGTCATATTTCATTATTTAATAATAAAAAGAAATAGTATCAAATTTATCAAAATATGATTTTAAAGCAGAACAAAGTTTGTATTCAAACAAATATTTTTTAAAAAATTATTCTTTAAACATAAGGGTGAAATTAAATATTGAAATATGAATTTGACATTTCTTAAAACAGTGTTTTAGTTAAAACAAGGCTTCTGCTACCAACCAATATCTTTTAAAATTTAGTATTTGAAAGTCAAATAAAAATTCTTGCAACAGCCCTATTGTGTAGTTTTTACAGGGCTTTTACATATTTAAATATTAGTATAATCATCCTGTAATTGGAACTTGTCAATGCTATTGGATTGGTTCAATAAAAAAAAAAAAATTAATGTCAATGTATCCCCTGAAGAAGGCACCAGTTTATGGTGCCGAAACGTTGGGTTTAAATTAATAAATACAGAACATAAACTAAAAAAAGGTAGTATTTTTCCAATTTATAATATGAGTTCTGAAAGATATTTTAATAAAACTTAAATAAATAAATAAATATGTAAATTTGCTCAGATTTCTAAGATTTTGTTGGATAACAAACCACAAGTAGGTAAGTTTATATTTAAGCGCCTTATTTTTATATCCTAGTGCCTTATTGTACATTTTGTGCCATTTGAGCATTACATTGAAGGCTGCGCCTCAGCGATTGGTGAGGAGCAAATAAAGTTTAGTGGTGATAAAAAATGCTAGCCGGTTAGTGAATTTTTTAATTGCACTGGTACAAGCAGTATTTTACTCACGCCATTGAAATAAATTCGTGAGGAATACATGAAAGCGCAATCAGTTTACAATCATTGACCCTCTGGTCTCTGATGGTTTTTATCGGCTGATTTGGCTTGACCGGCGAAAGAACAAATTAACAAACACAAATATATTCGTCTGAGATGTTGGTTCGTTTGATCTCGGTAGGGTTAAGGCCTGTGCCTGATGTGCTCTCTCTCTGTCAAATTAAATAAATATGGCTAAACGAGAAGCATTTTCCAAATTAAAGTCACGAGGAACGACAGACGGCATATTCGTATTAACATAAAATCCTTATAATTCACGGTGTAAGAAGCCACGGAATAAATTAACCAGTGGCGTGCGTGAGTGCGGGGGGCCAAACTCACTCTCCCGAGAAGGGAGAGGGGCATGGGCCGGAGACCGCTCATAGCGGGAATAAAAACAAATTCCACAGTTGTAACCATGACGACCGGTTAAAAAACCCCATTGTTGGCGAAACGAATTCAAAATGGCGGCGGCTCGGACCGGAGGACGTCACGCGTTGCGGTCAGAGATTTGGCAACATTGCACGCATCATCTTTGCCTTTGACACTCATCAGGACTAACGGAAACAAAAACAATTCGCAGTTTTCACTGTTCCAGTTCTAAAATAAGAAAATCAGGAGGCCGCGGAAAACAAAATTTGCACTATCATATAAAACATTTATCTCTCATCAATTTATACCCCGATTATGGTTTTCTCTTTAAGAATTATAGAATTTAAGCTTAAAGAGTTGCCTTAAAGATATTCTTAAATAATTTAACGAATTCTGATTACGGTCATTTAAATTTAATTTCTTAAATTTGAAATGTCATTTTATAGAGCAGCTAACTTCATTTATGTTATGTTGATATTATAGTGACATATAGGTTAGAAAATAAAACGTATTTATCACATCAAAATATGGAAAATTTTCACCGTAGTGCATGGTCAATAAAATATCTCACGTATTCACGTTAATATACTAGTTAATAAATAATAAAAAACGTGTAAGGCATGCCATTACATCTACTGAACAATATGAAGAGTTATAAGAGCTATGGAAAGTGATACTGGGTGTGGGTGGTAGCATGAACAAGTGATTAAGGGTGTTTAGCTACGAAGTGACTAGCAGTGCTTTAGCGCTGTCAATCGTTAATTATTTTAGAGAGAAACTAGTCAAATAGTAGTTATAGAAAAATTAATTTTCCGTAACTTTTATTTGAAGTATTTTTCTTTAAAATAATCCATAAACGATTGACAGCGCTAAAACACTGCTAGTCATCTGCTAATCACCATTCATGCTCTCATCACTGTGTATAGAACGGGAATAATAAACCCAACATTACCTCCCGATTACATTGAAAACAAGAAATGGAAAGAATTAGCTATGAAATTAAATTATAACTTTGTTTAAACGAAAGTCTTTAATAAATTTATATTCGGCAAATTCGAAAGGATTAGTAGTAGGTATCCCTTAATGCTTAATATTCTTTTTTCTATTCTCATTTGATTTCTACATAAGAAAAAAATAATAATCTAACTTGCACGATTACAAGAATATGTATTTTTTACCTTTCATCATCTTCATTTATCAATAAAACCACAAAAATTGGAATATTGCCCATATTTCGCTTGGATTTTTGATTTAAAAAAAATAATTAAATTTTATAGCGAGGTTTTTGTCACTGTAAAATTTATAGAAATATTTAGTAACTAAATATTTAAAGCCATGACCATAATTGTTTTCAAACTTTAACTCTTAAATTCTAAAGAGTTAAAGCGTAAATATTTAAAGTTATGTCCATAATTGTCTTCAACTTTAATTCTTAAATTTTAAAGTGTTAAAGCGATATAGAGCTATAATGCATGACCATAATCGAGGCATTAGATGCGAAAGTTAGAATTTAGTTAATTAATATAAGTATCGAATAAACCAGAGAGGTGACGAATAATATTCTCATTAGTTTATTTTATTGAGACTGATTATTTTATGCACAAAATATTTATGTCAAATATTAAATTGTCAATCTTCGTCTGAATAAGAGATTGATGCTAGCAATTCGTGATTATTTTGAAAGCAATCGAAAATAAATTTGGTCGAGTTTTTAAGAAATGGTTGGAAAGAATGGTGAAGTATATTAATTTTGAACCGTCTCTAATGCCCGGTTTTATAAAAGCGAATTCAATTTTTATCCAGGATTATAAATATTATCCAAGATTTCATATACATATATAATCTCGAATTTTGAAATCCGAGATTATTTTTGTTATAAAACCGGGCATTAATGTCAATAATTTCAGCGTAATCTCGTATGAACTTTGAAATAAAAACATAGGTAAAACAATAAGTTTAGAAATTGATGATATAAAAGCACTTACGATTTACCACTGGTGACCAGAGTCAAGATTGATGAATTTGGTTTTTACCTGAAACAAAATAATATAGGATTAGATTTCACAGTCAACAAAAAGCGCTCTTTTTTATTGGCATTTAACATACTTCCGACATATATTTTGGTTAAAATTTAACTTTTAATGTCCCTAACTGGTGTCTTCACTAATTCCTGGGACCTATTCACCTATTTTAACAATTTTGCTTGAATACAACAAGAATTTTTTATTCTATGTTGAGCAAGAATTTAAATTCAAAGGAATCTAAGTGCCATTTTTACGTTTTAAAGGTTAACAATAATTATTTTGCATGAAACTAGCAATTTTCTTTAAATATGTGCTAAACACTTACTATTCTTCGTCCTTCGACCCTTCGATGTATGAGTCAAAATGTTTTATGCTTGTATTACCTAGTTTACTTCTACAACTCTATTAAAAAAAATAGTTGCAGCAGCACAATACCTCTCGCCTTTTTTATATGAGGCTATTTAAGTATTGTATTTAACATTTATGGTACAAATAAAAAATTACATCTATTCTTTATTTTTCAATTCATTCTATAACAAGTTTCCTCTTACTCTTCTAAATGTTCGAGATTCTTCCAATTCAATGACGAAATTGGCGGTATTTCTGAGGGTATCTATATGATGAAATATATGTACAGCAAGCGCGTGTTTAGTTGACACTGCTACTGTACATACTTTGACTTATAAATGAATCCCCTTTCTTTTTATACCAATTTCAGATGTTGACTTTTTTATAACAATGGCATATTATAATTATTACATCTCGATTTGTCCAAGTATGAATTTTAGGTTTTCCGCATTCAAGAACAGTGTCAATTTAACGTACGGCAACTATATCTATAATATTTAATATTTAATTAATGATAAAATAAGAAATATTAAATATACTTCCCAGGAAAAGCCTTCAGTAATGTCTCCGGATTTTTGACGCTGACATTTCTGTCAATTACGAACATTTTAATTTTTCAACTTGTTTCCATAGGCTGTTTGATTCGTAACACAATGGATTATTTTATATATTTATAATTCTCTATCTCTAAATCTATAGAAGATATAATAAAAATGATCAATGTATTGGAAAGAGAATTTTATATTCTTTAATTTTAGTAATAACATTAATTTCCAAAAAATAATATTTAGAAGATTTTTTTTAAGAAACTACTACTTTCAGTTGTCCAATTTTTACCAAAACATTTTCAGCTCTTCCCATTAATGTCAGGAATGAACACGTAATTAAATTGGCCTTTAGGCATACACACATCCACACACACAGACATCACTGTGAAATTGTTAAAATCAGATTCTAGGGATCTTTAAACGTGCTTATTCACTGAAATCTGGATATGCGATTTTTAGCATGAATCCAATTCCCCTCTTAGCGAGAGGTAAAAATCGTTCCATCTTTGATTTTATATTTCAACCACATTTACAATTTTGTGCCATTTATAAAGCATGTAAAAAAAATCTGTTGTGGCCAGCACAAAACCTTCCGTCAATTCAATGTATTTCGTACAAATCCGATACCAAAAGTTCCTTGGAAAATATTCTATATATCCCGTAAAATTGTAACACGAACACACTATTTTTTACAAATTCCATATTGCAAGTTCCTTTGGGAAGATTCTATAAATCCAATATTATTATAGCACGAATGTACATTCTGTAAATTGCACTTCACACTTCCTCATTCCTATCCAACACAGTTCTTCCTCTCTCAAATATTCTGCTACACAGTCCTTCCATTTTCTCTTTGGCCTTCCTTGTACTCCCGGCATTGAAACTACAAGTCACTTATGCGAGGGACACTCTGTCACTTATGTTACTTTCTGATCCTATACTTTCCACTTTGGTTTGTCAATTAGAATTTTTTTGAATATATGTGCTGTTGCCATAATTTTAGCAAAGCTAACTGATTTTTGAAAGTTAACCTCTCTTAATCTGTATATAACTCTATATCTATTGAATATGAAGGAAAATGTATAATCAAATTGTATAGATAATAAGATTTTCTTTCATATTAATGATCACAAAATGTCTAAAAATTATATTTAACTGCGTTTTTCCCAGAAAAACTGTTAAAAACTTCAAATAAGGGTACTTCCGATTGACCAATTATAACCAAAATCTAATCAGCTCTTCATATGGTTGTAAAGAAGAGGAATACGAAAAAATCATAATTTTTAGAATTTTAGTTTGCGAATTATCGTCGGACACGGACACACACACAGACACACACACCCACACACAGACACACACACACACACACACACACACACACAGACACACATACACACATACAGACATCAATGTAAAATTAGTAATATCGTATTCTAGGGATCTTAAAACGTGCTTATTCATTAAAAACTCACCACCGAATTTTTTGACCAAAGACAATACCTTCCTTACCTACGGGTGACGGAAGGTAAAAATGTAGCTATATATTTTTAGCACGTTCTTTAAAATTAGATGCTTCATTTGCTGTTGTTGACTACGAGATTGCTTAAAAGTTTATAATAAAACGAAATAATAAAATCCAACGAAATGCAATCTTCCAAACAAATTTTATGTACAACGAAAAATGACTTCATTTGTGTTTGCCACTAAATATGTCAGTCATCAGGAATTATGTGAAACGGTATGATATAAAAAGAAGTGGTTAAGTTATCAATTTCCTTCGATTTGTTTATGTAAAAAGATTTATATGACAATTAAGTGTTTGTTATGCATATGGAGTTAAAATCGCTTCTTGTCCTGTAGCAAGGACCTTGACTGCACAGTAGGGTGCCAAGAAAACATCCAAAACGAGCCTGGGTCAAACAAGCAACACACAACTAGCACAGGAATCTACCGGGTGTGACACGAAAACCGGGCCATAGGCATTTAACATGGGCAAACAGTTTTTCCTTGCCCAAAAGTGGGCTATTAATTTTAGACAAAAATGGTTCAAATAAATGATGTAGAGAATTAAATTCTGCATCTAAATCAATAGTCATTCTTGCTTTTGCATGTTTGGTAACCGAACAAATTGAATTTAAAATTTTATAAAAGTTACTTCTTTATAGTGTTAGCCATGGTATTAAAATAAAATTTCATTTTTCTACGACCACCATGAAAAGTTGACATTTGTGCTCTATTTTGTCATCGTAAAGTTGATGGTTACTAAGGAACGAGCAAAAAAATACTTTACCGCGCGTCTCCCATAGCAACGCGCGGCAAAGTGCTCAATTTGCTCGCTTAGATAAATACATATTTTTGCTGAAATCTTAATTTATTAAAATAATACTTACGAAATCTAAAATATATGTTAGGTTCATTTTTATACTAGAAACGTGCTACAAACAATATACCTGAAGTTAGCTACATTATCAATTTAGTTAGGTTAGGTATTTAATTATATATAATAACAACTCTACTAGTGATTGTACATTGTATTACAACTTTAAATATTTAATAACACACATTTCATAATTAACAAACTTATTGGATTTAATTATTGGTGGATAATGTTAAAATTGAATGTGCACTTTTGGCAGTTTGTATATTCATTCCAGAATTTGAAAACAGCTGACGAAGATAAATTAGATTCTGTGACTGTAACACTCACAAGAGTTTTCAGTTCTTAACTGCTAGTGTTGATTTTAGCATGGAATAAATGGACAAAAGAGAAGACGATTTCATTAGATTTTTACAAAAAGTAAGCTAGTAAGACATTTTCACTGTAATTCTTGATTTTTTTAACTTACACCATTCAATGGAGAGGTTATAATTCTTTTCGTATAATGCTTTTGATTTTGCAGATAATAAATTCAAGGAAGTATTTTGCGCCGTTTCAAATATATCTGGAGGAGTGCAGGAAAAATCTCTTTTCGCTCGATTGTAGCGCTCGCTACGCTCGCGCTTCAATTTTCAAGCCGAGCGATAAAGATCCACTTTACGCTCTTGATACATAAATAACTATTTTATGACATTTTACCTGTCAGAATTATAAAATATAGTTTTCAACAAAATAATACTACTCAATGATTTGTACCTTCTCTTCCTGTGAATAATTCTTCATTTTCAATAATGATAACTCAAATTAATTAATTAATTAATTTTACAGGATTTATAGAATCTTTTCCAAGGAACTTTCGGTATGGAATAGAAACCTCCACCGTAGTAACAAGTTAGAACAAGGGTCAGTTATATTAGAACTAGACCTTAAAACTGTATATTAAGGACTATCAAAGTTTAAAATAGTTATTAGTTTCTAAAATAATCGAGATTTTTCCTCATCTCTATATCTACGTCACACATTTATTCTATTGCAAATTCTTACTACTTTCAAACCTTCAGTAATCGCCTTTTTGAAATACGGAATCCATTTGCATGTATATAAATGCACAAAATAACAACAATAAAACAACAAAAATAATGCTAGTTTAAATTTATGATGCCATGACAGATTACAAGCGTTGGTATGAAAGTAAAAGATATGTTGAATGACATAGGCTACCAGTGGTAACCAAATCTTGGACTATAATATATACGTAGTATTTTTATTAATTATGACATTAGATTACTTATTATCCTCCCATATTTCCAATTATTGACCACAGGGGTTATTTTAACATATTTATACATTTTATAAGCTCTGAAAAAAATAAATTTATGTGTCTTCAATTATTAGCGAAATCCACTGTTTGAGAACAAAATCATCTCTATATCTGCGTCACAGAATATTTAAAAAATTATTACGGCTTAACGAATAACAATAAAGACTTTCTAAAATTACGTATCACTTTCAGTTTAGATGAAGTTTTGTAAAAAAATATAAAAAGAAATATAGTGGAAGACCCTATTTGTAGAAAATAGTGTATGTTCATGTTACAATTTTACTGGATATATAGAATCTTTTCCAATATGAACTTTTGGTATGTAAGGTAATCACATTACATTTTTTCTCTTTCAGGTTCCCTGCAAAATAGTCTTAGATTTTCAGGGTTTTTTCTTCTCTCCTGCTTAAACGACACATACGATCTTCTTCTTTTAAACATTATTTGTTATGAAACGATAATATTTCTTGAGCGCAAAATTTGTAAACAATTCTTTCTTCCTAGGGATATCGCTCAATTGCAGCTGTAGACACGTGTTTCGCTCTTATTAGAGCTCATCAGTACAGCATAGCTAGTTAATAGGTGGACATTAACTAGAGGTAGTAATCAAAAAAACCGACAAAGTGTAACAGCACTAGTAAGCAGCCAAAACACCTTTGTTGCCTCGGTCAGTACTTCCACACCCATTGTGGATAAATACAACGTCCCTAGAAAGAAAGAATTGTTTACAAATTTTGCGCTCAAGAAATATTATCGTTTTCATATATTTACTTTCGGCTCCAAGTAACGGGTCTGGTGGGTGGTTATAAATCACCGCCGCTGTGACGTTGTATTTATCCACAATGGGTGTGGAAGTACTGACCGAGGCAACAAAGGTGTTTTGGCTGCTTACTAGTGCTATTACACTTTGTCGATTTTTTTGATTACTACCTCTAGTTAATGTCCACCTATTAACTAGCTATGCTGTACTGATGAGCTCTAATAAGAGCGAAACACGTGTCTACAGCTGCAATTGAGCTATATCCCTAGGAAGAAAGAATTGTTTGTTTATTATTTGTTATACTTCATTTTCGCAGCGAAAATTTGTGTTTTAGAATGTTTTTATATTTTTATACCTTTTGTTGCATGTTTCAATATTTTGGTTGTAGGTAACCGACTTCCCCAATCTTTTATCTATAATTCCCGCCATAGTTTGGAAGTTAAGTCAATTAGTAGAACCCACCAAAATCATTTTGGTTATTATTTAAGTAGCCTATGGAAATTTTTGATAGAAAGATAAACATACTTTTCAGATTTTCTTCTAAAGATACACAAATGGTCAGTTGAAAATGGGACATCTGTACAAGTAATAATCAGTAAAGATATGTACGTAAAATTTAATAAGGTCATTTACACATATATGCAATTAGTTTACCGTTTTAACATACAATAACTTTAAATAAGTATTTTAAAAGCCGTAAATCTTTTATTACGTATTTGCAACACTTTTTGAAAAATAGCTACTTTGAATAAGCTTATAAATACACATATTTTAATGTATAAATTGAACGTATTGAGACAAATCTGTGCTATAATGAAGTTTCTTTTGCCGTAGCCCTTCCTATTTGAATTTTTCCGTGTATGGAAACAATTACGCGTACAATGTTCTCGTTTCTCATGGTGGAAAATTTATAACTCGCTAATGAAGTGTCGACAGCGAATTTAATTAATCATATTGTTAAACAGCACAAGTTTAACGCGTTTCTAAATAAACAATTCATTAATTACAAAGTATAATTGAATCAAAAAAACAAACTGCACTCATAACTTAAGAATTAATTGATTTGTGACAGGTCTGTTCTTTAAATGTAAGAAAATCAAACGTTATTAGCATGAATACATTTTGTTTATTATTTGCTATATATAGATACAGGGCCGGCAACAACAGTGGTGCTCGCGGTCTCTGGCACCACACGTAAAATCAAATGGTGGTGCTCCGCACCACACGTTTCAGCCATAAATTATTACAATATTTTTAATAATAATGTTATGTTATAAAGTTAAAATATTTATTAGTAATGTAATAACAATTTTCCAATTTTGAAATAAAAACTACTTGCATTCCAATCACTGCCATCTAGTCATGTGTTCTGTAACATATTAAATCCATGTTATGCGTATTGCACTTACGCCTGTGCGCGTAGTTTATTATCTGTATAGTAATGTAAATTTTAGCGACGCAGAAGAGCATGAGGTACATAATTTCTGCTACTATTTTTATATTCACGCTGTTTTAAGGAATGTCAAATTTCATTATTTAATAATAAAAATAAATAATATCAAATTTATCAAAATATGATTTTTAAGCAGAACATAGTTTGTATTCAAACAAATATTTTTTTTAAAAAAATCGTTCCTTAAACATAAGGGTGAAATTAAATATTGAAATTTGAATTTGACATTTCTTAAAACAGCGTTTTAGTTCAAATCAAGCTCGCAATACCAGCCAGTGAGTCTGGAGACGGTATTAATGACAGAGAGAAAAGTTTATCTATAACTATAATGCAGGGACTGTCTGCTACTGAAAAAAATTCTGCATCTCCATCTCCTATTGAAAGTAATTCTACGTCTAAATAGGAGTAGGTTCTCGACATCTACTGTATTTTGCTGAAAGCCAGATGAAATAATATTAACTGCATAGTGCATTCGACTATTTCGACCAAAGACTGCCAATCTACCAACGTGATTTCGACATAAACATTACATAACCTGTTATAATAGGCTCTGATTTGCGACTTTGATACGTATAGCGCATGGCAGTAAGTATTTAATTATTTTATTTTTTTCGTTGTTTTTATAGTTTACCTATGTAGTGTTTTTGTATTTTGAATTTTACTTGTAAGCAAAAACAAATGTAATGGCTAATGGCTTCGACTGGGACTTTAAAAGAAAAGAAAAGAACTTCGAATTAAGTTAAATATATTCTCTTTTGCTCGCTCTTTCCTAAAATGTTCTGTGAACTGGCAATTTATTTTTGTACATGAAATGGGGAAAACATGCATCTACACATCCCTTGAAAAAATGTAGCTTTCAATTATGACATTTGACCTTGAAAGAAAAAAAAAATTCGCCTGCGGCGCATTTTTTTTTTCATTCATTGGATATCACTAAATTTTTGGTACACGAGCCATCACTGAGCACCACACACTATAATTAAAACTTGCCGGGCCTGTATAGATACGTCATTTGCATGCTGCAGCCTTCAACTAATATACGTTTTAATTATAATATATTGAGTTGTTATTAAGATCAATGGCAATAATGAACGTTTGTTGTTTAATTTGTCGCATACATTATTTATCTGCACATATTAATGTAACTATTCCATTTATTTGTCCATAAACATATAATTACCTATTTGATGTCTTCACTGGACTAATTTACAAATTAATTTGAATTACTATTCATATACTAAAGTGTAGTGCAGGACACGAATCTTGCCCTGAGGGGTAAGGAAAAGAAATGCTCATTTCATAAACGCCGTCAAATAATAATTATTACAGTAACTTTATGATTCTAACTCAACTCATTTGTGTACGCTTATGATCCTATGGATCCGAGTGTAAACACGACAGGAACTGAAACGAACAGTAATTGCAGAGATCAACTACCAATAAAAGAAAAGCTGTGTAGCTTTAAAACTTATTTGGCCTACTATTATATGTTATATTAGGTATAGTGACTGTATATACACAGTGTGAACAATAGGGGGATCGATTTTGTTTGGTCGGCACGAAACTGGAAAAATATGGCGGATATTATGCCAAGCTCGAATGTAGTGTACATGCATTAAGTTCAGAAAAGTGAAATTTAAGATATTGTTACTGAATTATATCTGAATTTAAAGTAATTATACTATATTTATAATTCCAATACTGTAAATAATTAAATTAAATGTGTATTTGTAACTCAAAAGTGTTTGGTTAGCTTAAATGCGTTAATACAAAATTAACACGATTTGTATTAATATTTTTCTCTATTCTAAACAACACACAGTTAATATATAATAGTTATAAGTACAAACGGATATTTTTTTAGTCTCGTTATATTGAAATAGTAATGGGGTCATTTCAAAAAAAATAATTGTCGATTTTTTTTATGAAATTATGAAATCCATCTCATTTAATAAATATAGTAATAGAAAATAATTTGAAATATGCTACTTTTCATTCATAAATTTGCTAATAAACTTTCGCGGTTTTAAACACGGACTAAATTTGTGACGACACAAATTCATACTCACACAAAGACAATTCACGCTAACACACACGCTTCACAACATGAAACAGTAACCTAACCTAAAAGTGTGACAGCTGACAGCAAAATATACAAGAGAGAAGATTATTATTACTTTCTATTTCTTTAAAAGTACTAGTGCAGTATAAATTATGTAAATAAACCATTTATTTAAATAAATACCAAACCAAATAGTCATAGTTCTAAATTAAACCGGTAGAGCTCGACTGTCGTATCCGTGAATATGTGTCGTCAGCCGTTGAAATATTTGAAATTAAACGCAACTTTTAAAAAATCATATCTCTGATTCTAAAGACTTATAAGATGAAAAACATACACATACATGTTTAATTTGACCTATTTTTTCAAGAAAAAAATAAATCAGAAAATGTGAAATGACCCCATTGTGAAGGTAAGTTAATTTTATCCTTTACTCTGTCAATATTGAATTTCCCTAATTTACTATTAAAATTTAGTATAAAGAAGTAGAAGAAATATCCTACCAAACGGATAATTTTCTGGCATTGTTATCTTGCAAATTAAAACTGTAAAATTGTTGATTACAACAAAGGATTTTGATTATAACCTAATGATATTGATTACAAGAATGAATCTAACAAAGAAAATTGCATCAATATTTTAAAACTAGCATTTTTCGAAGAATCAAAAGTATAGTTTAAACTTTAAAGCGTGTGTTAATTTACAAATTAAATATTAAATGGGGGGTGGGGGGGGGGGGTCGTATGTACATATTTATTATTTGTATGTAAATATTTGTATAATTAGAGATGAATTATACAAAAAATATTATATAATACCTTTATTTGTAATTCAGTGGTGTATTTTAAAATAAATAATATTGCGTTTGCAATTTATATGTTCTTTCATTAAATGTTTCTCAAACTTTGTTTAGTTTTCACATATGAATTCCAATTTCGCGCGCCATCATCGGAAAAATATGGCGGCGTTTAGCCACACTACGTTTATGATGTCACTCTAATATTAGGTGTGCGCGAAGTAAATTAATTGTATTTCGTGTGGATTTGAACGGAGTGCATTATATTAGACAATGATTGGTGCTAACATATTTTTAATAGTTTATCTTTCATGCCCCGTACTATAGAGAGACTTCATTAAAAACTTTTACTATTTTTTGCTCCATATTAAAATATTTGCAGGCGTTCTTCAGGCATTCGACCAAAATAAGAGTAAGAACAATCATTACAGTTGTAAAAAGATCTCACACGAAAATCCAACATTACATTAATTGTGAAATAAAAAGACTGATGTAGGGGTGTCCTGGTCCTGACAGAGATTGATGCAGTCAGGGTCGGACTCCATTTGGATTCGTCTCGGCTTTCTTCAACTTCCGTTTGTGGCGGTGGATGCTTGCGTAATGCGCGTTTTTGTGCGACGGGTCAACAGCACGAAGTACGGACCATGGATAATTGTTTTAGAGTTTAATTGAAGATTGGAGGAGGTTTATTACGTGATGACATTGACACTGGTCCTGCATCAATGCCTCCGAGAAACCACGAAGAAATGGTCACTTTTATTCGATTTCTAACTTTTTCATTATTTTTTAAGACTGTTCAAAAAGAGAAATAAGTTTCATTCAAATTTGTAACTAAGTGCGTTATATGGCTAGTTGGGGCTCAGACATCCCAGGTTCAGATACGGACGACGTTAAACTTGAAAATTATTTCTATTTTTTGACTGTCAAGATTTAAATGTTATAAGAACAAGGAAACTGATTCGAATTTATTCATTTTGATGGCCCACTAACGGCAAGGAATAGATGAACGTTTCTGCAACTGGACATAAGGCATTTGAACATTTAGTGTTTAGGATTTAGGTCTACTTCATATAAATACAACTCCGAATGGCACACTAGTGACTTCTATTGGTTTCTGTGGGCACACTTTAAAATAAAAATAATAAATCATACAATAGGGTCCTCCACTATTTTTTTTATATATTTTTTACAAAACTTCATCTAAACTGCAAGTGATATGAAATTTTAGAAAGTCTTTATTGTTATTCGTTAGGCCGTAATAATTTTTTTAATATTCTGTGACGTATAGAGATGATTTTATTCTTAAACAGTGGATTTCGCTAATAACTGGTCACATAAATTTATTTTTTTCAGCACTTATAAAATGTATAAATATATTAAAATAATCCCTGTAATCAATAATTGGAAATATGGGTGGATAATAAGTAATTTAATGTCATAATTAATAAAAATACTACGTATATATTATAGTCCAATATTTGATTACCACTGATAGCCTATGTCATTCAACATCTCTTTTACTTTCATACCAACGTTTGTAATCTGTCATGGCATCATAAATTTAAACTAGTATTAATAGGTTTATTTCTGTTGTTTTATTGTTATTTTCTGCATTTATATACCGTATGTCCACGGATCGAGTTCCAAAGAGGAAAAACTTTTTTATTTTTTATTTTACAAAAAAATGTATTCTTGATATAAGTTTTTGGATGTCCCGAAACGGCCAATTCAGTTTTAACATTTTCAAATTTTCTTTTAGTTTCAGATAAAAATCGTCCGAAAAAATAAGTTTGCGCTGTCATGGTAATTGCCGTTATTTATTTATTTTCATTAACTGTCAGTTATAAAAATCCATAAAAGAGATTTTATTATAAAAGTGCGCTTTTAATACGGGCTTGACATTAATGTTGTAATTATAAATAGTTTTGTTAATTATTTTAAATTTAATTTAAAGTTTTTACTTCAAATCATTCGTTCCAAAACACATCATACTCTACGCCAAAACTCGGTATTCTTCATTTTGGAACGCAGCTCATGTTAACTACATTTGACATTTGGTTTTTGGTTAGAGGTTAGATGTTATGTTTACTAATTGTGGTCTGGCAGAGACTTGTATTTATTGTAAATTCGACTTTTATCATATAACTGTCTCATTTAATAAGTTTGTAGTGTAGTAATATAATCTCAAATTTACAATATATTTTATTAAACTTGCAGAATTGTCATGGTTGTGCGGTATGCAAACAAACAAGCTTCTATTGCTGCTCGCTTGGAGGCGCTAGTGTCTGTAACAGTTTTCTCTCTTTCCGGTCTCAGGGAGAATGACATTGAACGAAATTTGAATTTTGTTTCACATTTTAATTATTAATTTCTCATATATTACAAATTATTTTTGAGTGAAACTATGATTTATATACTATAATTCTTCCATACTATAAAATATATATAATATAAAATAAATAAAAAAAAAATCTGTTGTGGCCAGCACAAGACCTTCCGTCAATTCGATGTACTTTGTACAAATCCCATACCAAAAGGTCCTTGGAACAGATTCTATATAATATCATGTAAAGTCGAACACGAACACATACTATTTTTTACAAATTCCATACTAAAAGTTCATTTGGAAAGGTTCTTTAAATCCAATAAAATTATAACATAAACTACACTAAGTAATGTCCTTCCATCTTCTCTTTGGCCTTTCTCTGCGAGTTACTTGCGACCAACACTATGACATACCAATTTTAGATTCTATACTTTCCATATTTGGTTTTGCACTTGCAACTGACATCTGTCAATTAATTTTTTTTGAATAATTATGTCAGCTGTTTCCGTGATAAATTGCAAAGCTGACTAATTTTTGAAAATTAATTTCTTTATAATGCTTTAAATTTACATCTATTGAATATGAAGGAAAATGTGTAATTAAACCGTATAGAGAAGAGTATTTTCTTTAATATATATAATAACAAAATGTCAAAAAATAATATTTAACTGCGTTTTTTTAAGAAAAACTGTTAAAAACTTCAAAAAAGGGAACTTCCGGTGGATCGATTATAACCAAAATCTAATCAACTCTTCATATGGATGTACAGAAGAGGACTACGAAAGAATTATAATTTTTAGAATTGTAGTATTGGAGTTATCGTCGGAGAAAAATTTGTCACACACGGACACACATACACACACACACACACGGACACACAACACACACACACATACATACATACATACAGACATCATCTTAAAAATAGTAAATTTGTATTGTAGGGACCCTAAAACGTGCTTATTCATTAAAAACTCACCACCGAATTTTTTGACCAAAGACAATACCTTCCTTACCTAAAGGTGACGGAAGGTAAAAATTGGTGGAATACCCCATTGTGTAGTTTTTAATTTTGAACAACTTTTCTACTTACAACTTTTCTCTAAAATTATTAGGTCAGATTTTAAGTAGACACCCGTTATATTACAGAAGTATTCCTAACCCGTGATAAATGTTTCTTTGAATCATCAGCTGTAACTTTATTTGTTACAAAGACTACAAGATTTTAGTAAGTGTTAATGGAAAATGTGTAAAAGCATCGGAAATCTTTATTCTAGAAAGTAGTAATTATAATTCATTGCTCTTTTACAGGTTTTTTTACAGTTAAAGTAAAGAGACTTTACGAGTTATTTAAAATTAGAAATATTTAATATTTCTCGGTTTGTTTATTTCACATTCTTATTTTTATATTTATATTTTTCTTAAGTGCTTCATTATTGGAAGAATTTACCTAATATCTTCATTATTTTTCTCGATTAGTGAGTTGTAAATATATGCGCGCATTATTAGGATGCTTAACATGCATGTAATATGGCTGTGTTAATTTTCGGGCCGTAAACATATTTCCAAGTGGAGAAATTGTAGCTTTCCATGGTTCAGCTGTAGACCGGAACTAAAATCATAACGCCAGATAAATGTCAATTATACGCTTGCTTTCCTGTGCATTACTGTTCAAACTGATATTATCTACGTTAAGTAAGTAATTTGTAACGTGAAATTATCAATTAATTTGGGTTTTCTCATTTCGAATGATAATTACAAATTAATATTTGAAAAAAATTAATCTTTCGTATATAACGAGGTACACATTGGAATTAAACTGAGGAATTTTAGTAATTCTCAAAGTAATGCAATCAGTAATAAATTAAATTTAGTACTGGAAAATAAGAAATTATGATTTGTAGTATTTACTTTCAATAAATAATAATAATAATAATAATAATAATAATAATAATAATAATTTATTCCAAAAAAGTTGTACAGAAACAACGTATGGAATCCAACAATATTTTTTTCAATAATTGACTACAGTTGTTAATAACTAATTTAAATATTTACAAAGAGCTAATTTATAAACTTATCTAATTTATGAATTATAATATTATTAATTAATTAATATTACAATAATAATAACAAAACCAGATTTTAACATTAATTACAATTAACAGAAGGTATTATTTTTACAATCATTAAAATAATCGGTACAGTTATAGTATTCCTTTTGTATGAGAATTTGTTTAATTTGAGACAGTGATCTTTTTACCTTTATTTTTTTGTAACATTTCAATAAATGGTGATTAAGCTATGACAAAAATAACAAATTCACTTTTTTAATCATGTCAATATATCTATTTTTAGATAGTTGCCATGATAGTTGGTTAGAGTGACTAATTTTTTTCAGCCACAATTTTACTTGCTTTTTCACTGATCTTAACGCTTATTCATAACGTCATTACGCGGGCCATGTCTCATCTAGCCACTATGCATTGTTTATTATTATATTATTTTGCGGATATTTACGTTTTTGCGAAAAAGCGCGATTTAACCTCAAACTTTATTTGTTTACATATGACTGGTGTGCGTTCGATGTTGGCCAAGGCGAAGTTAAACCCAAATCAGACAATAGGCCCATAAACCATAACAAAATATAATAAAATGTACACTTTATCCTTAAGTACTACTCAATAAATAACGATTAAGATAAAAAAAATATTTAATAATTCTTTGCGAGATATTTAAATTTATTTCCAGGCCACAGGTGACGTCACACTATTGGTATCTTTCTCGCGCAGCCTACTACAGAAACTGGTGCAAGAAAGACAGCTATACAAAAAACAATTATGACTTTTTGATACCACGAATTGCTTGAAATTAAACGAACTTTCATTTAAAAATATTTTTAAAAATTGGTTTATGGACCCATTCTAGTTATTTTTTGCTTCTACCTATTGCGTCGCGCATGCGTGCCTTCATGGTTTTTATTTATTTCAGTAACGCCACAAACTGTGATAAACTTAATTTTGTAGGTACCACGCACGATACTACATGTTTGTTATTGTTAATTTGGACATTTCTCTTTTATCGTGCACCCTTTTAGCCCTATTGTCTTGACTTTACTGTACCGCCCTTTTCGTAATTTTCTAGTTAAAAATTACGTGGCGAACGTTATCCTTTTTTAAAGCCATTATTGTGGTTTCGATCCCTCCCATCCCCACTGTATAAAGCTGGCGCCCGCACACTAAACGAGCTAGGGTGTGTTAAGTAACTATTGCGTCATCCCTCATCGCATGTATGCGTTGTACAAAGTTTACGTTATAGGATGAAAAGATATAACCTTAAAGGCCTATTTATAATGAAGGATAAAACGAAAAAGGTCTTGGTGATCCAGAATTTCTTTATTTTACTATGTGTACGTTTCCAACCTGTAGTGGTTCATCCTCAGCACTGTACATTTATAATACAAAAAAAAAACAATTAAAAAATGAGGATGAACCACTACAGGTTCGAAACGTTCACACGTTAAAAACAAAGAAATTCTGGATCACTAAGACCTTTTTCGCTCTATCCACGATATTCCAGTTGATACTTCTCGACTCAACAAATATTTATAATGAAGTAACGCAAGCGATAACGCAGTTACAGTAAAGTAACGCAAAATATGAGCGCATGGTATTAATAATTGCTATCTGCTGATTTATAATGAAAAGTAACGCAGCGCCACAGTCAGCAACGCAAAAATCTCTATTATCGAGATGTTCGTGAACTGACTCAATTACAAAATAAATTCTATATTTTCATCACTGTCTATTTGTATTTATATTGTTTAATAAGCTAACCTTATTTATAACTATGTCATACATGTATAGACAATAAATAAAATAGGGTAGTTGCACATTTTCCAATTCATTTTTTTCTTCTGAAAGAATCGTGCAAGTTATTCACTTTAATACATGTTTTACATTTGGCAACTGTATATTTTCAAAATATAATTTTTTATAAAAAAATTCTTATTGCAAATTTTCCCGTGGTGACGTGTTTTATTAATACCAATCACAGTCTTTGTCGCCCTAGCGGTAAACTCTCGTTAGTACACTCTGTACACAATACTACAATTTTTATCTTAAAAGATTTATATGTTTGAGAGAAGCACTATTTCAAAAGAAATTATTCATATTTACAAAAATTCATTAGTTTCATTACCTTGTCTTAAATTTGCTGATATAGAAAAGAAAAATAAAATATGATTTTAACACGTAAAACATAGGTTATGTCACTAAAAATGACATGTACATTCACTGGAGTGTGTAGCCACCTGGTGGCAAAATTATGAAGTTGTCTATATAAAAATTAAGCATCTTGAAAATATCTAGTATTCAAGTAAATAATTATAAAATATACGTACTGTAAAATAATAATAATATTATTGCATCTGTTATTTTACTTTTAGAATTATATTGTAAATATTTGTATGATACAATTAAAACATAATTCAACATCTTCGCTTTGTCGTGGTATTCCAACAAGCTTGTATGAGTCATACAGACTTGGTCGAACTATATAATTATTAATAGTCTACGTCACAAGAATTCCACCGCGAATTTTATTTGTGGAAATTATGAATGAAAAGTTTTATATTTTCTAGAAGAAATTACATTAATATGTTTAGAATTAGTTTACATTTCATAATTAATAGGAAAAAATAACATTTATTTTTTTCGCAACTACCCTATTGAGCTGAATTTCAACAAAATATACCAAATTCTTCTGATTGGTTAGAAGTGCTACCATTGGCGTTTGTTATAAATCTCAGATTTTGTGTTTGCGTTACCGGCCACTTAACGCCGATGCGTTACATTTAACGTTACTTCATTATAAATAGGCCTTTAAAATGGTGATTTTCTTTTAGAAATTAGTAAATAATAGTAAGTAATTGGAAAGTTTTTATTTTTAAAAACTTTATGCGTATTGTTATTCATATATATTTACAATGTTATTACACCATAAAAACCAGTGTCTATAGGTGTATCTATATCTATGTGTACGCAGTAAAAATAAACTACGCTGCAAATATGCGCAATAAAGTTGGCTTGCATTGCATCGACTATTCATATCACTGTGCACATCTTCATGATGCGTTCCTGGGTGTGAAATTTGTTGTCTCACAAGTCTGTAGATATTCCGCCAAGCGTTCGGCGTTCACGTCAGATGCTATCGTAGGACGAGCATCAGATCGCGTTGGCTTTGAACGATAATATGTGCACTTGTTTCTTTATTGCAACGGGCCAAGATGAACTTGTCAAAGAGCAAATTATATCGCATGCAACGCGATAGCTTCGACATTTTTACACAATTGTTTCTACTGTTCAAGATAGGAGAGATATACGACTTTTTTTTAAAGATAGTTGATGTTAGAAATCTTTGAAAGTGTTGGTTTTCTGCCGCCATCTCAAACGCTAAGAGAAGAGAGACTATACAATGTTAGAAAATGAACTACAGGAGTGATTTAAAAAATGGAAATGGCGAGAGATATTGGGCTGTTTTATTTTTGAAAATATCTCCTTTCTAGTATCTCCTAGACAAAAAAATCTGTTGTGGTCAGCACAAGTCCTCTCGCCATTTCCATATTAGGCTATATAAATATTGTAATGTACTTCGCTTTCGAACCGTCGTTTTATAACAAAATATTACAGAACTTTACCCAAATATTGTTTTTTATTATATTTGACATGTGTCATTTACAAACTATGTTATAAACATTGGAATTTGTCAACTGGTTTCCTTAGTGCCTTAGCCTCTGCGATTAAAATACTCTATAAATTATAGTGTCTTTATCTCGAAATCTATACAAGATATAATAAAATTTTTAAGTGTATTAGATGGAGAATTTTATGTTCTTCAATATTTAATAAAAAAAAACTACAAAAAAATTATATTTAGATGAATTTTTTTAAGAAACTACTACTTCCGGTTGTTCAATTGTTACCAAAACCTTTTCAGCTCTTCCCAGGAATGTCAAAGGAAACTGCAGTTAAATATTTTTTAAGTCTTATAGTTTTTGAGGAATCGTCCCTCCAACATCCATACATACACACACACACACACACACACACACACACACACACACACATACACACACACATCATTTTAAAAATGTTATAATCGGATTCTAGGGAACTTAAATCGTGCTTATTCAATAAAATCTGGATATGCTAATTTTAGCATGAATCCAATACCTCTCTTAGCGAGAGGTAAAAAATAAGAGAACAAAGTTCGCCATTTTTTATGAAAAAAGTTTAATATATTTTTTACCTGAAGATGAACTGCCAAAAGTTAGGTTAAAATTAATTAACTAATATTATTATATTATTTTTATCAATGACCTACAAATTTTTATTTTTTCATTCACTCTGACATATACAGTGTGTTCAGAAAAAACCTAATTCGGAGTTGGCTATGAACACAGAAACGTGTCTCATGATTAGTCAATTCAAAAGTCGTGTTGACAATATCTCGTGTCAAAGTGACATTTAATTAAATACTTGCAAAATGACATGCTTTTTGTTCATAGCCTACTCCGAGTTAGGATTTTTTTAAACACACTGTATAAAGATATGATAACGCAGTTATAAAATTTAAATTCGGCATGAGATTTTACCGATGAGCATTTTGCGAGTTACTAACAACTTAAACTCACATGAAATTCTTAATGTAAATATCTGTAAATCTACCTATTTCTCTTTTTTCATTAACCATTTCCATACGTATTAACTATGATATAAAAGAGAAATTTTAAAACCGCGTTATTCTATTTTTATACATGTCAGAGTGGTGAATGAAAAAATATAAATTTGTAGAAAACTGTTTATAAAAATAATGCTATTTATTAAGAATTATACATTTCTCGTCCTTGATGTATAATAATCATGGCTTCTAAATATAGATTCAAAATAAATATTCTACTTCAGTTCCTCAGGTAGAAGTGGATCAGTTGATACTAAAATCTCTTATTCCACATAGGAATTAAAAGTACCTTAATTCAAATAATAAAAATGTATATGTGTAGGTATGACTGTAAAGCATATTTTGGATAAAAAGGTATGATGATCAATTTATTTATTTGTTCTTTAATAATTCCTTATCAGTTCTGTCCTAATTATATCAATTTCATAATTCTTATTCAGAATAATTTCTTATAATTGGCATAAGTTTTTATGCCCACATTAAAAAACGAAGTATTTTTTATTCCCTGTACGATAGCATCTCGCTGTGACACTGCCATCAATATAAACTTTTATATTTATTATTCTCTGCTCATTAAGGCCCCCTGGCCTTCACAGGCCTGGCCTTAGGAGGGGATATATTCGGGTGTATGGGATTTTATTATCGAAATAAAAACCTACCCAGAATGAAGATGTCATTGTCAAGTTTTTATACTTTTTGTTTTTATGGGTTAATATTATTTGTTTTAATTAATGATATTTTCTTCAAAGACTTGAATTTTAATTGGATTTAATATTAATTTTAACATTCTCCGTTTTATAGGTAGTTAGACAATAAAAACTTTGTTATATTTCTGAGTATGTAATCTGTACATATATTTTATTACTCTGTCTCTAAAATTAAAACATTTATTGTTGAAGGTGTCCAATTCTTGATTTGATTTCTAGAACTAAGGTTATGTGTTTCTACAAGACATGAAGTGCACGCATGTATATTTATATGTGTGACGTCTAGAAAGTCACGTACGAATATGAGCATTTATAGTTCTTGTAATATTTTGTATAACATTCATTACTGTTTCAAACACTAACATATTTTTATTAAATAAATGATATTTTACGCATTCTGTCACGGTACGGTAGAAAAACTAATTATGCGTCTGCTTTGAATAAAAAACCATTTTCTTATGTAAATATTTATAAAATATTCATAATACTTACGTTTCTTTAGAAAAATTAGAAAAATGTTCAAAATAAAAATGGGGTATTCAACCATTGCAAAGAAATAGTAAACTTCAATAATTATAAAGTAGCATATTTTAAGAATAATTAATTATTATCGTAAAATTTTGCATGAATTCGATCAATCTAGACAAGATATTCGTCGTATTTGGTTGAATTCAAATGAGGAACTGTCATCCTAATGACAATCTCAAAATGTTTCATGAAATAGATTGAATTAATATTTATTTTAAATATATTATTTATTTGAAATAGTTTTCTTTATTTCTGCATTCCATTACTAGTTAAGTAAAAGAAGTTTTAATAAAAATAAATGAAAATATATGGCTTGTGCAGACAATGCAGATGCACCTAGAATTAACTGTTTGAGAAGCATAACCAATTCGGGGCTGTGACGTCACAAAAAATTTCAGACATTCAAAAATTCAATAAAATATTATATTTAATAAAGTTTAAGAATTTGGTGCGTGACGTAGCAGGTACTGACCAGTGATCGACAAACAATGGACAAACTATTAATTATAGAGGGAACAATTTTTTTTCATGTTTGCATAGCTGAAATATTTTTATATAAAAACTTATACGTATATATTCACGAAGAAATTATTATAAGTATAAATAACATAAATAATAAGCATTTTTTTCTTAATACCTTATAAAACACTGAAACAGTTTGAGAATATTATGACACAAAGTATGAAGATGGCGCTAGTCTTTGTCTGTTTTGAATTTAAAATATAAATTTAATTAATATTATTATTAATTATAAATTGATTTAATTATAAATACAATATTATCATTGTTAATATTACTAGATGTTATAATTAAACAAATTTGTCAAACACAAAATTGTTAATTTTTTTTGTTAGGTTAGGTCGTCAACGTGACATTTCATAATGACACCTTTATAAGGTAATCTTAGATCTGCTTTTGTTTTACCAAAAATTCTTATAGGATACTAGATTGACAAAAAAACTGATTTTGGTCAAAAATTTTATTTTCATATAGGTACTCTTAAATAATTGGTAATTTAGAACAAATTAAATAAAATAAAAATACTGATATTTTTATTGTTCATGTTCATCCAGAGGCATACGAAAATAATTTTCTATCCTTAAATTTTCGATATACCTACTCTATTTTTATTTAGAAAAAAAATATTTTTTTCTTTTCATTGATAAACAGCTATCGTGTTTTAATAGTTATTTACATTCGAGTGCGTGTAAGTTGTATTTTACAGCGCGGCAGATTTGTTTAAGGCACGAGCCCTTAAGGCGAGTGCCTTATTAGCTGGAGCGCTGTAAAATACTTCACACACGAGAATTGTATCAAATTTTTTGTCCGACGATAATGAAAATCACTTTTTTTAATGAGATACGTTGTACTTCTGAAAAGGATTAGTTTAAAATACTGGGGTTGTCATTTTCCAAATTTGATTTTACTTACCTTCATTAGAGTACTTCTAGCGAAAATTTATTTGTAATAATAGACGTTGTTTATGACTGATAATATATTTATTTGCTCATGTTTTCTTCGTAATAAATAATAGGTAGGTGTCGATATTTGACATTTCAGCAATGTTCGCCTCGCGTATTTGACAGGTATATCGATCGGTGACTATGTCGGTAACGCGGATTTTTACAATAATGACAGATGTCGCTGCCGTGATTTTGGTTTATATAAATTAATTTTAAATATAGGAAATGTTAAAGTAAAAAAATAACTTAAGTAAGTAGTACTTTTTTACATGAACTTTATTATAGTAAAGATGATTTATTTTCTAAATGCCCATAAACGTCCAGTGTATTTTGATTATTTTACCGCATAGTTAGACAAGTTACAACACAGTAAGCGTCAAATCTAGGTTACAATTGCTGTGTATACAATTGTAAAGTTCCCATTACACTTCAGGAGGTAAAAAAAAAATTATTTACCAAGTCTTAGATCTTTCATTATTCTTCACGGAATTCCTTATTAAACAACATTATTTATAAGTTCCATTCCTGGCTCTGTAATATTTTCCATATCACTCAACTAACATGCCAACGCTAATTTAAATTCTCTATCGCTAGGCTCTGAAGAAGCTAAATTACTGGCAAAATCGAAAACGAAAAGCCACACAAAGTATAAATATTTAAAATATTTTTCAACAAACGCATATTTTTTTTTACCCTTACAATTATTTATAAAATTTGTGGTTCTGAGAATCCAGATTTACATCCAAGTTAATTATTTCTGTCGTACCTTCTCCACGCCAATAATATGTGCATGTGGGATCAATATAATATGGTAAATACATAATAAGTATATACATATTTTCCAAATAATATAATCATAATACATATCTCCCAAGGATTTCCTTGCAATTAGTTCTTATGAATATGAATTAATTCTTTTATAATGACCCAAATTGTTTATGCTGTCTATAGCTCAATCAATCGCAATATGCAAATATTGCAATTAATTGTAATACCATTAGAGTTTATGTGAACATAAAAGTTAAGAATTATTACTTATTATAGTTATAGTTCAACTTAGCTGTATTTCCTTGAACTTCTAATCAAACAGTTTCATAGAAAATTCCCCTAAGGCGTAGCCATAACTTATTTATAATTATTAGTAACATGCTCTACATTTTAACAAAGTATATTGACTGAGTACATGTCATAATTTTAACTGTATTTCTTTAGTTTCATTTTTATGCTTAACAGTTGACATTTATTTTAATAGTTTATACAGTTCAAAACTAAATTATAATATATTAATATTTTGATTTATTGTATTCCTACACAGAAAAAAAAGAACTGAAATATTGAATTGAAATTTATATAATTAGTTTTTCCTTTTACAAAAGTGACCTATTAATTTTAGACAAAAGGGCTTCAAATAAATGTTGTAGAGAATTAATTTCTGCATCTAAATCAATAGTCGCATTTTGTTTTGTACGTTTCGTAACCGAATAAGAAATTAAACTTAAAATTTTATAAAAGTTACTTCTTTATAGTGTTAATCATGCTATTGAATAAAATCTCAAACAAATTTTACGACTTTTTACCTGTCAGAAATTATAAAATATAGTTTCCATCAAAATAATACTACTCAATAATTTGTATCTTCTCTTCATGTGCATAATTCCCCATTTTCAATAATGATAACTCAAACAGAGCTTTTCTGCCAGGTAAAATATTTCACAATCTGACAGATATGTTCCTGACAGGTAAAATATGTCACAATCTGACCGATACGTTTCTGACAAATGTCATTATATGTAGGTATACAATTTTTTCTAGACTTTTTCTAATTTGTTCCTGTCCATTTTTTGGGTTCGCCTGTTAGGGCAGTGTATTGTTTAAATAAATAAATAAATAAACATCTGTTAATAAAGAGTACGGCTGCGGTATTTCGCTACCGATAAAGCGTCTCTGAGTTATACAGATCACTTCTCTGCCAGTTTTTGGGACGGTTTTTCCTCTGGCAAAGGGAGAGTGCTCCTGAGAAGATGCATGTTCGCCGTCCAAGTTATTACCGGGCATGCATATATTGTCTAGAAAATTGTATACATAAAAAAGGTAACATTTACGTACTTTTCTTGTTACCTTGGTTACTTGTTGTTTTTGTTTTTTTACATTTTTATGTCAATTTCCCCTGAAGAAGGTTGGGTTTTAATAATAAATAAATACAGAACTTAAACTAAAAAGGTAGTATTATTCCAGCCATTATATTGGTTTGTAATTTTAGCTATCAGAAACGCTCTGCTTTTAGTTATTACTGAAAATGGATAATTATTCATAAGAAGAGAAGACAGTAGTATTATTTTGATGAAAACTATATTTTATAGTTTCATTTTAATCCATGGCTATCACTATGAAGAAATAACTTTTATGAAATTTTAAATTCAATTTTCTGGGTTACCAAACATGCTAAAGAAAATATCACTGTTGATTTAGATGCAGAAATTTAATTCGCAACTACACTTATTTCAAGCATTTTTGTCTAAATAGGCCACTTTTGGGCAAGGAAAAACTATTTTCCCATGTTACCTATGGCCCGTTTCTCGTGTAACACCCGGTATAAATATAAATATCGGATGTTCAATAACTCTTTACGTCCTGATTGGCTATGGGTTCTGAAACGCATGTTTGTTTCTTAGCAATAAACTTAATCTTCACTGTTTGACATAAATCAAATTCAACTTAAAGAAAAAATAGAAATTTATTTTTGAACTATTTTACAGTAAAATGTTTACTCAGGCAGGAATATTTTCAGTTTGTAATGTAATAAAACACTAATAAAATACTGCGTTGTTCTAAAATATGCACTTTCCTCATTTTCTAAACGAAGTGGTTTTTGGATGAATGCTTCATTTATTTCAACATAGTCAATGATTTACAATTCCAATGGGCTACTTGCGTGGTACTGAATAATAATAATAATAATAATAATAATAATAATAATAATATTTACTTTATTGAGTAAAAAAATCTCAAAGGCGAGGTTCAGCCAAGGCTGTTCTTCCACCTAACCAGCATATTACAAAGAAAAACATAAGTAAACAAACAAAAATATGAAAAATAGATATCAATAAAAAATCCGATTATCACTATATACGTAAGGTTATGTTGAAAACATATATAAAAATGTAAATTTTATTTTAAAAAAATTATTTGTTTTTTAGTAAATTAAGGAAGAATATTTTCTGTGACGTCATTATATTAAACTCGAGAAGGAAACCATGTTTAAAAATGTAACATATAGATGGCACACCGTGCGAGAAAGTTTTAATTTGAATTTGACATTAGTTCATTTTTCTCTCTCTCTGGGCTCTCAAAAATATTAATTACTTCACAAATAAACACATAGGTAGTCACATGTAATTTAAAATATCGATACCAACAAGACAAACTAAAATACTAACCTCCAAACTATTGTTAAAACGTCAAACAGGAGATCTACATTACCCGTACATACAAACGCTATGGCTTTACGACCATTCATTGGTGCGGCGTAATTCTGCGTCATATATGGCGGGAATTCAAATAATCAAATTTCATTATTTTTTTTTCTGGCTAACTAATAAAAATTTTGTCAAAAGAAAAAATACGGGTACCAAGTTTTTACCTGCTCTTCAAAAATATTAAATAAAAAAGGTACGCAAGTAGCCCATTGCGACGTTTCGGTTCTGTTTCATTTTCAATGACGTTTGTTGTGTTGTTTAAGGTTAAATTGAATAAATAAAGACAGACATGCATTTCACAACTTACAGCCAGCCAGGACGTAAAGACTTATTAAACACAGATATATTATCACGATATAGGTAATGCCCATTGGTGGGTATACCAATCTGCTTTTGTTCGTATATTTCGATAACGACTATATATCCCTTTACTTTAGATTAGAGCACACCACTTCCCAGACGTCATATGGGCTCTCAAAGCTGTTCACGAGATATGATCATAGAGGTCACTTGTGCGTGCTATTTGGAAAATAGAATTAAAGTTGACTCTGGTCAGCTTCGAACCTGGGTTGTCTGTACCACGAATTATAATCAACTAATAAAGAACTGAAGTATATAGATATATTTTTCTATGGACTGTACTATTCTACTTCTTGTTGTACCTACGTGAAGATAGAAAACGCAGACCTTCATCAACATGTCGGACTTTACCAAACTAAATCAACCATGAAGTGTTACCGAAAGTGAAGGCGCCTTCCTACAACGGACGCCACTGATGGGAAGATGAGAGAAAAAGTTTCTCGCCCATCAAAAAATATATGACCGCTTAAAATTTCAGTGTGAAATTACGAGCCAAAAATAAATGCCAATAATACTGGCGGTTTTACTGCGCACAGTAATGACACTATTGGGAAGACCCTAAAAACCATGCATTGTTTTTGAAAATAATTATTAAAACGCTAGTGTTTTCGGCAATATCTGTCATGGTTTTGTAAATAAGGGGTGGTTACCTATTAAAAGATATTTACAATGTGTCATATTTGATGAAATAATGTCTATTGTTGAATATTTAGAATTTAGGTTCTCCCTTCATATCAATTCATTATATTTATATATATTATGTTTACAAAGTTGACAAACTCTAGCAGCCCGATTCACAAAAAGGTTTAAGCTAATCCTCATTTTTAGATTAACGAATTCTACTCTAATTTTGACAGTTTATAACTTAAAATATAGTCTAATCTGTTCCTAGTATCTACCTTTATTGATAAGAGCGAAACACGTGTCTACAGCTGCTATTGAGCGATTACCCTATGATCAACACTTTACTAGTTTTTATAACTTTACGCTCGCGATATATGTATATTTTCGTTTATTTACCTTAGGGTCCAAGTAACGGGTCTGGTGGGTGGTTATAAATTACCGCCGCTGCGACGTTGTATTTATCCACAAAACGTGGAAATGCTGACCGAAGTAACAAATGTGTATTTGGCTGCTTACTAGTGCTGTTACAATTTGTCTGTTTTCTAATTACTACCTCTAGTTAATGTCCATCTATTAACTAGCTATGCTGTACTGATGAGCTCTAATAAGAGCGAAACACGTGTCTATAGCTGCTATTGAGCGATTACCCTACGATCAACATTTTACTAGTTTTTATAACTTTACGCTCGCGATATATGTATATTTTCGTTTATTGATAATATCATGAAAATTAAATTTTAAATACCGGAATAGAATAGAATTCACTAATCCAAAAATGGGGATTAGCTTAAACTTTTTTGTGAATCGGGCTGTAGATGTCGTAGCGTGTAAGGTGAGACTCTTAACTCTCATTTGAATTTGAATTGGAATATTAAATCATCTAATTTTGCGTATTTTGTCCTTTTAAGAGTAATGGTTAGTTATTTTCACTATTGTAATTAAATTTTCTTTATTGTAATTAAGTACTGTTTTGTTGTAATCAAATATCATTTTCTGAATAAATAATAAGAGAATAACACCAGAGAAAAATACTTATACACATTCACTAAATTTTCTGCAGCCTTAGTACATATTACATATACTCTGTCTCATCGACACCCAAAGGATCGCAATAAACCCTTGGAACTCCGTCAATTAAGTTGACAAAGAAACCCAAATTTCCACCCCTCATAAATAAGACTGTGAATGCTGTCACTGCTATACAAAGAGTTGGACTTTCATAACAAAAATATTATGAAACTACGCACTTAGTATAAATACACAATCTGCTGCGCATATTTTTGTAAATAATTACATTCAATATAATTTCATCGACTTCATTGTTTCAAACATTGAATTTTCTTCCACGGTTATCAAATATTTTTTTTTTTTTTTAATAATGTAAACTTTACTAGTAGAGAAGTCGTATCAAAACTAAGTTTTTCTTATAATGTATATTATTTGGGGTAAGTATAAAATAACAGGGAAAAATTTAATCCGTGCTTGTCGCTAATTTAGTTTGTAAATTTTACCATTTTCTTAAACATATCGAAATTATAATATGTCGACACTCAAAATTGGCTGCGTTAATCCAGGCAGGGCCGGCTCAAGATATATAGGCGCCCTGAGCCAAATTAGATTAGAGCGCCACCACCCGTTACAAAAGTTATTTCTGATTTTTTTTTACTTAAAAGAAAAAGACAAACTTTTAAGTTAATAAATAAAATAATAAATAAAAACACTATGAAATTTACAAAATCAAAATAAAAAAATCTGTTGTGGCCAGCACAAGACCTCCCGTTAATTTGATGTATTTTGTACAAATCCCATAGCAAAAGTTCATTGGAAAAGATTCTATATATCCAGTAAAATTGTAACACGAACATAATACAATTTTTTTACATATTCCATATAGAAAGTTCCTTGGAAAATATTCTATAAATCCAATAAAATTATCATATGAATATACATTATGTATACTCATATATAAATACTCTAAAAATGCGTACACTTACGTAACATTTTCTTTACAATCAAATAATATTACTACCAAGTTTATATCTCTACTCATTTTTGAATTATTGCCTCAAAAGTCAATATACCCCACATTTAGATAAAAACTTCAAAATTTTCAAAAATCTAATTTTCATGTATCTAGATACTTCTCAATGCGCTGATTTTGAAACTGCAGGTCGATATCTCGTTTCGTTCTCGAGATATTTAGATTTCAAGTTTTGCTCAAAAATGCCCATTTTTGGGTAATAACTCAAAAATGGGTCGAGATGTGAATTTGACGACAACACCATTCGATTCTACGGGCAAAATTACATAAGTACACCAATTTTTAGAATTTTTGAACACCGCATACAATCTCTAAAGCAAAATAACTAAATAGGCCAAAAATCGCAAAAATCTAAGGTGTACCCCTTACGATTTTTTCAGATTTTGGCCAATTTCAGGGGTTTTCAAACTTTTATTAATAAAAAATGAACCGATTGGACAAAAATCATGAAAATTGGTGTACATATGTAATTTTGACCGTAGAATCGAATGGTGTTGTCACTAAATTCATATCTCGACCCATTTTTTGGTTATTACCCAAAAATTGGTAGTTTTGAGCAAAATTTTAAAATATAGTCTAATTTGTAATTTGTTGTTGAAATGATCATGTAGTACGCAGCTTGTATCTTCTAAATAAATTAGGAAGAGTGAAAAGATAATAAAAGAGAATCATTTCAGTTTAGCGGAAGATAGTGTGAGCCATCGGGTGGAGTCCGCCATAGCTCAGTTGGTAGAGCGTTACCCCCCGGCAAGGCAGTGGTCCTGGGTTCAAATCCCGGTGGTTGAGATTATCTTTTTACTTTTTCCTAATATATTTGTTACGAACGTGGTTATAATGAGTTAGTTAATGGATGCAACGAGTAAATACTTGGAAAAAATAAAGTTCTCCATAACTATTTCTTTAACCATTTAACGGATATAAAGAAGTATTCTTATATGGTACTTTATGGTACTGGGTAGATTATATATGTAATTTAAAACTTCATCATATTTTATTTATGGCAGTGCAACGCTTACAGTTAAATTTTAATTGTTTATTAGATTGACAATATATCGAAACGACATGTCAAATGAGATATTGCATAACTGTAGTTATAGTTGAGCATAATTACAAACGGTGCAATCGACATTAAAGTGAGAAAAATTGTAATAAATGAATAAATAGGTATTTGGAATAAATATTCTTCTTCAATCGTCATTATCTTATTTATAATTATTAATAATAGCAAAATACACATATCATTTATGCTCTTTCATTATAAACATGTTCGGCTCCTATACCCATTTACATAAAACGAGGATTTCGCGCATCAGATACTTATAATAATTGAAGTAAATTTGTAAATTCAAATGAATATTATGCTCGTAAGAGTCATTTGTAAATTTTATTCAACAAAATATGTTTCGCTCGAAAAAATACTGACAGCTGCAACTTCTTCATTTATTCCATATTCTACCATTTTATTTAAATAGATGCCAAAGATTTACTAGTTTTAACTGTTCTATTTTCGGTAGGGCAGTCCTACAATTTTTAACAAATTCAATTGATAAATTCCAACGACCAGTTTTTAACCAATCATGATGCAAAACACTTGAAAACCCCGATAATTTTCCGCTACCAAGTAAACAAATAGTTGTTATTGTTTATGTTAGTGTGACAATGTGTCAAGTTTCATTTTGCGTTGTCTTTGGAATTTATCTCACCAAATAACACACGACCTCTCAGATTTTCTCAGATAAACTTTTATTTTTAAGCACTCATTTTTTTTTTGCTTTTAAGCAAAATCACTCAAGCAAACTGACATTAGGTAAAACCCCTCCTCCTCCTCCTTCGGAGTCTGGATTTACCATGCAGTTTGCTTTCGTATTTGTTGCTAAGCAAAAATAATTCGTGTAAAATAAAAATTTATCGATAAAATCAGGAGGTCTTGTGATATTACTTCTCACAATTTAAGACATTAGCAATCTTTGAAATTCACACCTGGCAACACAACCTATTGTTATAAAGTTGAATTGTCTCAAATATCATTTCAAGAATTTTGAGGTCTACGTATTTTTTTGTAATTAGAATATCAATAATACAGCGAGGAACACTCCAATGAAATCCAAAGAAATTATTGATGTAGCTTTTTCAACTCTTCTAAACTTAATATCAACAAATTATACATCAATATTTGATTAATGAACTGTCAAAATGTCAAAATAATATAAACTCTACACCCTACACCCGAATTCGGGTACTGTCCGAAAAATTTGCTCAGAACTCGAATTGTACCATATCAACGGATATTACTTCATCAGAATTGAACAATACTATACTCTGTTTTTTAACCAGGAGGAGTAAATGTGCAGTATTTTAGTGTTGTGAATATTTTATGGATTATTTTAGAGAAAAATACTTCAAATAAAAGTCGCGTACAATTAATTTTTCTATAATTGTCAGCGCTAAAACACTGCATATTTACTGCTCCTGAGTCCTGGCTAGGGATCCTAAGACTACGCTATGATAACGTAGCGACAAGTAACACTTCGTTTCCCTAACAACCGTTGAAGGTGAAACGTAAGGGGTATTTTTCGCTACGCTACCATAGCGTAATGTTGGGATCCCACCCCTGGTTAAAAAACAGTACAGGAGTGGGATCACATAACTGTGAAAACGATATTGCGACTGTCGACAAGTGAAAATGTGATCACGTAAATAGTGAAAACCGAAAACGATATCGTTTTAGACTGAAAAAAATGTGAATTCTAGTCGACACTCTCAAAGCATGTGAAAACGATAGTCGTTTCTTACGTCTCATTTTATTTCATACATTTGGGTATAGGTATATCCTTTTCTTATTTAGCTTCATTATTTTAAATTGTTTAATATGATGTCTCTTGACTTGTTTGTAAGATAAAATATTTAGAATATTGAAACCAAATGAATTGAATATGCCTGTCAGTACATTTTCGGTTTAATCAGTATAGTGGCATCACTGATTTTTGTTTATAACCCTGAAGTATGTGTCAAGAGTCGTCGTCAAGGTTTTAACTAATACACCCAAACACCGCCATTTAAAACCGTGATCGTGGTACAAGTTTATTTTTCACATATTTTCTCTGTAGGGGCATAATTTTTATATCTGTCATGATTTTAACATCAGAGATATCGACTTCTACTCCCGGTAGAAATGACCTCTCTAACAAACAGTTGAAGTTTGTTGTACACCTGTATATTATGTGAAAATAGTCAGTGTTGTATTTGTTCTTGATAAAACCATTAATTTACTTTTTATACATTTAAGGCCGTTTGATAATGAAACTGTATGTTTCGCGTAAAAATATAAAGTAGAATAAATAAGAGTTATTTGAGGAAGATAAGAATGCGTGCGTAATTTAAAAACAAATTTCAAAAAAATGTCCTTCAAGTTCGAGCACCAGCACCATCGTCGCTATGGTAGAAAAATCCACAGTTAATCTTCTGTTGTGGCCTTGGACGTGATGTAACAATCGAACTTTTTAACAAATAAGAATTAAATTAAAAGTACCCATTAATCATACGGCCAGAATTCAAATTGAACCGATACAGATAGTGATTTTTTGTCGGCGCCGAACGACTGTTGAAGAGACACAACAAAGCAGTCTTCTGCACATCATCCTGCCTTTCGACTCTTTCAGAGCCGTCTTTCTTACTAATTCACAGGCGGGAGAGATACTTCATTATTTTTTAGGAAACCACGACGACTGTAAAGGCTGGTTTATGATGAATTTACATTTAGAAATTTTGATTTAAAATTTACAATTTTCTCTTGGTTTATGTTCGATTGTAAAATTCTGGATCTGACCAATCAGTATCTATCACGTGACTTGCCACTGCTTGTCATTAGACGTTTCACCAGTTATCAGTTCAGATCCTAGGCTACAATATTATTTTCATAGCCATGAATTTGTTAGACGCTAATGAAAAAGATGATTTTTTACCTCCCGCTATTCTTGGTAAGGGAGGTATAAGGATCGTGCTAAAAATCACATATCGAGATTTTAGTAAATGACCACGTTGAAAAGTCCCTAGAATCCAATTTTGTGTGTGTGTGTGTGCGTGCGGGTGTGTGTGTGTGTGTGTGTGTGTGTGTGTGCGTGCGGGTGTGTGTGTGTATGGATTTTGTTAACGCTCTAACTCAAATACTATCATTCAGAAAATTCTGAAACCTTGTATTTCTAGCCTATTCTAATATGGAAAGACACAATTAGATTTTGGTGTAAATCGGATAACACGAAATTTTTCTGTCATTATGAAAATTAAAGATTATTGAATTTTCTACAGGAATACATTAATACTTTTTCTATATATTTTATAGATAAATTTAAAAATTAATGAGGGTTCCCGAAGGAAAAATAATCGGACAAGCAGTCTGTAGTGAAATTATTTATTTCAAGCCGACGTTTCGACTAAAACGTTAGTCTTCTTCAGAGCAAGGAATTGTCTAATAACATAAGTTTTTAGTCGCAACCATCCATGAGGAACAATTATAATAATAATAATAATAAATTCTTTATTAATGGTTGGAAAAAAATACACCATTAAGGGCGAGGTTCAGCTAAAAGCTGTTCTACCACCTAACCCAATTTTCAAGAAAAACAATATGAAAATAATATTAAAAGTATAAAGACAGTATGAAGAAGCAGTAACAATAACAATTATGAACACTTAAATACATTTTGAAAACTTTAATTTCTGCTTGAAAGTATTGACAGATAAAACTTTCAAATCTGAATTTAAGTTATTATATAGACTGGGAGCTAAATACGAAAATGAACCTTGGAATTTATTTTTCTTAAATGAAGGAACTTTAAACAAAGAAGAACTACGTAGGGAATATTTAAAATCTTTTTTTGTATTAAAATAATCACAGAGTTGATCGTCGTATTTTATAAAAATATAAGTAAATAACATTTAAAAAGATAAAAAGTTAAACTGTTAAATAAATAAATAAGATATAATATAAAATTTGTAGTCAAGGAATATAAAATAAAAATGTTTAACAAAATCTTTTAATACGTGTACTGCACTACGTACTTAAGTATATGTGCATCCATTCCTCAGTCGATTATCGCTCAAGTCATCTTAAAAATTATTTTTTTAAAAAAATCCCGAGGCCTAAGACAAACACAATTCTTTTGTTACACAGTTCATATTTCAAATAAACCTACGAAAATTATCTTATATGTATAATAGGTAATTATCGTAATGTTACCAACACTGCATTTGCATGAAATTTGTATAATAGATTAAGTTAGTGCCGATTTCTGAACTTTTAATCACGATTTTTGTGCACTTTACCAACAATATTTAGCTGATTTGGCACTTTGCGATGCTGCAATTCGTAACTACAGTCGAACTTCGATAACTCAAACCATGACTTGCCACAAAAAAAGTTCGAGTTATCAAGACTTCGGGTTATTAAATATAATGCGCATGTATAAATATTATTCATGTATGTATTTATTCGAGTAAAAACCACTTACCTTATGATATACATATACAGATTGATAGTACAGATCAAAGTTATAAACATAAGTACAGATCAAAGTTATAAACATTATTTTAGTGTAAAAAAGTCAGTTATTTGTAACTGACGAGATAATTTTTTATTTTGATTTTCAATAAAAAAAAAGCTTCAATGTTATTTAAACCATTATACAGGGAATTGGTTGTATGTTCATTAGTTTTTAAATACGAACTCAAAACGCTCAACGAATTTTCAACCAACTCGTTTGAAGGTGGTTGCTGCAAATCATCCTCCATCATATCACTTTCGCTGTCATCTGTGTTGTCGAACTCTACAGATTCGGATTCAGATTTGTAGAGCTCGACTATATCTTCATCTGTGGGAAACTCCGAAGTAACAATATCATAATCCACATGTATAAAATCAATTAACGTGACACCTTCTGGTGTAATTTTGACAATTTTCCCCCCAGAATTCGACTTATTGAAGTTGGCGCCAAATATTCTGTTCGAATTACAAAGATATTCGAGTAATCGAAGTTCGAGTTATCAAGTAAAAATTACCCATAATTCTCACTCTTGGCGCTATTGCCAACCAGTTTGATTCGAGTTATCAAAAATACGAGTTATCGAAGTTCGACTTACTGAAGTTCGACTGTATTTGGAAAGAATTCCAAAAGAAGATTGATTAGGAAATTTAAGAAGTGGAAGGGAAGAAGAATGGTGAAGAATATTATTGTTTGCAATATTTAACCTTTAACCGACTGAGTGGGGTAACTTAGTGACCCCAGGTACACATTTTACTTAATATTTCTTTGAATTTTTTTTTCTTATGTTGAAGTTTCATGTAATCATCTCTTCTGTTACCTACTTTCATCTAACTTACCCACGAACTGTTAAAAAAAAATGGTACAGATTAAGATAAAATTAAAAATGACTAAAAATTACGCTCAGATGCTCAAAGTATCAAAAAACACTGACAAATTAAAAAAATAAATACTTTTTCTGAAAGCTGCGCCAATGCAGATTAATGTTTGCAGAGTTTTTCTTTCCCTTTTTGAGTTGATATTTTTGCATACCACACACTAAATATGTTTTAGTTTATGAATGAAGCTTATTAATCGTATATTTTAGGTTCATACATGTATTAAGTAATTATTACATAAAGGGTCACTGAGTTACCCCACTTAGCAGTTTACGTCGAGTAGAAACACTCAGTTGGTTAAGGGTTAAAATATAATCTAGAAAATATGAACCAGGTATCTTTTTCTCAATAATTCTAACGTGACCCTCGTATCGTTATTATATCCGCAAAACATTTTTTTTAAATGAAAATATTACTGAAGCTAATACTTAAGTAAACTTCAACTATACATTCCATATAGGTTAAGCAAGTGACAATCAAAAAAACAATCCTGTTTGATTGTGTAAACCAAGCTTTATTTATTTGAGAGAATCTTTATAAAAACTGGTGGTTGCCTTCTCGTCAAGTGCTTCAAGTTTGACAAAGAGTTAGAAAAAATGAAGAAGTGAATCCTTCTGAAGACGAACCTGATCTTCGTGTCCTCGGTTGAGTGACGGCTTGAGGTCTGTGAATGTTTTAGAGAAAAAAAACTCTCGCGTCTGATGAGGACTATTCGAGTTTAATTTGATTCCTATTGTGTTTGAACGTTACTGGTTAGAAATTCAAGGAAATCGTAACTGACCTTCGAAGCTGTTCTTTGTCAAGTAAACACGTCGGTGGTCATTGTGTTAATGGAGTTTGTTTGGATTATTTTTGGTCGCAGAAGAATGACATTCACATGCAGCGAAATTTCAAGCCTTTCTTATTTGTTCAAGCTATAAAAACACTCCACACACCGATTCGTCGCACTCTACCATGGAGATTATGTTAAAATGTTTTTCAGGAATAATTAAATTTTTCCAATGCGAACACATGCACCACGACCACTTTCTGCACTTCACATACTTGCATTTCTTACACTACATTTTACCTCGCACAGGATTGGTGGTAATACTTAGTCATTGTGAACACTGACACTATGTACTATGTGACAATGCAAAAATGATACAACAGGTTTTTTTATTGGTTTAGGTTTCACTTTCGTTACTAGCAACAGTTCATAGGCATTTACGAAAATTCTACCGGTAAACTGTTACCGGTATATATCGGTAAACAGCTGTTCATCAGGTTACAGCTACCGGGATAGATATTTTAAGAACGCAAGTGGTAAACAGGGTAGATTTATAACCTATAAAAAGCAGTTGAAAGATGAAACAGATCTGAAATTTGACGTAGTTAACGTTATCTCGTCTCATCTTCTATATTATCATAATTAACTTCTGAAACCTATTTCCGATTCCAATTTCGCTTTGTTTCTCTTATCTTTTTTTTGAGGTTAGATTCTTCATTTACCGCATTTACCGGTTAAATTACTCGATCCACACATCATGGATCCGGTAGATGGATTTGGTAGATATGTTACAATTTTCTAACACGGTAACTATTAACCACTTGTGTTTTCGAACGCAGTCGGTAGGTGCGGTATCTACTGGTAGATATGTTACAATTTTCTAACACGGTAACTATTAACCACTTGTGTTTTCGAACGCAGTCGGTAGGTGCGGTATCTACCGGTAGAATTGCCAATGGAGGAGTTCATTTATATTAAATTTGTAGATAAGATTTATTTATAACTTTTTCTAATCGTATTAGTGTATTATTAAATATAAAAAAATATAATTTTATTGTAACACTTTTTTTTTAATTACGTAAAAGTGTAGCATACATTTAAATCGTCCGCCAATGACGTCACGGGATTCAAAGGTACTATTTCCTTTTGTGCAGATGGCGCTGTTGTCTTAATAAATGACATTTGAACAACATAAACACAAACATAACCTTTGAATTAAATGTCATGCCTGTATGTATAATAACAATACTGCAAGAAAGAATAATAATGTAACAACATATAAACACAAGAACATAACCTCTGATAACGTATGACAGTAGCGCGTATACAGAAACTGAACAAGTAAGTTAAGACATACGAACATATACTTGTCTTTATTAATGCGTGCTCTGTACGTCGATGATATCACTGGCACCGGAAGTGAGGTCGGTGACGTCACAATTGCGGGAACGGTCATAGTAAAATATTCGCCGCTATTTATCTCGGGTTTGAAGCCGAATTTTCAAGAAAAAAAAATCGGGAATTTCTAAATTTAAAAATACTATAACATAATATAAAAATAAAAAAATCATGAACTCCCCCAACTGAAATGACCGATAGAGGCGCTGCAAGCACTTTCAATATGGTGGATGCATGACGGTAGGTGTACAATCTGTCACTGTCATATGATACAATTTTGCTTGTGTTTCTTCAAAATGAATCTAAGTATTGTTCAGATATTTGTCTTTCAAAATGCTACTGATCATTCTAGGAATATTGTTGAAGGTATGATTGTATATAATGTTCATTTACTACTTTATTTAAAATATTAATCTTGTAAACAGGCGAAGAAGTTCTGAATGCGAATCACATATGTGGAATTACCGATAGTTATCGAGAAATTATAAATGTAACATCACTCTGTCTTCAAAAAAGTGCTCTGTCGTCACAAAGATGGTACAGCACTTTTTTTAATTTCTCCGTTGAGAAGGAATTTCTAAAAATTTAAATAATCATAAATATGCTTCAAATATAATTATTAATAATATTACCTGGAAGAATAAAGTCACTGTCTTATCGAACATACTCTCATATACTTGGAAATTTGTTTTCCAGAACGTAAAACATACTTCCAAGCTCCAATGTTTGTTGAATACCTGCATTTGTGGTTATACTCACTTTATTTTTACCTATTTTTGGAAAAATATGGGAACTTAAATGAGTTTCTCTACTCATAAGCGAATGACACCCGTATACACAACACATAATATTGCTTTTACCGTGTTTTACAACATTCATTTTCGTATAAAAGAAATACTTATAAACAATGTAAACTAACATTAACATTATGTTGTTTTTGTTCGCACCTACCGTCATGCACTAGTTCAAAATTTAGTCACCAGATGTCATATCGATGCTCTACAGTTGTCAATAGTTTTACACTCTTCTACACTAAATTTTCAAATTATATGTATTAAATGTTATCATTATTTCCAATATTAGACAATAGATTTTTAACTTGTAAGAGTAAACTATGCCTTGAAATTGATGTGTACAAATTATACCAATAAAAAAACTTTGTAGACAAACGTTGGAATTTCATGTACATTACATTGTTTGCTGCCAGAGTATATAGGTTATACAATATTCAAGTGTACCAGAACTTCATGTATAAACTTCAAACTTTAAGGGCATATAGTACTGACCAAAATGAGTGAAAAGAAGTTTAATCAACATAGATTTAATTTTCAAATGTTTTCGAGAAAGATGCCATTTGGTATTAGAATCGAAGAAACACTGAGAAAGATAGTGATCGAACAAAATTTTGTCTGTCATTAACGATAAACTGTAAAAAGTCTGTTGTGGCCAGCACAATACCTCTCGGCACTTCCATTTTATGTTATGTAAATACCTAATGTATTGCACTTCGCTATCGAACCGTCGTTTTATAACAAAAAAATTACAGAACTTTACCCAAATATTGTTTTTTATTGTATTTAACATGTCTTCTGCACACATACAATTCTAATTATATCTATTTTTCATTGTATGAGGAAGTTCCTAAATGTCAGAGATGTTTCCAATTCAATAATAAGATTGGCGGTATAATGTAATAGCAATTATAATATGCTATTGTTATAACGAGGAAATATACCCATCAGAAATAACGCCAACCTCATCAATTAATTTGAAGAATCTTAAAAAATTAGAAGAGTAAGAGGAAACTTATTTTTAGAATGAATTAAAAAATATAAAAATATATTAATAATAGATGTAATTAGAATTTTTGTGTGTATACCAGAAATGTTAAATACAATATTTACTTATATAGCCTAATATGGAAATGGCGAGAGGTTTTGTGCTGGCCTCAACAGATTTTTTAAATTATAATTTAACTTTAAGACTCTATTTTAGTTTTTAATTTAATTTTAAATAAAGAACCTGAAAGTAAATCAAATTCGTTTCAAGTATAAGTATGCAAGAATTTTAGTTGGGGCCGAGAATCGATTGAGGATGAAATATTCTATACGCTCACCCATGTCTAATAATATTGAATAATAATACAATATATAATAAATATATTATTATAGTTTAATGAAATATGTGACACGTCACCTGTGTATTCTTTCCAGTGTTACACAGCCTTCGCCGTGGCTTCTCGTGTCAATTTGCGTGGATTACATTATTCGCTTCTGATTGCGTGCACTGCTCTGTGTCCCGTACTGTGCGCAATCCGAAAGGGAAACAGCGGCGATAAATCTGCGGCGAACAGTTGTGATGACAACGAATAACGATAACTAGTTTATTCCGCGAGATTACAAGTGCTAATCGCAAAATAAAATCCTGAGCAACAAAAAATCTTAAGTAGGAAACTCTCTATTTATTCCGTGATTAGTCTTGAATTTATATCAGTTATTATGTTATCATTTGTATGACTAATGGATATATTAATTGTTATTAATGCTTGCCATATGAAATGCTCAATATTATAAATTGGATCAATTCATTCATTCACAAATACATATGTGATCGCATAATCTTCTTTAAGTTATAATTAATTAGATATACAGTACCTACCGTTTAAAAATATGGATAGGTACACCTGTTGATTTATAAAAATGAATGTACTCATACTGAACGTGTCCAGAAAATTTATCGCAAAAAATTGATCGATAGATATTTGGTTGTACAAAATATACAAAACTTTATTGAGTTATTTGCCGCCAGTTCTATGAAATACATACAATAAAGATAGTTTTTTTTGTATTATTACTAGCTGACCCGCCCCGGCTTCGCACGGGTAAAGCTAGAATAACGATTGCTATACGTGTATCAGTAATTTTTCACATTTACTTCAGAGACATGCGCTGCGTAGGGAGCCGGCAACCTGCCTCACATCGTACATGTAACAGGCTCCGCCCACTGCCCACCCAATCCCCGCACCGCACCTAACAACGCCCGTTTCTAAACATGTCTCGGGTACTTTTACTTATGTAGGTACATATGATGTAAACTATCTCTCCGACAAATATCGAAAATCTACTACCGTTAAAACTTAACTATAGATACAAAGATAAAAAATAATTGAAATCACCCCCTATTGTACCGCCTTGACGGATTCTCCGTACAAACTTTCATCCCCTATTTCACCCCTTTCAAGTTTTATTTTCGTGACAAAAGGTAGCCTATGTCCTTCTCCAAGTCCAATCTATCTCTATACCAAAATTCATCAAAATTGGTTCAGCGGAAGATATGATGGGTTCTCCATACAAACTTTCATCCCCTATTTCACCCCTTCAAGTTTTATTTTCGCGACAAAAGGTAGCCTATGTCCTTCTCCAAGTTCCAATCTATCTCTACACCAAAATTCATCAAAATTGGTTCAGCGGAAGATATGATGGGTTCTCCATACAAACTTTCATCCTCTATTTCACCCCTTCAAGTTTTACTTTCGCGACAAAAGGTAGCCTATGTCCTTCTCCAAGGTCCAATCTATCTCTATACCAAAATCCATCCAAATTGATTCAGCCGTTCAGTCGTGAAAACGTAACAGACACACAGACAGAGTTACTTATTATATTACCTAGTATGGATTAATAACACTCGTACAAAACTAACAAATCGACATGTAACCTTTATTGGTTATATACTGACAGACAGCGGCAGGGGTGAGAACACGTTGTACTTTTACTTTTCCACTATGTGGATAGATGTCGCTAAATTGGCTGCGTTCCACTATAATTAGAAAGAGCATAAAATCCTTAAAAGTAGTGTACTAATTTTTTTTTTACGTAAATCGATATTTTAATAGTCATTCTGCTATTCGGGGCGGAGACGAATCTAACAAATCAGAGATCATCAAAATCGGTCCAGCCGTTCTTGAGTTATAAATGGTGTAACTAACCCGACTTTGTTTTATATATTAAGATTATTATTATTATTATTATTTGTTTTTACCTTCCGTCACCTTTAGGTAAGGAAGGTATTGTCTTAAAAAAATGTTTCGTATAAAATGTTATTGTTTTTTTATAGTCCATTTACTGGCATAGGCAAAATTTTGTTCGATCATTATCTTAGTTTTTCTTCGATGATAATACAAAATAGCCTCTTTCTCGAAAACAGTTGAAGATCGAATCCATGTTGATTAAACTTTTTTTACTAATTTTGGTCAGTTCTATATGGCCTCATATTTTGTGACACTTATTTTTTAATAGCCTGTATGTTAAAGTATATTTTCCAAAAAACTGTTAGGTACCTACTGATTTTTAATTTTTATTGTTATTTATTTGTATGATTCATGTTAGGTTATGATTAATATGTGTTCCTACGAAAAATACGATATTTGATTTTTATTCAAATTTCAGTCTTTATGATCATTATAAATGATTTAAGCCTCCAAACATTTGACCTATTAGATCATATTCATGATACATATGTTCGTAGTTTACATGAAAATAAGTTCATATTTTATAATTCTCTGCTACTACTGCTACCTACCAAAATATTTTTTTACAAACATTAATCTTAATCATTTTTTTCAAGGAACAAAATGTATGTGTATCCCACGTACTTTTCAAGACGTATTGAAACATAAGCATAAGTTGACATCTTTGCTTTTTGCAGATAAGAACAATTTTTTGTAATTTTTTACATCAACCGTTTAGGAATACCTGTTTGATACAATATGAATCTGATTTTACAAATATTCGACAAGAAGTAAAAAATTATAATATATGCACAAAATTTCTGAAAGGTATTTTATGGAAATAACCTTCACGATTTGATTTCAGACAATCTTATATTGACATTTCCTTCACATTATTAGAAATACAAAGGTAATGGTTTAACATTCATATAATTATATTTTTAAGAGTCATACGTATATTATCATTACTAACACATAAAATGAGATGCAAATAATATTCTCTAAAACATTATTTTCATTATTCGACATATTAGTCCATGACTAATGAGCTATTATTTAAGGTTAAATGATCTAGTGAACCTAATTGTATTATTGCTTAATTTAAATACATTATAATAATAATAATAATAATAATAATAATAATAATAATAAAGTCTTATTTTCCAAGAACCAATACATTGGTATAGGAATAGTCAACACATACAAGTATAATCATAAATAGTAGTCTTATGCCCATATTCATAACCACTCGTAAAGTATTCAAAACGGTTCGTTGTAATTTTTGACAAATAGAATCAAACTTGACAAATAAAATTTAGATTTTTCTGCAATGTCGACTGTTTTTATTGGATAAAAATTATAACGAACCGTTTAAAAATTTTACGAGTGTTTATGAATACGGGCATAAAATATTAAAACTAGTCATTAAAATATCCTCGATAGTGTAGAAACTTTTATTAATTAAATATGTTTTTAATTCAATTTTCTATTCTCCGTTCTGTCCTTCAGGTATTGTGGCAATTGTTTATAAATCTTTAATCCGAAGTAACTAGGGCTGATTTTTGATTTATTTAAATTCATTTTTGGTATTTTAATATTACCTCTACCATGCGTTTTGTATTGATGTATGTCACTGTAAATTATTTATACTAGTTTTAGTAAATACAGAAACATGTAAAATGTAAATGCACGGCAGGGTTAAAATGTTTTCTCTTTTAAACAAATATTGGCAAGATGATCGAAAGGGAAGTTTGAAAATGTTTCCAATCGCTCTTTTTACTTCCCGCTACCCTTGGTAAGGGAGGTATAGGGATCGTGCTAAAAATTACATATCGAGATTTTAGTAAATGACCACGTTTTAAGGTCCCTAGAACCCAATTTTAACATTTTCACGATGATGTCTGTATGTGTGTATGTGTGTGTGTGTGTATGTGTATGAATTTTGTCTTCGCTCTAACTAAAATACTATCATTCTGAAAATTATGAAACCTTGTATTTCTACCCTATTCTAATACGAAAAGAAGCCATTATATTTTGGTGTAAATCGGATACGCGGAAATGGCACTTTACTTGAAGCTCATAATGGTTTTTCTTCAAAAAATACCATTAAATGCCATTTTTTCGCATTTAATGTCATTGGAAAATTATAGATTATTGAATTTTGTACAGGTATACATTAATACTTTTTCTATAAATTTTACAGATAAATTTAAAAATCATTTTTCTTTTTTTAATCCCGAAGCTTAAGATAAACAAAATTCCTTTGTTACACAGTTTATTTTTCAAATGAATGTAACTGACAGGTAAACGTCATTATCAAAAAAATTAATCACTTCAAATTAATAATAGTGACATATTAAATAATAAAGAAAATCGTAAATAAAGCAATAGTTATATGCAATAGAACATAATATAGTTTGCAGCATTAGTAACGTAGGTATGTATTTAAAGTAATAAAAATTAAATAGCGGGAGGTTTTGTGTTGGCCACATCAGATTTTTTTAACTTAAAAACTCGCTGGTCGAGAGTAATAATATTTCTTGATAACTTTTTCTTGTTAACCATATAACAAAAATCATCGAAATTAGAAATATTTTTTTTTCAAGAAATAAATTGCGATTTTGTAAAAAGTTATTAAGAAATATTGTTGCTCTTGTCGAGTTCTACCACAAGTTAAATTTAATGTACTTATTTCTGTTACACTCTGTATAGCAAAAATCCATTATTTTGTAGCACGAGATATGTAGTAAATCTGATTAATTTATATAGCATTAATAATTTTTAAATTGTCAATTGTTAATTACTTATAAAGGATGTTAAAAAAGGGTAAAAAACTTTAAGTGTATAAACAATTTGATGTGTTGTTGATTCTCAGCCAATAAGATTTTTTCAAAATTAAATGCATGATGAGTACATTTTTATTGTCACTGGCCGACATGAATTTTTTATAAAAATAATTATTTATTTCATCATATGATCTTGAATGGGAAATAAATTAATATAATTCTGATTTTTTATACTTCAGTTATGTGATTAAATAATTCATTATTATTTTCATTAAAAAATTCGTGTTGGCCTGTGGCAAAGGTAGGTACATATAATTTAAAGTACCATGTCCGTAATTATGCGAAGTTTAAAAAGAAAATCTTTTTGCCTGAGTATCAGCATATCGAAACATACACCCTCAAAATGTTTTACTTTTTTCTAACACCCTGCGTAGGTTCCAGTTCTTTTATTTTTGTTTTAATATTATTAATAGATATTTACACACCAAGTGAGCTAAGGTAATGTTTATTCACTCGAAGAAATTAACTCACTCGCTCTTGCGGGCTCGTGAGCTAAACTTTCTTCTCATGAATAAACATTCTTAGCTCAAGTGGTTTGTACAATATTTTATTCAATTTTGACGAAATAGTAATAAAAACCATTATAATATTTAATTTTGATAAAACAAAAAACTAATCAGTTAGTAGACTGTGCATGACAATCGTCGATGATAGATGTCAAGTCATCTATTTAAAAAGCTTTATTGTCTGTCATTTGTGCCGTGAAAAATAATGAAAATGGCTGATATTGTCTGATAAATACTATGGTAAGTGTTACTTTCGTGCCTGATGTTATTTTAAATGCATTATTTATTGCAGAGTGAATTTAAAAAAAAATGTGAGATGTGATTTAAAAAAATTTAATTCACTTGTGAAAAAAGTGTTACTTATAGTTGTTGCTATGAAGTTAATAATGACAGTTTAAAACGTCAAAATTGAATAAAAATTTATAATCAGAAACCCTAGTCTTGCCTGTTGAAGAATTTTCACGTAATCATCTAGTAAATATCTTCTCGTTGACCTATTTTGAAGGCATTGTATGGCTGGCGATGCTGTCGATTGAACAACTGCATAATGCAAGTGCTGTCTCCGTGTGCTCATTGAGCTCTGAGCTCCATGCTTTTGTTTCCGTGTGGGAGGCACAGCTGTCTAGATGTGAAACTGTCAGGCGGCGCAGACGGTATGGAATTCATCAGGAATGTTGAGAAAGTTGTAGGATAACAGACAATATGCTTCACTTAAGGATTTCTAGCCCAGGAAAGTATGAATTATATAAAGGACTATATCAGTAGGTACATACTTATATGACTTGGTTTAGAAGTTTCTTGAAAAATTATTAAAATTGAGTCAAGCAATATACAGGGTGTCTCAATAAGCTTGCTCACTATTGGTAACTTTTTTATTTGAAGTGATACGAAGTTGGTTAAATTAGCAAAATTGTGCCATTTTATATTAGAAAATTGGTCATATAGACAAAATAAAAATTGTGTCAGCGGTTCTCAAAATTTGGGACCGAATATATATTTTTTAAATGGAACCATATATTTTTTATTATCTTATTAGAAAGAGTATTTTTTTCTCTTTCCAATAAGGTAATGTTGTTTATGTACAATTTTTTCAAATAAACGAGTTATTTACGTTTAAAGATAAAACTATTTTATTAGTTTTTTAGTCAAGTAAGCCATGGAAACAATTAATTCTTTGTTTGTTTGACGTTTAATAATTTTTCCCGTACAGTTCTCTGTGTTTAATAATGTTTAATAACTTTACAAATGAAGAAAAGTTAGATATGATCGTGCTATATGGAAAGTTATATCTAGACACCAGTTACGTAGAACGGTCGGCTCTCTTTCCAAAAGTGTTTAAATGTGCGAAAGAAATAATGGCTTTCAATTTGAATATTTTCTTTGTTTTGTTATTACTGTAAAATAAATTAATAAAATAATAATTTTATAAAAGACAATTGTTTCCATAGTTTACTTGACCTAAACTAATAAAAGATAATTTTTATCTTTAAACGTAAATAACTCATTTATTTGAAAAAATTGTACATAAACAACATTACCTTATTGGAAAGAGAAAAAAATACTCTTTCCAATGAGATAATAAAAAATATATAATATATGGTTCTATTTAAAAAATATATATTTTGTCCCAAATTTTGAGAACCTCTGACACAATTTTTATTTTGTCTACATGACCAATTTTCTAATATAAAATGGCACAATTTTGCTAATTTAACCAACTTCGTATCTCTTCAAATAAAAAAGTTACAAATAGTGAGCAAGCTTATTGAGACACCCTGTATATTATGATTTAATATAGGACATTTCTTAAAGTGAAGTAATTCAAAGCTAGATTAAATAAAAATTTGAAAAGTATATACCAGCATAAAGTATAACATCATTTCGGTAATTACATATTATTTTCTGTACCTTATTTTGCTATGTTAAAATAAAATTGTTTGAAAGAAATTGTTCTACTTATTTGTTCCTAATATATTTCAAATTAACCTAGATTAAATTGATGCTTTTCTTTAATTCAAATTACTTTATTATATACTAGCACTTTTATCACAAACAACTAGCTTCTAACAATAAGTATGTGCAAATAGAAACATTTATGACATGGCATACATAGGAAATAGCTACTTGTGTATTAAGAGCGCAAAATAGAACATTGTCGATTGAGAGGTTGTTGGCATTCTCTCGAAATCGACAATGTCCATTTGCGCTTGAAATACACACAAGATTTCGATTTCTACAGTCACCACAATGGGGTCCTCCATCATAACAAAAAATAAATAAAATGTACACTTTGTACTGACAGTACTGCTCAATAAATAACGACTGGCTAATATAAAAGATACGGTTTAAACTCAAAATGCTTTTAAATGATTATATCGCTACATTAGCTTTCTATTCCATAAAATAAACCAAAATTAGAGCGTGGAAGCAAGGATTTGTGATGATTTGATAAGTTTTTGTAGCAAAATGTATGGTTAGTAATCACGCCTGTCACACTGTAAAAATTAAATTTCAAGGAATTTGTGATTATATAGACATGTATGTTACCTGATGTATTGACTGACTTCTCGCAATTATTTAAGTAATGAAATAACTAATAACTTTATTGCAATCAAAATAAATACAGTAAACTCGAGATCATATGTCACAGTACGACTCGCAGCTATCGTCGCCACTATAGATACATCTACCGCCATCTGTGTACAATCATTCCTATAACTAAACATAAACACTGTTCACGCAATTTATTTTATATTTAATTTTATTTTATCGTTATTTTCCATTCTTCTTGAGGTATTGCTTCAATCTAATCTACGCATTTTATACTTTCGTTTTTGTAAATGAATTTTGTTTGTCATCATCAGATGCCGGCCATGCCCAGCTAGTAACCACAGACGCGTTTCGCGACTCTTCAATAGATGGCTCTATATGTGGTTAGTTACTTCTTAAGCCATCTATCTTAAATGATATGTATATGTCTCGTTGTGCCCAGTTGGTGGATTGTCGGCAGTTACACCACGCTGATGAGCTGCAATAACAGTGAAACTCGTCTGTGGTTACTAGCTGGACATGGCCGATATCTAATGGTGGCCGAAAGGTTGATTAAGATGCTGAAATCTACGAATGAAGATTTTGTTTGTCTTTATAACATGATATTGGTTCAACGGCCGCTGTGATTCATATACAGCATGTTCAAAAAAAATCCTAATTCGAAGTAGGCTATGAACACAAAAACGTATGTTAATAACTTAACAGGTAGGCCAGTCAATATTTGTTCTGAGACAAAATGTCTGGGGATTCATCTGGATCATAACCTAAGGGGCAACAGTCACATAAATAACCTATTACCTAAATTAAATAAAGCATGTTACTGCCTAAGAATACTCGCTGATAAATTACATGTCTCTACCTTACTAATTATTTATTATAGCTACATATACTCATTAATTAAGTATGGTATTATTATATGGGGAGCATCTTCTAGATTAAATGAAATTTTTATTGTTCAAAAACGTGCACTTAGAACTATACACAAATTAGGACCAAGAGAGTCGTGTCGAGGTAAATTTAAAAAAATTAATTTATTAACGGTTCCATCTATATACATACTAGAGCTTTTTAAAAATGTTTTTAATAACTTATACAAATACCTAATCATAAAACTACGTCATATGAAAATGGTGCTCACTATAAGAGTATTAAAATATTCAATTGTTTACCCGAAAATATAAAAGTTCTTTCCACAAAGCGTGCACTTGCTACAATAAAACAAATACTAGTTTTTAAGGAATATTATTCATTACAAGAATATTTTGATGATTGTAGAAAAAATAATTTTCAAATGTAATATATGTTCTTATATTTAATATTATTTAAACATCATTTCTTTTTATTTTTACTATTATGTATTTACATACCTTTGTTATATTAATACTGTACTGTCAATTTTGTAATTATTGTAAACATTATTATTACTTTTGTTTTACTTTGTATTAGCAGAGTGGAAGACCAGTGGATACTGAACTCTTGCTATTTGATCGTATTTTGATCAATAAAGTTATTATTATTATTAGTTATTATTAATTTAAAAGTATTTAATTAAATATTAATTTGACAACAGATATTGGTAAAAATGTTATCTAAAGAAATCAAAGCTTTTCTTCTTGTATCCTTATTTTCGAAATAGAAATAAATTAGAAAAAGGTGAATGGGCAACAATCTGTATCCTTCTTTTTTATCTTTTCTTCTTAAAATTACATTTCACGATTAATTTTAACAACATGACTTTTGAACTGAATAATGATCAGACATACGTTTTTGTGTTCATAGCCTACTCCGAATTAGTATTTTTTTAACACACTGTAGATTGCTTTATAGTTTGACCTTACTTGTTCTTACAATAAACCAAAGATATAACAAAAATGATAAGAAACCAAAATAATAAATAATTCATGTTTGGTTGACAGTTTTGCAGTAGTTTAAACCTTCTCTCCTCTATCTGCGATGAAAGTAATAATGGGACATTAACTCTCGCGATAACTGTTTGGCATATAACGGTAACAGCACCTCAGGGATTGGTAGCGGTTCCCGAAGAAGACATCAGCATCAAGTGAGAAAAACAATCATGTCTCTGCCCTTTCCTTAGCTTTCCTGTGTCACTTTCTCGGAATACCTCATCACAAATGGCAAGAAAGCTGACGCCAACACTCATTGTTCGATCACAAATTCACCAAAAAACAGATTTATAAGCGGGAGATTTAAATTTATTGTTGTACCGAAAATGAAAGCGAAGAGAAAGAAAATTCTTAAGTTGACGAACATTAAATTAAGTAAATTGGTAATATTTGTGCTATTGTTGTACGTGGGTACAATTATTGAGAAAAATAAAATCAAGCCATGGAAAATTAATTCATTTTAAACAAATATGTATGTGTCCTTTAAAATTTAGATACAAGTTCGATCCCGACCGACGCCAAATATTTCGAATTTTAAATGGCACAAAAGTGACCCCTGTGGTGTAGTCTCCATGCCAGAAATGAGTGCCCGTGAGGTGACGCCTGCTAAACGCCCGCACGGTAAAATATATCGTCATATATTGTAGATTCTGACACACCCAGTAATGGGTATTATGCCGTGATATATTTATTTATTTATTTATTTACACAAGTAAACTTCGACTTTCAGAGAGTTTGGAGTTATGAAGGTTGGAGTTATAAAGAATCGACTGTATTTTATTATTAACAAATGTATTTTGAAATTATATTACTTTATGTAATGATTCATAAAATTAGTTTTCATCAAATTTATGAATTACTGTATAATTCTTATCAATTACGAGTAAAGTATATTCTACTATATGTGGAGCACAGCAATTGTATTCTGTTAAAGAGAATGCCTCTTATACCAATAAAAGAAACAAGTCGTCGGCAACCGCTTCGTAAATTTGGTGCGTTCCAGAGTCATTTGCATGGACGTACAAGAAACACGCATAAAAGTCGTGTGGCCGAATCGGCCACCTAGTGCCTGCCAAGCCACACAGATTTATATTATATTATTATGACCACGCAATAATTGGTTCATTGTATAGTTGTGTCTAACATGGCATAATAAAACACTTACGATTTACGCGTCGCCGCTGTCAAGATACAGTTGCCTGCTCTGAGCCCTTACCTGAAACAAAACAATACAGAATTAGTTTTCACAATCGACAAGTAGGACATTCTTTTTTTTTTCAAGCTAAATATAATTCCGGTATACATTTTGGTGAAATACAAGAAGTTTCTTTCCTCGTGTATGAGTCGTTGAAAATTAGAGTACAGGGTGGAACAAATTCGAGTTCCTTATATGAAAAACTTTCTTATTATGCACGAAACAGAAAATTGATGTAGGTCTTTATTTGCCAACTTTTTGAGACATCTTTTTCGCTAATTTTGAAAATACCTCATATCTCGCTGTATCTCGCATAATAATACAGAGAGAGATACAGAAAAAATATATACATAATTTTTATACAGTTTTTTACGTAGAATACCGTGGTGGTACCATTAGATTTTTTTCAAAACTTAATAATTCTCGAGATATAACAGAAACATTTTTTTTTAATTGGAACATATGTTGAGAATAGTCTCGTCTTTTTACTTATTTTATAAGCTTTTCAACGATGTATAACATGTTTTTGTTTTAAACATGAATAAAACATGAAATATTAATTATTTGAGGCGAAAAAATCAGAAACAGATCAGGTTTTGTTTATTTTTAATGTTATTTTCATTATTTTTACTCATTTTTCTAATTTATATACTTTAGAGAGCATATTTTTCACATTTTTGGAATCAAAGCCAATTACAACGCCGAAAAAAAATAAATTAACTAATCCGAAAATAACTAAAAGAATTTTTAGAATATAATTAATAGATGTATAATCAAAATAAACAAATGATGATCTGTAATTGATTTTTTCGTTTTTTTTCTTAACAAATTTCACATACACAGTCACACATACAGACATTATTGTAAAACTAGTAAAATCGTATTCTAGGGACCCCATTCATTAAAAGAGATAATCGCCCCTATTCTGTAATTCAATCGATAATAGTTATCGATCAATAATAATGTTTAACAAATAGAAACAAATGTATCATCTGTAAGCATAATTTTTTATTCAGTGTCTGCTATAATTATTGGCTACAATTTATTATCGATCGATAAAAGTTATCGACTGAGTTACAGAATAGGGGTGAATATCTTCCTTACCAAAGGTGACGGAAGTTAAAAAAAAAATAATACCGTTTACGACTAACTCATTTTTTACAAAAACTTAAATTACACCACATTTTTATTTATTAAATATATTGAGATCGCATTGCCTGGTGACAGTATCCCTCGCAGTATCCATACCTTTTCTGGATTCGAACCCGGGACCCCGAGCGTATTCACAACTAAAAGCCTTTGTTCTAACCTTGGTTCTAACCGGAGCCGATAAAAATAGATAGATAGATAGATAAAAAAAATAACGGGAATTGTTTTTTGTTTAAAATTTTATAATTGATTCATCAATATTAATATTGTCTACTTGAAATATAATAATCTTATTTCAACGATGTTTCCAATATCAAAACACTTATAGAGTGCATTTTGTCGTATATCCTTCAGCTCCTTCATGATTTTGCCTTTATCCAGGAGATAGCGTTTTGCGAACCTAGAGAAACAGTTAAAACAAAGTATCGGATATAACGAACAAACAAAATATATTCCTGAGTCAAGTAAAAAGCATATTAAATTTGATCCCATATAAATAAATGACATCTCTTGCAGGTGTGTCATTCTTTTTATTTATGAAGAACTATTCACCTTTTTACTGTCGTTAAATAATTAACTATTTTGCTAGAAGTAAATTATGTTAATAAGGAAATAATATGAGGAAGTAATGTAGTGTTCATGTTGTTTTATTTTTGTAAAACAAAGTCGTAACTGGTTGAAATTTTGGAAAGAACAAACCAATCGATCAAACAATCCTTCCCGTAGCAAAGCAATCAGTTTACATTAAACAGCAATAAAAGTCAACAGTGACTTGTTTCGCATAGCCAACTATAATCTTAACTAATTCCTTGTTCAGAAACAAACCACAGAAAAAAAAGAAAGAAAACAAGGAGTTGGAGCCGCGCGAAAAAAACTCGTACCGATGGCTACCGATTTAATTACGTTTTAATTCTTTAAATTTGGCTCTGGAAGGAGAAAAACAGTCGAAGCCTGCACGTGGAATCAACATGGCGGTTGGCGTAGTGCGTTTCTATGTTAATGGCTTGGAAATAAGATGTAGCAATCTTTTATTGGGTGCAAATTGCTAATACAGCGGACAATGCAAGACGTGAGCGCACGGACCACCAGCGATCCGCGGCGACAATGCACAGCGCACGGACAATGTATGCCGACAACACCTAACATCATTACTTTACCTCAATCCAAAAAACTTTACTCTCACAAGCATCCATTTCTTATAACGCAGAATGGGAATATACGCATTAAATTTATCTTGTTGCTGTGTCAAATCATTACTAACACATCTTTAATAATAATAAGTATGTATAAACTCAAAAACATTATATATTATTGGAGTAACGATGATCGACTGCAGATTGATGTAGGAAAAAAGAAAATATTCGGAACTGTAGTCTGGAAGATTTTAATGATTTCCAACCTTCTTTATAATGGGGTCCCGTGGCCTCGTGCCTGAGTGTCTGGTCGCGAACCTGGGGGTACCGGGTTCGATCCCGACCGACGCCAAATATTTCGAATTTTAAATGGCACAAAAGTGACCCCTGTGGTGCACTCTCCACGCCAGCAATGAGTGCCCGTGAGGTGACGCCTGGTAAGCGCCCGCACGGTACAAATATGTCATCATCATTACCGATATCTGCGATAAAGCAGATTGGCACACCCAGAAATGGGTAATATGCCGTGATGATATATTTATTTATTTATATTTCTTTATTTTTCTGACTTGATTTAACCCTGAAGAGGATCATAGTTATGATCAAAACGTTGGTTTGAAATCAATAAAATCTTCCAGACTGCAGTTCCGAATATTTTCTCTTTTCCTGCATTATATATTATGCCTCAAACAACTAATAAAGTTTTCCATTTACACATATATACAGGTTGGGCAAATAAAACGGACGTTTTTCAAAACGTCACAAAATTGATACTTTTTGCTTAAGAAAAAATTTATTGGCAGAATTGAGTTCGTAATGACATAATCAAGTTTTTAAACAACATTTTGCATGTGGTATCCGTTATCATTTACTAAGTTTATCCCGATAGTTTCAACCCGGTTGAAATTCGATCCGGTTTAATTTCAAGGTTAACTCTCTACCGTTTATCTCACTCTTGTTCTAGCGGGTTGAGTGGATCGTATTTGAACCCGATCGAAAACGTCGGCCATTTGTCGGCGGAACAATTTCAAGTGTATTTATCAAATGTCATTTTGGTTGGTTATGTTTAGTTAATTTTTGTGGATGTAAATAATCGAAAATGGAACAAGAAAAAGTAATAATATTATGTACTTTTTATTCACAAACTGTGCATATGTTATTGTCCACAAGTGCATTATTTTATCAAAAGTGCCACAAAATAAATTTCATGCTTAATTGCGAATTATTTTTTAATTAGGTACCAACAAACTAGATCTACTTTATTTGTACCTTATAATATTTTTAAAATTAAAAGATCACGAATGAAAAATTTCATTATTTAATTATTAATTAATTATTTCACTTTTAAACACACTCGAAACAACGGTTTGACAGTTCAAATGCAGCTGACAAATAGTGAATCATACATGAATGAAGTTACCTTCAAAATTTCGATCGGGTTCAACGTTTATCCCGTCGAATAAGCTCAACCCATTTGTAATTTAGGGTCGAGTTGAAAATTTCAATCCGGGTGAAAATACGTTTATTCCGATCATTTCAACCCGCTAACTTCAATCGGATCGAATAAACCCATTTTCAAGCGGGTTGAAACTATCGGGATAATAGGTAATTAATGCATTTCTGTAGGTGATCTATGAAGTTTGCAAACACTCTTTTCAACATCACTCTGTCAATTTGAGCGACTTCTATGCGAATAGCTTCTTTCAGTTCTTCCAATGTGATACGTGCATACGAACACAAACCCCGCACACAATCAGTATTATGAGAAATAGCAGTAACATATCGGTTGTAGGAAAAATATTGTATGCAACTCGTGTGTAAAATAGTACTTTTTATCACGTGCTACCATCGACCAAAAGAATACTGCTTTACACATATGTTACATAAATAACTATTTTATAACATGTTCCCAAATCGTTAAGCAAAAAAAATCGTTTTAGAGTGTTTTGCAGTAAAATCTCTTCACTAAAAAGCACTTTAGCTGCATGGCCAAATGTACCACATGGGCCCTCAAAAAGCTTGTATACACTCAAAAACAATGTGACTTCAAACATGTAAGTTTCAAACCATGAAATGTTTTTCAAAACATGTCTCTAAATCGAAACAGAACGTGATTTATATGCGAAATCTATCGTTCTAGAATTCAGAGTGTTTTGTCGTAATCTCCTTCTCTAAAAGGGCACTTTAGTTGCAAAGCGGAGTACACTCCAAGGGCCCCTGAGAAGTCTATAGTCCAGGACGCGAAAAATAACCTATGTTAGCACAAATCACTGGTTTAAATCCACACAAAATACAATTAATTTACTTTCCGCATACCTAATATAACAATATAACAGTTGCCCAAATAAGTTTTAAAGCTATGCAGCCTTTCTTATATTGGAAGTTGATCTGTGTGTTCGTATAGGTCCTGTCTTGTTTACACTCGGATCATAAGCGTACACAAAAAGGCGCGTTTCTTCGGACTGTGATTCGTGATAAAATAGAACAAAGTGAACATGATCAAAAAGAAAATTGTTTCTTCGTTCGTTATTCATTATCCCCACTCTTTCATTTTGTGATCACAACACGCCATTCTCCTTTCCCTTCTGAATCAGTCTTTTCGCATGATCACTGTGATTGAAATAACAAAAGATTTGAAAATGGCGGAAAAAGCAAGCAGTGAAATATTGGAATGTTCAAATTTATGTCTACATCAACTTGAGCAAATTCAACATTCATTATTGGTTTCGATTTTTCTGATATTAGATCCCGCAGGTACAAAAAAAGTTAAAGAAACTTGTTTTCATATTTTACTTCACAATCCATACCAAAAATATTATTTCTGCTTCAGTACAATCCATTTTTAAACTATTTTCGATTTGGGTATCACTTCAAACAAAATAGCTGATTTATCATTTGACGTTTGCCGCTAGTTCGTTCGACGTTGTGTAGGTTCGCGCCAATCGAGTTAATTTTGCTGTTTCTTTAGAATTAAATTTAATCATGATTCGAAGGAATCATTATTGAACAAATCATTATTTAGAAAATCATAATCACAGTCCGAAGAAACACGCCTAATGAGTTAGAAGCACAAAGTTACTGCAATAATTATTATTTGGCGGCGTCTATGGAATATCACGATATGAGCATTTCTGTCCCTTGCCCCTTAGGTCAAGATTGGTGTACCGAACTAAACATGTCTACAAGCAGATCTTGCAGGACAAAACTTTTGGCGGTAAATTCTAAATTATACCCGGGCGAACCCAAGTTGGGTCACTAGTAGCAATATAAATATTAAATACCATATTAGGTGTTATTTGCCTTTCAATCCAATTAAATTTTTTGTTTTTTCGTAAAATACAAGATTTATTATTACCATACATATGATTTTGCATTTTATTAATAATGATTGATAACATAATGTAAATGAGATTGGAATTAACTAACCCAGCACACATGTACAGACACATAGACACAATGTATAATCCGCAAGTAGATTTGCCCAAATAAGTGGTGCCCCCATCCGTACTGCAGTTATGCGTTCATGCCACACCTAACCATAGAAATAGGTGTATCTGTATACATACATTCAATAAGTGTTTGGTGAAATAACATATGGGAACACAACGTGTTATTATTCATATTAGGCTTCAATTACTAGCATTGCACAATGTGGAATATATTATTATAACCATGATACACGACAGGGTACAAACCCAATTAAATGTTATCATGTAGATTGTTTAAACAAACAAAATACATACAATGGTGATTCATTTATTAATGCATTGCCTGCTTAGAATAATACTGTTATATTTTCTCTTTTGCAAATAACAAAATTCGATTATAACACAATAATGATGTGAAAATGAACCAGCGAATATTTTCGTTGTTTTCAAAATCATTAAATTATAGCGTAAAATAAAAAAAATGTATCAAGAAGTTTATATCATTTCCAGTTCCGGAGTTTAGAATAGCGCTTAATTTTTTTTTAATGGATTCACCACAGTTAGATAAAGTCATGGAAGCATGGAAAAGAATTTAAAATTAGATGGAAAAGTCATGGAAGAGTTATTTCTGTGTAGAGGGTCGAAAGAATAAGTGTACGCCTGCGGACGAAATTTGAAGCCCGACGCATACTGGAGAGCTTTTATTCGTCCAAATGTGTAAAGTGTAAACTTCTTTCGGCTTGAAATATGTGTAACGTTTTTCTGTTTCGGTGTTCTTGTGAGTCAATAAAAGCACTGATAAAACGTCGTTAAGTAGATCTATAAGCACACTGTTTGATATAATATTAATGTATACAATCAGACAAAATAAACAGCACAGCGCTACCAATATAACTGACAAAAAACATCATCACATATTTTAAACAAATCGCATTTTTGAAAAATCTCATTGTAAAATTACCCCAACAGAAAAAATAGTAGAAAAAACATATTTTATGTTTTAGGGCCGGTTTTCAATGTCTGGTTAAAATTTTAACTTCTAATTAAGTAAACAATATTGCATCTTTTTGTTGACAGCAATGATAAATATCTCATTTAACGGTTCATTTCGTTTCAATTTTGTTTATTTAACTCTAAGTTAAAATTTTAACCAGATATTGAAAAACCGGCCCTGAATGTAATACTTATGCACTATTGCAATTAAATGAAATGTTTTTAAATTATTTTAAATACATTTAAAGCTTGTTGCTACATAAAAATATGTGGCCATGCCACAAAACAATAAAGCGATACGTTGCATTACTATTTGGTTTTGTGTTTTTTTTTACCTCTCCCTAAGAGAGGTATTGGATTCATGCTAAAAATCACATATCGAGATTTAAGTGAATAAGTACGATTTAAGGTCCATATAAACCAATTTTAACATTTTTACGATGATGTCTGTGTGTGTATGTATGTGTGGATGTTGGAGGGACGATTACTCAAAAACTATAAGACATAACACCAGTTTAACTACGAATTCCTCAATCTGACATTGATGGGAAGAGCTGAAAAGGTTTTGGTAACAACTGGACAACCGGAAGTAGTAGTTTCTAAAAAAAATTCTTCTAAATATTATTTTTTGAAAATTTTGATATTACTAATATTGAAGAACATAAAATTCTACATCTGATACATTTTTTATTATATCTTCTATAAATTTAGAGACACGCTATAATATATAGAATATCGGGATGTAGTAAGTCGAGTAGACTAAAATACACTAAGGATATCAGTTGACAAATTCAAATGTTTATAACATAATTCGTAAATGGCAAATGTCAGTGTCAGTTTTAGTTACATTCTGAAAGCTTTTTCTGGGAAGTACATTTAATATGTCTTATTGTTTTATTAATTAAATATTTAAAATTATAAGTAACATGCATATATCCATTAGAAATGCCGCCAATCTTGTTAATGAATTGGAAGAATCTCTGACATTTAGAAACTTCCTCATACAATGAAAAATAGATATAATTAGAATTGTATGTGTGCAGAAGACATATTAAATACAACAAAAAACAATATTTGGGTAAAGTTCTGTAATATTTTGTTATAAAACGACGGTTCGATAGCGAAGTGCAATACAATACTTTTATAACATAAAATGGAAATGGCGAGAGGTCTTGTGCTGGCCACAACAGATTTTTTTTATTTCAAGCTTGGAGGCAATTTCTGAAGAAATTCCTCAAGCAATTCTAATAAAAGTAAGTGAAGCTTTATTGGGTACTTATATTATTTTTAAAGAACGAGCACTTGACATATATTTTACAAACCTTGGTACTGACGTAACAAAAAGTAAACGAAAAATGCGGGAAATTCAAAAATTCACTACAAACTACTAATACTTGCAACCATTCAAGAGTATTGAACTCAAAGTTGTCGTGAGATGCACACCGAAGGGGTTAGTATTGAGATGTTCAAATTTGTAAATCATTTAAATTTTCCGGCAATCTGATTCGAACCTAGTCACATAACGTACTGCTCCACACGACCCAATCATAATAAGAACATTTTATTATTTCTAAAAGTACAAAGATTTACAACAAATATTTAACTATTTGAAGATTCATTTTCGCGTGAGTACCTTACGGTCTATAATGAAAAGTGGTTAATATCAAAGTTAAAATCACCATCATGAGTGTGTCCATTGCTTCCCCATTGTCATTTCGCGTCAAGTTTTTCAAGTCTTCATGGGTTTCTAATTTTCGAAACGTCAGTCTGACGTGAGACGAGGGTCAGTTGATTACTGCATCTCTCTTGTATCTCACATAATGGTCCATCTTCCTTCTCTGTCTTCCGGAGACACTTGAAGTCGCTGGACATCTCTCGATGCAATGGACCATAAGGGCACACATGTTCGTTAAATTATGCATGAGTTGTTACAACAGAACAGGCGACCCGCAGTCACTCAGAAAGATGATATATTTATAGATAGCCGTGCCGACAAATACGCGATGCGAAGGATTGGTATTGGTTGCTTTGCTTTTTCCTACTTGTTATTCTTTATTTAGAATTTGGAGCCTAATTCGAATATTCAAACTCGGGATGGTGGAATGATTTGCTATGATGCCAATCTCAACCTGTTATTCACACTGCTCTGAAAAATATGCATCGCTATAAAATTCATTAATTGACAACAATAAAAATTTATTTACAAAAAATTATAATAATAGTTAATGAATAAAAAACTTCTTCCAGGACCTATGATTTTTTAGATGAGATTTTATCAAAAGGAAAACAGTTGAATATAAAACCATATTTATTAAATTGCTCCTGTTAAAACCACATCTTTAACCCTCTGTTGTTTTCGTTACTTCTTGCTTCATGTTCTATGTTCCCTATAATACATGCCAATCAATTTTTCATGGATAATTCTGGTTCATTGCCTTTTTACCTCTCGCTAAGAGAGGTATTGGATTCATACTAAAATTCGCATACTCAGATTTTATTGAATAAGCACGATTTCAGGTCCCTAGTATCCGATTATAACATTTTTAAAATGATGTCTGTGTGTGTGTGTGTGTATGTGTGTGTATGTGTATGTGTGTGTGTGTGTGTATGTATGGATGTTGGAGGGACGATTCCTCAAAAACTATAAGACTTAAAAAATATTTAGACATTCCTGGGAAGAGCTGAAAAGGTTTTGGTAACAATTGAACAACCGGAAGTAGTAATTTCTTAAGAAAATTCTGCTAAATATATTTTTTGGGAGTTTTTTTTATTAAATATGGAAGAACATAAAATTCTCCATCTAATACACTTAAAATTTTTATTATATCTTGTATAGATTTAGAGATAAAGACACTATAATTTATAGAGTAAACTAATCGCAGAGGCCAAGGCACTAAGGAAACCAGTTGACAAATTCCAATGTTTATAACATGGCACATGTCATTGTCAAATATTAACAGTTTTAGTGACATTCTGATAGCTTTATCTGGGAAGTATATTTAACTTTTCTTATTGTTTTATTAATTAAATATTTGAAATTATAGGTAAAATTGTGGTAAAATGCATATATCCATCAGAAATACCGCCAATCTGGTTAATGAATTGGAAGAATCTCTGACATTTAGAAACTTCCTCATACAATGAAAACTGGTTATAATTAGAATTATATGTGTGCAGAAGACATGTTAAATACAATAAAAAACAATATTTGAGTAAAGTTCTGTAATTTTTTGTTATAAAACGACGGTTCGAAAGTGAAGTGCAATACAATACTTATATAGCCAAATATGGAAATGGCGAGAGGTCTTGTGCTGGCCACAGCAGATTTTTTTTAATAACTTTATGAGAATAACGCTGATTTCTTTAAAATCTGTAGAAAATGTAAAAATCTTATTTCAACCAAACGTGACAAGTAAGCAGTAAATAAATTTCATAAATATTATTTTGTTACAAAATAGTATATAGATTAGCGACTGGTTAAAACTGCCATACAGTGGATTCGATTTGACAATAAAAAAATCTGTTGTGGCCAGCACAAAACCTTCCGTCAATACAATGTATTTTGTATATATCCCATACCAAAAGTTCCGTGAAAAAGATTCTGTATATCCTATAAAATTGTAACACGAACACACTATTTTGTACAAATTCTATACCGAAAGTTCCTTTCCCTATTTTATTAGGGGTCGCTGTTTCTTACTCTTCTCTTTTAATCATTCCTGTCCAACGCATCTTCATCACACAATTCTTCCTCTCTCAAATCTTCTGCTACACAGTCCTTCCATCTTCTTCTCTTTGGAGGGACACTCTATCACATTCACACATAACTTTCTGACACTGTACTTTCAACTTTGGTTTTGCATTTGACACTGACATCTGTCAATTAAATTTTTCTGAATTTATCTGTTGTTTCCATAATTTTAACAAAGCTAACTAATTTTTGAAAGTTAATCTCTCTTAATGTCTCTATAACTCTATATCTATTGAATATGAACGAAACTTTATAATCAAACCGTATAGAGAATAAAATATTCTTTCATATTGATAATCACAAAATGTCGAAAAATAATATTTAACTGCGTTTTTTCAAGAAAAACTGTTAAAAACTTCAAATAAGGGTACTTCCGGTGGATCAATTATAACCAAAATCTAATCAGCTCTTCATATGGATGTAAAGAAGAGGAATACGAAAGAATTATAATTTTTAGAATTGTAGTATTGGAGTTATCGTCGGAGAAAAATTTGTCACACACGGACACACACACGGACACACACACGGACACACACACATACAGACATCATCTTAAAAATAGTAAATTCGTATTCTAGGGGCCCTAAAACGTGCTTATTCATTAAAAACTCACCAACGAATTTTTTGACCAAAGACAATACCTTCCTTTTACGGAAGGTAAAAAATTATCTGTAAGAAAAACATTATCTTTGGTCAAAGAATGCGTTTTTTTAAATAAGCACGTTTTAAAATCCATAGAATTCGATGTTACTGACGATGATATTTGAATGTGTATTCGTGTGATGATGTCGTCTCCGATGTTTCAAACACTACCATTCCAAGAAATACAAGCCCTTAATAGTTTTTTTTTTAAAGAAACATAGGTAAATATCATTGATTCACAAGCGGTTAGGTTAGGTTAGGTTTTCTGACTTTCAAAAAATTGGGAAGTTAGTTAAAGTTAACCTCATTTTCCAAGAGATTGAAAAGTATTAGGCAATCCAACACTACGTCACACTTCGATCCAATATGGCGGCAGAGGGCAAACATTGAGCTGTCATAAGTATTTCACATGTTAAAGTAAGAACTTTACTTGCGCTAAACCTTGATTTGTGGACGATTTTTATAAATATTGTAGTATATAGGGATTTAGTAAGTATTGACAATAGTTATTTATTTGTTTTAAGAAGCGTTTTATCCACCAAAGAATGTGAAAATAAGTTCGAATCTTTAATTTTCTGGAGTGGATAAAACGGAACAAAAACACAAATACCCTACATATAACGTTTTATGCACCATTAAAATTTTAACCAATTCATTTAAATTACACCAAAGTTCGAAAATTTAACGGTATTTTTAAATAAATGACAGTGAAAATAGTGTTATTTGTTTATATCTTAGATCTTATTATAGGCACTAGAGAATATTAGGTCCCATCCCATTGTACAGTTGTAGGGAGCGTAAATTGTGAGTTAATTATAGATAAAATTAATCTTAGGAACAGAACCTGGAAATAAAGTAATCTTTAAATAATCGTTAGTTGTATGTGTGTAGCGAAACTTTACTTTTCCAATAAGAACAAAAACGTTATCCAATTTGATGCAGCCTATTTTTGTAAATCCTGCTTCAAAATATTTATATGCTTCCAGGGATTTGTAAGCTATCATTTGCTGTGCAGTGTAACTACTGTGTATTAATACTAAATACGACACAATATCCATAATTGACACTGGAGGCTGGGGTTACAGGATCTATTCCAAAATCCACATTTTGGTCAGAAATTGTGAACGGATCTATGTAGTTAATAGTTTCTATTTTCTCCATATAACGACGTCCAACATCTGGACACTCCTTCTCCATCATCAATAAATATGAAATTTTATTACAGATAGACAGAAAGAAAAAACATCTAAATTGTAGTTAAATTAACTAAATTCCTTATTTTTCAGCATTCTAATATGTTTCATTAAAATATGTAAGATGATTTAGTTAAGTTTTCTAAATTTGTAATAACAAATTATAGTAAAATTAAATATAACATTAGATGAAATGATTACGTTTATATCGTAGTAAGTATTGAACTAAATATAAGTAAAGAAATGAACTAAATATGTATTTCAATTTTCTATTTAATTACCTAATTCATTAGATAAATTTACCAAAATTTTTTTTACAAAATATTTATTATCTATTTCGGATTAGTTAAAATGTTAAAGTAAGATTAGTAAATTATACTAAATTATAGACATATTGCCTAATAAAATAATATCTATGTAAATATAATTAGATTTCTGTGTATTGTATGCTACAAATTTATATTACAGTTAATTTACACAAATGTTACTAAAAATATATTTACCAATTAATGGCATAAATACAAAAGAATAAATCACGGAATACACCAACTATTCAATCACACACGATCACGTAGAATTACTGACAATTATTGCAAACAACAGCAAAACAAGGAATGAAACATCGCAATGTTTGCCCTCTGCCGCCATATTGGACCTTTAAATAGTCACGTGTTCTGGATTGCCTAATAGTGTGTGTGAGTATAAATGAGGTTGGAAAGTTGATACTTTTCAACCTCTGCTATACTCACGCTATTCTTTCCATGACGGGAAGATGCCACAACCCAACTTCAGGGCTATTTCCCATTCCGACCCTGGGAGCTCAGTGGTATTTACATTTAAATAAAGCTGTTTAACTTGTTGTATATAAAGAAATGAATGAAATTGACAATAATATAAATAAGTGTAGATAAATGTAAAATCAAAATTTAAGGTTAGAAATCAAAGTGACAGTACATGTGATAAATGAACAAGCTCAAACCATTCGTTTTAGGTTATTATTATTATAATATTATTATTATTACTATTATTCTTATTATTTATTCCTTTATTCTCATTTTTAAATGGTTTCAATAAATTGTACATATGGCCTAAAACAGGCATTATTATTATTATTATTATTATTATTATTATTATTATTTAAATATCAATTATTCATTATTCATTTCCGATTGTTATAGCTAACCTCGGCGCTTCGAGCTTTGGTTAACTGTTTTCGTCTTCGATAGTAATGAAATACTTTCCACCTCGGATGTAATATACTATTACGCACAACTGCATTAAAAATATTAATTGTAAGTATACACAATAATCAAAATGATTTTTTTTTTAATAATTACACTTTCGATTATTTGCAACTTCATTTTCTTCAAGTACAAACTCTTAATCTAAACTAACTTAACTCAATTTAACCAAGTAGAACTAAACATTCTAACTGTGCAAACAGTTATATATTTATGCATATTTGATGTGAAAATGTCACTTTCATCTGGATATGCACTATTTGAAATACAAGTAATAATTATCACTAGACAGAAATAGATTAATGGCAGGTTGCATTCTTCGCGAGGAATTTAAAGGAACTGAAATAAATAAATGCATCTACTTTAAAGGATAAACTATTTCAAGATTTAATTATAGAAACTGGTAGATCTATGATTTTGATTGATACATTTCAGAGATCCTAATGAGGTAATAGAAATGCAAAGCACGCTAATACATTTAATTATAATGATCTGTATATTTGCATTGCAAGTCGATCTATTTATACAACTATAAATAAATACACACATCCAAAAGTGAAACTTATACTAATAGACTTGTATTTTTAATTAATATACAGTATACAACTAGATCTAAACGACAGAAAAAAGAGGTTAGTGGTGAAAATATCATAAAACCAATGACACTGCGTGGAATTATTTCTAATGATCGATAATTACACATTTTAATTACTCTTCTGGCCTCAAAATTCTTCTATAATTAGTTCAGATCAATTGATTTTTAATACGTTGGCTTTGGATCTTAAATAGTGTGATGTTTATTGCTCAATTATTTAGCTGAACATTGTTGGATAATTATGTTATCATTCTTGATACAAAAATAAAAAAAAAGGTTATTTATTTTATAAACAAACACATAAATTATGTTTCCTTACATATCTGGGAGCTTACAGAAATATAGATCACTATTTCTTTTAAGTTTATACAGATAAAATATATACCAATATTTTAAATTGCTATTTTTAATTTTTGAAAAGTCCAAGGTTTTGGGAATTACGCGAATATTCTAAGTTAAACGCTGAATAATTAATTAATTTAGGAATTACACTCAAGAATGAAGTTATAGTTTAAATCAAAATTTTCGGAGACAACTAAAAATGATTTACTTGGAATAAATAAAGTATGCCAAAACGATTACGAACAAAACAATTAATATGGTATTTGACTCAATGCTAACTGTGTGTAGAGCCGGTTTGCATTTTCAACAAATTATAAAATCTATACAAATGGTTAGGAATTTCTACAAAATTCTTTCGACTACTTTAATATAGACTTTAAACTTTAAAAAATCTGTGGGCCAAATGAATGGTTATAATAGTTCGACCGGTATTATAAGAATCTTCTTCTAGTCCAGATTTAGCTTCTACCGAAACCTATTGCTTTTGGCACAATGAGAAATAAGTTCGTAAATAGCATGTGCGTACAGTAAAACCCACCTTGCATGACATGTAGGACAATACTCACAGAAAAATCTGTTGTGGCCAGCACAAAACCTCTCGCCATTTCCATATTAGGCTATATAAGTATTGTATTGCACTTCGCTTTCGAACCGTCGTTTTATAAAAAAATATTACAGAACTTTACCCAAATATTGTGTTTTATTGTATTTAACATGTCTTCTGCACACATATAATTCTAATTGTATCTATTTTTCATTGTATGAGGAAGTTTCTAAATGTCAGAGATTCTTCCAATTCATTAACCAGTTTGGCGGTATTTCTGCTGGATATATGCATTTTACCACAATTTTACCTATAATTTCAAATATTTAATTACTAAAACAATAAGAAAGATTAAATATACTTAGAAAAAGCTATCAGAATGTCACTAAAACTGTTGATTTTTTGACACTGACATGTGTCATTTACAAACTATGTTATAAACATTGGAATTTGTCAACTGGTTTTCTTAGTGCCTTAGCCTCTGCGATTAGATTACTCTATAAATTAAAGTGTCTTTATCTCTAAATCTATACAAGATATAATAAAAAATTTAAGTGTATTAGATAAACCAAAACCTATTCAGAATGTCAAATTGAGGAAACTGCAGTTAAATATTTTCTAAGTCTTATAGTTTTTGAGGAATCGTGTCTACAACATCCAGACATACACACACACACACACACACACATCCACACACCACACACACACACACACACAAACACACAGACATAATTTTAAAAATGTTATAATCGGATTCTAGGGACCTTAAATCGTGCTTATTCAATAAAATCTGGATATGCCAATTTTAGCATAAATCCAATACCTCTCTTAGCGAGAGGTAAAAATGGGGAGGTTTTAGGGATACAATGCCTAATAGAATTAAAACTGATATTGTTAATACAGGCGATGTAACCCAACATTAAATGGTGGAATACTTGAATAACATATCTAGTTTTTGTAAGTTTAAAATAATCACAAGAATTTATAGAAATTTCTCACCATTTGCGTAGGTTTTATAATTTCTTGAAAATGTAAACCGGCCGAACTATTATGAGTTTGGAGTTTAGGCTCGTATATACAGTCAGTGCCGGATTACCGAATAGACTGACTAAGCTATAGCCTATGGTAAAATTTTCATAGGGTTGTATATTTGCCCTATTAATTTTAGAACAAAATACTTAACAAAAATGTTCAAAATTCAAAACTACATCTAATGAGCCTAAATTTATTGATATACAAAGTTCAGGTAATGAGATAAACGCTAATTAAAATCACAAAAATTACAATAGAACTTGGAGTATGCTAAATTTTCTGTTCGGCAAGTAGAAAAAAAAAAGGTTTAAGTGTAGTAAGAAGTAGCACAATTAGCATAATTCAATTAGATTATCAATAGAGAGAATCAAATTCATTAGCAAATCAATAAAATAGCCATGTAGCTTATCCCGTTAGAAATATCGTAAAACATTAGCAGTTAAAGCACGAGACGAAAACAAGTTCGGGTAAATCCGTCACAGTTCGTTAATCTGATCGCATCTGGATACAAACACTTGAAATAAGTGTTTACATCTCAACACACACGATTAAAGCGCTATAGCATTTAATAAGTAATATCAATAATGGCAACCTAATGCTCAAAATCGTTATCGTTCGTTTGAATAGTTTGCAGTCATTTAGTGCTGCCTCTAACGTACAAGTAAAAAATTACATAGAGATTTGGGTGCCTACTGGGGAGAGAAATAAGTTTTGATAATTTGGTGTTTCTTGTGTTGAGAATCATTGCGCCTGACACTCGACCCAACTCGACCACTCGGTACAGGCCAAGTGCAATAAAATTCTGTAAACATTAGCATCACTAAATATTTCTTATGACATTTTCTTGTCCCAATATCCCTTTGGATGATAGCGTAAATAACGAAACTCAAACTGTAGTTAAGAGTGGTAACAAATTTGTGAATTTGTGAACTACAGAGTTCTTTTAACTTTTTTATCAGTATAAATCATGTTCCATTGATGCTAATTTTATAAATTGTACACAATTAAATTAATGAAAAAATGAAATACAGGTGTCATTTTCCGATCATTATTATTTTAATGGAATGCTATATTATTGTTTTACCATTGAATACGGAAGAAAATGACTCATGATCACTCACTTCCGGCATTTGATTTTTTTCTTTAAAAAACGGCCATTTCTTCATTATTTTGTATCACACAGAAAAAAACCTTCGAAATTTTAGTTAAATTAAATAAACAAATTCTTTAATTTTCAGTCTACTAATGTTTCATTAAATTATTGATTTAGTTCAATTTTCTAAAATTGTTCTAACATATTATAGTAAAATTAAATACAAAATCAGATTAAATGACTACATTTAATTGAACTATATATAAATAAAGAAATTAACTAAATATATATTTAAATTTTCTATTTACTTACCTAATTCACTAGAGCCAAAATATATTAAAATTAAATAAAATAAGTAATTAAAATAACCATTAGCATGTTTAAGTTAACGATTTTTTACAAAATATTTATATCTATTTCAGATGAGTTAAAATGCTTAATTAAAATTTGTAAATTGTACTAAATTATTAAACATATTGCCTAATACAATAATATCTAATTATAATTAAATTTCAATTCTGTTTTTTTCTGTGCAATGAAATCGAATTTCTATAAACCGTAAAAATGATTTTATAAAGAAAGTATTTGTTTACACTACTTAAATACTATAAAATTACTATCAAAAATGAATTATTATATATCAACGTAAAATTATAGTTCTTGTACGGTAAGGAGTATTTGTCTTTTCATATTTTAAAAATATTATTATCTCTAAATATTTACAAATTTTTAATTATATTTATCTTTCTATCATAACTATTTTTATTTTTAGCAAATTTAAAAGATTTCATTTTAAGAAAAATAATTTGAAATGAATCATTATTATAAAATAACTCTTTCAAAACACCAAATTACACGAAGTACACTGTATGAAACTCAATACAGAAATAATAAATTTATGAAAAGTGCAAGTAAGAGTACTGCTACAGAAAGAAGAAGAAAGGGCACAAATATTAATCCCAATTTCAAATAACACTATCCGTAGTTCATAATGAAAGGAAAGGTACCGACAGTTACGTTCCAAGAATCTTATGAAAGGAGAATGAAATATAAAAATATTGAAATTTCCCTAATTCCAGGATATTATACAGATACTCAATTTCACTAAACTTTAAGATTAAAATAAGATGAAAGAGGTTTCTACTTCAATAGAAATAGAAACAAAGGCATTTTTTATGGTACCGGACGGGCAAGATGTACCTACCTACACTTTGCAGGTGTTTTATAGAGAAATATAATTACATCGGTTATCAGAATGTTTTCTAGCAATTTTCCCAAATTGTTATAAATAACCAGTAACTATTTTATAAATCACAAATTTTGTCTTTCAAAATAATAAATTTGTATTTCAGACGCCAAATATTTTTCCAATTTTAAATGGCACAAAAGTGACCCCTGTGTCGCACTCTCCACACCAGCTATGAGTGCCCGTGAGGTGACGGCTGGTAAGCGCCCACACGGTAAAATATATCGTCATCATTACCGATGTCTGCATGTGTTGATACTGGCAAACCCAGAAATGGGTAATATGCCGTGATGATATATTTATTTTATTTATTTATAATATAATAAATCATAATACCATTTAAAACACGTCAAGCTGTACAACGGATTTAAATATAAACATTGCAAAACATAATTAAAAAAATCATAATTATGGATTATAATTTTCATTGCTAATTTGCCTTATTTATTACTGAAAATTCATTCGGTTAATTTAATAATTTTATACGAATGAGATGTTCAAAACAAACTTCCAAAAATATTAATAAAGGACGAGAAAATTAACTTGAAAACAAACATTTGATATGTACTTATCTGATGATGTAATTTGTATTATTATCATAACCATTGTTTTAACAAAATAAATAAATTCGAAATTGAAATCGATTCTACGAATTTAGTTAGTCCATATCATTTCATACGTAATATTACTTATTAAATGATAATATGTTTATAAATTGAAGAAAAAAACTATATAAGTCGCAAAAGGTTTATTTCCCTGCAATGTAAAATTTTATTACCTGTAGTAAATATCTTATTCAATAGAAAGCGTATAACCGCACAAACAAATATCAAACTTAATTTCCATGTTCTTAAAACCATATTTTAAAACCAAAATACAGTGTTCTGAAATATCGACTTTAATTCAAGTATCTATGGACAGATGGCTCTGTATCGCTAAGCACATTTTTTTGCGTAACACTTTTTACCATTAGGTTGCCATTATTGATATTACTTATTAAATGGCTATAGCTCTTATCGAATTACTGTAATTTATTTATAATAATCAGTGCATTATTACGTTAGGCCCCGCACAGCAGCCAAGCCAAACCGGTCGATGACTTCGCGAAGATGCCGTGGCCTTGACAACCGCCTCGATTTCTAGAACAAACACGGAAAGACGTGTTTTGTTTTCTTTACGCTGCTCCACATTCGAAGGCGGAACAAAAATCAGTTTCACTCGTATTGGATTTCGGAGCCACGCGTAGGTAGTTTGTATCTTTATCGCACGCTCAAGTCACCCATGATATATCGTAGAAATTTTGTCAAATTTTGCTTGTCGCGTACTGAAGCAAGGTTTTCAACAACGTTTCGCTTTTATTGAAGGTGTAAATTAATTATACAAATGGTTAGAAACTTTAATGTTCGCGACGAAATGGTCTTGTTTTTGTTTACTACATTTTATGGCAGTGAATAATAAATAATACTGATAACGTGTACGTGAAAGTAATTGCGCACACTTTATACATTGAGGCCTGCTATTTTCATCTCAGTTTCAACTGTCAGTTTTATGAAAAATGTCGCATCAAAAATTGACACCTTATGCAATATCGATACTATATTTTTCGTTCTAAATGACAGTTAACAAACAGTTTAATCAGAGATGAAAATCCCGAGTCTTATCAGATATCAGATTATATATAGATTTGTTAACTCTGATCCGATTCCAATCCTTGCAATTATTAAATTTTGTGACAATAATACTACGTTTGCATTCCTTCAAATTGTTGGTGGTCTCGTAAGCTTCTGATTTACCCTTACCGACGATGACTTCTGAGTGTCTAGTCGCGAACCTGAGTAACCGGATTCGATTCTGACCGACGCCAAATATCTCGAATTTTAAATGGTACAACAGTAACCCTTGCGGTGCACTCTCCATGCCAGCAATAAGTGTCCGTGATGTGATGCCTAGTAAGCGCCCGCAAGGTACAACTATGTCATTATCATTACCGATATCTGTGACAAAGCAGATTTTCACACCTAGTAATGGATAATATACTATTTATTGACTTTTACTTATGTACATATGATGCAAGCTATCTCTCCGAAAAATATCGAAAATATGCTAACGGTTAAAACTTAACTATAAATACAAAGATAAAAAAAATAATTGAAATCATTCCCCATTGTACCGCCTTGAGGGATGATTTTTCTAAAACGCTAAAACACTCTTTATTTCTTACCAAAAGCATAAATAAGAATTTTTATATCCCTAACTTGAGAAATGATGGGTTCTTAATACAAACTTTCTTCCACTATTTCACCCCTTCAAATTTTATTTTCGCGACAAAAAGTAGCCTATGTCCTTCTCCAAGGTCCAATCTATCTCTATACCAAAATTCATCAAAATTGGTTCAGCGGTTTAGGAGTGAAAACGTAACAGACAGACGGAGTTACTTTCGCATTTATTATATTAGTATACACTATTTAAACAACCAAACTCTATTGTACATCTTTCCAATTTTTATATTATATTTGTATGGCTGATGATGAAAACATTATAATGTTTACGAAACGTCCCAATACACGACATTTTAAAACTAATTGTTTTTATTCACCTCACTTCTAGAAGGCAGACATTGTTTCACCTAGAGTTCGCTATGGGGTCATTTCAGAAAAATATTAATTGTCGATTTTTTTTATAAAATCATGAAATCCATCTCATTTAATAAATATAGCAATAGAAAATAATTTGAAATATGCGACTTTTCATTCATAAATTTGCTAATAAACTTTCGCGCTTTTAAACACGGACTAAATTTGTGACGACACAAATTCATACTCACACAAAGACAATTCTCTCTCACACACACACGCTTCACAACATGAAACAGTAACCTAACCTAAAAGTGTGACAGCTGACAGCAAAATATACAAGAGAGAAGATTATTGTTACTTTCTACTTCTTTAAAAGTACTAGTGCAGTATAAGGTATGTAGATAAACCATTTATTTAAATAAATACCAAACCAAATAATCATAGTTCTAAATTAAGCCGGTAGAGCTCGACTGTCGTATCCGTGAATATGTGTCGTCAGCCGTTGAAATATTTGAAATTAAACGCAACTTTTAAAAAATCATATCTCCGATTCTAAAGACTTGTAAGATGTAAAACATACACATACATGTTTAATTTGGCCTATTTTTTCAAGAAAAAAATAAATCAGAAAATGTGAAATGACCCCATTGTACTTTGTAAAAACAGAAGTGTTTTTGTCAATTTTTTGTGGATTTACAGATCTGTGAGATTAACAATTCTGTACAGAATATCACCATTGGAACCTAACACTTACCTGTAAATAAATAAAATAATGCATAAAAAAAGTTTCTTTTCGCGATGAGTTTTCCGTTGCAAATGATGTGCAAAACAGAATGATTTGATTCTGGATGTAAAACAAAAGAAAGGTTGGTTGTAAACGCTGACCGCATGCGCTCAATAAATAACGCGATACGATAAAATATAAAAGCTTAATAACAGATATTATGTGATTTAAAAAATCGGAGTTGTAAGTAAATGGTGTGCATTACGTTGGGCTGCGCTGTGACGGATGCAGAGGCCGCTGCCCGCTGCCCGCCGCGCTGCCCCAGAGCACTAAATCACGAGCCGCGTGCGCAAATTGCTACCTTCGTCCCGAGCCAGAACACATCTTTTCCATTTTCTTTCTCTTCCGATTTTTCTCGTCGCAGCCTGAAATAATCGATACGACCCTGTGCACTCCCACTGCACTGCTACCAGGGAATTCCTGCATAATATGCCTGCATTCCCACGATAGACTGGACTTCGCTTCTAATCAACGCCATTAAGCCCAAAACCAAAACAACAATCACAATAAAATCCCTTTTCCGTTGACCGTGTATAAATAGGTTATATTAATGTATAGGAAATCATTCATTAATGACCATCATTAATACATGATTTTTTATTAATAAACGATTTTAGTACGTAACCATAGATACCACACCATTGCAGAACAAGTGTCAGACGTTACTAAGCTAATTACCTTCCGTCAAAAGGAAGGTATTGTCTTTGGTCAAAAAATTCGATGGTGAGTTTTTAACGAATAAGCACGTTTTAAGATCCCTAGAATACGATTTTACTAATTTTACATTGATGTCTGTATGTGTGAGTGTGTGTCCGTGTGTGTGTGTGTGTGTGTGTGTGTGTGTGTGTGTGTGTGTGTGTGTGACAAATTGTTCTCCGACAATAACTTCAAAACTACAATTCTAAAAATTATGAATCTTTAGTATTCCTCTTCTTTACAACCATATGAAGAGCTGATTAGATTTTGGTTATAATTGGTCAACCGGAAGTACCCTTATTTCAAGTTCTTAACAGTTTTTCTGGAAAAAACGCAGTTAAATATCATTTTTCGACATTTTATGATCATTAATATGAAAGAAAAACGTTACAAATATGTCATCATCATATCACGATATCTGTGAAAAAGCAGATTTGCACACCCAGAAATGGGTAGTATGCCGTGATGATATTTTTAATTATATTAAGTTAAATTTTCTTTGACGCCTGGTTTTTAGCCTCCGTCACCTTTAGGTAAGGAAGGTGTTGTCTTTGGTCAAAAAAATTCGGTGCTGAGTTTTTAATGAATAAGCACGTTTTAGCGTCCCTACAATACGATTTTACTAGTTTTATGATGATGTATGTGTGTGTGTGTATGTGTGTGTGTCCACGTGACAAATTTTTTTTTACGATAACTCCAAATTACAATTCTAAAAATTATAATTCTTTTGTATTCCTCTTCTTTATTCAATAGGTACAGAGTTACAGAATTATAAAAGATTAACTTTTATAAACCAGCCATCTTTGCTGTAATTATAGAAACAGCTGATGTATTCAAATAATTCTAATTGACAGATGTAGTGTCAAGTGTCAATTTACATAGCGTCATAGCGTATGTTCGTGTTATAATTTTATTGGATTTACAGAATCTCGGTGTGGAATTTAAAGAAAATAGTATATGTTCGTATTACAATTTTACAGAATATATAGAATCTTTTCCAAAATACATAGCATTGAAGTAAGGTATTGGGCTGGTCACATCAGATTGTATTTCATGTTTTTATAACTTGCAGGACGGGTTACTTTTTCATTATAATTCGTTTATAGGAAATAGCACTTTGTTCGACTACTTGAGCCTGTTCAACGTAATGGCTAAAACTTCCTAACTTTTTAAAGGTTAGAAATCGCCATATTACTAACAGATTGTGAATTAGTATATTGTATAACTAGTGCTGAAACTTGTATATTTCACACGAACGTGAAGTTTGAGCCACGAGCCGAAGGCGAGTTGTTTAATCCCGTGAGTGTGAAATACCCTTTCAGCACGTGTTGTACACGATATTTTTCCGACGACCACAAAAAAAAAACAATATAAAATTTACATAAAAATATTAAAACAGATTATGTTAACATCAATACTATCAGAATTCACCAAAAATTATGTTAAAATCTGATAAATCGGGGTCCAGCCTTCTTAATCTGTGTAAATTCAGCAAATTATTTGCAACTGTCAAATTTTTACATACAAATTTTTAGGTTAGTTCGCTCAGATATCGCAGTGTGTGATAAAATCATATCACACAGTTGCGGACGCATCTGATTGGCTAACGAGCTTTCATTTCACACAGCTTTGGTAGTGATGTATAATGACCAACTTTCAGTAATAGTTTAGCGTGTGAATTTATGTACTTTTCGGAGTGGTCGTCGGAAAAAAATGTTTAATTCTTTTGAAATCATTTTTAGGGCAGGAATATTTAGAAAATCCCATTTTCTAGAAAATTTATGAAAGAAAAAGGTACAACATTTTTTAGTAGTTCAACAATAAATGAAAGTAAGACAAAAAAAAAAAAAACAATAAACAGCCCTACAATTTCTGTATATCTTTAAGACAACTCCTTGTTATCATGTCTTGTTTGTGATTATAAAAGAATAGTCCGTTGATACAAAATGAATATATTATTTGAAAATGGAACAACGCGTTCCGATAAATTTCTCATTTCAAATTAAATCCATGTAATGGGAGAGAAAGTGTTAAATACGATTATCAAACAACTAATAATATATTAATCATTTATGGCTTCGACAATACTCGATAGAATTCAATTTCTCCGATCTAAATAAACAGGATATTGACACAATGCTGTTATTATATTCACTTTTAAAGCACTAACCGTTTAAAATCTCGTTCAAAATATTGGCAATACAATTTTGCTCCCTCCAAAAAATTTAAATACAATCACTTAGTTATATTTCACCAAAAACATATATAAAATTAATTAATTTGAACAAAGTTAAAATGCTCCCAAACACTTGTGCGAAAGAAATCAAAGATCTGAATCGATGATAAGTCACATAAGTTGTCTTACAAACACGCTGACTTCACAAATAAAAATAAAAACAAAAGCTATAAAGTGTGGGACAAACAACAAGGAGAAATTTTGTTTTCGTTGGGCATAAAAATTAAAATGAAATACACTTAAAATCGTTACAGAAGAATTAGTATTCATTTCTTGTACATTATTGCACATTCTATATAAATCTGCATAAGTGCATATCTTGTATAATGTTCTGTTTACGCTATCTAGTACATATTATTTCTTTCACCTTCATATTTTTGTTCAAAATTAAAAAAATAGGAACTCTTGTAGAAAGATGTGTTAGACAGTGGCATTGACACTGAACAGTGACACTGACGCTAGACAGTGATAGTGACACTGACACTATACATTGACACTCAAGACACCCATGAACTATGATAAAATAAAGACACCTGTGAATAACAAAAAGTCAAGAAGTCTATGAAGAAGAAAAAAAAATAATATAAATAAAAAAAAATTAAATGTATATGTCATAAAAATAAAACTCTTTAATATAGTACAAACACTGCGTGCCATTTTCATTAAGATGTTATTGTTTTGCGGTAAAATTTATAAGCACTTGGTATATTTGAATTTCGTACCAGTGATGTCAAATATATTTAATTAAACAAATTAACCGGCTACTGTGGTTTATAAGATAAATTCGATTAATCGATTAGCCAGATGTTGTGAATAACAAAATTTTTATGAAATTGAAAATTTGAAAATGATATTCTAGTCTAGTCTATTAAATAAATTATTTTTTGCTTTAATAAAGTATATTTTCTATTCGCTGGTTAATCGGTAAATCGGTTACTTATATTTAATAAGTTAACCCGTACTCATTAATAGCTAGTTATTGCGATTAAACCGGCAATCACGGTAAAACGGTTAATCGCAATTACTTAGTATAAACAATTTTCAGCTATAATATCCCGAGGACATTGATAATTACGAAATAATTTTATGACAGTTACCTAAAAGCAACGTGCTTGAGGAAGTGTGATAAAATTATAAGTATTTATCAATAATCGAGGGGTATTCGGTGAGAAAATTTTTTGCAGTTTTAACATTTGCCTAAAATTTGTATTTGACAGAATTTTTGTGTCTAACATAGCCCAGTAGATGTCACTAGTAGCGATGAACGTGAATATGGCTATGAATATGTTCAGTGTGAAGTGTGCAATGAGAATGAGACCTCTTTGAGTGAGACCAAAGAGAAGAAGATAAGACATACAAAAGTCTATAAATATTCTCCACATTTAGTTTCTTATTTTATACAGTATTTTTTGATGTGTTTTCTTCTATAATTTTGTCGATTAAATCGTAATTTTCATTGACAGTAGTGTTGCCACAAGACCAAGACCAGTCTTGGTCTTGGTCTCGTCTCGTCTTGGTCTTGTCGAGACGAGACCATCATTTGGTCTCGACTAGAAAAGTCGAGACGAGACGAGACCAGCATCAAGTCTTGTCGAGAAAGTCTTGAAGTCTCGACAAGACTCTCGACTTCAGATCAAAGGTATTTTTTTAAAACATATATTCTAAAAGTGCTTCAAAAATTGAGAATATTGCTGTAAATACTGTTCGAAAATTCATATAAATAAGAGAGATATTAATTTTTCAAATTTTGTAATTTTCTACTTTCATAGTTGTGTTCCAAAAACATTAATTTATGTAAATATGATGTATTCCTTATTCATCTAAATAATCCAAATGTAACTTTTAAATGAATTTACAATGTAGATGGGATGAAATGAAAGAAATATAAATTTAGAATTCTTATGTTATTTTAATGCACCAATATTTTAATGTTTTATATGTATAAATATGTTGATTTTAATTTATTTTTTGATTAATTCTCAATTAAAATATTGGTACAACTAACTATATCTTGGAAAATGTTTCCAATTTTCAAATAGCAAAAATGTTACATTTGTGGTGCATTCACCACGTTAGCAATGTACTTCAGTTTTATTTATTAAATTAATTTATTATAACAAAGTAACGTTCCCTTCAAATATACAGTATTTTTCATTTTTAAAGAATCTATTGTGATTCTTAGAATTTTACGGAAATGCAGAGAAAGATTTTACGATCCTAGGGAAATTCCCGGTCTGTGTCCCTGTTTAAAACAACCATATTGTACTTGTTCAACGGACGTACTTCTTATTCGCCTAAATATTTCACTTTATTCAAACTTATGAATACATAGTGCATATAGAAATAGGAATATATTAAATGCAAATAATGTAAACTATTAATACTAACAAATCAGTTATATAATTATTTTGTAAAGAAATAGTAAAAGTATAAAAAACGAAGATTTAATTCTTCTCAAACTTTGTATCCATAATTTATGTAAAAATACTTTTCCTGCGAATTAAAATAAAACATTTTCTAGTGTTATCATTAAATGCCAATAAAAAAATTATGGTATCGTATATAAACAAAAATTTGGAAAATATGTACTCCAAAAGATAAAAGTTTATGTATCTATTATGTGATGTATAATGAAAGTAAAACTTTATCTCAATAAAGTGAAATGTAAGGGACATTGTTAAAATATTTAGTTACAGGTATAACAATTTGGGAAATTTGGTATCAAACATTCTAAGAAATTGGTATTAAACATTTCTCGTAAAAACACGTGCAAAGTACAAGTACACTTTCCTCGCCCGGTGTCATTGGTCATAAAGGCCTTTGTTTTCTTTTCGGCGTATTTTAATCTAAGGTTCAGTTCAACTGGGTATTATAAAATACTGGAATTAGGGATATCCTTGTACTGGGATTATAATTCATAATTTTTTGTTCATTCGTATTTTCTTATTTTCAGCTTCGTTGATAAAATTGTTGCCAGAATATAATTAATAAAAATAAGCATAATGTAAAGATTAGAAAAGTTTGTAAGGAAGTGATATTTTTGGAAAAACTATTGCTTTGTCCCCCATCCCTTAAGTTTTATAGTCAGTATGATCATCATATAACATTACCTCAAAACATAACTCAAGGTCAAACTTTTGAAATAAAACAACCTGTAGTACACGTACCAGGGGATACGCAAAAATCTAAGTTTTAGTTATCTACTTATTTAATATATATTTAGAAAAAAATTAAAAAAAATAGCGAAAGAAGTTACTTTTTTGGGGATTTTTATCCATTTACTTACTGCTTCATTTAAACATATACATATCTATTTAACTATTGCTAATAATAGAAATGCATTCTGTAGTTAAGGAATTGAAATTATATATTTTATGTTTAGTAATGATAAACAACATTCGATATATACGTATATTTTCATATTAATTGTTTGAAGAGGTCAAGTATCAAGTTGATGATATTTATGGAAAACTTAATAATAAATATCTCAAATATTATTTGGAATTTTTTAATCGCGATTGTACTGCTGTTCTTAGAATTTGATGTACTATTAGATACGATTATTAAAAAAAATATTAATGGAGGTAAAGTCGAGAGTCTTGTCGAGACTCGAGACGAGACGAGACTGACATCAAGTCTCGTCTCGACAAGACCAAGACGAGACCACTCTAGTCGATACCAAGTCAAGACCAAGACGAGACCGACCCCAAGTCTCGTCTCGTCTCGACTTCTGGCAACACTAATTGACAGCGTGAAAATGACATTTTCAAATTAAAACAATTAATCTTTAATTATATGTCAAAAAGTGTTTGTTACTTAGCAACTTAGTGACATAAGTGATAATTATCAGTGTAAGTTTGTTTTGATAGGTTAATTTCGCACACGTGGTCAGCAATAAAAGGATTCAATTGGATAATTTTTTAACCAAAAAATTTTCAGTGTAAGTTTGTTTTGATTGGTTACTTTCGCAAACGTGGTCAGAAATAAAGGGATTCAATTGGATATTTTTTTCACTGTAAACAGTTAACGTACTCTACTTGTAAATTGTCATTTGTATAGTATTAAGGATATGATGTTATTCGGTTACCCGGTTGGCCTTATTAGTTTTCGCGGTTAAACTTACAAATCAAAATAGCCAATTAATTACGGTTAGTTAGTAATCTCTGTTCACCGTTAAATTGATTCAAGTGATAAAATCTAGTTGTTACTTGAGAAAAAAGTAAACAAAAATATATGCCTTCTTGTAAATAGTAGTATAAAATACTCGGTTAAACGGTTATCCTATTAATAGGTTAAGGTGTTACTACCGTTTGCAATACATAGAAAATCGAGTATCGATTAATCAGTTGTTTTGAATATTTTCTCTATACAGACGTAGCAGAAATAAGTACATAAAAATTTAATCAGTTATAGAACTCCGAGGGCAACAATTCTTCTTTGTAACTTTTTTTGTAATCTTTCTAGATGTTGTGTCAAAAATCTTCAAAGTTTTGTAAAAAAAAATTCATTACCTGCCTAAAAATACTAAAATATGAAAATTTAAAAAAATGTTACTAAGAAACATTGTTGCTTTCGAGTTCTGTCAATGTCAAGGTACTTTTTTCTTTTTCACTAAGTATATGTCTCGAAATTGAAAATATAGTTTCCAAACAATAAATTGCGATTTCGAAAAAAGTTACTAAGAAATATTGTTACTCAGGCACTGGTTAAATTTGTATTAACAGTATAGTCTCAAATATGGTTTCATACACTCATCTAATGGGGGATTCCACCATTTTTTGTTTTTATAATTTCATCTGAAAATATTAGGAAAACTAAGACTATTGATGAAAATCCGGTGAAAAAATTCCTCTTAATAAGCGAGTTATGGTCTCCTGAATTTTGAAAAGATTGACGTGACGTCACGCTTATGTGTTTTTATATCAAACTATTTTCATCATGGACCTAATTGTTCTTGAAATATATGCTGTTTTAAGTTATATTTATATAAAATAAATGAATATTGTAACAAGTCTACATACTTTATAATTCCAAGTGTATTGAAATTATTAAGTTTAATGCAAGAAATTTATGTCGAAATAAAAACTATTTGAAGACTGCAGTATAGGAATGTTAGCCCCTCCTTTCGAATTTGAATTTCTTAACTTCCATTGGTAGTAACCCCACCTCCTAACACACTATTTGCTATGCATGTATAGACGGTCTTTCGGTCGCCAATCAAAATATTATATATTGAATTCATATTCGAGTCGAAGCGCTATAACAAAAAAACCCTTATTTCCGAAATATTTCAATTATACCATTTCATTTTTTTATTATTATTCGTTATTCAGCCTATACATTTGTATTTTTTTACCATTTTCCTTTAATTCGATTGAAATGGAATCCCCTATTTTGTGATAATGATATAGTAATAAATATTAATCTAAACGTCTTTAGATAAGAGAAATAAATATACCATTACTATTTAATGTCCATTTCTGGGTGTGCCAATCTGATTTTATTCACAGATTTGACGCAATATCGCGTCATCTCTCTGACTTTCATAACTGTTTGGGGAGAAGACCACAGCACAACATTTGCGGTAGGTGTTTGAAAAATTGGAAATAATTTTCAAGCTTGGTGTCTGACCACAACCAGTCGTAAAATGTAACTACTTTAAAGACCATTATTTTAAGTAATGAAGAATAAATGTTTTTACTCGTTTCATTGTTAGAAGGTACTGTTTAGTACGTTTTACTGTGTCCACTCCTCTTTGACAGCTATTTAAGAAAATTCCTCTTTCTAGCATGTGTCTAGAAGTAGACAATCGGCGCAAAAAATAATTCCGTATAGAGAACTCGTTTGAAAGTATTACGTGTGCATTTTAATCATATCTCCTGAGTACGCGTTGGGATTAACTACAAAAACGGCAAATTTAACCAGCGCCTGCTTTGATTTAAAGCCCCAATCGGGAGTTTTCACAATAAGAGCTTTCTTGTAGTACCGAGCCGTGATTTTAGTGGATACCGCGGAGAGAATTACAGCTGTTAGGATAGAAACTTCATTTATATTCAATTGTTGTAAGTAATTTATGTTTCATTGAATCTGATTGTAAAGAAGTCGCACAATGCATATTCATATGGAATGTACTTCATTAAGAGAAAAATCTTGTATTACAAGGAAAATCAGGACTTTATTTACTTCTCATCACATAGGTACTTCATCGCAACTCTATTGATGCTATACTATAGAAATACATATATTTAATATACAAGAGTGGATTAGTTAACGGTATATCACAGAGAGGGCAGCATTTGAATTAGACCCCCAATTATTTTTTGTGAGGTTATGCAAACTGTCGTTGGTTTCTCCGCAAAGTTTTGCGTTAATACGCTGATTTTTTACTTAATTGGAAATTTTTAATTAATGCGTGCATTGCCTTTTTACCTCCCGCTACCCTAGGTAATGGAGGTATAGGGATCGTGCTAATAATCGCATATAGAGATTTTAGTGAATAAGCACGTTTTGATGTTCCCAAAATACGATTTTAACATTTTTACAATGATGTCTGTGAGTATGTATGTGTGTGTGTGTGTGTGTGTGTGTGTGTGTGTGTGTGTGTGTGTGTGTATATATATATATATATATTTTGTATACCCATTCTATACTAATGTGGGAAGAGCTCATTAGTTTTTAGTGTATATCGGATAACCGGCAGTATCATTTATACAAGCTTTTAACAGTTTTTCTTGTAAAAAGTTCATTGAATATAATTTTACCAATAAAAATTGGATTTAATGGTACAATCTTCAATTCTACGATAATAGCATTTAGTAAATAACTTGAAATAACTTTAAATATTAAATTCTAAAATAATTTATTTTTGTACATCATCTTGCCTATACGTCAAACAAAAACATAATGTTTTAATAACAATTTTGACATATTTATACAAATGTCACTGTTAGGTAGCAATTACATTAATATTAATAATGAAACCATGTTAAGCAGATTGTATGAAGTCTAATGAATGGAGTCTAGTAAAAATAATATATTTTCCATCATACACAAATATTAAATGTACATAATAATCCAATATAAGTTTGATATGTTTGCAGCACTAAATAAGCTGTGAATAAGTACGTGTTATCAAAGTGTCAAATATTAGTTTTCAACTACACATTAACGAAATGGATCATGTAAAGCAATAGCAAAGGAACTTAATATAGTTTGCAGGATTAGTAAATATGTAGCTATGTATTTAAATTAATAAAAATTAAAAAGTGGGAGGTATTGACCACATAAATAAATAAATATATCATCACGGCATATTACCCATTTCTGGGTGTGCCAGTATCTACAACACGTGTAGACGGTAATGATGACGATATATTTTACCGCGTGGGCGCTTACCAGCCGTCACCTCACGGGCACTCATAGCTAATGTGGAGAGTGAACCACAGGGGTCACTTTTGTGCCATTTAAAATTGCACCACATCAGATTTTTAAGTAGCAAACATTCAAATAACGCCATGCAATCATCAAATACCTGCACAAAAAAGCTTTAACACTGAAACAACTGAAAGGAGGAAACAAATGGCGAGCCTGTCACCTCTTTGAGGCAGTAAAATAGTTATCTGGCGTGTATTGTATAATATTATATTTGTTACTTGTAAATCAAATTTAAAATTATAACCAAAATCTGTTAGTTGCAAATGTCACTTATTTTTAATATGTAGGAGAGTAACAAAACATAATTTTTACATGTCAACAATGTTACTAACATGATTACTAACTTTAACAAGTTGTCAATTTTACAAGTTACTAATTATTAAAGATTAATTTTCAAAAGTAGTTGGCGGCAAAAGCTTATAGAAAATTATAAATAATGAAAACTGGTAAGAAGAGCTTTAAGTAATATATCTCCCTTAGTACGATAGGGAGTAGGTAAAAATCGAACCCGTCCTTTCCAAAATCGTCTTCACCACAAATAGTCTCTTTTGCAGTGGTCTATCCATCCCTCACTTCTTTGTTCACAGGAAATTAAAAGCAGAAGTTGTGCTTAAGAAGAGGATGACTGTTGTAAATCTATTGATTCACGTGGCTAATGGTGCGTGACTGAATAAACGTGACAACGTCGCGCTCTTAGTGGCAACGTCGCTAGAGCGAATAACGTTAGTGTAAGTGCATAACTGTATTCATCATTTTAAAATATACGCCACACAATAATCTTATCATCTTAATTTGTGTTTCAATTTTTATAAAATTACTCCATCAGCTAACAGGTTAGAAATTGGATAAAATTGGTTTGTTCGCAGTTCAGTCAGAAACCGTCACAAACCATTCTCAGTGTGCATCAGTTTAAAAATTTTCGCAAAACAGAAATTTTAAATCTATGAGCCATGTCGTACACCATTTCGCTCACTTGTTAAAAATTCAACTAATAGAATTTGTAATAATAATTAAATAAATCTTTACTTTTTATTTAAAATGAAGATTTTTAACATTATAAGGTAATTTTAAATTAAATTTTTAGCTAAAGATAAATAATTTAACGGCATAACCGTAACAGAAATCAACATATTAATTTCATTATTTATTAGTATTGGGTAACATTGTTTTTTATTGTAAATTACTACTCTAACACTTTACGGGCCGGTCTTATAAAACTATTTAATCAACAGTTAAAATTTAGTTAGCTACTAAACTAATTTAACTGAAGATTTGGGTATTATAAAAATTTAATTTTATTAAAGTACTGCGGAATTTCATGCTATTAGATTTAAATCAGTTGTTAAAGAAACGTCAAATTGTATTTTTTTTTGTTATGTTTATTTTAAAACAATTGAAATAGGGAACTATTTACTTTTTAAATATTTTTTTAAGAAATGTATGTGTCGAGTATGTCATCTTTAGAGTCTATATCATCACAGTGTCCTCGGATTCATAAACAGATAATGATGATGCATTTATATTTACACGAGGTAGGCTACCAAAATTGTTCCGACATAGGACAAATCCATATGAAATATATGATGACAATGGCTCGTACCACGATCACGGTTTTAACTAAAACACTGTTTTAAGAAATGTCAAATTTCATTATTTAATGATGATAATAAATACTATGAAATTTATCAAAATATGATTTTAAAGCAGAACATAGTTTGTATTCAAACAAATATTTTTAAATAAATTGTTCTTCTAACATAAGGGTGAAATTACATTTTGAAATTTGAATTTGACATTTCTTAAACATCGTTTTTGTTAAAACAATGACGTGGTATGAGCCATGAGTTTAAAAAGAGATTTCGATTGTCAAAACAATGTGTGCTACACATATTGGAACAGATTGAAGGAAATATAAGACCACTAACATTAAGAAATATGTCAATTTCCGCAATGAATCAGCTATTAATAACCGATTTTACGCAACCGGGTCGTTGCAAATTATATGAAAATAATCTTCAACAATATCTAATAGGTTATATTTTTCAATATCTATATGATTTTTCCCAAGATCACGTTTCTTTTCCAACTGTCAAATCTGATTTACGTTTATAACGAATGTGAATATAGAAACTTTTCACAAAACCACAAACACACTACTAAAATTTAATAAATCCCCCGTTAGTTATTTGATAGTGAGATTAGTTTTATAATATCCATTTCTTTTTTAATGGTCCATTTAATTTACTTGTGCAATAACTAACTAAGGATTAATTTATTGTTTATAAGACCGGCCCTCAGACATTTAATTTAATAAAATCTCACAAACTTATGATTTAAATTCTTTTATTTTTATTTTTTCAGTATTTCCTGAATTGGTAAAACTAAGTATCATTTCATTTTACAAAAAAAAAAAACACTAAAATATTTAAGAAAGCATATCGTGCTATGTGTCATTAGAACGTTAAATATCTGTAATATTAATAAAAATTGACGATAATTTATGATATTTATTATTTGTATCATATATTAACTAAATAAAATGAATGAGGGTTCCTGAAGGAAACATAATCGGACATGTAGTCTGCAGTGAATTATTTATTTCACAACGTTTCGACTAATAAATAAATAATTTCACAGCAGAGTGCTTGTCCGGTTATTTTTCCTTCGGGAACCATCATCCATTATCCATTCCTCAGTCGATTATCGCTTAAATTCATAAATAAAATGAAATTAAAGCGGGTGGGCGAACTGATGTTCGACAGGGCTCGTACGATTAAAAATCAGTTGTTCGTTCAGCAAATGTCAGAATAGTCCGCGGATTCTACAGAAATTTTTAGTTTGTGGCATGCGCTCTGGAACTTCTGACTATTGTACTAGCGAGAAAATAGGAATATTAACATTTATTATAAATTCTTCCAACGGACTAAATATTTGCTATATTGTCATGTAGATTCTCGAGTGTACATTTAAGAGAACCAGAAATAAACGCAGGAAGTAAATGGGGTATTCCACTCAATTTTTTTTATTATTTTAAATAAAACTTCATTCCGTTTTGAATCAATTCATAGTATTAAAAAATCTTAATTGTTCCTAGTTTAACAGTATTTTATTTTCGAGAAATCAGTGTAACGTCACATTTCCCCTATACTTGTCTTTCTCGCACACACTGCGCTGAGTACGCTGCGAGAGAAAGATAACAATTGTATGACGTCAATTTTCCCTTTTCGCAAATGTGATATATCTCGTAAAATAATTATTTAAAAAATGTTTTCATTGTTTTAATTATTATTTATTGAGCCATACATTATGTTAAAATGATTTTTTTTAAATTTTTTTGTTATGGTGGAATATCCCATTTTAAACAATACAGTAAGAATATAAAATCATCATTGTCATTATTATTATTTTAATATGTGAATGTAATTTTTTTAGTTACATTGAAATACCTATATTCCTTTTGTAAGAAAAGGCAGCCAGAATGGAAAATTAGCCTTGTATAAAAAAAATTATAAACTTCCAAATTATTATCGATGCCTTGGCGTTATTTTGCAATCTGGATTGTTATTTTAATAAACAATTTGGCGTCAATACAATGAACAGCTTATAGCCACATTGCAAAATGAATATTTGGGCATTTTCTAAACATAACTGAACGTAATCTAATATAAAATCTAAAGCACAAACTCACGCCTGGTAATTGAAACCGGATGAGTTTTAGATTAGGTTATGTTAAGGTATATTTGAAGAAATATCAAAGCCAATTAAGTCCAAAATCAATCATTTTACAATTTAAAATGACTGTTATAGTAAATCGTCTTCGTCTACGACATAGAGGAACTGAAATTAGTTGTTGAGAAAATTACTGCAATTCTTTTCTAAAATGTAAAACAGGCGCTAATTTAATAAATTTGCGCATATGGCAGTAATCTGTTCATGGTTTTATAAAGTCCCAACGGCTTTATAAAGCCACTAGTTAGATTTTAAAATATTGCTAATTCAACGAAGATTTGACCATCTGGTCACGTTTTATAAAATGACTAGCGGTTTTATAAAAAGACCTGACTAAGATATATTAATTTTTAAACAAATTTTGTTTCCATTTGTAAGGAGCAGCTCAACTTCAAGCTTGTGTGCAAGCGTGCAGTATAAACTGGATTTTATTTTCTGATTGACAGATCCAGCAACGATTAATGGTCATGATGATACTTTCTTTTTTATATATTTACTTATAATTTCCTATTTTCGCAGCAAATTTGAATCTAGCAGTTCCTGGAAGACAGCTGCTGGTGTTGCGTTTTTGTCAGGAATTAAATTAAAATTCCGCAACTTTTGAGTTATTTTTTCTCCAAGTTTTTTGCTCTTTTTGTCTCAGTGTTAAGCTGTGAATTGTTTTAAATTGAAGTTTTTTATGGGCATTAATTAAATGACTGTTCAATAAGTTCTGAGTATAAGTTAATTTTATTATTTTCTTTTCATTCGGTTGCGGTTAAATTGAACTGACTACCGCAAAAACTGGAATGTGTTATTTTTACTACCTATTTACAGGAATGTCATTGAAGAGCAATGAAATGAATAATCGTGTACATTGAATTCTTTCGTTCTTTCTGGGAACGAATTTTTCCTTATTATTACATTCTAAGGACAATTTTGTCATCGTTCACTAGATCAGATATTTTTTTTTAAACAATATTGTCAGGCCAGTAAAGTTTATGATATATATTCATGATTATTTTTAAAAGCATAGAAAGCGCAAAGTAGATAAAATAGTATAAAAAAAAACCATTGGGGTATGTGACTAAATTTTGATTTTTACATATATGATACTAGACCAAAAAATAAAATACCCGTATTTTTTACCTCTCGCTAAGAGAGGTATTGGATTCATGCTAAAATTCGCATACCCAGATTTTAGTGAATAAGCACGATTTAAGGTCCCTATAATCCGTTTTTAACATTTTTAAAATGATGTCTGTGTGTGTGTGTGTGGATGTGTGTATGTGTGTATGTGTGTATGTGTGTATGTCTGGATGTTGTAGCCACGATTCCTCAAAAACTATAAGACTTAAGAACTGTTTAACTATGGATTCCTCAATCTGACATTCCTGGGAAGAGCTGAAAAGGTTTTGGTAACAATTGAACAACCGGAAGTAGTAGTTTTTAAAAGAAATTCTTCCAAATATTAATTTTTGAAAATTTTTGATATTACTAATTTTGAAGAACAAAATTCTACACCTGATACATTTAAATTTTTTATTATATCTTCTATAAAATTAGAGATAAAGACGCTATAATATATAGAATATCGGGATATAACAAGTCGAGTAGGCGAAACTACACTAAGGAAACCAGTTGACAAAGTCAAATGTTTATAATATAATTTGTAAATGACAGATTTCAGTGTCAAAAATCTACAGTTTTAGTGACATTTTGATAGCATTTTCTGGGAAGTACATTTAATCTTTCTTATTGTTTAATTAATTAAATATTTGAAATTATAGGTAATATGCATATATCCATCAGAAATACCGCCAATCTGGTTAATGAATTGGAAGAATTTGTGACATTTAGAAACTCCCTCATACAATGAAAAATAGATATAATTAGAATTATATGTGTGCAGAAGACATGTTAAATACAATAAAAAACAATATTTGGGTAAAGTCCTGTAATATTTTGTTATAAAACGACGGTTCGATAGCAAAGTGCAATACAATACTTATATAGTCTAATATGGAAATGGCGAGAGGTCTTGTGCTGGCCACAACAGATTTTTTAAATTGATTAAGTATTCGTAGTTTACGAGAAAATAATTATTAAAACTTTGGAGAAGGGATATGTGACGTCAGTAGGGTAGAATGATAGAAGAAGACAGTTAGACTGAGATAGATATATTGTGGTAGGCGAAAGCGACAGCAGCTGTCACTTTCGCCATTCCATAACCTATCACAACATATCTATCTTAGTCTAACTGTCTTCTTCTACCATTCTACCCTACTGACGTCACAATCCCTTCTCCAAAACATTAAATTGCTAATAAAAATATTACAAACTAATGTTTAGTTTTTATTATTATAATGAGAAGCTATATAGGTTTGTTTTTATATATTATGACATATATTGAAATTCGATTATGGTCACATACCCCATTGTCGAAATGACAATTATGACATTCGTTCTTTAATATACTATTATTAATGACGCTTATTACAGCACGATTTTCTATTAATGTATGATTTTAAGATAAGTTACGATCATAGATACTAAATATTAATTAACAATCTCAAAACTTAAAGTGTCAAACGTTACTAACCCATTTTTTTTTTTGTAATGGAATAAAATTAGATTTTCTCCAAATTAATATGATACGACAAACGGAAAAATATTGTTGATTAATAATCTCAATATATCTATTATTAATAGCTAAATAATAAATATTGGGATGAATCCATTATTACTTCCACTGTTACTTGATTTTATAGTACACACTTGAATTGATTTATGTACAGTACCTAGAACAATAGCATTGCAAAATTATTATAAGATTATTTATTGTTACGTTGATAATATATAGATATTTCGTTGAATGAAGTTGTATTTGATACACTTACACTAATAAATTAATAATTTGTTGCATAAGAATGGAACAATTTATTTAGAAAGTACACATTATTACATTGTAGATCTTAGATTATAAGTTATTTACACACTGTCCACATTCTTTAGATCGCGATATTTATATAGGACTCCTATTATGTTGCCTTTATAAAGAATACATTGTTATACAGCCACAACAACGACAGTATTTTAATGAACGACATTTTCTATTTTTAACTTTTGACATTTAGTGAAAGAAACAATATACGCAACCTCAAAATACCATATATTCCTTTTTTGGCTTAATTGTAGGCACAAGAAATTTAAATTCCCGAATCAAAATTGCAGAACATTAATTTTACTTTCACGTAGACATAAACGATAAATAAAATTTTGCAACAGAAAAGAATTTCGTGAAAATGTTTAGGTACTTTAACACTGAAGCATAATTATAGTGTTTCAAAAGATTTAATAATAGAGTGATTGAAAATAATATTGTGAGGTGAGCTATTTTCGGTTTACGGGTTGACCGCCCGTTTTAATTCATAGCCACCGAAATCCACCAAGTAGGTAGGAACTATTAACTTTACAACTGTCAGAAAAAATAACAGGTAGGCGGTACAGTTCCTACAAAAGAATTTAAAAAAATATCGGCCGTTCGAGATTCTTTATTTACCTGAATAACTATTTCCTTTAAATTATATTAACCAATTATTCAGATTAATTATTAAAACCGACAAAAATCAATTTATTTTTAATACTATACTCTCGCCATTTCCATATTAGGATATTAAGTACATATTGTATTTAACGTTTCTTGACACAAAAAATTCTAATTACTTCTATTATTACATAAATTTTTTAATTCATTCCATAAATAAGTTTCCTCCTACTCTTCTAAATATTCGAGATTCTTCAAATTCATTGACGAGATTAGTGGTATTTCTGATGGATGTAATATATGTCTGTAATTTTAAATATTTAATTAATAATAAAATAATAAATATTAAATGTACATACTTCCCAGAAAAAGCCTTCAGTTGTCTCTGGATTTTTAACACTGACATTTTTCTGTCAATTAGAAACATTTTAATTTTTCAACTGGTTTCTATGAAGTTGTTTGGGCTGTGAGATGCATTACATTATATTTTCTATCTCTAAATCTCTACAAGATATAATAAAAATGTTAAATGTACCGGATAGAGAATTTTAAATTCTTTAATCTTTGTAATAACATAAATTTTCAAAAAGTAATATTTAGATTTTTTAATACTGGCTATCAAGTGATGAGAGGAGTTGCTGGCTATGCGAGAGAGAAGAGGAAACTATCAGGCATTTAAGGATTTTGTGCAGGGAAGTTATGAGAGAAGGAAGAAAAGAAGCAGTTCTGATAGACGATATAGTGTCGGGACAAGATTGGATGAAGGAAGTAATCGAGAAACGGGTGGTTAATTTATAATGTAGTACCACAATTTATTGTAAAATATATATAATATGCCGGTTAGGCAAGAATAAATATAATAATAATAATAATAATAATAATAAATAGAAGATTTTTTAAAGAAACTACTACCTATTTCCGGTTGGCCAATTGTTAATAAAACCTTTTCAGCTCTTCCCAGTAATGTCGGATTGAGGAATTCATAGTTAAACAGGTAACAGACATTATTGTAAAAATGTTAAAATCGGATTGTAGGAACCTTAAATCGTGCTTATTCGCTAAAATCTGGATATATGATAAAAATTGACGTTTCTTGCTGTCAAGTCGAAACAAAACTAATTCTTAAGTTTTATGTGTTTAAAACAAACTTGGCCCCACAGCGCCACAAAGTCCATTATTTTGTCGAATACAGTATAGAGGTTTTTACCTCCCGCTACCCTTGATAAGGGTGGTATAGGGATCGTGCTAAAAATCACATATCGAGATTTTAGCAAAATGACCACGTTTTAAGGTCTCTAGAATCCAATTTTAACATTTTCACGATTATGTCTGCATGCATGTGTGTGTGTGTGTGTGTGTGTGTGTGTGTGTGTGTGTGAGTGTGTGTGTGTGCATGTGTATGGATTTTGTTAACGCTCTAACTTAAATACTATCATTCAGAAAAATTCTAAAACCTTGTACCATATTCTAATATGATGGGAAGACAGCATTAGATTTTTCTGTAAATCGGATAACCGGAAATGACACTTTATCTGAAGCTCATAATGGTTTTTCTTCAAAAAATACCATTAAATGCCATTTTTCGCATTTTTGGTCAGTACGAAAATTAAAGATTATTGAATTTCCTACAGGAATACATTAATACTTTTTCTATATATTTTAGAGATAAATTTAAAAAAAAAATTTTTAAATCCCGAAGCCTAAGATAAACACAATTCCTTTGTTACACAGTTCATATTTCAAATGAATGTAACTACAGGTGAATGTCACTGTCAAAACACTAATCACTTCAAATTAATAATAGTGACATTAAAAAAAAAATATATTAAATAAAGCAATAGTTATATGCAATGGAACAGTTTGCAGCATTAGTAAATACGGAGGTACGTATTTTAATTAATAAAAATTAAATAGCTCGAGGTTTTATGTTGGCCACATCAGATTTTTTTCACATAAGTTTTTGAAAAACAGACAGTTTGCAATAATAACAAATAAATGTTTCTTATTCTTAACTATTAAATAGCTTCGTAATTTACAATTGCTGTTTACATGTAACTTTCTGTCTTTTAAAAAAGTTGTTACTGTCATAGAATAAATGCTAAAAAAACAACAAATAACGACACTATAAAATGTAATGATTGTAAAGTGCTATGTTTGAAATATGATCAAATAGCCATTATTATTACTTGTTATAACAATAAGTGCAACATTTTCACAACGTCAACCTTTGCACCCGATTGGCGATAACCTTTAAAAACTAAACTAATTACCCCATGCAACGTTGCAAATCACGAGCCTTGGAGAAATTGGCTGCAGGAGTCAAATTCGGGTCATTCGCAAACAATGCCCGAGCTAGCGAAAGGAAGACGAAGACTTTCTGTCGATCACTGTGAGATGAGAGTCGATATTAACTGTCGCCTATTTGCATACTCTAGTTTCTGTGGTATTTGAGCTAACGACCGAACAAATATCCGTGAGAAATGGAAGAACCGATTCCGGTTCTAATGAAAACCGTAGCATTTGCTGCCTTCCTAGATCTCTCTTATGAAGATATTGTCAGTTTGCAAATGATACGATAAACCAAGTTAATGTATTGGATTTACTTTCCCTATAACTCGAAACACTTTCTTAGAAAGCACATTACCTAATTATTAACAGAACAAAACAGTATTTGTTATTGGTAGGTACAACTATACAGTACGGTTCAAAAATGTGGCAAATGCTATTACAGCTCAAATGAATTAAGAGAAATTCACAAAAAGTAAAAGTATGTGCTTAATAAAGAAGAAAATGATAATTAAAATACTTGACAAATACAAGGTGTAACAGAAAAAAGTACATTAAATATAACCAATGATAGAACTCAATATTTTTAGCAACTTTTTTCGAAACGCAATTTATTTTTTGTAAAAAAATACTTCCAATTTCGAGAAACATATACTGGTGAAAGTGACATTGACAGAACTCGCCGAGAGTATCAATATAATTTTTTTTTAACCAGTGCTTCAGGTTATCCAATGGGGTCATGCCACATTTTCTGTTTTATTTTTTTCCTGGAAGTCTACCGGTCACAGTATACGTAAATAATATTTTCACGCCATTTGTGTGCATTGTTTTACAGATTTTTTCAAAATAGGGGTCAATTTCAAATCTCAATGAGATCACGTGAGCGCATACGTCATGTATCTGAACGATTCCAGTTCACCCTGGCGGACAAAATGTAAATTAAGATTGTTTATAAATAGTTTTTTTGGGTTTTTTAATAAATTGTTTCCACAAGTTGGAACTGAACAGTTCTTCTTCACCATGTTTTATCATTATTATCATTATTTGATTTGGATAAGATTTTTAAATGGTCAGTAGAAAATAAATTGAGTTTTAATTTAAATAAATGCGAAATAGTAAGTTATGCAAGAAAAGCTAACTTAATTTACTTTGATTATCATATGGATAATACTCGTCTCGTAAGGAAAATTAGCAAAAACGATTTAGGAGTACTATTCGATATGAAATTAACATTCCATCCGCATATTGAGAACGTTATTAACTCTGCTTGTAGAACATTAGGATTTGTTTTACGAACTACCTACAGTTTCAAAAATATAAATTGTTTAAAAATTTTATTTGACTCAATGTTTCGGAGTAAGTTAGAGTACGCCAGCCTGGTTTGGTCTCCATTTTATAATAATTATATATTATTTCTTGAAAATGTGCAAAAGAAGTTCTACAAACATTGTTATTATCGTGTTAATTTAGTATGGCCAAGTATTAATTACGATGAGTTATTATCTATTTTTCATGTCGAAACGTTAAGAGTAAGAAGACAAAAACAACAAATACTATTTGTATACAAAATTGTAAACAATATCTTGAATGTACCTGATATTCTGGCTCAATTAAATTTTTTAGTACGCCCATATAATTCCAGAAGTTGTCAAACTTTTATCAATATTGTTGCTAAGACCAATTATCATCTTAATTCGCCAATTTTTTCAATGTGTTGCACATACAACATGTATTGTGAGGGACTAGATTTTTCTTATACTTTGTCGGTATTTAAAAAAATACTTGACCAAATTATGTAGTTACAATGTTTATTGTTAATTATTGTCGTTATGTTTATGCTACTTTTGTATATTTTTTGGGTATATATCCCGGGTATGTAAATATTTCTATACTCTATGCATTATTAATGTATATTTATTCTGTAATTGGGGTATCCCTGTTGAATAAATCAATAAAATAAATAAATAAATTATAAATATACAATTATTGCACTTTTATGTATTAAATTATATACCAAGCACACAAACCTGCAATTAAAAATAATATTTCTCTAATGAAATAATTAAATCTTTATGAAACAAAAAAGATTGAATAGAGCGCACCTTTCCACTGACTGCTTTATAAATATTTGGTTAGTTTACTCTGATCTTACCTTCGCGTTTGAAGTTTGTGACATTGTGACCTTCATGTACGTGTGACTAGTGTCGTTGTGTGAGTAGCCGATACATGACGACACAGAAAATCGTAGCGCGAATATCTTTTAAGTAAATTATGAATGAAAAGTATTATATTTTGGGATGTTTTATGTTGCAGTATGGATAATAAGTGTCATAGATTCTATTTTTATAAAAATATTAGCAACATTTTTTTTGGCATGACCCGATTGTTACCAAAACCTTTTCAGCTCTTCCCATTAATGTCAAATTAAGGAATACGTAGTTAAATTGGACTTTAGTCTTATAGAATTTGAGAAGCCGTCCTTCCAACATCCAGACACACACACATATTCGCACACACACACACACAACATACACACAGACATCATTGTAAAAATCTGGATATGCGATTTTAACTTCAATGCAATACCTCTCTTAGCGAGAAGTAAAAAGTACGGTACATTAGTAACACGTATCAATGTGATATATGTTACATGTGACGACCTGAGAAGAAAGTTTGTATAATGTTGACAATAAACAAGAAATCTAATATTGTTATTTGAAACTTCGTTCACTAAGTATATAAAATGAAGTGAAATTTTGCTGTGTGTGTTCAAAATGATACGAGTATTTTGCAAGACACTACAATATTCATAAAGTATTCTTACAACTATTGAAAGTTGTATAATATAAAATATTGTCTTAACTTCAACTTCCCTGAAATATTTCCTAACATTTCGTGAGTTCTTCAGCCGATATTTCTCTATCAACAAGCACCAACCTCACGATGTCGTTGCAACAAAAAGTCTCGTTTTGATATTTAGAATACCAAGCAATTACTACAATAAATTACTTGTAACTCGGTTTCTAGTTTCACTCGATTGCAAACAAAACGTGAGTACGAGATACTAATGACAAGAAAATGCTACTAAGAAGATGCTTAGTATGTAAATTTGCTTCTACAACCCTGAAATACGATAACTATGTTGCGAAAAAGAGTAACTGAATTGCGGTTTCAACAATGTAGTTACATTTGAAATTTGTTACAGAGAAAGTAGAGTTCTTACAGAATATAATAATATACGTATTGCATTGTTCGATATAACTATAACAATTGCTGCAATTTTTACATTTAGGTAAGGAAAGTATTGTCTTTGGTCAAAAAATTCGGTGGTGCTTTTAATAAATAAACGTTTAGGGCCCTTATGCCCGTTTTCACCAATAAAATTTAAGTCCCGACTTTGCTAAGTTAACTTTAACGTTAAGTCGAACTTAAAATACAAGTCGTTTGCACAACGAATATTTGAGCTGAGATTAGGTAAGCCGGATATTCTAGGGAATTTCTGTAACAACTAACTTCACACTTATTTTGACATATACGTAAAATATATAAAATGATTGTTAAGAATATAAACATGAGTTAATAAAAAATAAAAGGTCAGTGAACAATACATAGGTACTTATAATCTTATAATTTAAACATTGGTCTTGTGCAAGTAAAATTTACGTAAATATAATTTATAACTGTAACTAATATTCAGTATATTTATTATTTTAGCGATATTTAAAAACGAAATAGGAGAGGGTAAATTAAACACCTGGGGATTGTATTTTTATATGAATACAATAAAATCCAAAAATTATATTAAATACACATATTATTGGTTATGAATAAACCAGTATAGAAAATAATTTAAGAACTATGTACTTAAAACGATTTGCATAACAATAACAGAAATACTTGAAGAAAATTTGCAAATTGCAAGTAGAAATCATTTTGAGTTTGTTTAATATCATCTTATGCATGTGGATTGTGACATTTTTACAAACCGATTAATTAAATACGATATTGCTCAACCAACACGTAACAAACAATAATTCGAGATACTGTACTAAAATGCACTCTTGAAAAATCTGCAATACTGAAGCAAATTCCAGTAGCGAGAGTTTGTAAAAAATCAACAATCACTATCATTCATGGAAAAAATATTATATAACTCAAAATAAAACAATTTTTAACACAGTAATAAAGTTATTTTCGCTAAATGTACAGCCCTCATGTACATTGTCGGTAGTGTCATAAATGTTAAAATTTAGCATGAGATACAAAAACTACCCTTGGTCCAAGTCCCAGTGAAATCCATAAACTTTTCACAAAATATATATCTTCAGTATGCAATACTTGAATCGTTCACGGTTCTGAATGTTGTAAAAATAACTATGTAAAAACAGTTTATAATAATATATATGTATATCATCACGGTATATTACCCATTTCTGGGCGTGCCAGTATCTACAACACATGTAGACATCGGTAATGATGACGATATATTTTACCGTGTGGACGCTTAACAGGCGTCACTTCACGGGCACTCATAGCTGGTGTGGAGAGTGCACCACAGGGATCACTTTTGTGCCATTTAAAATTGGAAATATTTGGCGTCTGTCGGGATCGGACCCGGTTCTCCCAGGTTCGCGACCAGACACTCAGGCAAGCGGCCACGGGACCCCATACAGTTTATAATACCTAATATAATAGTATCCAGGAGTATATTTGTCCACAATTCTTTCCGTTATTCTTCGCTTGCTACTAAGCATAATATTATTAATTTTTGCCAAATTTTCATCGATAGTTGGTGTGTTAGGACGCCAGGTGTTCTTGTCATCTTCCGCGGAGCTCTAGAAAACGTTTGTACTATTTATAAAAATTTGTTCATTAATTTTTAAATTAATAATAATCGCCGGGCGTGTCAAAATGCTTTGGCAATATGTAACTGTCAATCAACAATCAATATGAATTAAATTTGACATACACTTCTGTACCTGTAGTACCAAAGTATCTAAATGATAAAAAAGAAATCAATCATGAACGAATAACGCGCGAAATTCAAAAATTCTCATTTTTTTATCAAAACTCATATTCAGGAATAATAAGTGTACGGGTGGACTAAGATGTTTAAAAGTGTGGCTAAGCTTTGATTACGACTCATTGTTATCTATATATCATGTGAAATCTTTGAACACTCGACGAATTAAGCAGCAAATTATTTTTGTATATAAGGTTGTAAATAATATTATTAAAAAGAAAATATTCGGAACTGCAGTCTGGAAGATTTTATTGATTTCAAACCAACTTTTCGATCATAACTATGATCCTCTTCAGGGTTAAATCAAGTCAGAAAAATAATGAAATATTTTAAAAATTTGTAATTTCAAAAATTATTTCATACAAAAATAGCATTTATGTTAAGGGAACAGCAAAATTATTTTACTATACACAGCACTCAGAGCAGGTAGAAGTACCAGGAGATCCATGTCTTCATTTCAAAGAGCGGCTAAATAATGGCCTGTTGGTATTCAATATTATAAAGCAAATAGTGAGCGATATGCCGCTTTGTCATAATAGGAGTTTCCACCATTATCAAAATAATGAAAAATAACACTAGTACACTAAAATATATTACAATACATTCATGAAAACATTAAATAAATGTTTAAATATGTTTCATTTTTTTTTCAAATCCATGAAAACATTTTACTACGTTTGAAACGCTGCCAAATTTGTGACGTAAACGCCCGGCACGGTTTTCAGTTTAGTAGTAATAGATGGCAGCATATTCAAATTGTAACATTACATTTAAAAGTATTTGAGGTGAATAGTTATTTTAAACAAAATTAAAATTGTAAATGCAATTATTATTGTTTACGTTATCGTATATTAGTGAAGCATTTTCTATATTTTATAGACTTTTATATCTCGTCCATCTATACAGCAGAAAATCGGCGGGAGCGTACGCAGTCATTGTGGCGGTAAAAATTAGCCGTTTAAATGAGATATGAAAAATATTGTTTTCAAAAATTTTTTTACACAAAACCTGTTATAATAAAAATGTTTTCTTTATTCTAACTTTTCATGAAGAATAGCATATAAAAAAATTGAAAATTAGTGGAAACCCTCATTACGATATTTGTAGTTTTATTGCTGGACCCGACAGAGTCAATTTTTCTGAGTATAGTAAAGTTATAACTAATTTTTCTGGTTGATTTATATGCCGCATCCCTGACAAAAATCCAATACTATTCTTGCAAATTTTGATTTTGTAAAGAAACATTTTTCTGGCGGAATAACGAAGTTGAAGAAAAATGGTGCATCAATTTTATTTGTACCTCAAATACGTACTTATATGTATGTCGTCCGATGTAAAATTTACTTTAACTTTTTGAAGCGTAAATGTTTTAAAAGGGTAAGTAAATTCGTGCTATAAACTAATATTGTTTGAAACAATGTTTTAAATTTATCTCTTGGTCTATATAGGAGAGAATTAAATGTGTATTTACAGAATGGTTCTGACATTTATAACGCAATAAAAACAATATCTACATATCAAAGGTTTTGCGTTTATTTATAGTGACTTAAATTAAAAACCAATTTTGCAAAAACGCGAATTCCTTCCTTGGATTAAGGACAAAACTCACGATCAATTAATCCTTGTCATATTATCGCACTGCGTTCATAAATTAATCCAATAATTCTCTGAGGCTGTCTTGATTTATTTAGAAGAAACTAATTAAAAATTGTACTGTAATTAATTAGTCCGATATATAAATGAAAAATGTGAAAGTCTACGTGTAATTCTATCAAATCAGCAACAATTTATGCTAGCAATAAATAAGTAACAAAATGTGGAGTTGTAATAGCAAAATACTGATTATTAATTAATTATAATCAGTGTATTTTGTATAATTAAATACTTTATCAGCAAGATCGGAATATCAGATAATGGCGAAATTAGCTACATTTTCTTGTAAACAGAAATTCACATATTTAAATGATAAATTTACTTGAAATTGTAATGACACAATGAATATTTTAAGGTTCCTAGAATATAATTTTAATATCTTCATTTCTTTTGGTCAAAAAATTAATAGTGAATTTTCAATAAATATACGAAGAAATGCATATCATTTGAACTGTCAGAAATTCGATTTACAAATAAAAAATTACAAATAATTATATTCTAAGTCCCTAAGAATATTCAGCCCGATTCTCCAAAAGAATTAAGCTAATCCTCATTTTTGGATTAGTGAATTCTATTCCATTCCGGTATTTAAAATTTCATTTTCATGATATTATCAATAAAGGTAGATACTAGGAATAGATTAGACTATATTTTAAGATATAAACTGTCAAAATTAAAGTAGAATTCGCTAATACAAAAATGAGGATTAGCCTAAACCTTTTTGCGAATCGGGCTGATTTTGTTTCAGAATATACATCTATAGTAATTAAGGTACGAAGGGTTGTTATAAGGACAATAATGCCTGAGGTCAACAGTGTACTGTCGAGGGCCTCTGGCCCGAGGCGAGTACGTTGACAGAAGGCATTATTGTCGTTTAACACCCGTGGTGCCTTCAACGTTTTATGTCTTACTAGAAATTCTTAATAAACATTTTGTCTGACTAGAATTTATCAAACAAAAATAATAAATCACAAAATTTTAAAACAACTTACATAGTAGCCTTTGAATGCGGTATCTAGGTAATATTTTGTTTCTGTAAACAAAGCATTTTTTCAAACAAAAAATATATTTCTTGTGGTATTTTTCTGTCAATATGGACGAGTAATGTTATTGCTAAGAATAAGAAGTATGCTGGTTTGTATTTGTGATGAAACAAATATTAACTACACTTTATGTTAGTATCAGTATTATTAACCTCAGTTTGTTGTCAACATTACCATAGCAACTTAATACGCCCTAGGGTATTATTTACTCCATAACGGACCTAATGTTGAGGTTGTTATAAAACAATAACATATTAGTAAGACAAAATAAATTACTGCACATATTTTATTAATTTTTATTTTGTAACCTACAAAATCGAATTTCTGACAGTTCGAATGATATGCATTTCTTTATAATTTTGTTTAAATTCCATGGCAATCGTTACAAATTTTTATAAAATTTCAATTTAGATTTTACAGTTTAATAAAAAAGTGAAATGAAATCGTTTTAGTGATTTAGTTGTAGAATTTAACTCTCTACAACATTTATTTGAAACATTTTTGTCTTAAATTAAATGGGAAGATATAAAAATTAGTTCAGAGCTACAATGTTACAAATGGAAACAGTACATCCAATACCTTTTCCGCCGAACGCCAAAGCAGGATAATCAGCAAGAAAAAGGGCCAAAAATTCGCAAAAGTGTTCCTTGAATATTCGTTTTACAAAAGAAATTCTGTTTTATTGAATATTGGTTGTGTTGACTTATATTTATTTCGAAACCCTTAAAAATGTCTCACGGACCCCAGGTTAAGAAACGCTGGTACAGAGGCTTCGAAGACGAAGACGATTGGAACATCTTCTAGGAAATTTTGTCGCAGATTCCAATATGACTGTAAATAGAAACCTAGCTAGAAATAAATAATCTAAATTACGGAAAAAGACATAAATGTTCACAGTACCTACGCAATTAAAAAGAATACCGTGCTGCAAAGCTCTTAGGTGTTGACTTTATACAATTATTATGGAACGGCAAAAAATATTCCACTCTTTCTAATTCATATAATATTTGAAATAACACAAAACGAAGAGCAGTTGCGAAAAATTGATGTTTTAGACGAGGTCTCGTGAAAATAATGGAAGACCCCATTCTGGTATGTTTCATAACTGATAATTACTGTCAGTATATATGTATCGACTTTAGTATTATAGGCTTTATATTTTTCTGTGTGTAGGAATTTCTTAAGAGAAAAGATCATGCTGTAAACATACTCGTAGTGTTCTCGGTTAGCATCAACCAGGTCTGGTACAATATATAACTTGGTGTAGATTGCGTTTCACCTACAACGTCGTTAACACGGCTTATTGTGGCGCGATACTTAAATCTATTTTTGCGGCGGAACAACATGAATCACATAGAAAGTCGGAGACTTGGAGCACCGACTATTGCATCGTAAATAAAACGCAATTGCAAGTATCGCAAGCAAATTGATAAACGATAACCCTGTCATTTATATGTCATAAATTTTCTTTCATGGCAGTGTTCTGTTCTCTCAAGGTATGTGGGTTGGGGACTTTTATTTCCAGAAGGAGTATTACCTTTTTAATTACTTTTCTATTTCAAGTAATTACAATGAAATGAATGAAGGAGATATATTGTAAATTGGTTTCTAATTATTTCATTCTTGGGAATTGTTAGACATGAATGGTACTTTATTACCATTCCTACTACTGTTTTGAAGAATTACTTACATGTTACACGCAATTTAAAAGTTCAGAGAAAATAATTTTTATAATAATAATAATAGCTTTATTATTCAACAGGACAATGTTAATATTATTAATAATATTAACAATATATATAAAGTGAGAACATACCAATGTAACATATAAAATATAAACATATAAAGGAAGGTTAAGAAAACAGAAAATTAACTACACTTTATTGCAATTAAATAAAATATACATACATATATGAAAAACAAGTTAGTTAGTGGTAAAGGTTATGGCTTGACATTTTTGAACATTGAAGTATAGTTGATTCTTAATTGACCATTCATAGATTGAGTTTAAGTCCTGTTGCAAAAATTCACAATCTTCAAATTGACGATTTTCTAAATATTCTAGGTCTGCTACTTAACAGATTGCTATTTTTTCTAAAATTCTTTAGGATTTTTGATTTTGTTTAAACAAATGCTAAAAATTTGCGACATTGACTCAATTTTGTAAATATGTAGGTATAACGTATGTATAGTTCTCGTTACCAAAACCGAAGGACGGACATAAAGAACTTAACCGCCCCTAAACTATAAAACTAGAATGGAATAGTTTAGCACGGTACACCGCAAATTGCTTTAATTTTGTGTGCAAAACAGTGACAGTATTCAATCAAGCCGGATTTATAGTTTACATAACATAACAAAACATAGCATAACATAACGTAACATAACATAAGAATTTTTTTAGATTTTATAGTACAAAACATAAGCATAAGACATAGCACGAGAAAAAGAAGAATTGCTCTGAAAAATGTTCATAATGTAGTATTATTACTATATTCATTACTGTTTTCACATTTCATTTTGTCATTCTTTGTACACGTTAAATTTTAGAACTTTTCGCAAAAACGTGATTTGTTTAGATAAAAATGGCTGATGACGATGCTATGATAGTAGCTGTTGCAGTATCTTGTGCATTATTATTATGAACTCTGCACAATAATTTAACTATTTATTTAACATAAATATCTCATCAGAAACAAAAACTAACCTCACAATTTGTTTGTAAACAACAAGCAGATGCGAGCACTCCAACGCTCCAAGATTTCGCTGCTCTTCCAATATAGCCAAATTGAGCCGAATATTCCCGAACACCATAACATAACATAACGAAATAAAATACGGTAATTTCTTATGTTATGCTCACGGCCTGTTAACTAAATACGTGACCTTGAAACCTTCGATTAGTTAGGTATTACAACACTTGGCGCTAGTACCGCGACGGTCGGATACTTTCGGTAAAATTCGAAAATCTTCGTTTTCTATCTCAACGAGTGACAGTTTGGTATGAATTTGAAAATGTCCATCTTGTTCATAGACAACATATACTACAAATCTTGTCACTTGTATTTTTGCTGCGGTGGTTTGAACAAGTTTTTTATCTTACTTTGCTTTTGTATATTGTATATTTCTACAAGATGCCTAAAGGTTGTTGTGTGCCGGGTTGTGTTGTTGAGTATTCAACAAAACATTATTTTTCCATCTACGAAGAAGAAATTTACAATGTTTGGATTGAACGAGTTGCTCATCCAAATTTCGTAAATTTAAGTGAACTGCCAATAAGACGAAGTTACCAAGTGTGCGATGGACATTTTATAAAAGAGTGTAAGCTGCCTGGGTCGAAGCGACTTAAATATTTCTCCATACCAAGTGTCAACGTACCAGGTAAATATTTTATATACTTTATGTATAACTAGTCCATTTATCCACTCCAATTTTGTAAGAAAGTTGTCAAGTTTTAGCAGCATTGTTAGAAATTGTAACCAGAAGAAACAAATGTAAACTCTGTCATTTTCATGTTTTGTTCAGTGTTTGTAAGTATTGTTGGTTATTTTCTACATCATTGTTGTTAAGAATTAGTAACTTTCTTATAGAATTGGGGCAATTATTTATTAATAAGGTGAATACAAGATACATTGTGAGTTCATATGATAATATTAACTACCAACTTTGTATATTTTATCAAAACTTTCTGACGCATTAATTAGGTTATTAAGAAATTCCAATAAGACTCAAAGTATTGTATGCAGAACGGGATATTACTTTTTTTATTTAATTTACTAACCTTGTTGCCCTCGTATGCACAAATAAATAATTAATAAGGTCTGATTTTACAAACAAATTTGTTTAAAATTATGTTATGGATTTATTTACATTGCTGTCATAAATTCTATTATCCTAACGGCCCGATGTATTAATATGAAAAATTATTTACTTTTTCTTCGAGGTACCATTATTTTTAGATTTAGTATATAGGTAGTCTGTTGTTAAATTTACTAATGCTTTTGTTTTACTTAGGATCTCATGGTGAGCCTACGGTCGTGAATTCGTTTTTCTACCCAAGTTACTTGAGGAATCCAGAGTTGCAGGAGGAAGTGCCTAATTTGGAAGGCATATTTATTGTTGTAAATTATTTGTAAATGTACTTTAAATATAAAATTGATAAATTATTGGAATTGTTTTTTTCCTTTAAAGCTTAATCTTTCAATTAATTAACAATATCACTCATCCCTAAATCGTTAATGTGATCTTGTTATTTATTTGAAACATTTTGATTTAAACTATATTGAAAAAAAATGTTAACCGGGCCTATTCTATAACTCATTGGTTAATTTTTAACAACTGGTTAAAACATTTTACCAATCAAGTTTGTTGATATAAATAACAAAAAATTGGATTTTTTTGTCAAATCAATAACTATTGGATAAATTTTTTAACCATATGTTAAAAATTAACTACTGAGTTACAGAATAGCCTGCACATAAGTGATAAAAATGTGGGATGTGGGATCCATATTACGCGCCAAAATGATTTTAGTTATGTCTTACGACACCCAGCGCTAGTGTTTTATGGGTAGGAATGCCCTCTTCTTTATCATTGCAGTCGGCGATCTATTTGTAGTATGTGTTGTCTATGGTTATGCTATGTTATGTTATGCTATGGTATAAAACAATAAAATGCCATACGGACTTATGTGTTTTCATATTTTCACTATGTTATGCGATGCTATGTTATGTTATGTTATGTAAACTATAAATACGGCTTGGGTAGAAATTTTAGGTTTCTTTGTGAACTTAAGTGATGGGCGGTTAAGCTGTTTATGACCGTCCCTCGATTTTTGATGACGAGAACTATAACAAAAGTTTTGAGAAAAATTTAGACCTCTTCAACAAATAGAAAGAATTATTTTGTTGTTATTATTATTATTATTATTATTTCGAATGAAAGACAGTACAAATTTTATAAATTAATACGTAAATAAAAAAACAAAACAAATTAAATATTTTTGATCTTTGCTATCCAATTTAGTGCATCTTCTATTAAATGATGGAGTCCGGTGAAACCATGCTGGAATTTATATAAAGGACATTCTTCTACAATATGTTGATTTGTTTCTTTTTCTGCTCCGTATTCAAAATTTGGACTAACACTATTGAAACATTGAAATAAAGTGTATAACTACATAACTAAAGAAATGAGAAATCTAATTTTAAAGCACTGATAGCGGAACATTTCCTTCAATGCACCGCAGTTTCTGAATAGCTTCTGTAATTTGTGTTAAATCTACTTCCCGAATATTCTTATCTATAACTGTTGCTTGCTTTGGTATTCCTGTAATTAAATGCTCAAAAGTCTTCAAACATTTGGAGGATTACTTACTCGTATATTTTCTCTCTATTTTCTACAAAATGTTGGCTCCTTAATCTGGAGATTCGCTCAAGCTGGGCCGCTGTCTATTTGATTACATAAGTAATTATTTTTCGAAATTTTAAATATTTTCGGACCAAAGTTCTGCTAACAATCATCTTTTAAATTCTAAATTGTCCGGTTAATTTGCGCAATGATGTTCTTTGTCTTAAGCACTTTGAATAAGTCTTCTAATTCGATATGGGGGTAAAATTCGGGTCGCCCAATTTTTAGTAAATTAATACATTCTACACTTTCTTCATATTCCTGTTCGGTAAATAGTCGTCTGTCCAATAATTTGATCCCCAATAACTTTAACAATTTCACGTTTCGGCTTTGTCAAGCTAACCTACAAATATTTCAATAGACACTTACAAAATTGCAATTTGCACGAGCGCCTCTAACGGCGAAGCATAGAAATCAAGGTTGCTATGGTTACCCCGTACAAACAAAAACCTGTCATCAGCCGTAGACTTTACACTCTAGCCATCGTTTTAGTTGAATAATCGAATGATCTTCAATATTATCAAACAAAAAAGTTGCCCCAGACACATCTTCAGGTTTTAAACTCATTTTTATTAAACACAACGTACACATCACAATACAGAATTAGTTTTAACACTGAATAACAGATGCGAATACAATGACAGATAGGAACAGAGAACGGGACGCAAGACATCGAGGGGAGGTTTGTTTGTATGCATGACCTTCTATATCTCTCTTGCAGTGACGTCAAGTGTCTATTTTGTAAACATTTTTCAAAACTCTTTCTGCAAATTTTAACATCGTATATTATAATTCTGTATTTATTCCAGTGAGAACTAGATTAGACCTTTTTGCGCAATAAAATTTGGAGTATAAAACTTTTCTCAACACTTTTGTTACAATCCTCCAATATCTCAAACTTAGCAGAATTGTTGTGAGAAAATAAAGTAGTGGGGAGGTGAGTGATGTCCATCTGGCGATTTTTAGCTGTCAAGATTACGACTTTCGAAGTACCATAATATTGATTTGATTTGTAAATGATAAACTCTTCAGTAATGAGTTTCTATTACAAAGTTATAATTAAATCGTAAAAGTAAACAATGTAAATTTATGAATCTTCAGTGAGGCTTAAAGAGAAATGAAATACGATATTGTAACCGCAGTACTTCCCACGTTGATTACTCGTTTTAGTTTTGAAAGAAAAACATAAAACGTGATACGTAGAGCGTTTGGCCGTTGGAGTGACGTGTATTAGAATAAGAATCTTTGAGATTTCAAGTTGAGAGGCGCAGGCATCTTGGATTCCATCTCGCCACGGAAACCAGGTCTGACGAGGGTACAATGCGTTTCCCGATTCTATAACAGGTATAGGTATTCACCAGAGGCGTACCAAAGCATTTTTATCTAAAGTTTAAATGGAATATTATAAACATTTTGTTCAACTCCTCACATATATTCAAAATCATAAATATTTGTTTGTACGTGAGGTTTTGGGACTACTCTGCAAGGACCCTCGTATTATTGAAATGATGAAATATAACATGAAAGTACCTACTGATCAACAAATTTCGGTAATAGCAATTTAAATCAAAATGAGCAACATAGTAAGTGTTTTGTAATCTGAATCTGTAATTTTGTTTTTAATAAATAAGTGTAGAAACATTATTTCAACCAAACTTGAAATATAATTTTAGACATAGTTGTAATGTTAAATCGAAAAATAAACTAGTTTTATGTACAAACAGTAATTAATACTTAGGAAAAAATACCAATAGATTTTGATTCATACACCGGTATACCTACCAGCATTATTTAGCAAGTATTTATTCCAAGAAAAAAAAAATAAGAACAACATTAAAAGAAATTGGAGCAGTCATTAATATTCTCTACAAATAACTGAAAAAAAAAATCATCAATGTACTTATAACATCTTTTCTTTCTTAACTAATTTTTCCATTCCGTCATTTTAGGTAAAGAAGATATTATCTTTGGTGGTGAGTTTTTAATGAATAAGCACGTTTTAGGGTCCCTAGAATACGATTTTACTAGTTTTACGATGATGTCTGTATGAGTCTCTCTCTGTGTGTGCGTGTGTATATATGTGTGTGTGTGTGTGTGTGTTAGACAAAAAAAAATCCGACGATAACTCCAACACGACAATTCCAAAAATTAAAATTTTTTCGTATTCCTCTTCTTTATGAAGAGCTGATTAGATTTGGTTATAATTTGTCAACCGAAAGTTCCCTTCAATATGAAAGAATATCTTATTTTCTATACGGTTTGATTATATATTTTCCTTCATATTCAATAGATATAGAGTTAAAGAAATATAAAGAGATTAACTTCCATAAATCAGCCTGCTTTGCTATTACCATGGAAACAGCTGATATAATCAAATAATTCTATTTGATAGATGTCAGTGTCAAGTGCAATTTATATAGTGTATATTCGTGTTATAATTTTATTGGATTTATAGAATTATTTAAAGGAACTTTCGGTTTGGAATTTGTTGAAAATAGTACCTATACGTTCGTGTTATAATTTTACTGGATATATAGAATCTTTTCCAAGGAACTTTGGTAGGGAATTTGGTAGAATTGACGAAAGGCAATGTGCTGACCACATCAGACAACTAATTAAGCCAGTTCTAGTCTCAACTGCGCTCTTATTCCCCGGCTTTGACTTCCAAGAAATAAATATTCCTTTTTCACAGAAGAACTACATTTTCACCCTAAAAACTGTCACTGTTCATAGTACGTAATAACTATTGTATGATACCTATATAATATTTACTTACCAACCACCGTGGATGAAAAGTAAATATTATATCCCTGATGTAATCATGGAAACCAACTATGCAATAAAAGTTCCACGGGTAACTTACAGTACAGATATTGCAAAAAATAATTTTCAAGATTATCTTCGAATTACAACCTATCACATAATATACTCAACCATACGTCTATTTAATATGCAATATTATTTAATAGTGAATGATTGATATATTTCAAGGCTCAACAACAATAGAATTGGTAATGTAGCTCAAATGTTTCCGATATAATTTTCGCCTACCTTAAAAGTTGGCCATGGGCTGGATAAACATGCTATTAAACAATGGTAACACTTTAATAACTTGTAATACTTTGAATAGCAACAATCTATATTTAGTCAGCTAGAGCATACCAATTGGGTTTTTGTCGTGTAGCTAAAATGGGAACAAAATATGAATTAAACAAACATAGATACCTCGTTGAAGTTGAATAAGATTAGCTATTGTATCTTGCACTATTGATTGTCTAATTATTTTACGTTTATTAGACTTGGACTAGAACTGGAAGATACAAAAAATAAAATATATCACCATGGCTTATTACCCAGTTTTAGGTGTAACAATCTGCTTCACTCATTTTCTTGTAGTCAAACCTTTGTAGGAACTGGAAAACATTTAGGCCCATATTCTTACCTGTTGAAGTAGCGATATTTCGATTTTTTAAATTTTGTTTTATTTTATGAATAGACAAGAATAGGTTTAATATTTTTTTTAAATGAAACCTATAATATTTGAAATAAGTGGCATTTATATTTTAATTTATTTTTATTTCTCTTGTTTTTAATATTAAACAGTTACTATTTGACAATTGAAGTAGCGATTTTTCGGAAATAGCGCTACTTCAAGTTGCCAGAATACGGGCCTTTATTTCAACTAAGCGTGGTAAAGTTTATTTATCAATTATTACACCCAAGAATATATGATGATATATTTATTTACACAATTATAAAATGAGTGAGGGTGAGTGCGGAATGTAAGGTAATGGGTGCTCTGGGTACGTTTGCTCGTAACGTAAACCTATCTAGAGAGGCTCGGTTAAGTGTATATAATGGAGTGCTGGTGCCTGCTTTGATGTATGGAAGTGAATGTTGGGCATGGACGAAAAAGCATAAAAGGAGAGTGACTGCCGTGGAAATGAGGTATTTACGTGGTGTTTGTGGGTATACAAGACGTGATCGCGTGAGGAATAATTTCGTGTATGAAGAATGTATGGTTAGGAAGAATATTGTTAAGAGAGTTGGAGTGAGTCAGTTGAGATGGTTTGGTCATGTGGAGAGAATGATGAGTGAACGACTTGTAAAACGCATATATGTTGGTAAAGTTGAGGGTGTTCGATTGCGTGGCCGTCCAGTGTGTAAGTGGATGGATGTGATTGGTAGTGTTTTGATGGAGCGTAAGTTTCCGAGTGGAAAGAGAAGAAGAGCATGCATGAATACGATTATGAATGTGGCTGAGGCGAAAGAAGTGTGCCTGGATAGGAATGTGTGGCGAAGGATGATTGTTTTGTAAATGTTGTGGTGTGAAGATATATGGTTAGTAAGAATGTTTTATGAGAATGGAGGGACAGCTGAAGTTTTATGTGGACGTTGTGAACGAAGTATGTTTGTACAGGAATGTGTGGCGAAAGATGATTTTTTTTATCCCTTTCCCTATTGTTGATATTTTTTTTTTTCGGGTTTTTGCTAACCCACTAAGTGGGATACGCGTGATTTTATGTATGTATGTATGTATGTATGTAATTATAAAATTACCGATAAAGAGAAATATATTTTTGCGTAAATGAAAAAAATCCTGATGCGCCGCTGGTCATTCACAAGCGTCCCTTGGATTTATTTATGATGGGTGTTGGGCCAAAGGCAGATTATTGTTTAGGATATCCATCCCTTCTCTACGGGGGTCAGTTTTTTCTTTTTTTCTTTTTAATTCTTTGTCAGCTCGCACAGGTACACGGCCAGACCTTGAAATCACAGGTGCTGGAGAATATTTAAAAATAACTTTCCAAAAAGGAATACAACTCTGACACATAAATGCCAAATGGCAAACGATTTTATTAAGCAGACACACTTGTTCAATTCAAAATATTTGCAGAAGCAGAAGCGATAGACAAAAAATTGTAAAAATAATATAAAAATTGTGAGTGATGAAGAAACAGATCTGTTTTTAATGGTTTTAAAAGCAAAGACAAATGACAACAACAAATTTTTATATTTTGAGGTTATTACATCAAGCATGAAATTAGCTATATGCCTCTCTCTATCTCTGTCTGGCTGCATAGTATAGTATTTAACTAATTTTTTTAGTTGATATGAATTTAAAGAAGACTTTTTATACTGTTTTTTACGTATAATAATGTAGTGCAATTAATTTTTTTTTCAAAACGATATATCTCGAGATATAACACAAACATAATATTTTTTAAATAGGAACACATGTTGAAAATAATATCTTATTTTTCCTTATTTTATAAACTTTCAATGATGTATATATTCTGGGCGATATTACTTGACGAGCTGAAGTAATAAAGGATTTCTCTGTGGTTACGGTAAAGGTATAAAAACCATAGGCGTGCCGAAAAAAAAAACAATTAATAAATGTACAAACAGTACAGAAAATAATAATTTATTTATTACATTTAAAAAAAAATAATAATACAACAATGTCAAGTACGAAATGCAAATAAAATAAAATAAAATATATAATATGTATTGATATTATTCGTATAATAATCACATTGCATAATTTATATAAGCGTTTTTCTTGTAATTTGTGTTTAAATCTTAGTCTTCAGGTTTAGATTATAATTACGAGCAGATTTTAGCTTATATTATAATATACATTACAAGTTTACTACTATACCCAAATCATTCAAGCAGCCAATGCACGTCATCACTTAGTGTAAAAATCTTAACTCATTAAAATCACTAATAGTGAAAAATGAAATAAAATTTCAATAATTTTTAACCGTCAAAAAGTGTATAGCCTTATATGATTATTATTAAGATGAATAGTAGAGTTCATTACTTATCGTATATGACATGAATAATATATAAATAATGTTCATCAACGTCATATTATTCGTTTAATTGTTGCTATAGTTGGCAACATTGATAATAAGCATGTTTATACTGTCAAAGTTATTATTTGACAATTTGAAAAATATTTGTATCGTGTTTGAAACATTTTTGTGCGTTGTAAAGGCCTATTTATAATAAAGTAATGGTAAACACAACGCAACGACGCAACTTGACCGTTAAAGCAAATACAAAATCTGTGAATCTCCCAAAGGTAGCACTTCTAATCAATCAGAAGAATTCGGTATATTTCTTTGAAATTCAGCATTTATTGCCTTTATATGGCATACATAAGTATAAATAAAGTTAGTATTATAAAATAATTTAAATAGAAATGGACAGTGACTAAAATAATATTTATTTTGTAGACGTGACAGTTCATTAGCATGTCGATAATACAGATTGCAATCTGTATAACTCCTTTCATAAAGGTTCTAAAACCTCTGCAAACGTAGCAGTACATGACGTCACACATCTAGTTTCTTTTATTCAATTTTTATTAATGACGTGCATTGGCTGCTTGAAAGATTTGGGTATAGCTACAAAATATATATATATATAATATCTATCTGAAATAAATATTCAAAAAATTGAATCATTTGAAGATTTCTTATTGCCAGTAAGAATATTTATGCACGCCTATGTGCAAAGAGAACTGCTTGAATAAGTGTCGTAAATCGTGCGGTTCGGAATTTTTTTCTATTGCGTTAGGCCAAAAAAGGTCGTAAAATCATTATTTTACTTTTAACGCAGTGCGATATTTAAGAAAAAGTATATATTTAACATACCGCATCGTAGGAATTGTGAATCGACCTGCATTCCTAAGGCTTGCCAAGATAAATCGTCCAGACTACAACAAGTCTACATTGTTTTGTTGTAAACATGGATAAAACTTGAATTATTAATTTTTTGGGGTTATGTGTGTGTTATATCTCGAGAATTATTAATAATTGAAATAATCTATTTACACCACGTTATTCCACGTAAAAAACAATATAAAAAGTATCTAAACATTTTTTCATTATCTCTCATAATAAGCGAGATATGAGGTATTTTTCAAAATAAGCGAAAAACAAGTTTTAGCCTGTAGCTCAAACACAAAAGATGATAGAAAATCAATTTTCGGTAGCGTGCATAAGAAAGTTTTTCATAAAAGGAACTGGAATTTATTCCATCCTGTACAGGGATTATAAATATAGTTCTCTTTATACATACGTACATTATTTTTGAAGTCTTATAGATGAGCTTTAGTATGCAGAAAGAAACCATCATACATTTAATGTAAAAGGTATTTCAACTACAAAACATCGATATCGTCTGTCTAATATTCGAACATACATTCCTTTCATAGTAATGTTTCATTTCAATAGTTGGTACCATTTATTAATCTGGTGTTATCTATAATCCGCATTAAATAAAACAACATACCACTATGCATGCGCCTTCGCAAAGTGATACATGCACACGCGCAATCATTCGACGATGGTGCATTCCATTTTGGTGTGTCAAAATCAACCAAAGAGTAATTTATTTGGAATACATATAGAAGCTTAAGCTTGCTGGTGACCAAAAAAATTTAATATCATTGTAGAGATAGCTGCGTGTTTACACTAGTCGAACTGGGCATGAGTTGTAGGACGATGAAGAACGCAGCAGTCTTCAACAGTGGAAGAAACACATTTTAGTAAATTGCACTTGCCTACGGGCTGGTTTTCTGGTTTATGATGAATTTAATTTATGAATTTTCAATTTATAATTTAGATTTGGAATATAACTATATTTTATATTTCCAAATGGAAATTTCAAATTCGACCAATCACAAGAGACAACTATTAAACATGGCGGTAAGGTATAACTTTGCTTCATCCGTCAACTTTATTTTCTGTTTGTGAGTTGTTGACATTTTGAAGATGGATTCACAGGAACTAATTGATATTTTGTTTTTTTGTTGATAAGCAATAAAACGTTTGCATAATTTCAATGCAACGAGTGATAACAAGGAATTAAATACAGACACACTCATACGAATATATTTGAAGAATTGTTCAAGATCTTGTTTTTTCACTATCAAAAACAAACTATGACACTGCCCGTTGACAAATCAATGTGTTCATAGGCCTAACCACGGCCTAACAGACCGACCATCTGCGTTTTTTTTTTTTTTTAGTTTGTGTTTGTTTTATTTCTTTACTATAATGGGGGCATCTACCATAAACGAATTTAGTGTTTATATTAACAAAATTCATTAGTTCACATTTAAATAATGATAGAAAATACTAGAAATTAGTGCTGTGAAGATCCGACAAAACATGGATCCGAGTACCCGGATTCGATGTGTTGTTCACGGATCCGGATCCGAATTTTAATTCTGGATCCGTTTCATCATTTTGAATGTAAAGGCAAACATTTGAATGTAGACGGTTGTAGAGACAGCGGTCTGTAATCAGCAATAAATTTTATAATACCCCTCTAAAATAACCAGGTAGTTGGTGCAAATTTTTCTTAGAATATTGAAAATTCTGTAGTTCTAAAATTTTAACGTTCAATATAACAAATACTTCATAAAAACGAAATTAAGATTAAATTTGAGAAATAATGGTTACAGGTTCATTGCAGGTGTCGAAATACCTATTTATTTATATCGTGCATGTGTTTCACATAAAAGGGTTTGTTTTTGTTACCTACTTATTGTTCTGTGGAATCGAGGAATTTCCTTCTTAGAGGATGCTAAAAGTTTAACATCGAAAATATACCGACTATTAACTACATCAAACAAAAATGTATAGTGGATTATTTCATAACCAAATTTATTTGGTTTTGTGACTCCATGATAATATACATTCAAATATTATCATCTGGTTCAATACTGAGAATAGGTACTCGAATCCGAGAACCGATGCGCATACTGGGATTCCATATCTAAAATCCGATACTCATACTCATATTCGGATCCGAATCCAAAATCCAATACTCAGATTCGGATCCAAAACCCGATACTCAGATCCGGATCTAAATTCGATACTCAGATTCGGATCCAAAATCCGATACTGAGATTTGGATCAGAGATCCGGATAGTTCAACATTCAATTATATTCAATATCCGGATATTTTTGGATTCGAAACCAAAACTATCCGGATCCGGATCCCACCACTACTAGAAATCCATTCAAATAAATTTCTTAATATATTTAATTAATTTCTGAAAACTTTTATTTTTGCCTTCTATACAATGTCCTTGAAAGCTGTGACGTCACAATCACGGACATTAGAAAGAGACAGAAGAGAGAGATAGCATAATTAGTTTTGACGTTTGGGATACGGGTGTTCAGTAACTCCGCTGTAAAAGAGAGGTTAGTTTATTTATTTTAAAGAAATAAAATTGTGCTCTTCTCGCCATTGTTTTGTAAGATCTGCAATATGTAATTGTTTTATACTTGGTTGTTTTAATAAATCTAAGGATCAATTTCGACAAGATATCAAGCAAACATGTTAAGATGTGGTTGATTAATGTCATTCCGTGAATTTTACGTCATCAGAAAAGAATTCAAGTAACAGATACAACTTAAAAAAATTAATTACTCTATTATTACAATAAAATTTAAAATAAAGAAATAAAAAAAATATGGTTAATAACCCCATTATTATTAAATCAACAATAGTAAAAAAAAACATGCCCGATATTTGTTCATTAGCGTCTAACAAATTCATGGCTATGAACATATAATTCTAACCTAAAATCTGAGTGATAACTGGTGAAACAAAAATAACAAGCATTGACAAGTCACGTGATAGATACTGATTGGTTATATCCAGAATTTCAATATCGAACATAAACCAGAGATTTTTTTAAATTTTAAATCAAAATTTCTAAATGTCCATTGGATAAAGTGTTCGTCAAAAGTACTACCGCTCACATAGCGCGCTCATCCACGCTAAATGTGAATTTATCATTAAACAACAGTTGGTAATACCTGGCATTAAAGTTTCAACAAAATGTAAAATGTTGCACTTCCTGAGGTCGCGGTAAGTTATGAGAAAATTATTCGCGTGGATCAACTTTTTCAGAATCAATTCCGCTGATATATTGGTGAAAAACACCATCTCCGTAAAAGTTTTCCAGTTTCTGGTTGGTGTTGTGGCTTCGCGTTCAGCCGTTGTTCATAACGAACCGGTCAGATGACAAATTGACAAAACGTTCTGCCGAGCTGTCCCCTGGCTTCTCTTCTCTACGCAACCGAACACTGAACAGGTTTCCAGCCAGCCGGCGTTATCTATGTGCGCGCCATCTATTACTCTGACCACTGGACAGTTTTACTTAGCTCTTATCACTACCACCGCGGACCAAGTGCATCGAGCCGAATATAAGACAAAAATTCGCGAACGAAAAATAAAATTGTGAAATTATTTACAGGAGACGGGAATTTCTGCAATTTAACAAAGATTATTTTACTGTTATCATTGAATTTAATGAGTCCATTACGTCAACAATTTTTATTCATATACAGGGTCCAGGATAACTCGAGAACTATAAGAGATACGAAGTCCCATTAGGAGACCATTTTAATGGTTTTTGTTATTTGTCTGGTTGTCAATCTGGTAACCCGGGTTCGATTCCGGCCAGTGCAGACTTTTTATCGCACAAAAGTGATCCTTGTGGTGCATTCTCCACACCAGCTATGAGTGCCCGTGAGGTGACGCCTGGTAAACGCCCACACGGTAAAATATATCGTCATCATTACCGATGTCTACATGTGTTGTAGATACTGGCACACCCAGTAGTGGGTAATATGCCGTGATGATATATTTATATTTATTTATATAAATAGGTCACTAGATACAGGCGAAAATGTACATTTTCCAGTTTTTTTATTGTTACAAATATCTTCCAAGTGTGAAATAATACTGGATTTTAGTTTGAATAAGAATAAAGCGTTCGATAATAAAAACAATTTGCATACTAATAATAATAATAATAATAATAATATTAATAATAATAATATTAATAATAATAATAATAATAATAAAATTGTTAGATAAAATCATGCAAACGTACAATAGCACTTTGCGATATTTATAACACACTTGACCAGAAATACAGGGATTCAATTGGATAATTTTATAACCAAAAAATTTTCAAGGAATATAAACAAATTATTATTTTCAATCGTTTTTCAATGATTTCATTACATTAACCACTATTTCTAACCCACAAATTTAATAATTGTAGCATTTCGCAGTTTGAAACAAATGAACATAGTTATAACTAAAAACAATCATAACTCAAAAACCAACTGTGATAAAAATTTTAACTTTATCTGTCGAAAGAACATAAAAACGTGCATAAAAAATGTGGAAATTAAAATCCGGTATTATTTCACACTTGAAAGATATTAGCAAAAATTAAAACCCGCAAAATTTACATTTTCGCCTGTATCTGATAACCTACGCAACTTTTCGCAAATAACAAAACACGAAACACCGTTAAAATAGTCTCCTAATGGGGCAACTTTTGTCTAATTTAACCGATTCTGAATCTCTTATGATTCTCGAGATGTTATTCTGGATACCTGTACAATAAAAATCTGTTGTGGCCAGCACAAGACCTCTCGCCATTTCCATTTTATGTTATATAAGTATTGTATTGCACTTCGTTATCGAACCGTCGTTTTACAGAACTTTACCCAAATATTGTTTTTATTGTATTTAACATGTCTTCTGCACACATACAATTATATTTTTCATTGTATAAGGAAATTCCTAAATGTCAGAGATTCTTCCAATTCAATAACAAGATTGGCGGTATTTATAATGGATATATGCATTTTACCTGTAATTCAAATATTTAATTATTAAAACAATAAGAAAGATTAAATATACTTCCCAGAAAAAACTATCAGAATGTCACTAAAACTGTTGATTTTTGACACTGACATATGTCATTTACAAACTATGTTATAAACAATTAAATTTGTCAAGTGGTTTCCTTATAGTGCTTTAGACTCTGCGATTAGAATATTCTATATATTATAGTGTTTTTATCTCTAAATCTATACGATATAATAAAAATTTTAAGTGTATTAGATGGAGAATGTTGATCTTCAATATTTGTCATAACAAAAATTTCCAAAAAATTATATTTAGAAGAATACTTCTTCCGGTTGTCAATAAAATCTGGATATGCGAATTTTAGCATGAATTCAATACCTCTCTTAGCGAGAGGTAAAAACATTTATTTTTTCCTGAAAAGTTAATAAATAAGTTTACTTCTGCACATTTATCAGTGTTACAGTAAAATTTATCTCTGCTTGTATTGTTATCGCGAAGCCCTGCTGAACAAACGAAAGTAATGAGGATTAATATTGTTAAAAGATTTCAGTTCAGGAACTGTCAGTACCTCGTCCGTTTGACATGCTGACAACAATCGAAAATGTTGTTATTTATAGCTATCTGTCACGTACACACTCGCACACACCCGCAGTAATATGCGTATATTTAATAAGCTGTTGTTAAGAATACGATATCAGAGATGAAAAGATTTTGCGTGCATACCTTGTTTGTCCGATGACTGAAGTTTTTTATTTATTAAACGTAGATTGATTTGAAGATATAAATCATATGATATATGTATGTATGTATGTACATGTTTTTTGTTACGAAGATTTTAATGAATGATTGTCCATATGTGCTCTATATAAAAATGGAATCGAACATAGATTTCTCTCACATAAAAAACTTTCTATTATTTAATTAATTGTTTAGACATTTGGGCGAATTAAATTCCCGAAAGGAGAACAACAATATAAAACTATAATTATATTGATTGAAAACACATTTCGCAATAGCCCAATCAATTTTTAATTTGCTTCTTAACTTTGATCATAATTTGAAAAAAAAATATATAATTGCACTTTTCATAAAAACTATAAGTAATCCTGGAGAAACTTTTCGTAAACATGTTTTACAATAAAATTATTATTTGTAATAAACTAGAATAATATCTCTTAATTTTAGTTCGTTAAACCGTAGGTATTATATATATGTCCCCGGATTGAGTTTACAAGGGGAAAAAAATTTTTATTTTTGATTTTACGAAAAAATGCCAAGGGAAGAAAAATTTTTGCTTGAATTAAAACGCATGTTTCAGTTATTAAAACTTTTAATTAATGTAAGGTTCTTTTATTATAACGTTTTTTCGTATTTTGTCCTCCTAATAATACAGTTATTACATTGAATCTAACATGATTATAGTTAGCTTTGAAATATTGACAAATGATTATTAATTCTAATTTCAGAAAAATAAAAAACGGCGAAAATCAAAATACTTGTAGTTTATTCAATTAACTCTTTTTTATGTGAAATTAGAACTGATAACTCTTTTTTATGTGAGATTAGAATTGAATAAACTACAAGTATTTTGATTTTCGCCGTTTTTTATTTTTCTGAAATTAGAATTAATAATCATTTGTCAATATTTCAAAGCTAACTAAAATCATGTTAGATTCAATGTAATAACTGTATTACTAGGAGGAGAAAATACGAAAAAACGTTATAATAAAAGAACCTTACATTAATTAAAATAGTTATAATAACTGAAACATGCGTTTTAATTCAAGCAAAAATTTTTCTTCCTTTGGCATTTTTTCGTAAAATCAAAAATAAATTTTTTTTTCCTCTTGTAAACTCAATCCGGGGACATACTGTATATATATTAAATTCTATGACGTTGATGTTAATCTCATATTGTTATCAATAATCAAGTTCGCAAATAATCGTAGACAATGAATTGAATTTAATAAAATAATTAAAGAAAAACTATTTATATCATAGGGAAAGTATTGATTACCACCGGCACCATATGTTATGGAACATACCTCATTTCATTTCATTACCGTACAAATGTACGTGGTTTCTATCTAAGTGGCATTATAAATTCAAACAAGTATTATTTGAATTATTAAAAAATCTTTTAGAACTCATAATAATTAGAATAATGCTACTCTTTTAGTTTAAGTTCTGTTTATATTTTAATTTAAACCAACGTTTTGGCGACATACACTGCTGCAACATTTATGTTGTTTTTCCCTGAAGAAGGCAGTAATGTATGCGGCCGAAAAGTTGGTTTAAATTAAAACTTAAGCTAAAAGGGTAGTATTATTCTAATGGATTCCGGATTTCAAAAAGTTGATAGCAGAAGACTTTCAATTCTACTACTCTCAAGCCTTCTGTCTTATTCTTTCTATTTTGTTATTTTTGTTTGAATTGAAACGAAAGAACGAAACTAAACCAAATAACTTTTGTTTGAATTTATGATGCCACACCAAGTAAAAAATGTGTTCATAGGCCTAACCATGGCCTAACAGACCATCTACGTTTTTTTAAGTTTATGTTTGTTTTATTATACATATCAACAATAGTAAAAAACATTCCCGATATTATTAAAAAATCATCTTGTTCATTCGCGTCTAACAAATTCATGTTTAAAAAAATAAAATATTAACCTACAATCTGAACTGATAACTGGTGAAACGACAAATTACAAGCAGTGATATGTCGCTTGATAGATACTGATTGGCCAGATCTAGAATTTGAAAATCGTATATAAATCAGAGAGAAAATTGTAAATTTTAAATCAAAATTTCTAAATGTAAATTTATAAATTAAATTCATTATAAACTAGCCCTGATACTTTACTGGATGTGCTGTAAAAGGGGGGGGGGGGGGGGGGGGGGGGTCTTTGTTGCTACTGTTTACTCTTTGTTCTCTTACCCAACGATGACACTATTTCTTTGCCGAACGGTGACTTTATCTAACTGGTGGACACTTCACCGAACGACTACTGCTTTATTGAGGAGGAACACGCTCTTATACTCACAATAGCACTAAACACTTGATGATAGATGATGAACACATCTTAAATGGATGACACACACAATATTTTTACTACTAAACTTTTAACTAACTTTATTTACATAATTACATTAATACTAAACTAAACCGTTATAAACCCTAATTAAGAGTCATGACGTAAAACGACCAAAAACCAAACACAGACTACATGTCTGACTTGACTCGTTTCAATCTTAAAACGCGACTGCTTTAAAACAAAGGGTTATCTCTTCAACAGGCATATCTGATGAAGGGTGCGAGGGTGTAGCATCCATAACAAAATAACAAGATTTCACGTAGTCTAGGCAATAACTTATATAGTTAATTGTCAAAACAATAAATGTCTACGCGGTTGACATCTAGACTAAACAGATATATGAGAGAATAATGATTATTATTTCTAAACAGAATTTTGACTTACAAAGATGATAGAGTTAAAATGTTGATATTGAAACTATAATTTAGAAGAGTTTATATTAAAGTTATTTACTTGTTATTTCACTATTCTCACCTTGTTACAGTGCAAGCATATTCCAGAACGAGTCGCAGCCTCTGATTTTCAAAACATACCTTAACATAACCTAACCTAACCTAATGCATAATTTTGTAATTGATAATGTCTGGCAAGCCTAATGCATCTTTTCTAAAAGATGGAAGAAAAGGAATCTACAGATATTATATGAATATATTTATTCAATTTTTGATCGTTTGTTTTGAAATGCTGTCTTCTCTTCGTAATTATATGAAATTCCATTGAAATCCACTTGCCGTATGATATTTAAATGAATATAAAATAAGTTGGAGCAAAACTAAATATTTTAATGAATGCACCGAGTATGGAATGGAAGCAATGTTTGATGTTGTTTGTCAAAACAGAGAAAATGTTGATCTCTGCAGTAGGTAATTATGGTAATCTCGCTGTCTCGTAGCAATATATTCACAAGGGAATTTCATTTTCGTCATTACTTGCAGGAATCTTAGTCGCCATATTTTCTTCTTTGCTTAATCCAATTATTGGAACTTTGCTGTTATTACCCGTCGTTTGTTTTCATGGGTGACTTGATATTGTTAACACTTTGATCGGCAATCGATGTTATTCTGTCGTTCGCAGATAAACGATTTCGCTATAGAAAATTAAGCTGACCATTGTGCTCGTAAACGAATCGAAGGCTTTTAATAATCAGAACCTTTCAACCAGTGATTATGTTTTCAAATCACATTTAAAATGAAATCAAATCAACCTTGATCTGTACTTCATTTCAACCATTAACAAAAAATCGGAAGAACGAAAATAACACCCACGCATTTATATAATGCTCATTGTTAATTGTGTTCGTGTATGAATATGGAATCAATATATTTTAATTATAATTAGGTCAATGATTGAAAACCCAAGTGAAGTGGAATTGATTAGGGAATAATAATAAAACATAGAAATGGATTTATAAGTTCTACAAACGAATTTTATTGTTTTTAAATATATTCTCCTTTATCATTTAAGCACTTGGTGGTATCCAACGACTGCAAAGCTTCAAATGATTATGCAAAATCGTGTGCATAGCTTTCATGTCAATACCCAAGGTTGTCTGAATTTCACGGTGTCATATGCCAATCTCGCTCAACCATTTAGCATACAACATCAACTTTAGTGGCAACTACAGAAACGGGTGGACGTCCTTCACGAAACTATTCTATTGGATGGTGCTAAACACCAAGTCGATCGATGCACTGTTTCAGCGTCAGATTATATATGAAATAATAAAAAATCATGGTACGAAAATTTTCACGAGAAATTTCCATATTTTCGCAAAAATAACTTTTTACCTCCCGCTACCCTTGGTAAAGGAGGTATAGCGGTCGTGTTAAAAATCATAATGGTTTTTCTTTAAAAAATACCATTAAACGCCATTTTTTCGCATTTTGTCATTATGAAAATTATTATAGATTAATGAATTTTCTACAGGTATACATTAATAATTTTTCTATATGTTTTACAGATAAATTTAAAAATAATTTTTCTTTTTTTAATCCCGAAGCCTAAGATAAACACTATTCCTTTGTTACACAGTTTATATTTCAAATGAATGTAACTGACAGGTAAACGTCATTGTCAAAAAACTAATCACTTCAAATTAATAATAGTGACATATTAAATAACAAAGAAAATCGTAAATAAAGCAATAGTTATATGCAATGGAATATAATTAAGTTTGAATCATTACTAAATAAGTAGGTATGTATTTAAATTAATAAAAATTAAATAGCGGGAGGTTTTGTGTTGGCCACATGCAGATTTTTTCTAAATGCCGCCTAAAGAACGATTTAATATATGCACTAATTGATAACTTAATTGTAAGTAAAAAATGTCATATTTTATAAATATGTCAGTAGAAAATCCCTGTCACTAATAGAACCACTAGATTTCAGAAACTTTTCTAGCAGTTCTCGAAATATTATTATGATTATTTTTTGACATTTCTTAAAACCATTGAAACGTTTCAATACCTGTCACGTGTCAGCCTTTTAACTAATCTTGCCATTATTATAATAAGAATAAAGCTTCATTTCCACCGTTTGTCCTAATGCGTAAGAGCTATAATTAATGCTTTAGAATTAAGAGCGTAAGAACAAAAGATTTCAAACTTCTAACCTGAACTGTCAACTGTCAATCTATTTTATAATTATTAAATTTTTAATATTTCGGTATGGATATAGATACAGAAAATTATGTATATCACATATTTAAAAAAAGAAGAATTGCTGCTGCAATTGCAGTCTGCTAGACAACAAGTAATAAGGGAAAAAATTGTGACATTGTCATAATGCATTAAGTTTTATGCACTAATCATTATACCTTAAGCAACAAAACATTCGGTGGAAATGAGGCTTAAAGCTCTAGAGGTTATTACCGGGAATAATCTACGTAGCTTTTGTTTTGTCAGATGGTTATCAACACATAAATAAAATGAACGAAAAACACCGATTTAGTGATGTTTCTGTATGAAGGCGATTATTTATTTATTTTGCCCTGTCAAAGTTATGTTATAGTTGTCGAAACAGACTTGCCAACTGCACTATGTAAAAATGTAAATGAATGGAGCTAGTTAATTACGACAGTAGATGGCAGCACAATAGCAATACAGTGCCTTTCCGTTGTTTGAAACAAATTTGTAGATCAAAAAATAATCTAATTAAATATAATTCGAGAGTTCTATAAATTAGAAAATAAATCTCCAATTTCTTTTCAAACTTGCCATTTGGCAATAAGTTTTCGAAAAATCTGTCAAATTATTTTCAATTTATTCTCATTCTCTTGTTATATTACTACTGAGAATACTAATGATATGATACTAACTTACAGTAGATTGGCACACCCAGCATTTAGCGAGGGATACGTTGTTATTTATTTATAAATTTGCGAAGAAGTAGATTGTCGGAGAAATATTTGTTTAATTAAAGTAGCGGAGCGATAAAGAATATCCAGCGAAGTAAAAATGTGCGTTAACAAGATAAGCAACGGGGTGACGAACTTGTTAAAATTTCGTGAGAATCGGAAACAATATTTCAGTGGTGATTTGAAATCCCACTTTTACCAACAGAAAAAACAAACAGCATGGGTCCGGCCGCAGAAATTATTTCCCCAAATAAAAGAAGAAATATGCAAATTCCCCCGTCCGCAACGGGCTTTACACAGCCTCCTGCGACGATGATCCGCGGCGTCGCAGAAAACCAGAATACAAACAATTTAAATTCCAGAATATTATCTGAAATTAACATTAGCAGAGCAGCCGTACTTAAAACGAATGAAATGTAACCGAATATAAAAAACAACAAATCGAAACATGGAATACCAAAACGGCCGGCGATGGCGATAGCGAAGCAGAGCGGGGCCCCAATAGATTTATAATGCAATGTCGTAAATAGCTGAAAAAGGATTCAAAAATACTAACAAGTAATTTCGCAAGAAACAAACAGCGCGAACGAGCATTAACAAACAACGTATTGAATTTATGTTTACCATATAATTTCGCGATTTACAGCAGGCCTTATGTCAGTGGCACCGAGTCGCCAAAAGAAAACTCACAAAACAGACACAATTTCTTTGAAACATTCATTTATTTTTTAAAAAAATCTGAACCTAATAATATACTGGTTATGGCATTTGTCAATAATTTTATTGTTTTCGAGGTTGAGTGTTTCTCTGAATATCCGCATGATAAATTATGTGACAACCAAGTTTTTTATAAAAAAAAATCTGTTGTGGCCAGCACAAGACCTCTCGCCATTTCGATATTAGGCTATATAAGTATTGTATTGCACTTTGCTATCGAACCGTCGTTTTCTAACAAAATATTACAGAACTTTACCCAAATATGGTTTTTTATTGTATTTAATATGTCTTCTGCACACATATAATTCTAATTATATCTATTTTTCATTGTATGAGGATGTTCCTATTCATTAACCAGATTGGCGGTATTTCTGATGGATATTTACCTATATTACCTATAAATTCAAATATTTAATTGATAAAACAATAAGAAAGATTAAATGTACTTCCCAGAAAAAGCTATCAGAATGTCAATAAAACTGTTGATTTTTGACACTGACGTCTGTCAGTTACATATTATGTTATAAACATTTGAATTTGTCAACTGGTTTCCTTAGTGTATTTTCGCCTACTCGACTTATAATATCCCAATATTCTATATATTATATCGTCTTTATCTCTAAATTTAAAGAAGATATAATAAAAAAATTTAATGTATCAAATGTAGGATTCTGTTCTTCAAAGTTAGAAATATCAAAACTTTTCAAAAAATAATATTTAGAAGATTTTTTTAAAAACTACTACTTTCGGTTGTTCAATTGTTACCAAAACCTTTTCAGCTCTTCCCATGAATGTCAGATTGAGGAATTCATAGTTAAACAGGTCTTATGTCTTATAGTTTTTGAGGAATCGTCCCTCCAACATCCAGCCATACACACAGACACACGCACGCACGCACGCACGCACGCACACACACACACACACACACACACACACGCACGCACGCACACACACACACACACACACACACACACACACACACAAAGAGAGAGAGACATCATTGTAAAAATGTTAAAATCGGATTGTAGTGACCTTAAATCGTGCTTATTCAATAAAATCTGGATATGCGAATTTTAGCATGAATCCAATACCTCTCTTAGCGAGAGGTAAAAAATAAGAAAAGAATAAATTTTATTTTAAAAATCAGCTGTCGCCGTTTAGTCTTTTTCCAACCTGACTCACCGAGCCGCAATATTTACCACAGCCGTACTTCCGGTTGGATTTCAGCCATTCCTACATTTATTTAAGACGAATAAGTGGCCAGGTTATGGCATCGGAGTGTGAAGTAGCTGTATTTATATTTCACGACAAATCACACATTGTCGGTCGGTAGGAATCGAACGAACGGAACATGGTTCAAGTGACGTCACAGCAAGCTAAATATGTGTGCACTAAACCTCTTAGTCACTAATGTGTCAAAATGACTCAACTGCAAATAAGAGAGGAGAAATTGTTTTTCGCAAAGAACAAAACAAGTAACGGGGAAATGTGCTCTGGTAGACCATGCTATATAAAAAAAAATCACGAGTTTAAATTTAATGAAACAAAAATATTGGACAGGGAAAAAAATCTTAATAAACGGTTGACACTAGAAATGCTACACATACAGCAGGATAAAAATAATGTTAATTTCAGGACTGATACTATGTACATTAGTAAAATATACACCAACGTCTTAAAACATAGCTTAAAAAATAAGGATAAAACTTAATCATAAAATACATTTTTCTAATCCTTAAAAATAAAATTTTTTTCATTAAAAAACAAATTGCACTAAAATAAATTTAAAATATTTTACTTAATTAAACAATAAAAAACCTTGACTTTAGTAAGTGTCTTAACTTGCTAATACTTTACTTAAGTAGTTCCATGGGTGTGGTTCACGTAGAACATTTGTTCTTAGTTTTTATAAAAGTTTTATATAATTTATTTTATTTATTTTTTTATCTTTTGACGAAATCCATGTGCTTTATGTTGACTTACGTTTTCATTTTTTTGCCATGTATCTAAAATTTTCTTAATTCTCATGTAAGTAATTTATAATTTTTGTTATTTCTGATTATTAAATTGTAATGTTTTGTAAATACTTTTCAGCTCCTGAGGAAGGCTCATGTGGAGCTCGAAACCGGTCGACCCGAGAATTTAAAATAAAATTTTGTGACTGCAATCCAGAAATTTTTATTACCTCGCAAATAAGAGAATTTGTACTGATTATAATTTAAAATATCTAAACAAGTTCTTTATTTACAACTTTCCTCTAAAATTAATGTCACTAGCAAAATAAAATAAATAAAAAACATTGTATTTCAAATAGATACTCATTTTTTTTTTAATTTCTTTCACATCTTTTCCAATTGTAATTCAGAATACTAAATTTAATTTCAGAAAGAATACAAAAAATTCCGAAAAAGCAAATGAATCTCAAAAAGCGTGAAATGTAATTCAGAAATATATATATATATATATATATATATATATATTTGTATTTCAGAAAGCACCAATTGTAATTTAGGTCGCCATAATTAGTAAAATATTATATCAATCATGATTTACATTAGCGATTTAAAAAGTTATAATAGGCTATTCCACAGTAATCAAAAATAGTAAAAGTTTATTGAAAATATGAACGATAATAGTTAAAGGATAAGGAAAACCATATTTCTTTTATTATAAATTATTTTTCTAGAAGACACGGGGAGTTTTGCTTTTGATGATGCAGGACATGTGTACGAGTGTTTGAACAAATAGGATCCAAGTATGACCTCCGGTTTTGAGAAGCCCCGCCCTAACTAAGAATATATTTCTTCGGGTGTGTCGGATCTGTTCGGTTGCTGTCCGGGTGACGTTCTAATTTCTTTGTTTTTATAAAATGAGAAAAAAAGGTAAAATAAATTAAGTATAATAATTTATTTTATGTCTCTAATAATGAATTATAATATTACAATTTAAATATACATTATTTTGTAATTTGTTTAACATTTTTTCGTGGCTTGTGAACCACTGTTTGTTTACTTCTGGTATATCCACATTACCTACGTCACAAAGGTAATTTAAAATTCGGACCTTAATATCTCGCTTATTTGGAGGAATTTTTAACTCGGACTTTCACATGTGGTCTTATATTTTTATGTACTTCAAGAAAAAAAATTAAAAAAAATATCGTGGAATAGCCTATTTGGGGATGATATGAACTTTTAAGGCTTCCAAACTTTTTAGTACCAACACTGAAATGATGTATTCTGATTCTGAAATATATACCGTGAGTATTTTTTAACGTGAAACATTGGGTTTGTCGTATCCATGGGTACAACTTGACATTTGATTGACAGCAATGTATTTGCCTGTCCCATTTATAATGAAACATAGGGAACGAATTTGATATTTGACAAGACGTCATTAGAGGTTACTTTGTTTAAATAATTGTACCTGCTTTCTAAATTAAATTTAGTTATAGAAAAAATATTGTGTGCACCTTGTGCACTAGTGATTTTCTGACTTGGCTAAATTTCTTACAATATTTAAATATCATACTTCTGCCAAATTCATTCCTTATGTTTTATTTTAAATGAGACAGGCAAATACATTGCTGTCAATCAAATGTCACATTGACAAGATGTCATTAGAGGTTAATTTTGTTTAAATAATTGTGTGTACCTTGTGCCCGAAATATGTTTAGTGCGGTTGACTGGTTTCCTGACTAGGCTACATTTCTTACAATATTTAAATATAATACTTCTGTCAAATTCGTTCCCTATGTTTCATATTAAATGGGACACGCAAATACATTGCTGTCAATCAAATGTCGTAATCATGGATATGACACCCCCAATGTTTCACGTTAAAAAATACTCACGGTATAACATTATGAATTTATTTGTAATTTTGTGTCAATTCCACGGGTATCACTACAAATGAACAAAATTTATAAAATTTCAAATTCGATTTTGCAGCTTACATAAAGAACAAAATAAAATCTGGGTAGTGATTTAGGTGTAGAATTTTATTATTTAGTATCTTTATTTGAAACATTTTTGTATAAAATTAATAGATAACGAACTACAGCAAAATAAAAAAAAAAATAACGTATTATCAATATAATGGATTTCAAGTAGACACCCGGTATATATATATATATATATATATATATATATATATATATATATATATATATATATATATATTTGAAGTTTTCTGTCCGTATACATTTGACAAGTTCAAAAATCAAATTGACTTTCGAATTACATTTGGCGCTTTCTGAAATTAAATTGATGAATTATGAAAATAAATTAATTATTCTGAATTCCGAGTGTTGTTTTCTGAATTACAATTGAAAATGGTGTAATGTGGGTCTATCAATAACATATTTGTTTATCAGTGAACAATTTTTTAAAGTTTCATTAAACAAAGGATATTTTGTTCTCCGCCACTGTATGGAAGACCGAAGACGTAACTCACACACAGAGCATAAATATGTTTATTACAGGTAAAAAGCGATGAGTTAACATCTTATTAAAGCAATATTCTGTGCAAGCACGCTATACCTGCGGATTTTAGTGGCCCGTACCACGCAATTACGCACCCTCTATCGTGATGCCTTATATACGTTCTACCTATAATAACACATTTCCAACTAATGCAAGTATTTCATTACTTAAGTACCTATTACGTATAATAAACATACTAGCTAATTATTTAATAAAATACAACCCATGATTTGCTATATAAATAAAACATGTCAGAAAAATCAGCAAATTATTAAGCAACAAAATCGAAAAATGTATAAGTGCACGTACTGAACTCAAACGCAATGATTTTTATTTTCATAACCCGTAAGTAAGCACACTTAAAATTCGGTGACATATTATTTGGTAGCGGTGACGTCACAACAGTTTTAATGCCGTTTTCTCGAATTCTGTTAATATTTATCTTATTTAAAAATAGTTATTTTCGTAACAAGTTATGAAATATACCAAATATCATGCGAGTGTAAATTGACGCACGACGCGTAGCGGAGTGCAAGTCAATACACGCGAGCTAAGATATTTGTATTTCATACAAGTTATGAACATTATTTTTTAGAAGAGCATAAATAAATTTTACTTTTTTTTTTTCAAAACTGAAATTTAGGTTCAAACGTACGAACAGTTGACAAATGAATATATACTTATGTACTTATATACATATATCCAGAAAATAATGACATAGTAACCTAGCAACCGTGTCAACTATTACGATATAAAATATATCGTAACACTAATGTGATAAGTTCAACTTTCAGTGTTAGGATACTACGTTGATATGTCGTACTTATCACAATGGTCGTCTAAAAATATATTATTAGTTCCCTATTAATAGATAATATAAAAATATTTTCTCTAAATTTGATCAAAGTCACATATCACATTTATTACATATAACATTCCTGTCGTACTCGCAACAACATACTAATATACAGCGTGTCACAAATTATGAGGACATATAGTACTGACCAAAATGAGTAAAAAAAGTTTAATCAACATGGATCCAATCTTCTACTGTTTTTGAGAAAGAGGCCATTTTGTATTAGAATCGAAGAAAAATTGACTAAAATAGTGGTCGAACAAAATTTTGTCTTTTCCAGTAAATATTGGCAAAGGTCGCCACAACTTTTGTCTTAGTACAATTATTTGATTTTTTTTGAAAAACAAAAACACATTTAGATGTGTGACCTCTGAAAGGTAAACAAAATGTCTCATTTAATCAAAGTCGTACCTCTTACAGTTTTCGAGATAGCAGAGGTAAACACCGAAAAAACTCATTTTTCATTGCCTTTTATCTCGGAAACTATTGAAGATCGGACCCATGTTGGTTAAACTTTTATACGCCCTCGTAATTTGGGATACTTATTTTTAACACCCTGTATAATTAATTATTTAAAATCGTCACTAAAGTGCACAAAAAACGTCATTAAAAGCGCAGAAATCGGCATTAAAGTAATCTATTATACAACGATTTCATGCATTTGCAGTGTTGCCAACCTTATGATAATTTCTGTACATGTAAGATAATTTGGGCAGGTGTAAGATGTACAATAGTAAATTTGTATGTTAAATTAGAAAAATATGTGCAAGAAGAACGAACTAAATAATTCGGATAAATAAGTTTGAGATAATTCTTAATTGTTTTTTACAACTTCAATGTCCGAGGTTAGATTTATAGATAATACTTAATAATAACCTATAAAATAAATATTTCTTTCATTTTCTCAATTTTTCGATTTCAAATCAAATTTAATATGCACCGCGGCACTGAAGTTCCTCATATGGTTTATTTTCCTCAGCTTTGAGAGCCTCGGCAAATAAATTCCACATTCGTGACAAAAAAAAACTTATTTTGTATGTTATATTTTACTAATTTAGCTGTCATTTAAACAAGAACCGATTTAATATGAATCATAATATAGTCCGGGACACGAAAGATGAACTGTGGAAAATATGTTAGCACAAATCACTGTCTAATATATGCGCTCCATTTAAATCCACACGAAATACAATTAATTTACTTTCCGCATACCTAATATAAGACATAACAGTTGGCCAAACAAGTTTTGAAGCTACATAGCCTTTCTTACATGGACAGTTGATCTGTGCAATTGATGTTAGTATCAGTTCCTGTCTTGTTTACACTCGGATCATAAGCGAACACAAATAAGCTAGAAGTACTAATTTACTGTAATAATTATTATTTGACGGCGTCTATGGAATATCGCGATATGAGTATTTCTTCCCTCACTCCTCAAGTCAAGATTGGTGTCTCGCACTACATGTATGAGATAATAATCAAAGATGTGATTAAAATAAATCGAATTTGGTATCTACAGAAATTAAATACAGCATATCAAAAATTAGAATTTAATAGTGCTAGCCCTGGAATTTCAACAAAAAGATGAAGAAATGTTGTGACCTTTTGTCAATAAAAAAAACACGAAACTGCATACATATTTGGACTGTATAAAAATAAATTATTATTCTGCTTATAAATTTTAGATTACTTATTAAAAAATAAGACATGTATTTAATTTTATGAAAGACAAAACACTACACATTTGTTTGTCTTTTGTTTTAAACCACGAATTTTAAACCACGAATTGCACTATTAAATTAAAGAGATTTTGAGATAATCAAAGAAAAATCTTTCTATCTTGCTTACTTTTAAAGATTTTTGTAACTCAATTTAGCTTAAGATCTTATTTAAATATTAGAAAATTGTATATTGGATGTTAAGTAATGAAATAATAAACATTGACAAACAAGAATATAACAATTAATCATTTTTATAGGACGTTTTTGAAAAAACGGTCAAATTTTAAAATGTAAAAAGTTGTATCTAAGATACTTTTTGCTAAAAACAGTTTTACCTGTTTGGTATCTAACCTTCTAAATTGTAGTTAAATTAACTAAATAAATCTGTGATTTTCAGCCTTCTAATATGTTTTCATTAAATTATTTAAGTTGATTTAGTTAAATTTTCTAAATTTGTAATAACAAATTATAGTAAAATTAAATACAAAATTAGATTAAATGACTACATTTAGTATTGAACTAAACATATAAAAGAAATTAACTAAATATATATTTAAATTTTCTATTTTCTTACCTAATTCATAAGATATATCACCGAAAATTGAAAGACAAAAATAATGAAGCCAAAATATAGTAAAATTAAATAAAATAAGAAATTAAAATAACTATTTAAATATTTAAATTAATGATTTTTTACAAAATATTTATTATCTATTTCCAATTAGTTAAAATACTAAATTAAGATTTGTAAATTATACTAAATTATTAGACATATTATTAAAATATCTTTCAGAACTCATAATATTAATTGGGACGGTTTTTCCTCTCGCAAAAGGAGATTTTTGTCTAGAAAATTGTATACATAAAAAAGGTAACATTTATGAACATTTCTTGTTACCATTGTTACTTGTTTTTGTTATTTCACATATTTATGTCAATGTATCCCCTGAAGAAGGCACCAGTTTATGGTGCCGAAACGTTGGGTTTAAATAATAAATACAGAACTTAAACTAAAAAAAGGTAGTATTATTCCAATTAATATTAGACATATTGTCTAATAAAATAATATCTAATTATAATTAGACAAAATTTCAAATCTTTTTTTTCTGTGTATACAACTCATATTTACATTATTTGGACCATGAATTTTGTTTGCCAAGAGCTCCTCAATTGAATTTTCGTAACTTTTGTAGATATTAAATTGTGAAATTATTTTTCATCTGATATATATGTTCTATAAGTTTTATTTGGAGTATATTTTCTAAAATTATTTCGGAGGCAACGCGTAGGGGATTTTTTTTTTTCTTTTACTAAGATTATCAAGCTACACATATTATTTAATCAATGATACTCTTGTTCGTAGTCAACTTGAATTTGCTAGTTTGTGTTGGTGTCCTCAATATACTGCATATATTGTACGAATAGAAAATATTCAAAAGAAATTAATGTATTTCTTTAATAAAAAAATTCCAAATCACAATATTACTCTTCCGTCTCTTGAGAAAAGACGCATATTGTTAGACTTAACTTTCCTTTATAAAATGATTAATAATTTCATTGATTGTCCTTACTTATTGAGTCAACTGTCTTTGCATGTATCGAATTATGATACTAGGTCAACTAATCTTTCTACATATATAATTTAGTAATACGAATTCCTCGTTCAATGCTCCTCTCAATCGCCTTCCAACTTTGTATAACAAATACTGTCAATTAAATAATTTCCCCGATATTTTTTCATGTAACTTGTCATATTATAAAAAGCTGATATTCCGTTGTTTAATTAATAATTAAATTTGTAATTCTACTGTATTACTTTAAATTTTTGTAACCGATTGTACTTGTCATAATGTATACTCTATACTCATCTATTTTTTGTATTTGAAATGTATTTCTGCCGTTCTGTTATTGGGAGTAAAATCCTGTTGAATGACCTAATCTTCTATAAATAAATAAATAAATAAATAAGACTACTTACTTAATCGTAGACAAAATCGATGCTATTTTCAAGACACTGCAGAAAGGTTCATGTTCTTACCTGTAACAAGAAAAACACATTAATATTTTATATTATTTATATCATCTATAATTTAAATGTCTTCTTTCAAACTTCCGCAATCTGAGTAAACATTTCCATTCGCATTTAAAACTCTCAGTATGAATCCAAGCTATATAAACATTACACTTTACACATTGACACTTTTGCTTATACATAATATAGAAATAAATAGTACATATGGTATTTAGCGAGTTCGCGGTTAATTGGTAGTGTAAGTTAAGGTCCTGGATGATCTAGTGCATATTAAACGCTTCCCGTGCTCTGTGCGTCGCAGTACAGCGCAGCACGATCGGTAGCCGAGCTTTAAGCTTTATGGTGGCAGCGGCAGCGGTAAATTAGCTACGCGCTCTATAGAATTCTCTCACACAACGCAAAGTCATATATTTACAACGCTCGTGTTATTCAACCGACGAGTTAGTTTCACATCATGTTTTATGTTCCGGTTAAAACGAATTGTTTTAAAACGGAATTTTTATTTTCCTTGCCTACTTTGTTGTAAATTTATTTGTGTAAGTACATTCGGATTATAAACAGGATACGTTCTCAAAAACGTAGAAGGTTTGTAAATATAGAAAACTTATGCTGCCCTGCAAATAATAAACAAATATTTAAAAAAATAACTATAGTGGAAAACGCATTTTACAAGAAAGTGTCTAAACTCCCTAATACGGGATCCTTTTAATAGATATTTACACACCAAGTGAGCTAACGTAATGTTTATTCATGAGAAGAAAGTTTAGTTAATTTCTTCGAGTGAATAAACATTCTTAGCTTACGTGGTTGCAATAATATTTTATTCAATTTTAACGAAATAATAATAAAAACCATTATAATATTTAATTTAGATTTAGATAGACGTCATCTCATCTATTTAAAATGCTTTATTCTCTGTCATTTGTGCCGTGAAAAACAATGAAAATGGCTGATAATATATGATAAATATTATGGTGAGTGTTATTTTCGTACGTGATGTTATTTTAAATGCATTATTTGTTGCAGAGTGGGTTAAAATTTTGTGAGAGTAATATAAATTTTTTTATTCAATTTTGACGTTTTAAACTGTCATTATTAACTCCATAGCAACAACTATAAGTAACACTTTTTTCACATGTGAATTAAAAAAATTGGAAATGGAATGTATATACCCACAATAATTTTTACACTCTATAAAATATTAGCGCAAGAATCCAATTTCAAATAAAATATTTTAGTTCAAATAAAATATTTTGTTCTTAACACGTTGGCTGCGGAAGTAAAAAATGCTGTCTTGATTTCGGTGCGGTATTGGTCCAAAGAGACCTTCCTGTATATGAGGAACTGGGCTCCGGCGACCAGTGATGTTTGGAACATAAATTTCCATCTTTTGGCTACTAGTTATATTAAAACTGAGTATGCCTATACAGAAAACTGTTACTTGGTCATGTATGTAGCTAGGTCTACGTCAGGAAAGGTCTTCGAAGACCGGAACCACACCAAATAAATATATTTAAAAAAATTGACAAATTTTCTATATTTATGATAACACTGAATTAATTTTAATTTCGAAATAACATAATGAAATAGAAATGTTTGAAATACAATTAATTAGGTATATACAGAGAATTTATTTTAAAATGCAACATTATAGTTTATCACTTCCATGGTTACTCACTATTGTCAAAAAATGACAGCAATGTAATATTTGTCCATTTTAAAATGCAACATTATAAATAGTATTGCAGCACAGGAGATACCTCCAAAACACATCACAAATGGTGTCAATTCTTATTACGACCGACTAGAATACTGCCTCAGAGTGATTGAGGGTATTTTTTAACATTTATTACATGAAAGTTATGAATTTTTGTAAGTTAAAGTTTTTTTAAGATGTACAACATTCATGTTTTGATTATTTGTTAATCGTATGTAGGCTAATTTATAGGAAATTAGTTTTGATAATACAAAATTACAAATTTTGTATGTTGCATTGTAAAATGGACAAATAATACATTGCTGTCATTTTTTGACAATAGTAAGTAACCATGGAAGTGATTCGTCATATGTTGCATGTTAAAATAAATTCCCTGTATGTATAACAACAGATTTATTTTAGGTAAAATATTCACATTTTCTGCTTCTTTATTTATATTAATCCTTTGTTGTTCCTGATTATTACTAATCAAAGATAATATTTGTCTTTCTCGTCTACCCATAGTATGTGCGTCCACGTTCACTATTTTATTTAAAAATAATACGAAACTACTTATGATGTGCAATCAAACTTACACTGGTCACCGGAGACCAATGCTGCACTGAAGTAAAAATTATTATATCAATACGGCGCTGGTCTCCGGAGCCTAATAACGAATTATTTGAAATGGGGGATTACAGCTCAATCGAATTAAAGGAAAATAGTAAAAAAAAATACGAATGTATATGCTGAATAACGAATATTAATAAAAATGAAATGGTATAATTGAGATATTTCGGAAATAAAGGGTTTTTTGTTATAGCGCTTCGACACTAATATGAAAATATTTTGATTGGCGACCGAGAAACCGCCTATACATGCATTACAAATTGCGTTTTAGGAGGTGGGGATTACTACCAATGGAAGTTAAGAAATTCAAATTCGAAAGGAGGGGCTAACATTCCTGTACTGCAGTTTCCAAACAGTTTTTATTTTAACATAAATTTCTTGCATTAAACTTAATAATTTAAATTCACCGGATTTTCATCAATAGTCTTAGTTTTCCTAATATTCAGATGAAATTATAAAAAAAAAAATGGTGTAATCCCCCATTTGTAAAATATATACCTATATGGCAAGTACTCTAGTTAAAAAGGACCCTTAGTTAAAAAGATCCATCCGTTGTTGTGGAAGTTTTATTAAAAATGGTGCCGCACTAGACAAATACAAGTTATTGGTCCCAGGCGACCAATGCCGCAGTCAATGTGTTAACGTCTCATTTCAATGTGGTTTGTTTTAAATTCCAATAGAGTAAATAACCGAAAAAGTAACAATAAATAATTTATTCGTCCATTATGTATATTTATAAATAAATTGTGAGTTAAATTGTTATTGGAATCTGTTAAACATTTGGTCATATGTTTGTGTAGGCATTGCGTTTGGCGTATAATATTTTACTCTTTGCGCGCTGCAGTCTCATCGTTATTTACGAGGACCGCATGTGAACCGCGTGCAATTTGTCTCTCCGGTTTGATATATTGACGCTGCACACTCTTGCATTGCTGATTATTGCTTATTAACCGTTTTATTCATTTATTTAAATTGACGAACCAACTGCGAAGATTCACACTGCACAAGCACATCTTTTACACCAAACCAGTAAATTGTCCAGGACTTTCACTAACTTCATAACGGGATGCATTTTTCACTACAATTTAATTAATGTCTTCAGCACTTTGCCAGTACAAGCTAAAGTTGTCACTGAATTGTAAATATTTGTTTACTGTTAGATGTTTTAATGAATTTATAATTTCTCCATTTATGGAACTATTATTTATGCCATCTCGGAAACGAAAAAGATATTACCATAATCTGTTGGTGGATTTTTACCTCTCGCTAAGAGAGGTATTGGAATTATCTAAAAATCGCATATTCAGGTTTTAGTGGATAAGCACGTTTTAAGGTCCCTATAATCCAATTATAACATTTTTACGATGATGCCCGTGTGTGCTACAAACTATATTAAGTTCCATTGCATATAACTATTGCTTTATTTACTATTTTCTTATAAAATGTCACTATTATTAATTTAAAGTGATTAGTTTTTTGACAGTGACATTCACTTGTCAGTTACATTCATTTGATATATGAACTGTGTAACAAAGGAATTAAGTTTACCTTAGGCTTTGGGATTTATATCATTTTTAAATTTATCTGTAAAATATATAGAATAAGTAATAATGTATACCTGTAGAAAATTCAATAATCTTTAATTTTCATAATGACATAAAATGCGAAAAATGGCATTTAATGGTATTTTTTGAAGAAAAACCATTATGAGCTTCAAGTAAAGTGCCTTTTCCGTTTATCCGATTTACACCAAAATCTAATGGTTTCTTTTCATATTAGAATAGGGTAGAAATACAAGGTTTCAGAATTTTCTGAATGATAGTATTTGAGTTAGAGCGAAGACAAAATCCATACACACGCACACGCTCACACACACACACACACACACACATACATACATACATACACATACACACACATACAGACATCATCGTGAAAATGTTAAAATTGGATTCTAGGGACTTTAAAATGTGGTCATTTACTAAAATCTCGATATGCGATTTTTAGCACGATCCTTATACCTCCCTTACCAAGGGTAGCGGAAGGTAAAAAAAATGTATCAAGATAAATATCATAGCAACCTATTAGACCCAAATTACAGAGCACTTACTAACCACACAGATTTGATGTTAAAATTATTGACAAAGTTAATAACAAATATCCTCGTTGACTTAAAGAGACTCTTCATATTAACATAAATATAAACAAATGTATCAATTTCCAAACCGACTTTAAACATAACTTAAAATATATAAACAACTTTATTGGGCTTCCAAATTATCAAGAGATGGCGCTGACGTCAAACGTCAAAATTCAAACGAATGGTACATTTTTCGCTGGCTTCCATAAGAGTACAATTGGTGTGAGACTAATTTTCATAGTTTTTAATTTAATATGAGATATAGTAGTGTTTTTTTGTTAATTTCGGTAGAATTGAGTTTGATCTTTCATGAAGTAACATTTTAGTGATAGTTTTAATAATATTTTAGTTAATAGGGTTAATTTTAGTAAGTAGTTGTACGTTAAGAGTATTTTAGCCATATTTGATTAACAGTACATTGTTCTTTTTAATAAAAAAATATTTGATTTCCTTTATTTAGATTATATTTCATTGCTGTAGTTGTACATATATTAATTTCTATGTACATAGCCTCACTTTTATTAAATTGTTTTTGTTTACATGTATACTTCACTCAGTTCAGAAATCTGCCACCAGTAGCGCATTTTAATTTTGGAAGCCCAATAGACAAACTAAACAGTCACTAGCTTCCACACTCATAACTTCATTGGTTGTGTTATGATTCCGATGTTTGTGAAATGCTGTATCTTAAAATTTTGTCAACGTGACTTACAATTTTAAGATTTTATAATAAAATTCATCAGTTTTATTGTATATTCACAGATAGGTAAGAAATATTTTATACCTTTCATTCTGTAAAGAAGATGGACTTGCCTTAAGCTCGAAACGTCCATAAATAAAGAATTTTACAACATATGCGGACCATTTAAGCCTTTTATTTCACCTTTAAAAAGAATAAAACATCTTACATTTGTGATATTGGAATATGTAATTGTAGTTTAATAAGTGAAACAATGGGTATTTAATCGTACATAAAAGAATAATTAGATTCCGTATGAACCGGATCGGATGATGAATATGAAAAGAGAAACAAAACGGTTTGTTTACGGGGCCGCACAATAAGCGCAGGTCTCTCAGTGGCCAGTATCGTTCGCGATTGTTTTTTCATCTGTGTTTCTTCTAGATAATTATCAATTACGTTTCCCACGCGAGGGAATGTAAATCACAGTGACACATTTAAAAATACATTCCTCTGAATGAAACATGAAATGCGCACCGCATCAATAAATTTAAATTGGCAGGGTTGCGCTGGTCAAGGCAGCAAGCCACACAATTATTATAGAAACTGCAGGCTGCTCGTAAAACGCACATGCGCGTGGAATACAATAGCGTAGCCATGGCACAGCTCAGCGCGCAAAGCGTTGCTGCATGCTGCCCCCGCACGAAAAAACCAGATGGAGGCCCTTTACGACCATCATAAACTGCCAATCACATACAACTACTTTCACAGCTACAGTTTCCATTTCATAGTGATTCATACTGCAGATATGCCCTACAAAATCTTATCAGCTATACTGATGATAAATTCCCACCACTTCTCATGACTAACGGTACAAATTTCATTTTGGGGACTAAAGGCGGATTTATGCAGCCATTTTCATTTAATTTAATTTACTTTTCATTTAAAAGATAAATGTATGTAAACCAGTGTAGACATCCATACACCATTTTCATTTACGTTTTCATTTATCTCTCATTCTCATTTATTTTTAAAGATGGCTAAAGGCGGATTTATGCAGCCATTTTCATTTACATTTACTTTTTAATTTAATTTTCATTTAATTCTCATTTATAATTTTTAAATATACCTATTCATACAAAAATATACGACAAAAATAAATGAAAATGAACGCATGCGCACATATAAAAATACGCTGATAAATGATGAATGTCATAGCCCCACTTTCAACGAAGAAGTTATGAGTTTAGTTTTAAATGTGTTAATTGCAATAAAAACCGTAAAAATGAAACGATAACGGAAATACATTATGACAACCAGCTGATCAACTCAAATTCACGTCGCTGTCATACCGTACACGCATGCGCCATTTATAATTTTCATTTATTAGATAAAAGTTGTCCATCTTTAAAAATAAATGAGAATGAGAGATAAATGAAAACGTAAATGAAAATGGTGTATGCATGGCTACATTGGTTTACATACATTTATCTTTTAAATGAAAATTAAATTAAATTAAATGTAAATGAAAATGGCTGCATAAATCAGCCTGAACTTTTATCTAATAAATGAAAATTATAAATGGCGCATGCGTGAACGGCATGACAGGGTCGAGAATTTGAGTTGATCATTATGTATCTCCGTTATCGTTCCTTTTTACGGTTTTTTTTATTGCAATTAACACGTTTAAAACTAAACTCATAACTTCTTCGTTGTCACTATTGTTGAACATTTTTATTAATAAACTTTATCACCGTCAGCGTATTTTTATATGTGCGCATGCGTTCTTTTTCATTTATTTTTGTTATATATTTTTGCATGAATAGGTACATTTAAAAATTATAAATGAGAATTAAATGAAATTTAAATTAAAAAGTAAATGTAAATGAAAATGGCTGCATAAATCCGCCTCAAATGTCGGACAATACTGAAATAAATTTTTTCTTGACGTATTGTCCATTGTTGATCTCAAATATTTAAATAGAATATTTGTTCGTAGAATCAGCGTATTCGACTTTTTTACCTCTCGCTAAGAGAGGTATTGGATTCATGCTAAAAATCACATCTCCAGATTTAAGTGAATAAGCACGATTTAAGGCCCATATAACCCGATTTTAACATTTTTACGATGATGTCTCTGTGTGTGTGTGTGTGTGTGGATGTGTGTATGTATGTGTGTATGTATGTGTGGATGTTGGAGGGACGATTATTCAAAACTATAAAACATAAGACCTGTTTAACTATGAATTTCTCAATCTGACATTCTTGGGAAGAGCTGAAAAGGTTTTGGTAACAATTGAACAACCGGAAGTAGTAGTTTTTAAAAAAAAATCTTCTAAATATTATTTATTATTTATATTATTATAAAAAAAGTTAATCGAATAAACTACAATGATTTTGATTTTCGCCGTTTTTTTTTTCTGAAATTAGAATTAATAATCATTTGTCAATGTTTCAAAGCTAACTAAAATCATGTTAGATTCAATGTACTAACTGTATTATTAGGAGGACAAAATACGAAAAAACGTTATACTAAAAAAACCTTACATTAATTAAAAGTTTTAATAACTGAAACATGCGTTTTAATTCAAGCAAAAATTTTTCTTCCCTTGACATTTTTTAGTAAAATCAAAAATAATATTATTTTCCTTTTGTAAACTCAATCCGGGGACATACTGTATATGTCATCAAGGCATATTACCCATTTCTGAGTGTGCCACAATCTGCTTTATCGCAGATGTCGGTAAGGATGATGACATATTTGTACCGTGCGAATGTAATCAGAACAATATGTCAAGTAGCATTACACTTAAACGTATAATTTTTTTTTTTATTTCTTACTTTAATATTAATGGGAAGAGCTGATTAGTTTTTGGCGCCAATGGGTTGAGAAAATTGCTCATTCATATTAAAACGAGTTTAAAACTGTATGATAGAAACTAACTCACATGATTATTGAAAAAAAAAGAATATTTATTCATTCGTATATATTATTTAAATAACAAAGAACAAACAATACTTATTTCGTTGAAATGGTAGGTAATATATTCATGTAAGAAAATATTTGTGAAAGATAACGACCATATCATCAAATCTTCGTCCTGTTCTCAGCTTTTTAAGCTCTGTGAGTCGCAGCCAACCCAAGAATTAACTCGTCAAACATAAACCTAAATATTCGTAGAACGCTGTCTACGTATTTGTCAAACAGTAATTAAAGTTATTTTCTCGACGATGTTTTATAGAACTAACATTTATTCCTTTGATTTATGGTCCGGACGTGGCCGCGGGTCTCAAGACGTGAAATGAATTTCAGTTTTATGGCGCGCTTTTTAAATATTGGATGAAGAAATATACACAAGAAGATGATATTCTTCAAACAGATCCTTTATGATTCTGTTTAATCTTGGTGTTACACACGAGATGTGACAAAGCATGAGACTCTTTCAGACAATACCGACAAGAAGGATTTTTCATTTTATTATTAAAAACAAATTCAAGGATACAGTTTCGCGTAGAATTTTACTACTCAAAGTGTATACCTACATTACACAGTTTTTATTTTCACTTGATATTAAGATTGGGAGTGATTTTTAATTTAATTATAAGTTAAAAATCTGTTGTGACCAACATAATAACTCTCACCATTTTCATTTTATGTTATATTTCTTATGAAAACCATGCATTTTACCTATAATTTTAAATATTTAATTACTAAACAACAAGAAAGATTAAGGCCCAGTTGCATAACACATTGTTAACTTTGACAGGACTTATTTTCCAATGTATTTTTGAGATGTATCCATGGTTACAATGTGTAATTAATCACATGATCAGCTAACAACGTTTTATGCAACTGATCCCAAATGTACTTCCCAGAAAAATCTTTGAGAATGTCACTAAATCTGTTGATTCTTGACACTGACATTTATCTGTCATTTATAAACTATGTTATAAACATTTGAATCGCTTCAATTTCTATATTTGTACCTAGAATGACTTCTAGAAACACCCGTACATTTTACTGTAGTACATCACGAAAAAATTATGAACAAAAATCTCCTATAAAAACAATGTGTTCTACTTTCAAAACTGTCTCTAGTACTCTTGATATCTTTGATGACTGCAGAGCTAAATTTAAAAGTGGCTTAATTCAACAATTATTATTAATGCAATAAATGGTGTCTTTTGTTTAAATACTGTTTCATTTAAGCAATTATTAAGTATTTGTAATTTGAAACAACATACTTCTTTAATTTTTTATTAATTGTATGTTTACAATAAGTGTTCTTTCGTGCTTGTGACAATTTTTGTTATAATTGTGTATATTTAAAAACAATCTGTAATTGGAATCTTAATATCCTGTTGGTCTTGGTTAAATAAATAAATAAATAAAATAATAAAATGTCAATTGGTTTCTTTGATGTAGTTTAGCCTGTGCGATTTATTACATCCGAGTATTCTATATATTATAATGTCTTTATCTCTAAATTTATAGAAGATACAATAATTTTTTTAAATGTATCAGATGTAGAATTTTATGTAAAGAACAGTTTAGATAGGGTGACCAGACGTCCGGATAAAGCCGGACTTGTCCGGCTTTTTAACAAAAATATGAATGTCCGGCCGGCTTTTATTTACGTCCGGCTTTTTCACGAAATAATGAAAAAAATCGTTTTTACCTCACAGTACTAGAACACAACTTTTTTCCGCAGTCGCACGTGCTGAATTCGTCGCATGCATTGCCGTCTAATAAGAATCGGATTTGTTCGTTGAGTCTCGGTACTCGCGCTGTCGACCAGCTAAATTGTTGTTAAGTTCAAAGAAATGTTATTTTTTATTTCTTTTCAAGTGTTTAATAAAATATTTGTTTGTTTTTTGCTATTATTATTTTGTCATCCTTTTCTACTAAAAATCATCCTTTTTTGTCTGCTGTGTCCTCCTTTCATGATATAAGATCTGGTCACCCTGTTTAGATGTATTTCAACAGTGAATTTCTCTAACTTGGTTACAATGAACAGTGTTAAGTGTTCAAATTAAATTGTGTAAATAACGAAGACAGATTTGTGAAAAATTCATGAATCTCACTGGGATTTGAACAACGATGTGTGCGACATGTGAAAAATTCAAGAACTTCACGGGATCTCATAGCTCAGTTGGTAGAGTGTCTGACTAGATATCGAAAGGCCCTGGGTTCAAATCCCAGTGAGATTCATGAATTTTTCACAAATCTGTCTTCGTTATTTGTAGAATTTTATGTTCTTCAATATTAGTAATAACACAAATTTTCAAAAAAATAATATTTAGAAGAATTTTTTCAAGAAACTACTACTTCCGGTTGTCCAATTGTTACCAAAACCTTTTCAGCTCTTCCCATGAATGGATTGGACTTTATAACGTGCTGTTCACTAAAATTTGGATATGCGATTTTTAGCGATCTTACCGAGAGGTAAAAAAAAATTTATACAATGCAACACGAGAATACGACCGCATCGGGTATGTTTAGAAAATAAACATGGCCGCAACGTAGTGCGTGTCCAGTTTTTTTTTTTTTTTTCGATTTGTGCCACACACCCGGTACGGCCGTGCTTTTTTACCAAATAGACTCGGTGCGGTCGTGGTGCAATCGAGTATCATTTTTACCCGTAAAATTTTAAAATGTATTAATTATTAAAAATTAATAAATAAAATTTAAAACGAAATCCTTAACTTCATACAGCCGTGTTCGTGTGGACTTTTTTTTGTTTCTGTCCTATACCCGATGCGGTTGTAGTGCAGTATTATTTTTGTTTTTGTTTGCAATCAACGACACTTTAATTTTTCAAAATTCTTGTGCAATTTATGAAAATAAATGCAGCTACTCAAAACATAAATAAAATATAAACATGAATTGTTGCCTAATCTCGGTTTTCTAAAAATATGCCGTAGTCATTTTTCAAGTTTTAAACTTAGTCGAAATCCAACACCTTGTTGAAAATAATACCCGTGAGTTAATTAAATGAATATTTTATGATCCAAATTGGAATTAATTATTTGGGTATTGCATTACATCGAAATTAGTGCCTAATTTCCCCTAACCTGTTTCTAGTTAGCCATAGCCATGTCCAGCAATAAACAAAGAATTTAACAAGTGAAAGTCTCGACCGAATATTCGAATGTAACTGTGATTATACGACCCTTATAAAACCATTCCGAATTTATAGGCACAGGAATTACAAAGTTTAGATTCCACAATAATAATCAAATCGAACATAAAATCGGTTGCTGGACGACACAGTAATAAATATTTCAGAGGTAGTCCCTTTTTATTTTTCACGACCGCATCTGGAAACCAGTGGCTGTAAAACTCACGGAAATTTTGACCTTCGGACGTGCGTAATTGATATCATGTTAGATGTCAATAAACATTTGTCTTGCATTTATAGATACCGAGTTGTTTTACTTTATTTGCTTACAAGCTTTACAGAATTAATAAAAATTAACTTTACGTCGTATATTTTCATTTTATGCAAGAAATAAATTTCAAGTAGATAGGTCACAAATGCAAATCAAAACTCTGCACGACTATAGCCATTCTCCTATTACATACATATATTTTTTAATGTTCTATTCATTTGAATAATTCATTTCTTTTATAGCACATATTTTACCCTAAGTTTTATAAACAAGCATTAATAACTATGTTCAGTACGTGTGTATGTACATATAGCACAAAATGTTTACAAAGTACAATATAAAATACAGTCCCTGTAGTGGTAGCACGCATTTTAGAATTCTATCATAGAAAGCAGGCGAATGCGATTTTACTTTTACGGATCTTGGTAGCATGCACTTTAGAATTCTATATTTACTTTTGATTTCGGGATTTATCGGATTTTATGCTATTCAAATAAAAAAATATTATGACATTTGTATATAATAAATGTATAAATTATATAAAAATAGGCTTTGAATGGAATTTTGGCAAAATAATGACATTACTTTGACACTTTCGCCTCGAGTCGTACGCTTGCAGGCGAATATGCATGCTAACAAATTTTCCCTTCGTGGCGAAAAGCGAAAACAAATGCCTTATTTGATAGAATTCTAAAGTGCGTGCTACCACTACTGGTAGGTGTCTGTTTGTAATGACATCGGCGAATCACTATGGACGATACACAACTGGGTGATTCACAACGAACGATGGTCAACTGCTTGACATCCAAATGAGCGATGGGTAATGGAATATACAGAATGTCTCTTAAATAGAGGGACATGGCTTAACCACAAATTCCTGAGGCTAAAATAAGACGATTTAACTAAACTTGCCTCTACCGGAAAGTGTACCATTTAGCCAGAATTCTGCTTCAAAGTTCTTCGAAAAAATTAATTTAGCTTATAATAACAGAACGCTTTATACGATTTGGATGAAATTTGGTATGACACTTCATATGGTTATAAGTCATATTTTAAGGGGATACTTGTTATTATTAGTGAACCACTAGTGTATGAAACTTAGATGTCCCAACATTAATTAGACCTTAACTTTTTAATGGCAATGCCGAAAACGAGAAATTATTTTTATTCAGAAAGATACATTCAATAATAAACTTTTCTCTTTCTGTGTAATTTGTGATATCTGTTACGATTCATCATCTGAGTGTCTGCAATGCTAAATTTTTAAAATAAATTTAATCTAGCAGTCTGTCCAAATGCCAAACATTTAATTTTTAATGACAGTAACGAGTTGTCAATCTTCACAACTTGTTTAGGAGTAAGCTGATATATGTAATCGTCTTATTTATAATAATGGTAGTAAAATATGATTAGGCCGAACAAACGGATGTTACTAATTTTAGAATATTGCGAAGAAAATTTTTGACAACCCGTAAAACAATTGTTACTGTCATTAAAAATTACTTGTTTGACATTTGAATAGACTGCTAGATTAAATTTATTTAAAAAATTTAGCAATGCAGACACTCAGATTTTATTTTTTTCTGTGTGAACCGTAACAGATATCACAAATTATACAGAGAGAAAAGTTTACAATTGAATGTATCTTTCTGAAGAAAAAAAATTTCACGTTTTCGGCATTGCCATTAAAAAGTTACGGTCTAATTAATGTTGGGACACCTAAGTTTTATATACTAGTAGTTCACTAATAATAACAAGTATCACCTTAAAAGATGCGTCCGGTTATTATTAGCAAAAAAATATTTTTTTTCGAAGAACTTTGAAGCAGAATTCTGGCTAAATGGCACACTTTCCGGTAGAATCAAGTTTGGTTAAATAGTCTTATTTTAGCCTCAGGAATCTGTGGTTAAGCCGGCGCCCCCCTATTTAAGAGACACCCTGTATATAACTTTCGAGGTAAATATCTTTCATTTTCATACATACGAGGATTCTATCTGGCGTGGTATAAATTCAAACAAGTATTGTTTGATTTACTTTTGTATTTTTTGCACTCATTTACTTTCTAAAGGATTCTGGATTTTAAAAAGGCAATAGCAAAATGTTTGAGAGTAGAGCATTAAAACTCGAATACTTTTAAAACTAATAATTTTTCATAACTTTGATAGTCCCTATCATACAGTTCTAAGATAGTTTTACTATAATATTCTTGTATTTTTAAACTTATTTGTGTATAACAAACTCTCCAAATTACTTCAACAAAAGTGAAAATCTCTATAACGTTTAAATTTCAATAGAAAATGCAATTCGTAAATCTGTCTGCACGTTTTTAGAGCAGACAATAAACATAAACCACGTATGCAATACAGTAAATTAAAAGTAAACTGTATTTTAAATTTACAACACATTTGCCAACATTTATAGTGCCAGCAGGCCAGCACGGTCAAGCCACGCACGAATTTCTCTACGCAATGAAATTGAATCACTCCCGCTATCAGTGGCGTACGTAAATTTATTCCTTACAATCTTAAAAGAAGATAATTATATTATAACAATACTCGTATTGTGTTTAAATTAGTTGTCTATCATTTAAATAGACTGCTAGATTAAATTCATTGTAATAATTGCATGAAGCAGTCATTCAGATTTTATTTTTTGTTGTCCAAATCTTACAGAAAATTTTGTTTCTAATGGTCATGACACAAGTTTCAAACATTAGTAGTTAACTAATACTAACAAATATTATTTTGGGAGCTGATTTAGGCTGTGTCCGATGTTGCACTTTTATCACCCTAATATCTAAATCCTAAATTTATATGCCCTAAATCTAGTGATTATTTAGGATTTTAAGAATTAGATTTCAGGGTTTTGCAGGAGCACACTCTGCCTTGATGTTGACGCGCACTAATTAAACAAATTATGTTCGTTGCTATAATTTGTGCAAAACGTAGCTTCATAGCTTCTATTTTATAAAACATAATATTAATAATTAATATAAAGCATAAAATTAAATCGAAATGTATAATTTATTTTTATTATTATAAAGTGTTGCCATACTAACCAATGGATATCACTAGTGTGATATTCGGAATTGTATTTATGTAAAGAAGACCTAAATCCTAAATACTAATGCCAAAATGCGACATCGGACACAGCCTTATACCCATATAGTGTGCCATGCCAAATTTCATCTAAATCAAGTGGTCAGCTTGAAAACAAAATTTGAATTATCGATTATTAATCTGATAATCACATAAAATCTCAAGAAATTTATATTAAACTGCCTTTTTTCAAGAAAAACTGTTAGGAACTTTAAATAAGAGAACTTCTGGTTGATAATAACCAAAATCTAATCAGCTCTTCATATGGATATAAAGAAGAGGAACACGAACGAATTATAATTTTTAGAATTGTAGTAATGGAGTTATATATACAAAGAGAGAGAGAGAGAGAGAGAGAGAGACATCAACGGAAAACTAGTAAAATCGTATTCTAGACACCCTAAAACGTGATTATTCATTAAAAACTCACCACCGAATTTTTCGACCAAAAACAATGCCTTCCTTACCTAAAGGTGACGGAAGGTAAAAAGTATTGGACCACCTTCTATATTCACTTGATTTGGCAATGTGAGACTTTTAGCTATTTTTAGAATAATAATAAAAAATCTGTTGTGGCCAGCACAAGACCTGTCGCCATTTCCATATTAAGCTAACCTTTTCAGCTCTTCCCAGGAATGTCAGATTGAGGAATACATAGTTAAACAGGTCTTAGTCTTATAGTTTTTGAGGAATCGTCTGTCCAACATCCAGCCATACACACATACACACACAGACATCATTGTAAAAATATTAAAATCGGATTGTAGTGACCTTGAAACGTGCTTATTCATTAAAATCTGGATATGTGATTTTTAGCATGATTCCAATACCTCTCTTAGCGAGAGGTAAAAAAATACGGTATAAATGGTTTTCGTCTGAAGATGAGATTGATTATTTTGAAAGCAGTCTTTATATCACACAAACATTGATTGAGAGCTTTTAAAAAGTGGACAGAAAGAATGGGATCATTATTTTTCTAAATTTCTAAAAAAAATATATGAATCCTATGTCTTATTCTTAATATTTCTAGGTGACCTTCGTATAACCAAATTTTTTCAAATGTATTCTAAAGCAGAATACTGGCTAAAAGGTACACTTTTTGTTATAGAAAAGTTTAATTAAATCTTATTTTTAGATCCAAGAATCCACATATTTGCAAACAACTTGTATACAAAAAACAAAATATGGCAATGCAATATATAATTTATAAAAAGTCACATACTTGGACGGCCATATTGGAACTTGGAACTACATCATTCTATCAATAAATTCTCCAGTATTCTATATACTTATACTATTAACATTTCTTGGAATCGTTTCTAACCTAATTCCCTCGTAATTTTTGTTTCCTAGTCAAAAATGCCCTCCTACACCAATGTTCGATCTATAACATGTCATTGCTTGCTCAATCGATTTAGAAAAGCTAAAATAAATACTTCTCGCGTGGCTACCACTTTCTGCAACTAAGAGAACAGAGAACAGCTGCACTTAGTGTTGGGCCGCTCAACACTACTGCTTGTGTAAATGAGAATTACATTCATTAGCTTACATTTACACTGTTCGGTAGATTTTGTTTGACAACTGACTTAGAATTATTTGTTTTCGATACAAGCTACGTTTGTTTGTTTTTTATAGCTGAGTATTGTTGGAATTGTCATTACCTAACGATGGAAAATGTTTGTTAATGTTAAAGGTGTAGCAATGATTGCAAAATGCAAAATAGCGGGACATTTTTCATAGGAAATTTATTGTTCCTTTGTTTAAATATCAAGTAGGAGAAAAATGTATGAGGTGGTTTATTTTTCCTTCTGGAACATTGGATAGGAATTATGCTTGAATCTTTGACATTTAACTTGAACCTGAAACTTATTTATACTTGCATTGCAGGCCGTTAAAAATAAGGGTATTTTTTTTTTATAATACATAGTACTGTCCAAAATGAGTAAAACAGCTTTATCAAAGTAGGTCTGTTCTTCAACTATTTCGGAGAAAGGGACAAATTTGTATTAGAATCGAGGAAAAACTGAAAGAGATCGAACTAAATTTTGTCTATGTCAGTAAATAGACTATAAAAGAACAATAAAATTTTTCTATAAAACATTTTCTTTTAATTTCTAAAAGTTACCCTAGTAAAAACTCATTTTTCAGTGCCTTATATGTAAGAAACTATTGATGATCGAACCCATGTTGATTAAACTTTTTTTACTCATTTTGCCCTCAAAACTTTTTACCCATTTTTTAACACCTTATATAGGTTACATAAAATATGTTCTACTTATATGACCTCTTGCTGTGACTAAAGTATACCTACTTCTTAAAAGTCAAAGCCTCTAGTATAATTGGTTTAGTTGATACTTAAACCAGTTAGAACGACACCGAAATACCTATTCAGAACACTAGAACTACTAGAAGTTGCTAATATCTTTGGAGTAACTTACCGTTCCTCTCTAAATAAATGCGAACCTGTAATGGTAGCACGCACTTTAGAATTCTATCATAGAAAGCAGGCGAATACGATTTTACTTTTACGAATCTTGGTAGCATGCACTTTAGAATTCTATAGTCTTTTTTGATTCGAAAATTATTGGATTTTTTACTATTAAAATAAAAAATATTATGACAGTTGTATTCAGGGTGTCTCACAACTCGCGCCCCGAAGCGAATGAGAAAACACGAAACTGCACTCAGATGTGTAATTTCGAAGAAAAAAAAATCTAGCTTAAGAGATATTAGACGTCTTAAAATTAACCAATCAGAGACCTACACCTTTAACGTGTGTTTGCCGTAATTTTACGTTACTATGGTTATATACAAATCAAATCTTCTTTAAAATGTGTGAGCGACTGTAGTTTTCGAAAAATGTCAGTGTCAAATTAAATTTGACAAGGTGAATAAAAAAAGTCAAATTCTTACCATGTATTCAGCCGCTGATTACTTAGAAATGATTATAATTTTCGGAGAATGTGGACAATAATATTTTCGTTGAACACATTTTACACAGCTGCTACAACACGTTGCACTGTACGATATAAATGATGATCTTGGATGGCACCTTCGCTAACCTAAATTTGTTGACAGTGAAAAGTCAACTCTAAAGTGTCAAAATTACAGTAAGTCAAACAAATTTTGTAACTCACTAGTAGTATTTTTAAAACCTAGCAACCAGTTTTATTTTGTAATAATATCATCACACCTCAAGATATCCTTCCGGGATTGGTGGATTAAAAAGTCTTGTAACTCCGTTATGCAAGCAGCCGCAAATAATTTTCTTCTATTTGTTGGCAACCTATTGTCGTCGGCAAGTGTCAGTTTCGTCTGGGGCGCGAGTTGTGAGATAATAAATGTATAAATTATATATAAATTGGCTTTGAATAAAATTGTGGCAAAATAATGACGTTACTTTGACACTTTCGCCTCGAGTCGTACGCCTGCAGGCGAATATTTTGATACACGCATGCTACCAAATTTTCGCTTCGTTGCGAAAAGCGAAAACAAATGCCTCTTTTGATAGAATTCTAAAGTGCGTGCTACCACTACTGTACTTATATTATCATTAACATAATTTTTTCATTAAGTCTACATTAATTTTCTATCCATTTCTTCAAATGAGTGTACACTTTTACTATAATTAAGAGTTTCTTATCTAGGATTTTAGCATCCTCGTTGTTGGTAGTACGAGATCGGTTGTTGCCGCTGTATTACGATGCTGAACACGTGATTGCTGAGCCATGTTTTACATTACTCGCCGTCTCCGAGTGCAGAGTAAGAGGCAATGCAGTTGTGCAGCTGGATTGAGTGCACCCACGTACCTCGGCTTTCACTTGAAAGCTGCAGAGCATATGCGATTTTTATATTGCAATCATATCGCGAATAGGAATTGTAATGTAGGTGCTTTCGTACGAGAAAGTATTGTTACATATGTTTAGAGCGATTTCATCTCGAGAATTTTCTGCGTTTTCTATATCTATATGTTAATGCTTAATGCAAGAACAAATGACAACATTTAGCAATTTAGGAGATGAGTAATATAAAATCATCAACGAGAATTTTTTGATGTTAGTAATACATAGAAAAAAAAAATTAAATTTTTCTAATTATATTAAAATATTATTTTATAAGGCAATATGTCTAAAAGTTTAGTATAATTTACAAATCTTAATTTAGCACTTTAAATAATCCGAAATAGATAATAAATATTTTGTAAAAAATCGTTAATTTAAATATGCAAATAGTTATTTTAATTACTTATTTTATTTAATTTTACTATATTTTGGCTTCATTATTTTTGTGATTTATCTAATGAATTTGGAAAGTAAATAGAAAATTTAAATATACATTTAGTTAATTTTATATTACATTTTAGTATAATTTGTTACTACAAATTTAGAAAATTTACGGTGCGAGTCTGTAATTTTCTATACCACTATAGAACTGTAAGTCTCAACAATCATTTTTTAATGTCAAACGATAACAAATGTATTAGTAAAGAAAAATTGTTGCGATTTTGTTCACTTTTACATTTCTATAGCGTTATAAAAAATTACAGAATCGCACTATTAAGTAAATCAAATTAGACAATTTAATGAAAACATATTAGTAGGCTTAAAATCATGATTTTCTATCTCTCTCTCTTGCATATGACGTCAATTCTGTAAGTGTCTATTAAAATATGTACATAGACACATATTTAGTAATGTTCAATTTATTAACGTACCTTTTGCAAAGCATCTTGAGGTCAGATTTACATGTATAAATCTTTGCAGTAGTTATCCTCAATTTTACATAAATAGCATGTTTTATTTTTTTGTCAATGCTGAAGTTATTAAAATACCTTCTATAAAAGATGAATCCGTTGATTTTTCGTATAATAATATAACACAAATGGGTTATATTTGCAAAATTTTACAACATGCCTGCAGAAGTAATACCAATGACAGTTAAGAGTACTAAATCAAACGAACCTGTAACCAGCTACAGCAACAATCGAGTAAATTTATCCTGATATCTGTTAATATTTAGCCATTGTTTTCTCATATTCTACAGTCTACACTCTTAAAACAGAAGATTAAAATATAGGCCAAATAGATTTAATTTTTAATTTTATAAAGAGCAAAATTGCATCTCATCTGCTTATCTGATTGAAAACCAATATTTGAAAGATTATAACTTTTTTTAATCTTTTGAGAATAAATAAGAATTTATAATAACATAAGATTAAAAAGTAACCACGTGAAAAATTAAAATTAGGTTCATAAGTAAATTTAATCTGACATTATTATTAATATAATCTATAAAGAGTAATATTTAATTTTTGATACACAAATTAAATCTAATATTATTACTAATTTAATCTTAAAAAAGTAAAATTTAAATTTTGAAACACAAGTTTAATCTTATATTATTACTAATTTAGTATTATTATCTATATTAAAATTAATACTACAAAAATCAATTTTTTTTATATTATTAATCTCTATTGATTATTAATTTTAATCTTCTGTTTTGAGAGTGTAAATAAACTACATTTCCAATAACCCCCTCTATTCATTTCATATTTTTCATATTCTGTGATAAGTTAAATCAGTTGATGTGATTCATAATTTGACTTTAATGTGTCACATACATATATCCTTTTTTGTTTGCTTGTTGTTTGCTGAATATTTCTAAATATTTATTTTCGAAGAATAAACAATTTTACAGTTACAGCACTACATGAGAAGTCTAAATTCATTAATGTAGCATAAAATTAATTTTCTTATCGTTCTGAAAACTTAATAGCAGTAAACATCTACTAAATTAAGTAGACATCCTGTATATTGTATGATTTTTCAATAGTCTACCAAACATCTGCCACCGTAAAAGATTAGGGTTAGACCATGAAAATACATTAATAAAACTCATCTACCTATAATTTAATTTACACGAAACTATTATAAACACTGTTGATTGTGATTATTTCAATTAATAGTTATTTATGAGACAAATACAAAAAGTTTATATTTGTTGTACAAACTGAGCAAGTTACAACACGAAGCACAGTTGATTGCAATAAATGCGGGCTTTTTATAAACGGTACACGTATTATTTCGTACAACATCGACCAAAACTATGGACACACCTGCTGATTTATAAAAATTAATTGTTTCCCACATTGTTTGTTGGTAACCATAGCAAACTTTAGTTCTATGCTTCGCCGCTAGATGCGCTCGTGCAAATTGCAATGCGGTATTCCGGTGATATGGAATTAATGCAAAATAATAACTTTTTTCTATAGTTTCCATCTTCATATAGTAGAAAAATATAATAAAACATATTTAATAAAAAGTTTTAATTCATAATTTAATGTTACATAATTGGAAATTTTACAGCTCTAGAAACGTCCTTGAAATTTGTGACGTCAAGTTAATAATCTGTTGCTCATTTCAAAGTAAATATTTTCGTTTAAAAACACAGATGGTATCAGTAGATAACACGCGCGGGTATATTTCTTATTTGACATTTCGGCCACTTTATAATTATTACTCCTATTTTTACCATAAACAAACATAGGACAAACACCGAAATATACGCTGCTACTAAAATAGGGTAGAAGAAACAGTGGTAGACCAAAGAGAAGAAGAAAGGACTGTATTGCGAAAGACTTGGGAGAAAAGAAACTGAATTAGGACGACACGTAAAATAGCAATGAGTGGAAGAAGAACAAGAATAGCGACCCCTAACGAGTAGGGGAAAGCCAAAAAAGAAAGCCTAATTTTAATATCCAAAGTGAGTAGGTAGTTTTTTGTCTATTTCCTATATGGATATAAGAAATTTTGCAGAGTAATAATAATTGAAACTTTTCAGTGCTGCCAACGGTCAAGTTGATTGTCCCTAGCACGTGGTTGATGTCATGATGCGTAATTAATCATAATTTTAATTAAGAATTTAATTTTCTGCATCTTAACAAGAGAATATAGTTCATTGCACTATTTCATATCCTGTGAGATGGTGTTTGTTTCATATTTGAGATGAATATAATAAAGTTTTACAAGGCATTTAATTGTGATATATGTTAATTACTTTTATATGTAGGTATGTACGATGTAGAAGGTAAAATGCCAGAAGCTAGTAATAGTCGCATAATATGGTAATAGGGCATGTTTAGAAATCATTACTTGTTAATTGATTAATGACACATTTTAATTGGTTGTGACAATAATTGCAAATGATATTCATTATTCAGATATTTCTTATGTATCGCTACTGCTATTTTCATTTTTTATAGATTACTCTGTTATATGTGACGTAAAATGACATTTACAAAGTAAAAATTATTAATCGAATTTAATAAGGAATTTATTACAAACAGTAAAAATAAGAGCGCAGTTTTCTGAAGTTCAAGCCTAATACAGAAAAACAAGTCGAAAATTTTATTACATTTTCTCAAAATATTTTTGCATTCAAAGGAACCAATTTTTTCCCAGAAGGTATGTGTTTATCTCTCTTCGCATTGGCCGAAGAAAAACTTTGACCTTTGGGTGCCAAGTAAGGACTGTACAGGAGTCCAGGATAAGTTGTCCTATTTGGAGATCTTGAGAACTATAAGAGCTATGGGGACGGTTAAATTAGACAAAAATTGCCCCATTAGGAGAGCATCTTAATGGTGTTTTCTTATTTGAGTAAAAATACATAAGTCACTACATACAGGGTGTTAAAAGTGTCACAAATTATGAGGGCATATAGTACTGAGCAAAATGAGTAAAAAAAGTTTAATCAACATGGGTTCGATCTTCAACTGTTTTTGAGAAAGAGGCCATTTTGTATTATTATATTACTTAATCCTGCACCTTTCTACCCTCACGGGTGTAAGGCGTTCCCCCGGCTTCCGGGGGAGGGGGTTGAGTTCTGGTTCGTTGGTCTTCTCCATATTTCTTTCCACTCTGCTCTACCTTGTGTTGCTGTCTTCGTTTCTTCCCAAGTTAGACCTCTTCTTTACGCTGCATCCTTTACTTCTTCCAGCCACGTTCTTCTTGGTCGTCCTCGTGGTATCTTTCTTCCAATTTTTGCTTCAAACACCTTTTTAACTATTCTCTCCTCTCCCATCCTTTCTACATGACCAATTTATATGAAACATTTTTGTCACTTTCTAATAGTTATAAAGTTATTTGAAAACTAAGTATTCGCCAAGGGCGCCACAACTTTTGTCGCAGTATAATTATTTGATATTTTTGAAAAACAAAAACACATCTAAGATGACCTCTGAAAGATAAACAAAATGTTTCATTTAATCAAAGCCGTAACTCTTACAGTTTTCGAGATAGCTGAGGTAAACACCAAAAAAACTAACTAACTCATTTTGGTCAGTACTATATGCCGTCATAATTTGTAACACTTTACATGCAGCTCAAAATGGGGTTTTCTTCGAAAAAATACCATTGAACGTTATTTTTTCACAATTTATGTTAGTATAAAAAATAAAGATCATTTAATTTTCTATGGGTATGCATGAGTACTTTTTCTATACATTTTACAGATAAATTTAAAAATCCATAATTATGGCAAGTATAAATAATCATTTGAAATTAACAATAGTGACATTTTAAAAAGAAAATATTAAATAGAACACTATAGAACAATAGTTTTTATATACAAAGGAACTTATGGTTTGTACTGTTTTTAGCATTAGAAAATATGTAGGTATGTATATAAATGAATAAAAATTAAATGCTGGTAGCGGGTGGTATTGTGGTGGCCACTTCAGATTTTTATTTTTGCGATTATCTTCCAAATGTGAAATAATACTGGATTTCGATTTACACATCTTTAAGGCACTACTTTATGTTCCTTCCAAAGGCAATGTTGTTGGGTTTCGAGTTATATTGTCCATATTGGAAAGTTACACTATTGAAAAGAGATTTTTTAGCATTCCAAAGATGTATATTATTTCAAAAAGCAACAAATGAAACAATGATTGATTTTATAGGTTAAAACAATGGTTTTATCAAAGAAACAATACAATTGCTTACTTAGTTTTTATCATTTGTTTCTTTTTAAGTTTATTTCTTTCATTATTATTAACATTTCTAAGTTACATTGCAATAACAATTGTTTTTAACTTTAAATTTAATAATTGTTGCATTTTTGCCGTATGACAAATGAACATGGACAAATTATACATTGTTCGAATGCTAAAAAACATCTCTTTTCGATGGTGTAACTTTCCAATATGGCGTCCAAATAAAAATTAAAACTTGGACATTATAATGCGACATCCAACAGTGATAAAAAAAATTAAGCATTGGTAGCGGGAGGTAAAAAAAAATATATATTTTACATTTTCGCCTATATCTTGTGATCTACGCTTTTTAACAAATAATAAAACACCATTAAAATGTTCTCCTACTGGGGCAACTTTTGTATAATTTAACCGAATTGTATCTGTTATAGTTCTTGAGATCCCCATGTTCAATAAGTTATCCTGGACTCCCTGTATGGTGGATCTTTCGAATGACCGCAGACAAATAACCATACCATTCAATCAAAATTGATGATAGGACTAGAGCAGACCCATTTTGGAAAACTGCTGCTTTGTTTTCAGAATCATATAAATAGATGCAACTTTCGTAGTCTGTCATAATGTTATAAACCAGGTGACAGAATCCGCGGGCAAAAATTTTGTTCCTACAATTGGGATATATCACTATGTAGAGATGGCGTTATGCGCCATTGTCAAACCTTTGACAAGGGAGCACTTTTGTTTAACTGCCATAAGGGTATCATTGCTCTCAAAAGTTTTTCTTTGATTCTTCTTGTATTTTGAATTTTCTTTCAGTGTTTATTATTATTATTTTAGCTATAGTATATTTCCTTGTTTCCTGTTTTAATAGTTGTAGCTGTAGATTAATACATTGACTGCGGCATTGATCACCGGGGACCAATAACTTGTATTTGTCTCGTGCGGCACCATTTTTCATAAAACTTCCCCAACTTACGTATTATCATAAATATGGAAAGTTTGTCATTTTTTTTATTATTTATTTGGTGCGGTTCCGGTCTTCGAAGACCATTCCTGACGTAGACTTAGCTACATATATGACCAAGTAACAGTTTTCTGTATAAACATACTTATTTTTAATATAACTAGTAGCTAAAATATTGTAATTTATGTTCCAAACATCATTGGTCGCCAGAGCCCAGTCCCGCTAATACAGAAAGTTTGCCTTTGGTCTCCGGGGACCAACATCGCACCGAAATTAAGACAGCATATTTTACTTCCGCAGCCAACGTGTTAAGTATTATTTTTCATTTTAAATAAGTTCTTTAGTAGTTGTTTACAATTTAGTTTTTTCTTAATAAATATTAGATTATAGTAGATTAATTAATTGTAAAAATTAATTCTATTACCTATTTTCCATTATATAAATTGTGTCTTGTGTCTTAGTTCCAAATTTCGCCACCAGGTTAGCATTCTTATTTACATATCCTAATCTCAATCATATTTGGCGTCTGTCGAACCCGGTTCCCCAGGTTCGCGACCAGACAAATATTTCCAATTTTAAATGGCACAAAAGTGACCCCTGTGGTGCACTCTCCACACCAGCTATGAGTGCCCGTGAGGTGACGCCTGGTAAGCGCCCACACGGTAAAATATATCGTTATCATTACCGATGTCTACATGTGTTGTAGATACTGGCACACCCAGAAATGGGTAATATGCCGTGATGATATATTTATTTTATTACATACATACATACATAAAATCACGCGTATCCCACTTAGTGGGTTAGCAAAAACCCGAAAAAAAAATATTAACAATAGGGAAAGGGATAACAAAAAATCATCTTTCGCCACATATTCCTGTACAAACATACTTCGTTCACAACGTCCACATAAAACTTCAGCTGTCTCTCCATTCTCAAAAAAACATTCTTACTAACCATATATCTTCACACCACAACATTTACAAAACAATCATCCTTCGCCACACATTCCTATCCAGGCACACTTCTTTCGCCTCAGCCACATTCATAATCGTATTCATGCATGCTCTTCTTCTTTTTCCACTCGGAAACTTACGCTCCTTCAAAACACTACCAATCACATTTATCCACTTACACACTGGACGGCCACGCAATCGAACACCCTCAACTTTACCAACATATATGCGTTTTACAAGTCGTTCACTCATCATTCTCTCCACATGACCAAACCATCTCAACTGACTCACTCAAACTCTCTTAACATTCTTCCTAACCATACATTCTTCATACACCAAATTATTCCTCACGCGATTCCGTCTTGTATACCCACAAACACCACGTAAATACCTCATTTCCACGGCAGTCACTCTCCTTTTATGCTTTTTCGTCCATGCCCAACATTCACTTCCATACATCAAAACAGGCACCAGCACTAGCACTTTTATTTATTTATTTAATCTCAATCATCTTATTTTTCAATTAATTCGCTATTTGCGGTAGTTCCCTTACCAGTTAAATCAAGGAGAAATTCTGGGTCCTAAATGAGTCTCATCAATTGAGTCCTTCATCTCCTAATCGCGTCTAACATTAAAAGCACACACGCCGAGCAGAGCAAACAAACAGAGCGGCCTGGTCCGGTAAGTGACATATTCGAGCGGCCTGGGTTATCTAATCCGGGCGACAAGTAAGGCACTAATCGACACGGCTGCTGGAGCTGCGACAGGGTGGTCTGGCTGCGTTCCCAGCGGACAACCGTTTCTTCACCCAGATAAAAACCAACACGATTTTTAAGAAGCCTCCGCTAATGAATTGAGTAACTTTGGGAACAGAGAGCTTGTTGACGAAATGAGCACCATGTGTGAACATAGACAACAACACAAAATATGAGGAAATTCATTCATGTTTAAATTAGTTTTCACAAACATACATATTCAATGGCAATATACTGTAACAAATCGCTCCATGATGGACTGCATTTGCGGTCATAGATTATAAAATAGTTAAACACAAAAGTAAATAAAAATAGATAAGATTTTTATTAACAAAAACAATAACAAAAATTAAATACAATAATAAACCTTTCTTCACAAATTATTTGTGAAGAAATGTTTATTATTGTATTTAATTTAATTTGTTTTCCTTTTGTTTGGTACCTTGGATGATGAATATGTGGAGAGGAAATTGATTTCGCCTTCTCAAGGTTCAATGTAAAACTTAGTTTTTATTTGAAATTTGGACGTTTCGAGGGACCCAAGGCCCTCATCATCAGCAGAATTAAAAATTTATTTTAAAATACAGTTTGCTTAAACATTGACTCAAGGGTCAATTTTATAGCAGTTGGGAATCTTGTATGCAAACATATCTCTAAAATTGACCCTTGAGTCAATGTTTAAGCAAACTGTATTTTAAAATAAATTTTTAATTCTGCTGATGATGAGGGCCTTGGGTCCCTCGAAACGTCCAAATAAAAACTAAGTTTTACATTGAACCTTGAGAAGGCGAAATCAATTTCCTCTCCACGTATTTAATTTAAGTTATATCTTCACGTTTACTCAAATAATTTATTAAATAACAAAAATAATAAACAAAATAAATGCAATAGTATAAAGACACCGAAATAGTAAAACAAATCTATTTAAATTTAATCTATTTCAACTTTTACATGCTTTTAAACGATTTGAGTGAATCTAAAATCAAAAACATTGTTAATTACACAATATTAGCATTTAAATTGAGGAGTTTCTTTATGAATAAATAAATAGAAATTAAATTTTAAATAGGTAATGAACGTGTTGTGTGGTGTTTTACAGATTGTCTCTGTGGGTATTAAATTTGTCGGTCTGTGAAATGTGTTATATTCTTTACATATATATCAATAGGCTATTCCACTGTAATCGAAAAGAGTAAAAGTTTATCAAAAATATGAAAGATAACAGTTAAACGATAAGAAAAAAAAACAACTATTTTTTTTTAATTACTCCCTTTAAAAAATACGGGGAGTTCTACTTTTGATGACGTAAGACATGTGGACGGGTGTTTAAGCAAATAGGATTTAAGTTTGAACACCAACTGTATGGAGCTCCTCTCTGATTTCGCTACAACTAAGAATATAATTATTCGGGTGTGTCGGATGCTGTTCGGGTGATTTTCTTGTCTTTGCATGTTCGTTGTTCTATCTACTGCACTCCTTTGAAATTTGTTTGAAATCGTGAGTCACCAACCATGCGCTGTGCACTACCAACTTCGAGAATGTCAAAATGTTTTTTAAAATAAGAAAAAAAGTAAAATAAATTAATTACAATAATATATTTTCTTTCCCTAATAATAAAATATAATATTACAATTCAAATATACATTATTTTGTAATTTGCTCAACATTTTCTCGTAAGTTTCTGAACCACTGTTTGTTTACTTCTGGTATACCCATATTACCTACGTCACAAATAAAATTTATAATTTATACCTCAATATCTCGCTTATTTGGAGGAATTTTAAATTCGGATTTTCATACATACTTACGTAGTTCAAGATAAAAATATAAAAAAATATCGTGGAATAGCCTATTATTTACATATAATGTTATGTTAAACTAGGCTTGTTTTGGGTATATATGCCAAATTTGGTTATATACTAAAATATAATGTACGTACCGTAATGGTTTACAATTTTTACAATTAAACGTTTTACATTGAATAAGTATTAAACTATAATAAACCTTGATTAAAAATGTTATTTTTCTCAAATACTTTATTTAAATATATTTAAATGTAAAAGCGAATACTATAGTTGTTTTAATATTTCTATACAATAATAGATGTATCTCATTCTGTATGAATATTGTATAGGGCAAGGCTCATTTATCAATAATTTATCTATCTATCTATATATTAGTCTACATCAACACCACAGTCGAGAAATTTATCTACAGTAAGTAAATTGGTAGCATAAATTATTTTTGGTAAAGGAAACTCACTATGACAAAATTGTGACATATTTTGTTTATTTAATTCACACCGTCTCGAATATTAATCTGAGTACGGGTCAAGAAATGTTCATTTATTGACGTACTCCGTAACCATGACCAGAAAAAAGCGCGTTTTATTATTATCATCCGGTAGGGGATTACATGACGCCTGTCAGATTAAAAGACCGTGTTTGTTGCTCATTACTGCAACAAAAACAATCAGATCTTACAGTAATTAATTTATTTTCTCTCTTTGTTCCTGCACTCATCTGCTCTGTTACTATTTATGCAGGATTAATATTCATAAATGCAAAAAACGAAGAATAGCATAGGATGAAAATTATATATTCATTATTTTAAAAATATCAATAAACTGAAATACGATATGCTTAAAATACCTATTAACTAGGTTTGGGTTTTTGCATGAAAGTTAACGATACCATTCCTTTTTTCAAATAAGTACAGGGTGCCCATTTTATAAGTTCCCGCCTTAAAGTTTAAAAATAGGCAACCCATGTTACATTTCATAAGTGACTTGGTTTTTCATTTTTTACCTCCTGCTACCCTTGGTAAGGGAGGTATAGGGATCGTGCTAAAAATCACTTATCGAGATTTTAGTAAATGACCACGTTTTAAGGTCCCTAGAATCCAATTTTAACATTTTCAAGATGATGTCTGTATGTGTGTATATGTGTATGGATTTTTGTCTTCGCTGTAACTCAAATACCATCATTCAGAAAATTCTGAAACCTTGTATTTCTATCCTATTCTAATATAAAAAGAAGCCATTAGATTTTGGTGTAAATTGCACAAACGGAAATGGCACTTTACTTGAAGCTCATAATGGTTTTTCTTCAAAAAATAACATTAAATGCCATTTTTTCGCATTTTGTCATTATGAAAATTAAAGAATATTGAATTTTCTACAAGTATACATTAATACTTTTCCTATATATTTTGCAGATAAATTTAAAAATCATTTTTTTCTTTTAATCCTGAAGCCTAAGATAAATACAATTCCTTTGTTACACAGTTTATTTTTCAAATGAATGTAACTGACAGGTAAACGTCATTGTTAAAAAACGAATCACTTCAAAATAATAATAGTGACATTAAATTAAAGAAAATCGTAAATAAAGCAATAGTTTTGCGTTATATGCAAAGGAACTTATATAGTTTGCAGCATGAGTAAATATGTAGGTATGTATTTAAATTAATAAAAATTAAGTCACTGTCAAAAAACTAATCACTTCATAGTGACATTTTAAAAAGAAAATAGTAAATAAAGCAATAGTTATATGCAATGGAGCAGTCTGCAGCATTAATAAATATGTAGGTATGTATTTTATTTAATAAAAATTAAATTGCGGGAGGTTTTGTGTTGGCCACATCAGATTTTTTTAAATTGGGGTCAAGAGGCTAATGATGTGATGGTTGTGGTTCGGACGATCTGGATTCAATGTAAATCATGAACATTTAAAATTATTATTATTATTATTATTATTATTATTATTATTATTATTCTGTATTTATTTTGTCTTTCATCGAGAAATAAGTATTCTTAAACTCAAAATGAGTGCGGGAATGAGCCAATTCTCACACCAGTGCCAAAAGTAATTAAAATATATTTTTTGTTTTATTTTCATGAAAGCAATTGTCATGGTCGCTTAAAAAGACTATGCATGGCTGCCCAAGTAGCAGATTAGGTGTCAAAAATTTAAAGTACATTTCGTATTTTTTTCTTATTTTTTTTTTACAAGCACTAGTGCGTAAAAAGTACTTTCCAAGCGCTAGTGCGTGAAAAGTAAATAGGAGTTACTAGACAATATACACTTTCGGTTAATTGCCTATTAAATCGACAGTAGATAGTTACGCAGTAAATACCAAAGAAAGTACCTAATCAAATTTATTAAGAAATATTAATGCACTCTGTACATGAATGAAGTGTAGGTATAAGTTTTATTAACAGATTTGCTACCTATTTCTAAAGAACATTAATATTTTTTCGACATAATGAGTTCTTGCCTAAATTAATTTTTAATATTAATATTAAATGTACAGTTTGTATAATTCTAGAAAACTAATCCACCTGTCTCTGAGATTCTTTCGAATGTTTAAGTTTATTTTGTATAGTATTATGAGAAGGAGCATTCATTTCGAAACTTGCATTTATTAAAGAATCACTAATATTCCACACTCGTTACAAAATAGTTATAAGTATTAAAAATGATATTTTATTTTTTGAGAAGAAAGTTTTGAACACGACGCGAAGTGGACTATTAACACGTATATACTCGTATCATACTCTATTTTTTCTGCAAACACTATTTTTACCGCTCGCTAAGAGAGGTATTGGATTCATGCTAAAATTCGCATATCCAGATATTACTGAATAAGCACGATTTATGGTCCCTAGAATCTGATTATAACATTTTTAAAATGTCTGTGTGTGTGTGTATGTCTGGATGTTGGAGGGACGATTCCTCAAAAACTATAAGACTTAAGACCTGTTTAACTATGAATTCCTCAATCTGACATTCCTGGAAAGAGCTGAAAAGATTTTGGTAACAATAGACAGTTACAGAATTGACGTCATATGCAAGAGAGAGAGAGAGATAGAAGATCATGCATCCAAACAAACCTCCCCTCTTACGTCCCGCTCCCTGATTCTATCTGTCATTATGTTTGCATCTGTTATTCAGTGTTAACCTAATTGTGATTTGTTCGTTGTGTTCAATAAATATGAGTTTAAAACTATAAGATGTGCGTGGGGCAACTTTTTTTGTTTGTTAATATTGAAAATCACTCGATTATTCAACAAAAACGATGGCTGGAGTGTAGAATTCTATGGCTGATAACAGGTCTTTGTTTGGACGTGGTAACCATAGCAACCTTTAGTTCTATGCTTTCCCGCTACAAGCGCTCTTGCAAATTGCAATTGTGTGTCTATTGGACAACCGGAAGTAGCAGTATCTTAAAAAAATTCTTCTAAATATTATTTTTTGAAAATTTTTGTTACTACTAATATTGAAGAACATAAAATTCTCCATCTAATAGGAACACTTAAAAATTTTATTATATCTTGTATAGATTTAGAGATAAAGTCAATATAATATGTAGAATAATCTAATCGCAGAGGCTATGACACTAAGAATACCACTTGACAAATTCAAATGTTTATAACATAGTTTGTAAATGATAGATGTCAGTGGCAAAAATCAACAGTTTTAGTGACATTCTGATAGCTTTTTCTGGGAAGTACATTTAATCTTTCTTATTGTTTTATTAATTAAATATTTGAAAATAGGTAAAATGCATATATCCATCAGAAATACCGCCAATCTGGTTAATGAAACGGAAGAATTTTAGGAACTTCCTCATACAATGAAAAATAGATATAATGAGAATTATATGTGTGCAGAAGACATATTAAATATAGTAAAGTTCTGTATTTTTTACCTTCCGTCACCTTTAGGTAAGGAAGGTATTGTCTTTGGTCAAAAAATTCGGTGGTGAGTTTTCAATGAATAAGCACGTTTTAGGGTCCCTACAATACGAATATACCATTTTTAAGATGATGTCTGTATGTATGTGTGTGTGTGTGTGTGTGTCCGTGTGTGTGTGTGTCCGTGTGTGACAAATTTTTCTCCGACGATAACTCCAATACTACAATTCTAAAAATTATAATTCTTTCGTATTCCTCTTCTGTACATCCATATGATTTAAGACCTGTTGATTAGATTTTGGTTATAATTGATCCACCGGAAGTACCCTTATTTGAAGTTTTTAACAGTTTTTCTTAAAAAAATGCAGTTAAATATTATTTTTTGACATTTTGTTATTATATATTTTAAAGAAAATACTCTTCTCTATACAGTTTGATTATACATTTTCCTTCATATTCAATAGATGTAAATTTAAAGCATTATAAAGAAATTAATTTTCAAAAATTAGTCATCTTTGTTATTTATCATGGAAACAGTTGACATAATTATTCAAAAAAATTTAATTGACAGATGTCAGTTGCAAGTGCAAAACCAAATATGGAAAAAAGTATAGAATCTAAAATTGGTATGTCATAGTGTTGCTCGCAAGTGACACGCAGAGAAAGGCCAAAGAGAAGATGGAAGGACATTACTTAGTGTAGTTTATGTTATAATTTTATTGGATTTATAGAACCTTTTCAAATGAACTTTTTTTGTTATAAAACGACGGTTCGATAGCGTAGTGTAATACAATACTTATATAGCCTAATATGGAAATGGCGAGAGGCCTTGTGTTGGCCACAACAGATTTTTTCATGTAAATTTGTTTTCTAATAATTTCTAACAACTCGCTTTTGACACTCATGTTAAAAGTAACAATAGATTTGTAAAAGAAAATAAGTATTCCTATCTAAACCAACGCTATTTTCTTACCCAAACGCACTAAACTCGATATCATTGTTCATGTCATGTGATAACGCCTTTAGAGTGTTATTAGTAATGAACAAATAATATAGCACAGATTGTATCTACCTATAATTTCTGTATATGGTACTATATTGTGTTCAATGTTTGCAAGTTCTTTCTGTGCGTGAATTCGAATTCCTTTCCGGTGTTTGAATCTGTTTGAAGCATATGGCAGGTAATTACAGCAGAGCGAGATAAACGCCTGGTAGCTAAGCTAACGCACCAGCACCAGCACTAGCACTACACTGGCCTGCTACATGATTTGTATTTACTAAAAGCACAATAAATCACAGGCCGAGTAAACAATGCAATATAACAAGGGAAAAGCTGTTATTTGCACGGATATACGGCCGATATGTTGTAGCCGGTGCTATGATTGCCGTGTTAGGTTAGGATCCGCAACACTGTTAACAAGCACACCAGGATAATTTTCACTTGTTGATCAATCAGATAAATTCTAATATATAGACGGAGATGATACAGAATACCTCTCGTTGCACTTTTCCTTTTAAAGGCAAACACGAAACAAATCATAGATATTTTCTATAGGTATACTGTATACATACTTTATACCGATAAGAATTGTATACCTCGTCCAGATTTCATTTGAACAAATGACTTTTAAATCCTCTGTGTTAATCTTAATCTTTGCTACTGTGAATACTTTTACGTTTCACGCAAATATAGTTTCTTCTCAAATACATTATAGGTCTATGAAAGTTGAAAATTGCTCGTAACTATTTAAAAGGGGAAAAGTTTTATTGGGTTCCTGAGAACCATAGTTGACCTGTAAAATTCTTATCCAAGATGTTTAACAATGAACGCTCATTACTGAAATGAGCAACTGATACTGCCAAAATGTAAATATGCACGAGGTATAGTTCGTCTATAGTTCATTGCCAGCTACTATTTATCTATTTATGATTGCGGTTTGTTACATGTTTTTGCGCTATGACCTTAGAAATGAAAGGAATTTAATCTTTATGTACTATACCATAGTGACGAATATTGCATGGCAATGAATGTTTTAGAAGTTTTGGAAGAGTCCAGAGCAAGTACTCGTCTAAGTATTGTTCATAAACGTAGATGCAACCATTTCCCATATTTAGCTGTATTACTATTCAACCTGGGAATACTCATACAGGATTGTATTGAGTTATACCCCAATACCGCAATAAAACTTTTCCCCTTTTAAATAGTTACAAGCAATTTTCAACTTTCATAGACATATAATGTACTTTGAGAAGAAACTATATTTGCGTGAAACGTAAAAATATTCATAGTAGCAAAGATTAGGATTAACACAGAGGATTTAAAAGTCATTTGTTCAAATGAAATCTGGACAAGGTATACACACTATGAAGAAGAATAAATATATGACATAATGCAAAAACCACCAATGTCAACAATTTTTAATTTTAGGAATGAGTTATTTAAAATCAACCAGAAACTTTAATTGTTAATATATCAAAAATACCTTTTTGTAAAAACTGCACTATTAATAATAATAATTACAAATTAAAGTGTCGGCTCTACGCCGCACGCCCATTATAGATCATATTTAATAAAATATAAAATAATAAAAGCATTTGAAACAATTCAACTTTTTTTACTATGAATGAAAATCTCGATGAAAATACAAATAAATAAAATAAATATATCATCACGGCATATTACCCATTACTGGATGTGCCAGTATCTACAACACATGTAGACATTGGTAATGATGACGATATGTTTTACCGTGTGGGCGCTTACCAGGCGTCACCACACGGGCACTCATAGCTGGTGTAGAGTGCACCACAGGAGCCACTTTTGTGCCATTTAAAATTGAAAATATTTGGCGCCTGTCGGGATCGAACCCGGTTCCCCAGGTTCGCGACCAGGCACTCAGGCACGCGGCTACGAGACCCCATAAAAATACAAATCAAATAAATAAATAATCATCACGGCATATTACCCATTTCTGGGTGTGCCAGTATCTACAACACATGTGGACATCGGTAATGATTACGATATATTTTACCGCGTGGGCGCTTACCAGGCGTCACCTCACGGGCACCCATAGCTGGTGTGGAGAGTGCACCACAGGGGCCACTTTTGTGCGATTTAAAATTGGAAATATTTGGTGCCTGTCGGGATCGAGTTCGGTTCTCCAGGTTCGCGACCAGACACTGAGGCACGCGGCCACGAGACCCCATAAAAATACAACAGATGAAATATTTAGTTTTCTCAATAAAATAAGAAAATTTTATGACACCAAAAAAAAAAACAACAATCATTAATAATTGATTATTAAAAAAATAACTTTTTTATTCAACAATCCATTTTTCATTTTAAAGAATCTTTAAAAATATTTTAGAATTATGTATTTTTTTAATAAATTAAACTTGTTTGCAGCAGGGATGGTAACAGAAACCGGAACCGACACCATTAACCGAAAAATACCGGAAAAATATGAGAACCGAAACCGAAACCTGTACCGAAATTCGAAACAGATACAAAACCGGAACCGAAAGCAAAACCCTTTTTTATTTATCGGTTAACAGCATTACATACAGGTCTCTTGTTAGTTGTTAAATATTGTAAATTTTTATTATTAAAATACTTATGTATGTATAAAAAAATGTAAACATATTTTTTTGTCGAAACGTATTTCAATTTTCAACTTAGTACCTCAATCGGGCGGCGTTCGAAATCCGTTACATTTACATAGGCATTTAACATGGAAAATTAGAATATTTTGAATATTTGCTTCCCATTAAAATTGATTGTTATAAACTTTGTACACGTATTTGTGGACACTTTTTGCATCATTATAATAACTCGAAAATTACTTTCCCAAAACCGAAACCCTTTTAGTAAAACCGGTATACCAAAACCGATTGCTGTATAAAAACCGAAACCTAAATCAAAACAGAATTTTTATTTTCACGATGACCGAAACCGTAACCCAAACCGATATTTTTTATGGTTCCCATCCCTGGTTTGCAGTAACTATGCTTTTTCTCTAACTCGAAGTAATTTCGCGGTCTTTTGAGTTTCGAGTTATAGAGGTTCGACTGTATCTTAATTTGCAGTATTGTAGCCCTAGAACAAGTAAAGCACTAGCCAGTGGAATCTCATAAGTTTTCATTAAATCTTTAGATACACGTTTTTAAACACTCGCTCCGCTCTTGTCGAAAAAACTATTGACTAAAGGGACATTTTTAAAACTTGTTACTGTCCTTTCGAAATAAAATTTTCATGAACGATTTGTTTTTGCTCTTGTTTAAAGGCAAAAGAAACATTGGAAATAAAATAGATAATTTCGTTCATACTAGCCTGGAGTTTAAATATAATAACAAAAATTACAATTTGTAGCATGCAAAGCTATTTGAGTTAGTTATATGTATACCATGCAGCCCCGGGGTGCACGCTACATAAGGGTAGGAGTTGTAATCATGCCTCCGGGATGATCTCAGTACAGTACATACCCACATACATGCGATCTGTACAACTCACAAACTAGCGTGCGTAAAAATTTCACAAATATGAAATAAATTATTCATGTCATGCTTTCTTGGCATCCAATATGGACTCGGCCAGTGGAATCTCACTAACTTCTTATCGAGAAACGAGAGAAGTGCTGCTCTCGACTGCTGTACCCCAAGGGAACTGTGCAGATTCACAATTAAAATACACGTTTGCAGAGAACACAAGAAGGAAACGCATTAGAAGCATCGCATGATCTGTCGAGATGAAGGCGAGCGCACATAGGCGGCGCGGCGAACCAACTGAAACAGATGACAAGAGGGGAAATGGATCCAAGAGGGCATGGTAGCACAAGGCCAACTAACAGGGTGGTCTAAATAACACGAAATTCATACCTTGATGCTTTTAAACTGGTGAAAAATGAGACGTAATTTGCACATGCTTAATTTTAAATTATGAATCACTGATGATTCCGCAGCCTTCATTCTTTTACGATAATGGAGCATGTAAACGTAGCTAACAATTCATTTAACAACAAATTAAAGACGCCTTAAATTTAAAATGTGTTGTGTAACATCAGTAATGACTTTTTCAAAAAAAAAAAATAATAAATAAAATAAATAAATAAATAAAATAACATACTTTAATAATTTTCATAAGATTTCAGAATTGAATTAACATCTCGCCCAGCATCTGAAAAATGAGCGAAAGGTTAATTCAGATGCTGAAATCTTGAGAAACATGGCTAGTGTTTTTCTAATAATTTCTTAAACATTTCACCGAGAAGTCGCTATTGTAGCTTTGTTGCATAGGTATACAATAGGCTCTTCAACCACATTAAAATTTAGCATATTTGGTACTAATTTTCAATAATACGCTTAAAAACAATGTCGAAAAATATAACACTGTGACGTCATACCGACTTGTGACAGAGAGAGATTGCGCGCGCATAATATGGGCGTTTGCATTTAGTCATCTGTTCTGTTACTATTTCTTAATATTATATTAGAGCACAACTTTACACATAAATACAAATATCAAACAATTCACAACGTAAAAACATCAGCTTTCATGTGTCAACTTATTTAAATGTTTAAAAGTTTGACTGAATAGTTCCGCAATTCTACACGGGCTCTCATCAGGCGGTATGACGTCACAGCGTAAATTTCAATTTTGTATAGAATCTTTTCCAATTAATTACAGGCTTAATTATATCACAATACAGATGAAAATATGAAAAATATTCATATATTAACGTCTATTTTCGAAAAATAAATTTTTAAAAAATTGGTTGAAGAGCCTATTGTACATATTCGTTTTAAATTTCATATTTATAACTGCAAAACATTAAAAAAAAGAAAAAAATATATATAACAATACAAATACGTTACAAATTGTATTTACAAGAACTGTTTTTTTTTTTAATTTGTAAGTTTAAGTATACGTCAATATTACGGTCCTCCACTATTTTTTATAACTTCATCTAAATTGAAAGCGATCTGTAGTTCCAAAAAGTCTTTATTGTTATTTATTAAATAGTAGTAGATAGGTATATATTTTTTAAATATTCTATTATATGTAGATGTTCTCCAACAATGAATCACATTTCACATAAATAGAACTATCTCAACATTTAAAAAATATATGTATAAATATGCACAGATACCAATTCATTTAAGAAATATTTAATAAAAAAAAAACTTAAGTTTATAATAGTCTAAGTTTTCATTGTCACTAGCATTTTGTGTCATTCAATATTTCTTTTACTTTCGTGCAAGCGCAAGTATTTTCTATCTGGCGTGACATCATATCACATCATTCAAGCAAGTGTATTTGGTTTACTTTCGTTGTTTCGTTATTTTTTGCATTCATTTAATTGAAAATGGATTCTGGATTTCAAAAAGATAATAGCCCGATAGCAGAAGACATAAAATTATTAAGAGTTTGAAATAGAGTAGATATGTGACACAGATGTTAGGCGAGGTTTAGGACAATATTTAAAAAAAATAATGACTTTAATAAATTTTTATTAAGGCCTACTTCACATGTTCTAATTTGTTACTGAGCACTTGCTAATCACAAAGAAGTACAAATCGTGGTCCTAATTTCAAAACGGACTACAGAAACGGTAAATTTTTTGAAGAGAATGTAACGGCGCAACTTATCCCATGAAAACAAATTAAATTGCTAATGCCCATTTGCACCAACAAGGCTTAAATTTTAAGCTAGGCTTAAACAAAAAAATGCAAATCGAAATTTTAACAGCAATATATTATAATTCATTTGACATTTCATTTCAATGCAATATTGTCAATTTAAGCCGAGTTTAATATTTAAGTTACTTTCATGCAACTGGTCGTAAATAACATGAATGAAACTATTTAACACGAATGAAATTTGTATAGAAACTGGTAATATTATTACTAGTATTTGAGTCACTACATTCGTATGCGTTTATTAGGGTTGCAATTGTATAAGACAGTCCCACTTTCGGTAGGACGATAGATTGTTTGTCAAAACTCCTACTATCCGTGAATTATAAATGTCCTACTTTAGGGTTACGAAAGTTGACAACCCTGCTGTCTTTTCATGTAATTTTGTACTTGCTAACCCAATTCATCCTTGTTTAACCCGATACATTCTCATCCCCAAGACGTCTATTAAAAAATATGTCTTAATCGCAGCAATACTTTTTGACTGGAAAGTTGAAAGGAAGAAGAAAGATTAATAGATAATTATCTATTACATCTGACGACTATACGTGTATTTTAATGTATGTTTCTTTACTTTCTTATTTTTAACGACCATTGTATGTGTATTGTATTATTTATTAATTGTTATTTATCAATGTTACTTAATCTACGCCAGCTATGAGTGCCCGTGAGGTGACGCCTGGTAAGCGCCCACACGGTAAAATATATCGTCATCATTACCGATGTCTACATGTGTTGTAGATACTGGCACACCCAGAAATGGGTAATATGCCGTGATGATATACTTTTATTTTTTTATACTTAATCTTAGTTTTCACCACCTAAAGAAGGCACATGAGGTGCCGAAAACAAAAATAAACTTATTATTTTGATTGAAATCCAGAAAATTTCTTCTTCCAATAAATCTTAATTTTCAAAGAGTATAAAGCCTCATTTCCACAAATGCTCTAATGGTTAATGCATAATGATTAGTGTATAAGGCTTAATGCATTATGAATTTACTAGGATACCATTTCCAGTTATTTTTTTTTAGTGACTAATTCAACAGAAATATCATATTTAAAATAAATAAAATAAATATATCATCACGGCATATTACCCATTTCTGGGTGTGCCAGTATCTACAACACATGTAGACATCGGTAATGATGACGATATATTTTACCGTGTGGGCGCTTACCAGGCGTCACCTCACGGGCACTCATAGCTAGTGTGGAGAGTGCACCACAGGGGTCACTTTTGTGCCATTTAAAATTGGAAATATTTGGCGTCTGTCGGGATCGAACCCGGTTCCCCCAGGTTCGCGACCAGACACTCAGGCACGCGGCCACGGGACCCCATAATATCAATATCATATTTTTCTTTCCTTATTACTTGTTGTCTAGCAGACTGTCACTTCAGCAGCAATTCTTCATTTTTTAAATATACAGGTTGTTAAAAAATAAGTGTCCTAAATTATGAGGGCATATACCCACTAAACAATTTTTGATCGTGTCAATGTAACATAGATGTTGAAATCACACATGCGATGTCTGTTTTCTTGTACTATAGACATCTATGTGTAATCTCAGGGCTTGCTAATGTCCGCCCTATGTTACCAAATAATATAACGTTGCATAGACATAACTAAACAATGTTCGTGCCACGTTTTCTTTTCGACGTTATATAGTTGTTAAATGTTACCGAAAATATTTATCTGTGCTTTGTTTTATAAATATCGCGTAGATGTAATTCAACAATATTATTCCCTCTTTTTTTCGGGGCTACTTTTACGACTTCTGGATACAGTGGGGGTTTACTTGATCATCGGTTTTCATAAAAATATCGCATCAAAAATCTTTCATTTATTGTCGAAATTATTTGTGTGTAAAGTTTTCGATGCAATATTTTTATGATAATCGGCGTACAAGTTGAACCGACACTATGACCAGAGTTCATGAAAATAGCCCTTTATAGTTTACTTTGTATTAGACCTTGGATTAAAAAAAAAATTCAAATTTGAAAGCAATTGCTTTTTATTGACAATATAAAAAAACTTACATTATGTTAAATAATAAATATTATAAACTATAGTATATTCCGTCATGGACAAATTGGTTTTTACCAGTGGTCAAAAATTAAAAAAAAAAACTATGAACAACTCAAGAAAAAATATATTCCTACCTTGTTTCTATACGAATAAATTTTTATAAATGAGTCGAAAACATATTTTACAGATGCCTCAGCTGATTGTAACGGCCAATTTTGTCCATTACAGAATGGCGGGCTAAGAATGTGATCACATTAAAAAATTCTACATTATTATTATATCATAGACTTTCTCTGGACCCTTTGATTTGCAAGCCGAAGCCAAATTTTTACAAATTCTTCAAATTCGGATTCTTTAACCGACGGGAAGTTAGCTTTTATGCTGTCTGAAAATAAATATCACATATTAATTCTTCTTTTAACTAAAACGTATTACGCAGTACTTTAAAGAATGCATTAATAATTGAATGTGTGAAATTTAACGAACCTCATTCTGATGCTTGCTGGCTTTGCTGGATTCATGGCTTAATTCTTGAACTGTACTCAAAAAATAAATCACTTGCGGTTTATGCCCTTCACGTTTTTTAAGCTTCTTGTAACACATCAAAAACATGTACCTATACATAACATAATACTAGTCCAACGTGTTTACGACGCTGTACGGAGACGATGTGCGCGTTAATTCTCTGCGCAGTATAGCTAAACCAATGAGAGAACTATATTGTGATCATGTGACCGTAACTGCTTATTTTAGTGATAGTAGAGACATCGCCCATACGTTGCACCGTGATGTGGCAGAGAGGATTTAAAGCTAATGTCACATAGATATCCCATTAAAATGATCGCTAATCGTATATCTCTTAAATGTTTGAATTGCTATGTTCATATTGTCAACATACGCACAATGTCTATATAACAAATTAATGCAATATCGCAAAAGAAACTTGTATGAGACAAATATAGATATCTCTTGAATGTAACATGTTTAGTGGGTAGTTACCTACTGACCAAAATGAGTAAAAAAAGTTTAATCAACATGGGTCCTATCTTCAATATTTTCCGAGATAAAAGGCAATAAAAAATGAGTTTTTTCGGTGTTTCCTCTGCTATCTCGAAAACTGTAAGAGTTACGACATTGATTAAATCAGACATTTTGGTTACCTTTCAGAGATCATCTTGAATGAGTTTTTGTTTTTCAAAAAAATCAAATAATTGTACTGAGAGAAAAGTTGTAGCGCCCTTGGCCAATACTTAGTTTTCAAATAACTATATTAGAAAGCGAAAAAAAAAATGTTTCATATAGAATGTTATTGTTTTTTTATAGTCTATTTACTGGCATAGACAAAATTTTGTTCAATCACTATCTTAGTCAGTTTTTCTTAGATTCTAATACAAAATGGCCTCTTTCTCAAAAACAGTTGAAGATCGGACCCATATTGATTAAACTTTTTTTACTCATTTTGGTCAGTATTATATGCCCTCATAATTTGTGGCACTTATTTCTTAACACCCTGTATTATATACATAATTTTCTGTATCTATATCCATACCGACAAATTAAAAAATATATATAATAAAATAGAATGACAGTTAACAGTTCAAGTTAGAAGTTTGCAAACTTTTGTTCTTACGCTAATAAACGTTGATAAACATTTTTACGCATTGTGCTTAGTTATTAATTATTATAGCTCTTACAGATTAGGACAATCGGTGGAAATGAGCCTTTTAAGTGCCTCTGCGGTTCTCTCTTCACGATAGATTTGAGAGCCCGCGAGTTGACGCCTGATAAACTCCCTCAACACGGTACCTAGATTTGTCTTCAATTCCGAAATCTGTGAACAGAGGTAGGCGAGTACATCTACTTAATTATGAAAAATATAATTATTTAATGTTAGTGGTCCCCTTGTGTGTTGCTATAGCATCCGCCTATGTATCTATTGGTAAATATAACGTTGTAGTTCGCCCGCGGTGTCCAATCCAAGAACGTGAAGTGATCTTAGAGCGGCCGGACGTTAGACCCAGAGTCGCTTGTTGCACGTCCGCATATCTCAAGACGATTGTTATTAACATTACGGTTCATGTCCCTCACAATTGCATGCACGATTCATGCTTTCGACGGATTTGGTTCTAGCGCGAAATTTTAACTGTTCGCAGATTCCATACTGCATAGCTAGCAATTAAGAAGAGAACTTTATAACCATTGTGAAAACAAGAATTTGTATGCAGACTAAGTTCCGTGGTACACTCTCCACGTGCAGCAATGGGGTCCTCCACCGTAACAAAAGATAATGAAATGTACACTTTATAGGTACTTAAAATATTACTCCATAAACATAATTACTTTCAAATTTATTGTCATCACACTATTGCTATCTTTCTCTCACAGCAAACTACAGAGTCTGGTGCGAAAGAAATATTGACATTAAAAAATCTTATGTGGCCAGCACATTACCTTCCGTTAATTCTATGTATTTTGTACAAATCCCATACCAAAAGTTCTTGGAAAAGATTCTGTATATCCAGTAAAACTGTAACACAAACATATAGGCTGGTATTCTGAGCTCGTGACTAAATTATACGACTAAGGGTGACTAGCTAGTCGCCGACTTTCGGTTTCTTGTTCTAAGCAGCCCGACTAAGTAGTCGACTCTTTTAGTACAGTGAAGTCTGGCAACACGGCAATTTGGAGTGACTAAACGTCAATTGCAAGTGTCAGCTGCTGTCAATAATAAGTAAAATTGCATACTGCATTGAATTTATTTGTTGAGTGGATATTATATTACAATTATATTCTTTTTAATTGAAATATGATTAATAGTACATAAAATTGTGTTCAAATGGAAGTTTTATAAAAGATGTAACTCACATGTAACTCAACTGGAATCAAGATCAGAGTATAAACTAACATAAACTGTGCTTCTAATATCTGTCAAACCGATTTCATTTAGTATTTTGTATCTATTAATCTGCTAAGTTGTGTAAAGATCGAATGGAATAATCAAACTGGAATATGAAATACAGAGTTGTGTTATATATGATATGTTTTTAGTTTAGTCAATTTATCTTCGGTAATTTCCAATGTTATAATTCATCCTTCCACTATTATATCAAATTTTTCGTTGTTGACTCAAATATTTCATTATTGTAATCCAATATTTCATTATTGTATTGTACTCCAATATTTCATTATTGTAATCAAATATATTATTGTCATCAAGAGGACAATTTTCAAATGTAAAAAATGATTATGTACATAGTTTTATAGTAGTGTAATGAGAGTACAAATATGTACCTATACATTAAATTTAGAATTATAAACGTTTAGCATAAAATCGTAAAGCGGTGAGTATTTGTAATTCAATGCTTACACAATTTGTCCTATTTGCAAAATTTGCAAGTCATGTATCTTTCAATAATTCGATGACAAATCAAGCACTTTTTTTGTAAGAAGGTATCGTCTCTTAAATTCGGTATTAGAATATTTTAAAAATGGATCTATGTGATCGCGATATATTCTTCTCAGTAAGTTTCTAATATTTCGTACATTTTCCACATGATTAACACGTTCGAAATAGTTATTCGCAATGTTAAACAAGGTTAGGAGCTTGTTTAATTTTCCGACTAAATATCAATACACCGACTAAGTTAGTCGGCCTTAATCGCCTGCTCATAGTACGTATTTTTAGTCGGCCGACTAAACGATAGTCGTTCGCCTTAGTCGCATGCTCGAAATGCATTTTCTTAGTCGGCCGACTAAAAGTTAGTCGTTTTTTCTTAGTCGGGCCTAGTCGCGAGCTCAGAATACCAGCCATATTGTTTTCTACAAATTCCATAACGAAAGTTCCTTAGAAAAGACTCAATAAGTCCAATAAAATTATCACACGAACATACACTATGTAAATTGCACTTGACACTGACATCTGTCAATTAGATTTATTTGAATATATCAGCTGTTACCTTGATTATAGCATATCTAGTTGATTTATGAAAGTTAATCACTTTTTAATTCTTTAACTCTTTATCTGTCAGTTTCATACATTTAAAATATAAACTGTGTAACAAAGTAATTTTATTTATCTTTAAAATATAGGCTCTAGGATTTATAAAAAAAGTATTAATGTATACCTGTAGAAAATTCAATAATCTTTAATTTTTATGACATAAAATGCAAAAAATGACTTTTAATGGTATTTCCTATTTCTTGAAGATAAACCACTATGAAATTCAAGTAAAGTGTCATTTATGGTTATCCGATATACACCAAAATCTAATTGTTTCTATCCATATTAGAATATTAGTTCTATTAGAATAGGGTCGAAATACAAGGTTTCAGAATTTTTTGAATGATAGGATTTGATAATTAGAATAATACTACCTTTTTAAAAACAACAAGTAACCAAGGTAACAAGAAAAGTACGTAAATGTTACCTTTTTTATGTATACAATTTTCTAGACAATATATGCATGCCCGGCAATAACTTGGACGGCGAACATACATCTTCTCAGGAAAACTCTCCTTTTGCCAGAGGAAAAACCGTCCCAAAAACTGGCAGAGAAGTGATCTGTATAACCCAGAGACGCTTTATCGGTAGCGAAAGGATTTGAATTACAGCGTAAACAAAATTAATACACATACACACACATACATTCACACATACACATGCATACACACATACACATGCATACACACATACATATATACAGACATCATCGTGAAAATGTTAAATTGGATTCAAGGGATCTTAAAACCTAGTCTTTTACTAAAATTTCGATATGCGATTTTTAGTACGATCCCTGTACCAAGGATAGCTGAAGATAAAAATAAGATTTGAAAAGGTTCCAGTAATAAATAAATCAGGTAAATAAAAACCTTACAGTATTTTAAAAATTAAAGGTATGTTACTTGAAACTGAAAAAAGAAACTTCAAAATTCCTCCCTGTATATTATTCAAATTATATTTCAGCTATGAGTGCCCGTGAGGTGACGCCTGGTAAGCGCCCACACGGTAAAATATATCGTCATCATTACCGATGTCTACATGTGTTGTAGATACTGGCACATCCAGAAATGGGTAATATGCCGTGATGATATATTTATTTATTTTATTTTTATATTTCAGCGTTTTTGTAAAATAGTAATATTTAAAAAGTTTTCCATATTCTGTGAACAAAATCAAATACACTGTATTAATAGGAAATAACGGAATAACAAAATTTGCGTTTGTACGATCATAGAAAAATATTTCGTACAAAATTTTTGAAAAATAAAATAAACCTTTACATTACATTAAATTACAGCGAATAACACTTATAACGAATAAACAGAAACAGTTTCATAATGGTAACAGTAAACAATCTTCCTGTTAGAAATTGGAAACAAATTGATGTCACATTTGGAATTATTACTTCATGAAGTTTATTTTATGAGTATTCTTTCTTTTCCAGTCGTCTACGCTTGCGTTTGATTTCAAAGCTAGTGATGTTTGTAAGCTCGCAATTTTATTGCTGTCTACATTGCTGCATACTGTACATTATCCACAATGTATCAAGGTAAAGGCTAGAGACTTTTCAATTAAGAACTTGACTCGGATCAAAGTTATTGTGTAAAACTAATCGATTTAATTACAAATCCATTTGTTCAGGTTACCTTAATAGAGAAATATGTGGACTATATATGTCGTTTATGACAGATAAAGAACGTATTGCCTTGAGTAATAAACAATAAAGCAAATAAAAAGTAAAAAACGTTATGTGGATATTTTCTTCTTCTATTGCATTTTTATTTTAACTTATACAGCTCGATTCACAAAAAAGTTTAAGCTAATCCTCATTTTTGGATTAGCGAATTCTACTCTAATTTTGAAAGTTTATATCTTAAAATATAGTCTAATCTATTTCTAGTATCTACCTTTTTACCTCTCGCTAAGAGAGGTATTGGAATCATGCTAAAAATCACATATCCAGATTTTAATGAATAAGCACTTTTCAAGGTCACTAGAATCCGATTTTAACATTTTTACAATGATGTCTGTGTGTGTGTATGTGTGTGTGTGTGTATGTGTGTGTGTGTATGTGTGTGTGTGTATGTGTGTGTGTGTATGTGTGTGTGTGTATGGCTGGATGTTGGACGGACGATTCCTCAAAAACTATAAGACATAATACCTGTTTAACTATGAATTCCTCAATCTGACATTCCTGGGTTTTGAGTTTTGGTAACAACTGAACAACCGGAAGTAGTAGTTTTTAAAAGAAATTCTTCCAAATATTAATTTTTGATACTAATTTTGAAGAACAAAATTCTACACCTGATACATTTAAATTTTTTATTATATCTTCTATAAATTTGGAGATAAAGACACTATAACATATAGAATATCGGGATAGTATAACAAGTCGAGTAGTTGACAAATTCAAATGTTTATAACATAATTTGTAAATGACAGATTTCAGTGTCAAAAATCAACAGTTTTAGTGACATTTTGATAGCTTTTTCTGGGAAGTACATTTAATCTTTCTTATTGTTTTATTAATTAAATATTTGAAATTATAGGTAATATGCATATATCCATCAGAAATACCGCCAATCTGGTTAATGAATTGGAAGAATATGTGACATTTAGAAACTTCCTCATACAATGAAAAATATATATAATTAGAATTATATGTGTGCAGAAGACATGTTAATACAATACAATAAAAAACAATATTTGGGTAAAGTTCTGTAATATTTTGTTATAAAACGACGGTTCGATAGCAAAGTGCAATACAATACTTATATAGCCTAATATGGAAATGGCGAGAGTTCTTGTTCTGGCCACAACAGAATTTTTTGATAATATTATGCAGCCGGATTCACAAAATAGTTTAAGCTAATCCTCATTTTTGGATTAGCGAATTCTACTCTAATTTTAACAGTTTATATCTTAAAATATAGTCTAATATATTCCTAGTATCTACCTTATAATATCATGAAAATTAATTTTAAATACCGGAATAGAATAGAATTCAATAATCCAAAAATGAGGATTAGCTTAAACATTTTTGTGAATCGGGCTGATAATGTTTTGAAGAGAAGTATATACATGCGTCATTTTTACCTCCCGCTAGCCTAGGTAAGGGAGGTAAAGGAATCGTGCTAAAAATCACACATAGAGATTTTAGTGAATAAGCACGTTTTGATGTCCCCAGCAGAATCCGATTTTATCATTTTTACAATGAAGTCTGTGGATATTTATGTGTGTGTGTGTGTATGTGTGTGTGCATTTGACATACAATTTTAAATATTTAATTAATAAAACAATAAGAAATATTAAACGTACTTCCCAGAAAAAGCTTTCAGAATGTAACTAAAGCTATTGATTTTTGACACTGACATCTGTCATTTACAAAATATGCTATAAACATTTGAATTTGTCAACTGGTTTCCTTAGTGCCTTAGCCTCTGCGATTAGATTATTCTATATATTACAGTGCCTTTATCTCTAAATCTATACAAGATATACCTAATAAATTTTTTAAATGTATCAGATGTAGAATTTTATGTTCTTCCATAATAGTAATGACAGAAATTTTCAAAAAATAATATTTACCCAGGCAACACACATATCTATGATATGTAACTATCAAAGATAAATCACATTACAATTCCATTGTGCTATGATTTTTCCTTGGTAGTTATATATCATATATGTGTGTGTTTCCTGGGTAGAATATTTTTTTATAGACACTATTACTTCCGGTTGTCCAATTGTTCCCAAAATCTAATCAGCTCTTCCCAGGAATGTCAGATTGAGGAATCTTTTTAAGTCTTATAGTATTTTTTTGAGAAACCGTGGTTCCAACATCCACACATACATAGTTAGAATTTCATAAACGCATCATTTTAATTTTCGAAATTGCATTCGAAAATATACTTTGTCAAATTGATTATATGAATTATTTCATTTTCGGCTGAATAAGAATTTCTTCGTTAGAAGATTTCAACAATGATGAGAATGACACTCTAATATTGAAAGAAATATTAATAACAAATAAAGATAACCTTATATAATATATCATTTTCTATATTTTGCTAGTATTCATTTTAGATTGGTACCTAAAATATAAATAAATATATTATTACGGCATATTACCCATTACTGGGTGTGCCAGAGTATCTACAACACAAGTAGACATCGGTAATGATGACGATATATTTTACCGTGTGGGCGCTTACCAGGCGTCAGCTCACGGGCACCACAGGGGTCACTTTTGTGCCATTTAAAACTGGAAATATTTGGCGTCTGTCGGGATCGAACCCGGTTCCCCAGGTTCGCGACCAGACACTCAGGCACGCGGCCACGGGACCTATTGTAATTATTCCTTTGATCACCTTACTGAACAATTATAAAATTATTATAGCACGCACAATAAGAATGTCAAAATATTCGTTGAATAAATATTTAACTGGGCAAAATTCTCCAGATAATTTAACCAACGATTTATTTGTCGAATAGTTGCTAACTGACGTTGGTGAAACAAAAATAAGCTATTTTATTCGACGAATAGTTTCACGGAAAATAAAAACTTTGTTGTGATTACCAAAAATAAGTTCCAGTAGCAATTTTTTTTGTCAATATAGGACAAGCAAATATATTTGTTACAGTTACCAAGGTAAATTTGCTGGTAAAAAATTGTTGTGGCAACATATACAGTTTTGTTATACATAACAAAAGACATTTGTTATGCGAACAAATAAAATAAGTTACCATTAACAAGTATAAATAAGTTATGCGAACAAATAAATTAAGTTACCATTAAGAAATATAAATTTGTTATGCGAACAAATAAAATACGTTACCATTAATAACTGTAAATTTATTTTAGAAACTAGTTAATTTTGTTAGATACACAAATGCATTAATGAAGTAGTAAGGTTAAAATTAAATACATGCGTATTATATTAATTTTATTTATTTATAATTATAATCTATATACATGTAACAAATATTATATAAATAATAACATATGACACAATAGTAACTTAAATTATATAGATTTATCAGTAATTGATGCGGTATGCACCTTCAAATTTCTCAATAAGACACTCTAATTGCCATTGTTTTAAAATATCTTTTACAAAATCATCCATTTTTATTGACGGGCACAAGAAACAAGCACTTTGAAAATACAATTTTCGACAGACTAAACTGGGCAAACAAATGCGACACGATGTAGTGTATAACACCCCTGATCACATAACTAACTAGTGAATTATGCTGTATACCAGGGAATACCTTGTGTACACAAAAGTTTTAGTTACCTTTATAAAGTATATGGCGGGAAAAGAAATAATTTGTAATCTTCAAAAAAAAAAAAAAAATATGTCACAGGAAAAAAAAAATTGTCCCAGTAACAGATGAAATATTTTTAATAATTGCAAAATGATTTTGTAATCGGAACAAAGTAACAAAATGACTGCTTAGTACTACTAATAATAATTGCTACCATGACTAATATTTTGAAGCAAATAATACTTGTTATATACAACAAAAATTGTTTAGTTTTGGAAACTTAAAATACAAAGTTCTTCGTATACACGGCAAAAAGTTATTGTTGAAATAACAAAAAAAAATACAGCTAACTATATTTTGTCTGGAATAACAATGTAATTTTTTACCGTGTAACCTTTAACTGATGTATCAAATGTTTATTCGTCAATGGCATGGCATAAGGCGTATATTTCAGTAGAATAATTTATCAAATAACGACAAATGATTTCATTACGTGGTAGCGGGTTTGACTTATGCCATGTCAGCTGTCATCCGAACCATTGTTCTAGCAAACAAAATATGTTAATTACCGAAAAAGAAGTAAAACAACAAGAAGAATTGAGTTATTAACACACAAACATGAGAAAATGAAAAAAGAGCTTGTAAGATTCCAAAAACAAACAAAACTACGCGAGACGAATCGCTCACAGTCTAAAATGCAAAATTCTTTTTGAGCACTTGAAGTAACTCGATCCATGGCACAGATAACGTGCAAAACCACCGAATAAAAAATCCACGGCCGTAATCTTAGATCTAACACTGTTAGTATAATTTGTTATTGCGGGATGTTTCACAGAAAAAAAAGGCCGAGGATGAAAAAAGCGCTTGGCGGTTCGTTGTCAGAGGCGACTTGATGAATGAGTTGAAATTATTCCCAGGTCCGGTAGTCGGTGGTCATTAAAGCGTTATCCCGTCCCCTTGTGTAACAATGTTACTGCGGGATTCAACACACTACCACCCAGTGCCGTACAACAAAATTTTCAGATATGCAACAAACAATTTCAAGATAAATTTCAAATATTTATATAATACAGAGTGATAAAAAAACTGATTCAGTTGGAAATAACAAAAAATTACTTGAAATTGGTAACACTGATAGAAAAATTTAATTCCTGTTGTTGACAGTGACATTTCAAAATTTAAATTTCGTTATATTTAATTTTTTTATTAAAATGATTGTTGTTTCCCTTACCCACGTACTTTTATTTCTTACATTACCAATAATCTAAAGTATTTCAATCACTCAAAATCCTATTAGCTGTCAGGCCCCACCACTGACATAACCTATTTGTATTTATTGTCAAAATTACATGTCAAATAGTATTCCGCTTACACATGCTGTTGTGTAATCTGTGGAATAATAATATATTGTATAACTAGTGCTGAAAGTTGGATATTTCACACGAACGTGAAGTTTAATCACGTGAGTGTGAAATATCCTTTCAGCACGTGTGTTGTACACTTTTCCGACGACCACAAAAATAAAACAATATAAAATTTTCATAAAAATATTAAAACAGATTATGTTCACATCATTGCTATCAGAATTCACCAAAAATTATGTTAAAATCTGATAAATCAGGATCCAGCCTTCTTAATCCGTGTAAATTCAGCAAATTATTTGCAACTGTCAAATTTTTACATACAAATTTTTAGGTTAGTTCGCTCAGTTATCGCAGCGTGTGATAAAATCATATCACACAGTTGCGGACGCATCTGATTGGCTAACGAGCTTTCATTTCACACAGATTTGGTAGTGATGTGCAATGACCAACTTTCATTAATAGTTTAGCGTGTGAATTTATGTACTTTTCTTAGTGGTCGTCGGAAAAAACTTTTATGCAATTCCATGTTTTGCGGGCAAGAGTTTTTTGCATTAGATTAAGGTATGTACAGAAAAGTTAAAGCTCCACTTTTAATTATTTGTCTTGTTGGTTATATGTGAAAATGAATAGGATGCAAAGGGTTTTATTTAATTCTGAGGCAAGAACTGTTTTTTGCTGTTTCGTCAAATAATTTGCTACAATATGGGCATTCTAAATGTCGCATACGTAACGAATTTTTAATAATCATATCTTCATTTAAGTACTTTGGATCAAAATAATACATTTAAAAAAATAGTTTTTCTACAATCCTGCAGGAAATACATGTTCTGGAACCAAATGAGTGCGAGAAAAGTTAATTCTCGCACTTGGCATGGATGCTTACATCCGCTTCAGAATCACTATCATCACTCCCTGCTTGAGTATTTTTTCCAATGGTTATCTCTCAATCTTTATATTTTTCACAAAAATTTATCAGGCTGAAAGTTTGTTTGAATTTAAGAAATTTTTCAACATGAATTTATCTAAAAACAACTACTTTCTTGAAGCCATGTTATCTTGTGCGAGTACTTTTTCAATTTTCTTTTGGACTGTGTTTTTTTATTTGGAAATCAATGTTGTCTTGTTTACATCATTTCGTCCAAAACGGCCTACTTCATAGGCACAGTGCTGGAAATATCAACTTTCCTTCATGTAGTTTTCTTTTTAAATATTTCTTGCTTTTCTTCCACATCCAGCAAACAGATTATTGACCAATTATTAAACATAACATGTGCAAAAGCTTTTTGTAAATGACCATTTTGTTTTTAACCTAACCTGCTACATATTTCAGTGACATAGAAATAAAAATTTTATCAACACTTAATTTTCCTATTGATACTAAAACGGCAATTTTATACCATTCACAGTCTTCTTCATTTATCTAAAAATAAAATAATAGAAACAATGATTTCGATTTTCTACAACTTTTGAAGACAAAAGTTTTCATTGTCGTTCTCCGCCAATGGATTTCTATCAGCTGTTCTGATCTGAAAACAGATTGGTATGTTTTCTATATCGTATTATTATAATGTAATAAATTGGTGCAATTTCAGCATTACGCACGGTTCTTTTGCAATCCATCATCAGACGATCCAAGAAAGAATTCATATTACTACGACAATGGACGAAAAAATCTTGTCATCTGCAATTACATTCAAGATACATTAAATTTGGAACACACTTCTTGCAAGAAAAATTCAATTCAACTAATTTCAATATGTACATTCTCAGTAGCACGCTTATTGATGCTAAAAGGAGCTTCATTCTTAAACAATTTTTGATGACATTTTGTTATTTGAGATTGATATGAGTACCTTAAATACACAATATCTAGGCATCGAGCAAAATAAAAAACACAAATCATTATCACCGACCTAACTATCTGCCAAAAATGTCCCTATATGCTCGTGTTCAAATTTCACACTCGTACAAATATAGATTGCGTTCTGTAACTTATGTTTCATTATACTATTGTAAAACAATTTGTTGTGGCCAACACAAAACCTTCCGTCAATTCGATGTATTTTGTACAAATCCCATACCAAAAGTTCATTGAGAAAGATTCTATATACCCTGTAAAATTGTAACACGCACACAGTTTTTTACAAATTCCATACCAAAAGTTCCTTTGAAAAGAATCTATAAATCCAATAAAATTATAACATTTGCGTAAATTATTGCACTTTACACTTCATCCTTCTTCAGATTTCCCCTATTTTATTAGAGGTCGCTGTTTCTTACTCTTCTCTTCTACTCATTCCTGTCCAACGTATATTCTTCAAACAGTTCTTCCTCTCTCAAATCTTCAGCTACACAGTCTTTCCATCTTCTCTTTCGCCTTCCTCGTACTCTCGGCATTGAATTTTCCAATCTTGAGGCGAAACTGCAATTGCAAGTAACTTGCGAGGGACATTCTGTTAATTATATCACTTTTTGACACTATACTTTCCACTTCCACTTTGCACTTGACACTGACATCTGTCAATTAATTTTTTTTTTTGAATATATCTATTGTTTCCATAATTTTAGCAAAGTTGACTTATTTTTGAAAATTAATCTCTCTATAACTCTGTATCTATTGAATATGAAAGAAAATGTATAATCAACCCGTATAGAGAATAAGATATTCTTTCATATTCATAATCATATAAAATGTCGAAAAATATTTAACTGCGTTTTTCCAAGAAAAACTGTTAATAACTTCCAATAAGGGTACTTCCGGTTGACCAATTATAACCAAAATCTAATCAGCTCTTCATATGGTTGTAAAGAAGAGGAATACGAAAGAATCATAATTTTTAGAATTGTAGTTTTGGAGTTATCGTCGGAGAAAAATTTGTCACACACACACACAGACACACACATACACACATACAGACATCATCGTAAAAGTAGTAAAATCGTGCTTAATGCTTATTCGTTAAAAACTCATCATCGAATTTTTTGACCAAAGACAATAACCTGCCTTACCTAAAGGTGACGGAAGGTAAAAAGAAACTTCAGAACTGCTCTTCCTACTTTTCTTCTTGTGTTATCCCGACTTTGAATTTTTTCTTGATTGATGATGGTGTTAAATTAATATTTGAAGCACTATGTCGAGACAACTTCGAAAAACAGAACAGTTTTAGTATGTTGGCAAAAAAAAATATGTACGGGAAGAATAAATATTGTGAAATGTTACAAAGATTGGACGATAGCAAAACGGTGTTTCTAGTACGACGAACATTATTTACCACAAATTGTGAAGCATTGTACTTGTACTATAATTTTAAACGCTAGTAATAACTCATTCTTTCATGTTTATAGTTCGTTGTTAATTTACGACAAACTATTCACCAACGAATATAAACGTCGAAATTCTGGAAAATTATATTGTCTTCACAAAAACCAGTAGTAAAAAATGTTGACTAAACTCGTAAAATCATTTTAATGGGAAATGTATGGAAGAAGCTAGCATTTAAAATTTATATTCGATTAAAGTGCGATAATTCGTTTTTATAAAACAGGTGTAATATTAAAATTTCAGAAATAAATCTTTCTTTAATTATTATTATCCATTGATATCATCGCTGTTTCTTGTAAGAGTTTTATCACATAATTAGCGTTTCGCAGAAATTGTAATATTTTTATTGTGATATTTATAAAGAAAAGAACCATTCACAAGATTTTTTTACCCTTTTTTAACACCCTGTATAAATTAACAATGAGTTTATATAGACAATTAAATCAATAAATCAAATTGCAAAACTAAACTAAACAAGTAGTTAGAAACAATTGACCATTTTCGTTGAAAATGAGTCATCTGTTAACATTTTTGTGAACTAAAAATTATATTCCCAAGATTTGCAGTTCAAGGTTAGAACTGACAATTGTTGTTTACAAATGGCGATGCTAAAGAATACGGAAAAACGGTACGTATTATTTTATATTTGCTTTTCACAAATGATTACTATATTGCAAGAATCTTAAACAATAAAAGAAGAATAAGAATGAATAGAATGAATTAAAAATTATAAAAATATATAAAGAAGATAAACAAAATGTCAAATATGTACAATACTTATACAGCCTAATATGGAAATGGCGAGAGGTCTTGTGCTGGCAACAATTGATTTTTTCTTTTGATATAGACACAAAATACTATTTAACATCGATATTCGCACTGACTACAACTTCGGTTGACAGCTGTCTGAAACCTTTTCTTATACATTGTTTAACCTATACACAGAAAAACGACAAAATACTAAATAGACTTTTTTCCATTATTTTATATAAATATTTCAATTTCATCTGTAAAAGTTTATGTTATATGAAATGGCAAACATAAAATTCTTAATTTTAATTTACTTCATAAATGACATCTTAATTTAGTTTTTTAATTTAGTGGCTTAATTTAATTTTATAATTTACATGCTGCATAAACCCAGCATAACAGTTAAAAATTATTGTACACACTAAGTTTTCCTATGAAGACATGTTCTACTATAAAAAATCTTAATGCTAGATTCGTAATTACTGGTCACATAAAAAACTTGATAAAAAAACTAATGTACTACTCATAGCAGATCATATCTCGAAATCAGAACTGAAATTCCGTTGATATGGGTATCGAAATAAATTAATTTGAAATTTGATGCAGAATATTTCCAAGCGTTTATGAGCGTTTGCTTAGCCACTATGACTAATAAGTCCCACAAAAAATACATTAAAATACACGTCATTTCGCCCTATCTCGAATATTTTTCTTAATCAGATACGCGTGTTCTCAAACTGTCCGTGCGTTCTTTGACACATGTCATATTCCGGAGACCATTTCCAGTGGCGTACTAAGACATTTTAATAACACTATTTAAAAAGATATAGAATCAGTAGAACTAGTTATTTTGTAACAAGTGTGGGAATCTAGCAACTCAGAAACAAATGTACATTTCTAAAACGAAATAGGGTTTTGGGAATAGGATATTATTATTAGTATTATTATTATTAGTATTATTATTATTATTATTATCTAAATTTTTGAGTTCTCTTTATTTAATTTGAGTGAAATATGAATTTTTAAATTTTAATTGAAATTTGAATATTTCCGGATGTCACGTAGGGGAATGACAATTAAAAATATTATAGAAATAGATATCTTGTAACAACCTAAAACTCAATAAAAATATCACAAACACACATATAATTTGTTAGAAACGTCATCACCCATTGTTAAAGACTACGTGATATCTTTTTAGCGCCAAAATAAATTGGAAGAAAACTCATATTAAAAAAAATATTTTTTTAACATAATCAGCAATTTTATAACATTTTTCACTTCCAATTTTAGAATACCCCATGCTATGGAGTTTCAAATCATGTGTTGAGAAAAATATATTTTTTTACATTCTCGTAATATTGTAGAAAATATATTTACATTTACACTATTATTAAAAGAAAGTGCCATGAAGACTTGTTTTTGAATAAATAAAAAAATCTATTGCGGCCAGCACAAGACCTTTCGCCATTTCTATATTAGGCTATATAAGTACATATTTAACAATTCTGGTATACACACAAAAATTCTAATTTCATCAATTATTCATATTTTTTTTTTTTTTTTAATTCATTCTACAAATAAGTTTCGTCCTACTTTTCTAAATGTTCGAGATTCTTCAAATTCGTTGACGAGATTGGCGGTATTTCTGATATATATATATATATATATATATATATATATATATATATATATATATATATATATGTAATATATGTATCTATAATATTAAATATTTAATTACTAATAAAATAAGATATATTAAATGTACTTCCCAGAAAAAGCCTTCACAGTAATGCAACTGGATTTTTGACACGTGTCATGTTTCTGCCAATTACAAACATTTTAATTTTTCAACTGGTTTCCATGGACTTATTTGGGCTGTGAAATTCATTGTACCGGATTAATTTATATATTTATAATTCTCTAAATCTATAGAAGATACAATAAACATGTTCAATGTATCGAGTAGAGAATTTTATATTCTTTAATATTTGTAATATAAATTACCAAAAATAATATTTAGAAGATTTTTTTAAGAAACTACTACTTCTGGTTGTCCAGTTGATACCAATACCTTTCCAGCTCTTCCTATTAATGTCAAATTAAGGAATACGCTATTAAATTAGTCTTTAGTCTTATAGAATTTGAGAAACCGTCACAGACACACACACACACACATCATTGTAAAAATGTTAAAATCGGATTATAGTAAATTAAAAACGTGCTTATTCACTAAAATCTGGATATGCAATTTATAGCATGAATCCGTTACCTCTCTTAGCGAGAGGTTAAACATCCGAATGAGTAGTAAATTGTGAACTGTAAGCTAGTGCGTTGTCTTATTTCAAAATACAATATTATTGTTTGCCCACAATTATTTTTACCACATACATAAATTGCTTGAAATGACAACTTTCTCAACAATCTCCCTTAAAATGATAGGACTCCAAAGTCTTTTGTCATTTTCCACATCTTCACGTTTCGGTTCGCTTGAAAACGTTTTGTACTTTTCATAAACCCTTGGTTTTCATATAGCTTTCTCACCAAAAGACTTCTTCAAAATTTGCGCCACTTCACAGCATTTTATACCATTTTAACTTCAAAGACAGGAATTAAAAAAAAAATGTGGTTTCAACTTGATATTCATTACTTAATAATTCCTTCATTTGTTTATGAGTTTACCTATTACACGCTAAATTTACAATATTATAAGTCAATTCTTTATTGCAGAATTTTTAAATTTAAAAATCTCGAGCGTATCATAACGCATCGTCAAAAGTCTCTATTAGTTGGAAACTTTTATGAGAAATATAATCAAAGTTGCCACTGAAACATGCATTTTCATTTCGGTACTCTCGCCAACTTCAAAGACAGGAATTCAAATAAAAACATGTGGTTTCAACTTGATATTCATTACTTAATAATTCCTTCATTTGTTTAAGAGTTTAGCTATTACACGCTAAATTTACACTATTACAAGTCAATTCGAAATACTCGTATGCAATTCACGGCATCATCAATTTTTCTTAATTTCTTTTTGTATATTACTGACAAAACAAGCAAAATTCATTTTGAAACATTATACTTTAACATTAAACTTAATTTAATATATGGGAATCTCTATTAGGACACCATTTTAAATAAGGATTTATCGCTATTTGGAAAAATGAAAGACATTAGACATGAGCAAAAATGTAAATTTTGCAGTTTCGTCACATTTAGGTAAGGAAGGTATTGTCTTTGGTCAAAAAATTCGGTGGTGAGTTTTGAATAAGTACGTTTTAGGGTCCCCACAATACGAATATACCATTTTTAAGATGATGTCTGTATGTATGTATGTATGTGTGTGTGTGTGTGTGTGTGTGTGTGTGTGTGTGTGTGTGTGTGTGTGTCCGTGTGTGACAAATTTTTCTCCGACGATAACTCCAATACTATAATTCTAAAAATTATAATTCTTTTATATTCCTCTTCTGTACATCCATATGAGGAGTTGATTAGATTTTGGTTATAATTGATCCACCGGAAGTACCCTTATTTGAAGTTTTTAACAGTTTTGACATTTTGTTATTATATTTATTAAAGAAAATACTCTTCTCTATATGGTTTGATTATCCATTTTCCTTCATATTCAGTAGATATAGAGTTAAAACATTATAAAGAAATTAATTTTCAAAAATTAGTCAGCTTTGCTATTTATCATGGAAACAGCTGATATTCAAAAAATTCTAATGGGGGATTACGGCTCTATCGAATTAAAGGAAAATAGTAAAAAAATACGAATGTATATGCTGAATAATGAATATTAATAAAAAAATGAAATGGTATAATTGAGATATTTCGGAAATAAAGGGTTTTTTTGTTATAGCGCTTCGACACTAATATGAACATATTTTGATTGGCGACCGAGAGACTACCTATACATGCATTACAAATAGCATGTTAGCAGGTGGGGATTACTACCAATGGAAGTTAAGAAATTCAAATTCGAAAGGAGGGGCTAACATTTCTGTACAGCAGTTTTCAAACAGTTTTTATTTTAACATAAATTTCTAGCATTAAACTTAATAATTTAAGTACACCTGTAATTATAAAGTATGTAGACTTATACAGTGTTATAATATTCATTTATTTTTATCTAAATATAACTTAAAATAGCATATATTTCAAGAACATTTAGGTCCATGATGAAAACAGTTTGATATAAAAACACATAAATGTGACGTCACGTCAATCTTTTCAAAATTCGGGAGACCATAACTCGCTTATTAATAGGAATTTTTCACCGGATTTTCATCCATAGTCTTAGTTTTCCTAATATTTTCAGATGAAATTATATAAAAAAAAACAATGGTGTAATCCCCCATTGACAGATGTGTGTTGTAAGTGCAAAACCAAATATGGAAAGTATGGGATCAAAAATTAGTGTTTCATAGTGGTCCTCTCAAGTGACATGCAGTGAAAGGCTAAAGAGAAAATGGAAGGACTGTATCGCAGAAGACTTGAGAAAGGAAGGACTGTGTGAAGAAGATGCGTTAGACAGGAATGAGTCGAAGAGAAGAGGAAACAGCGACCCCTAATAAAATAGGGGAAAGCTGAAGCAGAAAGTAAAATGTGTCAAGTGCATTTTACTTAGTGTATGTTTATGTCATAATTTTATTGGATTTATAGAACCTTTTCAAATGAAGATTATTGAATTTTCTACAGGTCAGCATTAATACTTTTTCTATATATTTTACAAGGAAATTTAATTTATATATATATATACTCCATATATACTACCATACTCCGGACTGCTATACCTGTGAAACATTTTGTTTTTCTACTTAACTGGTCAGTCGTGATCATTTCTAACCTATATATATATATATATATATATATATATATATATATATATATATATATATATAAATCCTAGAGCCTTTCATAAACAATTCCATTGTTACGCGGTTCATATTTCAAAGGTATGTAACTGACTGGGTAATGTCAGTGTCAAAAAACGAATCACTTTAAATTAATAAAGGTGACATTTTAAAAGGAAAATAGTAAATAAAGCAATAGTTATATTATGCAAAGGAACATAATATAGTTTGCACCATTCGTGAGTAGGTAGGTATGTATTTAAATTAATAAGAATTAAATTGCGGGAGGTACTGAGGTATAGTGGTGGTCACATCAGATTTTTTGTTATGGTAAAGAACCCCATTCTACTGTGAGTTTTGTATTTTAGACACTGCTCACCATTTGAACTGGTACACTTATATAACATGCAGTAAAAGTAAACAACCCTTTTTAGGCATTTGGCATGACTTCCTACATGATCAGGGCTGTGTTTTGGAATGCAAACAAATGCCTATCGAATAACATTTGCGATTCAATTGTTGTTTATCTGTCATAAGTGCAGTTAATGAGCTCGCGGACGCTTAATACTTTATCAAGTTTTAAGAGAATTTTTGCGAATTTCTCGAGTAAGTTTTAATTCAGAGTGGTTGACTGCATTTGCATTAAGGCATTTGAAGGCTAAAATGAAGATTTGGTTATTTTTCTATTAAAACATTTGAAATTCGTTATTTAAGTTTTCTTCTTTTAATTCTTCGCCCTAAAAGTGTTTCCAGAACCATATACTATCAATTAAGCAAGAAGGTGTTGCTCAAAAAGTAGTAAATTGTTATTTATACAATATGTTCTTGTTAATGTACCATTCAAATATTGAGCAGTGTATTATTTGTCGTACGGCACTGGCAGGGCAGTGGAAAGGCTTCTCATGTCATGGATTACGGGCTGACGGCGGACATTCGGACAACAGAACACCACTACCGACGGCTGATTGAGATCACAGTTTTAACAGATTCATATTCGAATGCTTTGGTGCCTGTTTCCCTGCCGCCAACTCCCACCGCATTGATGTATGGCTCTTGTCATTCTACCTACCACTCCACACACATATTTTTAATACCACTTATACCATATACCAGAACGATTATTTATGTCCCAGTGCTTTTTGAAATAGTACAATAAGAAATTGTAACAAGAAAAAATAATAAGGAAACGCAATTTTACTTAAATAAAATAATGATAAGCGAGATACAAGGTATTTTCAAAATTAAGAAAAAACAAGTTTTAGCCTGTAACTCAAAAACAAAAGACAATTGAAAATTATCAAGTTTTTCTTAAAAAAAATACTGAAAAATGTGCATACGATTTTGCTCCATAGAAAAATCTGTTGTGGCCAGCACAAGACCTCTCGCCATTTCCATATTAGGCTATATAAGTTTTGTATTGCACTTCGCTTTCGAACCGTCGTTTTATAACGAAAAATTATAGAACTTTAACCAATTATTGTTTTTTATTGTATTTAACATGTCTGCTGCACACATATAGTTCTATTTATATCTATTTTCATTGTATGAGACATTTTCTAAATGTGAGAGATTCTTCCAATTCTTTAACCAGATTGGCGGTATTTCTGATGGATATTATGCATTTTACGTATAATTGCAAATATTTAATTAATAAAACAATAAGAAAGATTAAATATATTTCCCAGAAAAAGCTGATATATGCATTTTACCTATAATTGCAAATATTTAATTAATAAAATAATAAGAAAGATTAAATATATTTCCCAGAAAAAGCTATCTTTATCTATAAAACTTGAACTTGTATATTGGTAACCAAAAGAAATAAGACATGTTTATATAACAAATATCAAATTTATTACACTCGTATAAATCACCTTGTACAGTACAGTTTCATGAAGTAGATTGACATTTCACGAATCACCGATAAATCATGTCATGCTTTAGTGTGTTTTGTAGGTTAGGTTAAGTCAGATAAAATATTAGTTTGGCTACTTCCCTGATAACGGAATGAAAAATCGTGATCATAACCGTCAAAATCAAGACTCGAAAGCTAGGCACGAAGAATCAACAAAATGCCACTATATTATAAAGTATTTTTATATAGTTATTTTTAACATTCAGTACCTAGAACGGTTTAATTACTGAATTGCGAAGGAAGATATCTGAGAATAATTCATGAACTTTACCGGAACTAAAACTCAGGACCTTACTATGCCGAGAAGAATGCTTTACCTACTGAGTACTTAATTCCACCAAATAGAAGAGTTAAGAAGGTTAAAATTAACTAACTTCAGAGAGATTAATGTCTGTTTGTCAATTTTTTCAACATAGCCACGTTCTAGAAATTGAGCTTATAAAACACTTGTATTACATTTGTCAATGGGGTCCTATACCATTTTACTTTTTTTTTCTGTAAGAATAGGATAAAATAAGAATTTTAGTGCAAACGCTTACGTAATAAGCGAGATATGAACTAACAAGTGATCGACAAACAATGGGACAAACTGTTAGTTATAGAGGGAACAATTTTTTTCATGTTTGCATAGCTGAAATGTTTGTATATAAAAACTTATACGTTATAATCATGAAGAAATTATTATTAAATATAAATAACATAATCAATAAGCATTTTTTTCCTAATAAATTATAGAACATTGAAACAGTTTGACAATATTATTACACAAAGTATGACGACGGATGGCGCTAGTGCTTGCCTGTTTTGAAGTTTCAATATTAATTTAATTAATATTACAAATTGATTTAATTATAAATATATTATTATTGTTAATATTACTAGATGTTATAATTAAACAAATTCATCAAACACAAACTTGTTGAATGTTTTGTTCGGTTATAGAACAACATGGCATTTCATATTCTTTTACAGGTGACCGCTGCAGACGCGCGAATTTCCTTTTTAAAATCAGGCGACCAATCAAATTCTTAGTACCTAACGCGTCATACCCAATAGTTTGCGGACACTCATATGACGAAGCGAATTAGCCAATCAGAACTTGGGGAGAAACTATCACATTGAAGGCCAGAGACCTGGGCAGCTTTCCAAATTCAAGAGTACCGTAATTTAAGAGTGTAGTGTGTTTTGGAAGAATGAAACTACTTATAATTACAACATTAATGTCAAGCCCCCTCTGAGACTAAGGTTATTAGTTTTGGAACGATTTTGAGTAATTTCGTACTCTGTAGTAGAGTTTTGGAACGCAACTCTGAAGTTTGTTTTGGTAGCGTGTTCAGAGGTTATGAGTTTTGTTTTCATAGTTTGGCAGTTTTTTTATTTAAATTTTTAGTGCGTATTGAGTTATTTTATATTTTTTTGCCAAACTATGAAAACAAAACGCATAATACGCTATAAACCAAAACAAACTTCAGCTCCCCGTACTTCAATCTGACAGTTTCTCCCCAGGTTCTGATTGGCTAATTCGCTTCGTCACGTGAGTGTCCGCAAGCTATTAGTAATCAGCTTCAATTGCGTATAGTTTGTGACCTAATCAATATTAAAAAAAAAAAAATTCACTAATACTCATTAATATATGTATATTTTCGTCTTCTTATTTAAGATAGTTAAAATATGACTACAGTATAGGACCCCATTGAATAAGCTGAAAATGGAGCATGTCCTATTTTTCCTTCAATTTTTTAGTGCTTTCTAGTAATTTTAATTACACACCAAAACGACAATTTAATTACAGGTCGGGACAGTAATCAGGAGCTGAATGGCAAGAGAAAGAAATGCTTATTCTATAAGCGTCGTCAAATAATAATTATTATAGTTCCTCAAAATAAAATTAGCTGTTAATTTCAGAAAGGATGTTTAGCTTTAAAACTTAATTGAAAACCCGTTGTATGTTATTAGGTAAACGCAGCCTAAATGAACTATATTTCTTGTGGATTTAAACTTAAAATTTATCTGTTACATATCAATGACTTGATATTTCAATATTAAAAAAAAAACTGATAAAAATGTAAACATTTGTCAAGAAATTGGTGAATTCATTGTACATTTTCAAGTTCAATTTATTGAACTAGGCCAAGTTCTTAAAATCGACAAATGTAAAACAAGCGTTAGTACTTAATAATCTCATTATCTGTAAGTTTAGTCAGATAAAGTAAGTTTTGGTTTCGTGAACTGCAAGCATATAATAGTGTAGTGATTTGATTATAACCTCCAATAACTATTTAAATGAAAGTTGTTGAAAGGTGTTTCATAAAATAACGAATTTTACGATGAGACGACATACATGCTATTAGTGATTATACCGTTATGGTTTTTTATAAAGTGTGTTATTATAGTGTGATTAAATATTAATCGAAATATTTATTGTTATTAGCGAAGGTAAGCTCATAATTTATATAATAAATCAGTAATGGAAGATTACTCTATAAAATCCCTCTCTAATAATTCATTAGAAATAAAATCTTCCTATACAACCTTCACTCCTATAAATTTCTCCGTTCATAATTAATAGTTTTATATTCCCATAATCCCATAAAACGCAGTAAGTAAACAATTTAATACTTACAGACACATATGGATGGAAATTACAGTATTTACCTTAATTAAAAGTATCTAGTTCAAGTAATGTATGATTAAATCGTATGATTTGAGTTGTAACCTAACCTAACTTCTTCATGTGAAATTCGCAGTAAGCGATGCTTGTGCAACTGCAGTAGCCAGAGGTGAATTCGCGGAGTATTTGCAAAAATCGTAAATGCAGGGCGTGGTCCATTGTCTAAGACATTGCGAGAGTGGGATTATTAAAAATTTAAGATATATGCGCTAGCGTATTTCATACAGATTGCTGTCTCACAAACGATTTCAATTTCTATAAATAATTGTCGTTGGTGGTTAACAGCTTTCTACATTTTTATAAATATCAATGCAGGTACTTAGGTATTATTTGCTGCTATATTGATAGAGATCTTGAAATTATTAAAATATCTTTCAGAACTCATATTATTAATTGGAAAAATACTACCTTTTTTTTAGTTTAAGTTCTGTAATTTATTATTTTAACCCAACGTTTCGGCACCATAAACTGGTGCCTTCTTCAGGGGATACAATGACATATTTTTTGAAATAACAAAAACAACAAGTAACCAAGGTAACAAGAAATGTTCATAAATGTTACCTTTTTTATGTATACAATTTTCTAGACAATTGGCCAGATTTTAAAATAAAATTTGAGTTGTTTCTCAGCGTTCTCCCACGAAAATTAAAATCTTTCTTAAAAAATTTGATAGAATTTGGTTAGAGTACTCACAGGATTTTGATATCTTATAAAAAATATGAATGTAAGCCCAGCATACTTAAACATTTAAGTTTATAAAGCTTTCGGGAGTAGTTAAGAGATGGCATTGCTGTACGATCCAAATGTCAACCATTTAAGTTTTCACTTCTGAGGTACGGTATTAAGCACGCACATTTTTTTCGCCATTTCCTAACGACCAGGGTCCAGACACAGAAACCGCTCAAATTTTTCAAATATATTTCCGGTTTCAAATTAAATTTTCCCGCCATTATATATCAGTGTTTATGACATCATAACACTGTACGAGCTGTCAATCTGTCATTGATATAATGAATTTTACGCTATTGAAAAAGTTTCAGAACATGAAACTTGTGTTAAAGGATATTTTAAATAGGTTATAATCGCTAGAAAATATCTGTGAAGGAAAGGAAATACTATATTATGGACGTATTTTTAGTTCAAATTTTGTCCACCAGATAGAGTTTGCTTAACTTGAATCGCGAATAGGCGGTATATGAAATTTACGCACAAATGCATTAAAATTGTTTGTTTACATTTTAGTTACTAGGGCGGAATATTGAACATTACGCCCGCCGGGCTTTTTGCTAGTTTTACTGTCTACCGGACAGTAAAAAAGCCATTTTTTTAAAATTATTTATAATATAACGACAAAATAAGGTTAACCTGGTCACGTAAAGGGAAAAGGAAAATAGTTGAGGGAGAGGGGCGATGCCCACCCCGTTTTAAGTTAGGGGGGGGGGCGATCCGCCCCCTCTGACCCATACTTGCGACGCCCCTGCAATTACGGATACTGTGAAGGTGATGGGAGTTAACAGTGTATAGATATATTGAATTTGTGAAACCGTTGCGATCTGCAAGACCGGACCCGAGCGATTAACGGTTAAAAATAATAAAATAATTCATTGAAAACTTACATTTTGAAGAATTGGTAGGAAAGAATAATCGATAACATCATTTTTACCTGGAAAAAGAAAATACAATCAGAAAAATGTGTTGCCTGCAATATTAAATTCATAGAATAACTGTATAAAGATATGAACAGTGGAGTATTAATGTAACGATAATCTCAACATTTTCTTGATTCGTTTTATTGGTATTTTGACACGATCCTATAGTCTTTTGTATGTTTTCTTAATTAAAAAAAAACATAACAACTAATAACGCAATGTGCAGAACGTACAGAAAAACATTCATTAATTAACAATAAAAAAATTTAGTACTTACAATTTAAAATATAATTATAAGAATTACAACAACACTAAATAAATGGTTTTACACGGAAAGCTTGGGTAGGTATTATAAATTTACTGCAAGTATAGCATTAAAATTTTATTATTAATAATTCATTTCTCAAATTACTTAACGAGAAATGAAATTTGTCGAACTACTTGACGTAAAGGACTATGTTGCGTGTTGTTCACTAGAAAACATAAATATGACGGCCTACAACTGTATTCTAAAGAATTCGTTACAAATATGATTAGCGAATAGCTGTCATAATAAAGTTTTCCAGTAAAGTATAAAAAATTAAGAATCATTTTTTATAGCAGATTTTATTATAGTGCACTTTTTTCTATTCAAAGTAACAATAGATAGATAGATATAGTTATTTACATATTAAGGGCAGTAAGTGCGTCCTACCGGGTGAGGCTGATTTTGGAGATCGAGACTAAGTCGAGATCTCTAGCTCATCCTATACAGGTTGAAGAGTAGTTACTGATCGCAATGCTTATTACGATTTTTGTACGATCGACGCCCAAAATAATAAAAAAAAAAAAATTGAAAATATTAAAAAATTTTGATTGTCATTTTTAAAGTAAGCTTTCATCGTTAATTTTATTTACTTACCGCCTTTGCATCCAAATTTGTAAATAAAGCTTACTGCCTTGGAAACGGAAACCTTATCGATAAACATTAAACAAGAAACCAGAATGTGCAAAAAAGTACTTTGAGTAATTTACTCGCTCATCGCTTACGACATATATGTTTGTAGATATTTTAAACCGGCAGCGGACAGGTAAAAAAAAATTACAAATTTGGACAGGTGGGGTGTGACAAACCCCAAATTAATTTTAATTTTATGAAACATCCGGTATTTTTTTTTTTTAGATATTATTATATTTGTTGGTGTTTTAAAAGTTCCTGGTTCAATGGAAATAAGAAACAATAAAATTATTTCATTATTTATGTAAAAAAAAAAAAAATGGAACTTATAAACACTCACTGAAAATATTCTTTGGCATTATATTATAAAAACAAAGAAATATATAAATATTACAAACAAAAATAAATAAGATTCTTAAACTTGAAAAGTGAATCTATGATCTAAAAAAACATTTACTAAGTTCCTTTTAGCTACAGAGAAGTTATGAAGATTCAAATGTGCTGCACTTTTCACAGTAAATTATCGCGTGCTCTACATATACAGGATGTCTCTTAAATAGGGGGACATGGCTTAACCACAGATTCCTGAGGCTAAAATAAGACGATTTAACCAAACTTGCGTCTACCGGAAAGTGTACCATTTAGCCAGAATTCTGCTTCAAAGTTCTTCGAAAAAAATTAAATTTGCTTATAATAATCGGACGCTTTATTCGATTTGGATGAAATTTGGTATGCCAGTTTATATGGTTGTAAGTCATGTTTTAAGGTGATACTTATTATTATTAGTGAACCACTAGTGTATGAAACTTAGGTGTCCCAACATTAATTAGACCGTAACTTTTTAATGGCAATGCCGAAAACGTGAAATTATTTTTCTACAGAAAGATATATTCAATAGTAAACTTTTCTCTCTCTGTTTAATTTTTAATATCTGTTACGGTTCAGACAGAAAAAAATAAAACTTGAGTGACTGCATCGTGAATTTTTTTAAAATAAATTTAATCTAGCATTTCACGTTTTCGGCATTGCCATTAAAAAGTTACGGTCTAATTAATGTTGGGACACCTAGGTTTCATATACTAGTGGTTCACTAATAATAACAAGTATCACCTTAAAAGATGACCTGTAACCATATAAACTGTCATACCAAATTTCATCCAAATCAAATAAAGCGTCCGATTATTATAAGCAAAATTATTTTTTTTTTCGAAGAACTTTGAAGCAGAATTCTGGCTAAATGGTACACTTTCCGGTAGAAGCAAGTTTGGTTAAATCGTCTTATTTTAGCCTCAGGAATCTGTGGTTAAGCCATGTCCCCCTATTTAAGAGACACCCTGTATAAATGTGTTTGACATGACTTGCAGACGTATTTTCTTTTTCTGTCTCTCGCCCTAAGAGATTCTGTGTAGCGACCTTGCTATGAATTTAATTTTTTCTGCGGTGGTTATTCATTGTTATCATCACAAATTTTATTTATTGACTTTCTCTTCAGTATCTATTTTTTTCCACGTGGCCAACAAATGCGCCTGATCTTCTTCAAAATATGATATACTACACTTAGAAAAATTAAATAAAATTCAGTAATATATAAAAGATATTTAAAATGTACCTTGAAATTTCAAAATAAGTATATTCGTACCTGTACACTTCAGAGAATTTATGTTAAGTTTAAGGACAGGTGGGGTTTAATACACCCCACGTCACTTTGATTTGATGATACTCTTTCCGCAATTTAGTTGAGACTGAATCCTGTTGTGTATTGACAGACCAATATATTTGCGAAAGGTAGATGGCTAGATGATTGTGTACGGCTGTTATTGCAAAAATGGCGGCAATTATAAAGTGACTGAGGTGTATACCACACCCCACCTGCCCGCTGCCGGGTTAATATAGATTTGGTTAAAACGACACATGCCAATTTGGGTTAAATCACAATAGATAGTTTAGTTAGGAAAAACAATCGGTTAGGGACTTCATATTCTAATATAACATATTTTACTCTAGCGTCTAGCGTCTAGTCAATATCTCCAGGTCACATATGAAATTATATCCAATGCTACAATTCCTCAATTTTTTCCAAATTCCTCTCCATATCTTTGTCGGTTTCGTAATGCGAACAACACGACTGGGACTGGTACTGGTAGGTGTGTAACCTATACGCCGTGTGAGATTCCTGTGCCATTTTTATTAATCGTCCGGCCGTACGCATGCGCGGGACTGCAGCCAAGTTTCATCTGTTTTACATGCAAGCAATTACTCCGACATGGCCCGTGGCGCACCTAAGAGAAACAACAGAACATCGTCGCAGGAGCAACGCGGTTTGGTTAAAGCAGTTAGGTTAGATACCATTGTAAGGGTAAAGTGGGTAGAATTGATCACATGTGTAATACGATTTTAATGGGCGATATGTAGTGTAATGTATATGTTGCAAAATAATATGGGAAAAGGACTTAATACCAGAAAAGCAAAATTAATTATAATTGACGCACTTAAGTTCAAAGGAATTCCCAGTTTCAAATTATTCAATAATATTTATTTTTATACAAGAGAATAAAATGGGATCGTGTGAAATTGAATCAAGGGTATGCAGACATGCATATGATTTATGGCGAGAGATTACAAAATAGTCATGCTGCTGCAAGACGGTACAGAGAGTTATTTCCAAATGACAGTGACAGGTGTGACATTTTTTCCAGAGAACACATTGATTTTTTATAGTTTTACAAAATTTTGAACTATGTCGTGATTGGTAAGTTTTAGAGGCCTCTAGTTCTTGTAGAAGGCATGTTAAACAAAAATTACTGCTAGATTTACTATCCATGGGTTAAGCGTTGTACACTTATTTACATAACACCCTGTAGATTTGTATTGCCATGACTTCTCTTTTCAACGTATTGTTCTAATCCAATTTGAAATTTGTTGTGTTTTATTTTGCCGTGATGTTTGACGTATGTTTGAGTAATTAGTTTTGTTATAATAATACCGAAACACAAAATTATCCAACACATTCAAATAACTGTCTTAAATTCTATCTAAGAGTTCATTGTAATACTTAACTATCTTTCTTTTCGAGCTTGTTGTCTTTGTCTAAAGATATTAGTTCAGAACTTGGTAGATGGCAATAATACAATTCTAAAAAAATAACTCCACATTCACATTCTATTTTGTCAATGAGCGGAAAGTTTTGTGTTAAAACAAAAACCAAACACAGCTTTGTGAACAGCTACATATGAAAACCTGCTACAAACTAGTTAGTCTTTTCTTGTCTTTGAAATATCCTCACCAAAAGCTCAAGAAAGCCTTGTATCCGTTTCATTTCTAGTACCCCAATTAAATCAGATTTTTCAAGCGAAAAAATCTCGGAGTTTTAGAACTTGTCACAGTTAATCGTTGTTGTTTACTGTACAACATACTAAAAGTCCCCATAGTTGGACAGTGAGCCGGGGGTGGGGAATCCGTTTAAAATATTTTTTCAGGTTTTTTGCAAAAATCTCCGAAACTATTGGTCCTAGCGAAAAACACCCTATATACAAAATTAAGGTGGATGGAATTTCCTACAAGAAAAAGTCATATTCATACTTTTGCAGGATTAATACCTTCCAAGATTCGAGGTAAACGAATTTACATTAAAAAAAAAGAAAAATAGTTCCCCACCTCTTCAAGTCTCGGTTACCAATCTCCTATTAAGGCGCATACACACTACTATCACGTCACTAAGACTCACATAATTTCAAGTGAAGCGTCAAATTGTTGAAACCTGCTTATTTATAGAAGGTGTCCCATTTAGAACTGCCACCATTGAGATTGGTGGGAAATCATTTTTACATGAGGGTGGAGATTGCGACACGTGCCGAAGACGAGTGTTGCAAACCACCCGAATGTAAAATAGGTTTCACACACGTGTTACATACTATACTTTTTCTACGACCTTGCAATAAAATATATTTTTTCTTCATATTTTCATTCTTTTAACGTAAAGCCTCTGTATTATCGATTTGTGTAACCATGGTTACCAACGTTACGGGTGTTTAACAGCTTTGTTTTATTAAAATACAATTCAGTTTGTAATATTTAAAATAATGAACGGTGCGTGAAGTAACACTTCACGCACAGTGTGCAAAAAAACAAACTTCACACATAAAAATACTCACTTCACGCATGGGAGTAGAAAAAATATTTTTTCATACTCGAAACTGCACTCTCTTGTTAAAGAGCCAACTTCATGCACTTGTTCAATATTCTATTATGTAATAAATTCATTTACTCTTGGATTATATAAATAAGTCGCTATATTAGTACATATCAACGCGTTCAAATTGAAAGTAAATCAGAACTAATTAAGTCATTGGTTTAACAAATTACTGAAAATAATAAAATAGAAAAAATGCTTATTACTGAAAATAATAAAATAGAAAAAATGCTTATTACTGGCTTGCTTTCTATTTAATATATACTTATATCAAAATGATTATATATTTATTTGGAATACTTAATTTTAACAAAAACGCTGATACTAATAACTTTGCTATTTCAATAGCAAAGTGTAACAAGTAAAAAAAAAAAAATATTCAATTTAATACCTATATATGACGTATTTCATCATTAAGTTAAATAAAATAAATCTCATGTATTAATTTCTCGTTACCTGACATATAAAAGCTTAATTTTCCATGTTTTACTGCATAGAACTTATTATTATTATTTTCAAATTAACATTAATTATTTATTTATTAAACAAGCTCCTAACCATATAAGTAACTTAATTTACTTATATTAGAACGTATATGAACTTTCTTTAAATGATTTACAATTGACACATTTAAATATATTATTTATAATAACTTAATCACTATATTTATATGATATTACTGTGATATTTTTTCTAGACACACTGATCTATTTTCTAGCACAATTTTTATTCTATGAAGAATGTATGAAAATATTTTAACTTATGCAAGGTTCATGAGTTTTTTGCTAACATTAAACCTGGAAACATTAACGGCAATAAATGAATAATTATTATTTCAGACGAACGTAATTCAACTTAATGAGCAGGTAGCAGTAATTTGTAATTAATCATGTAAAAAACTTATCTTTTAAGATTTACTACAGATAATATATAATAAGCACTTAAAATAATACGAAGTTAAACAGGAATGTAAAATAATTGTTAAATGCTACTGGTTTTTCACAGTCAAACAAATTCATTAATATTTAATAATAACAATTCATTTTTAAGAAAATAGATTACTTTAACCTCCCGCAATCCTAGGTAAGGGAGGTATAGGGATCGTGCTAAAAATCGCATATAGAGATTTTAGTGAATAAGCACGTTTTGACGTCCCCAGAATCCGATTTTAACATTTTTACAATGTCTGTGGGTATGTATGTATGTGTGTGGGGACCCAAAACTTGTCAAATTTGGTATTTAAAACTCATATATAATTTGAAACAACATATTAGATTTTGACCATATATGATAAATCGGATGTAGTACTTAATTTGGAGCTGTAACAGATTTTTGAGGAAAAACAATAAAACAAACCAAAATTTCGTATTACAGGCTTTTCTATTTATTGGACAACAAATTAGATTTTATTTACAAATGATCAACCGAAAGTGATACTTTACTCAAAGCACACTGTTATTTTAAACATGGAATTGGCGGAAGGTCATGTGCTGCGTGCTGGACACATCAGATTTTTTTGTATAAAGAAATATGTTTTCAGTTGATGGTTTATTTATGAATTTTATTAATGTATAAAAAATCGTTTATCAGTCAGTGCATAAGTTTCAATTACTGAATAATTTTAGTAAAATTACGTTACTAACCTAAATATTTTTGTCGTGGAAAAAAAATTATTTTCTGCAATCTAATATACGACCAATAATATTGCAACTAACACTTGTGTTAATTGGCGATTAACACTTGAAACTTTTATCGCACCATTTTAGAAACACGTTTTACTGAAAATAATGTTTAAAACCAAATATTATTTCTGTGCACTAATGTCAATTTTTAACCAAAATAAGATTGCTGTTGCCTGTAGTATTTATTCAATAACTTTTATATTTTAAGAAAAAAAAAAAATAATAAATACAAAAGAATGATCCGATTTAAGTTTGCTACGTTCGCAGCACTATAAATGAAACAGCTGTGGTTAAGCACGTGTTATCAAAGTGTCAAATATTAGTTTACAACTACACATTAACGAAATGGATCATATAAAGCAATATACAGAAAAAAACTTAATTGAGATTGCAGGATTAGTAAATATCCTAGGTATGCACCTACTTAAATTAATAAAAATTAAATAAAGACAGGTATTGTATTGACCACATCAGATTTTTTACGCCTCGCTAAGAGAGGTATTGGATTCATGCTAAAATTCGCATATCCAGATTTTATTGAATAAGCACCATTTAAGGTCCCTAGAATCCGATTATAACATTTTTTAAATGATGTCTGTGTGTATATGTGTATGTGTGTGTGTATGTATGTATGTATGTCTGGATGTTGTAGTAACGATTCCTCAAAAACTATAAGACTTAAAAATATTTAACTTGAGTTTCCTCAATCTGACATTCCTGGGAAGAGCTGAAAAGGTTTTGGTAACAATTGAATAACCGGAAGTAGTAGTTTCTTAGAAAAATTCTTCTAAATATAATTTTTTGGGAGGTTTTTTTATTAAATATTGAAGAACATAAAATTCTCCATCTAGTACACTTAAAATTTTTATTATATCTTGTATAGCTTTCGAGATAAAGACACTATAATTTATAGAGTAAACTAATCGCAGAGGCTACGGCACTAAGAAAACCAGTTGACAAATTCCAATGTTTATAACATAATTTGTAAATGACACATGTCAGTGTCAAAAATCAACAGTTTTAGTGACATTCTGATAGCTTTTACTGGGAAGTATATTTAATTTTTCTTATTGTTTTATTAATTAAATATTTGAAATTATAGGTAAAATTGTGGTAAAATGCATATATCCATCAAAAATACCGCCAATCTGGTTAATGAATTGGAACAATCTCTGACATTTAGAAACTTCCTCATACAATGAAAAATAGATATAATTAAAATTATATGTGTGCAGAAGACATGTTAAATATAATAAAAAACAACATTTGTATAATGTTCTATAATATTTTGTTATAAAACGACGGTTCGAAAGCGAAGTGCAATACAATACTTATATAGCCTAATATGGAAATGGCGAGAGGTCTTGTGCTGGCCACAACAGATTTTTTTATATAGTGATTGTTAAGAAAACTGCAAGTATAAACCTGGAATTGTAAGTACCATTTATGTCACAATTTTTTTGATTAATGATCTACTACTGTTTTCTCGTGTAAAATATTGAAAAAAATGTAGTAAAAAGTAATCAATACAAGCTGTCAAATTTTCCAATTACGCGACTGTAACCAATAAACAAAGTCTTGCTTAATTAAAACATCGTGTTAATGTATTTTAAATAAGTCTTTATCCATTGCCGCTGTACGATGCCTTGCTCTCTTCCTCTCGCTTCCTACGTGTAAATCAAATAGGAGTATAGAGCACTCTTTCATCGTTATTTAATTACGGATAAGCGTAATAAACATTGAAGCGTGAAAATAATTAATTATGCCGGGCCGAGCCACACACAATATATCTGTATTTATGGGATTTAAAATCAGACGCATGCGCAACATGAATGCGATTGCTTTTATATTATTTTTACAAGAGCAGTTTGTTTTGAATTTCAAAATATAAACAGACTAGGTATGTAATATTCTTCACGTAAGGATGACATTATGTAAACCAATAAAAGTAACAACAACGCTAAAATACACGCCAATGTATACGAATTATGATGACAGTTCCATATTATTTCCTGATCACAAGTACGACATACCGTCGCCTTATGAACAGATTCTGTAATCTACACATACACTTTTATTGCGTAATGCCATTCTTACGTGAAGAAAAGTACAATTACAATATCACAACAGAAAAATCTGTTGTGGCCAGCAGAAGATCTCTCGCCATTTTCATATTAGGCTATATAAGTATTGTACATATTTAACATTTCTGGTACACAATAACCACATATCTTCTTTATATACTTTTATATTTTTTAATTCATTCTATGAACAAGTTTTCTCTTATTCCATAAATTTTCTCAAAATCTTTATTCGTTAATAAAAAAATTCTGTTATCTTAAATGCCTATTTCTATAATTTATTTTTATATTTATTTATTATATCTAAATTTTAGGTTTTAATGGAGTCATTTAAAAAAATATAATTGTCGATTTTTTTTTATAAAATCATAAAATCCATCTCATTTAAGAAATATAGTAATAGAAAATAATTTGAAATATGCGACTTTTCATTCATAAATTTGGTAATAAACTTTCGCGTTTTTAAACACGGACTAAATTTGTGACGACACAAATTCATACTCACACAAAGACAATTCTTTCTCACACACACACACACGCTTCACAAATGAAACAGTAATCTAACCTAAAAGTGTGACAGCTGACAGCAAAATATATAAGAGAGAAGATTATTATTACTTTTCTATATCTTTAAAAGTTCTAGTATAAGGTATGTAAATAAACCATTTATTTAAATAAATACCCAACCAAATAATCATAGTTCTAAATTAAACCGGTAGAGCTCGACTGTCGTATCCGTGGATATGTGTCGTCAGCCGTTGAAATATTTGAAATTAAACGCAACTTTTAAAAAATCATATCTCTGAGTCTAAAGACTTGTAAGATGTAAAACATACACATACCTACATGTTTAATTTGACCTATTTTTTCAGAAAAAAAATAAATCAGAAAATGTGAAATGACCCCATTCTAGTCCAAAATATGTATTTTTTAAGTAAGTAGAAATACGGCGTGCAAATTCTCAAAAACATAAAGAACACCACGACAGCAGTGTAAATTTGACATGCGAAAAATACCCGCGCAAACAATTTCACAAAATTTGGAAACAATGTAGAATTATATTTTATGTTTTAAAATTACAGTTAGCACGTTTCTACTATTTCTAGTCAAATTATATTTAAATAAAATGCTTCCGCATACATTTATGCCGTTCCATGAAGAGACTGTAAAATGTTTATGTGAAGAAAATGCGTGTCGTAAAATTCTCTCTTTATTATCAAACGGAAAATTACCTGTGATGACAATTCTTACTATATTTATGTCTCTAAATGGTATAGCATAGCAGATCGAAAACTAAACTATTAACTGCACATATCGATAAACAAACAACAAAAAACAGAAATTATGTTGCTGATGTAAGCAAAACATAATAAATCTCTTCAGAACTACCCGATGAACATTTTCCTAAGGCGAGTCACAGCAATCTTTTGAGATATTTTCGCGAAATAAGACTTTTTGATTGAATTGGTAAAATACAAATGTTGCTGGCATTATTTGCATACCTACAATTATAGTTCATAATTTAGTTTAAATGTTATAAAATATATGTATATTATCCAGTGGCGGCTTAAGGCGTGAGCCACTTAGGCACTGGCTTAGGGCGCCTGGCTTTTTGGGGCACTCAAAAAATATAAAAACTAAAGGCAAACCTGTCCTGTGTTATTAAATTATGGAGCCCCTCAAAGTTAGTTTTGTGTAATTTATTGAACATGCCATTGCGAAATAATGAAGTCAGGAAGAAATGATACACAAATTTACGATAGTGAAGGCACGGAAAGTTACCATATAATTTAATCATTCTTGGATTCTCGTTAGTTTTAAATTCTGATAGGTATTTTTACCATCTTTAGGTAAGAAAAGTATTGTTGTTCAAATACTCTAAAAATGCGTACACTTACGTAACATTCTCTTTACAATCAAATAATATTACTACCAAGTTTATATCTCTACCACTTTCTGAATTATTGCCCCAAAAGTCAATATAATAATATTTAGATAAAAACTTCAAAATTTTCAAAAATCTAATTTTTATGTATCTAGATACTTCTCAATGCGCTGATTCCAAATATTGAAACCGCAGACCGATATTTCGTTTCGTTCTCGAGATATTTAGATTTAAAGTTTTGCTTAAAACTTCCCATTTTTTGGTAATAACCCAAAAATGGGTCGAGATATGAATTTGGCGACAACGCCATTCGATTCTACAGACAAAAATACATAGATATAGCAATTTTCATAATTTTGATCCAACCGGTTCATTTTTTATTCATGAAAGTTTGAAAACTCCTGAAAATGGCCAAAATCTGAAAAAATCGTAAGGGGTACACCTTAGATTTTTACGATTTTTTGGCCATTTTCAGTTATTTTGCTTTAGAGATTGTATACGGTTTCCAAAAATTCTGAAAATTGGTGTACTTATGTAATTTTGTCCGTAGAATCGAATGGTGTTGTCTCCAAATTCACATCTTGACCCATTTTTGGGTTATTACCCAAAAATGGGCAGTTTTGAGCAAAACTTTGATTCTAAATATCTCGAGAACGAAAAGAGATATCGACCTGCGGTTTCAAAATTTGGAATCAGCGCATTGAGAAGCATCTAGATACATAAAAATTAGATTTTTAAAAATTTTGAAGTTTTTATCTAAATAGGGGGTATATTGACTTTTGGGGCAATAATTCAAAAATGAGTAAAGATATAAACTTGGTAGTAATATTATTTGATTGTAAAGAAAATGTTACGTAAGTGAACGCATTTTTAGAGTATTTATATATGAGTATACATAATGTATATTCATGTGATAATTTTATTGGATTTATAGAATATTTTCCAAGGAACTTTCTGTATGGAATTTGTAAAAAAAATGTATTATATTCGTGTTACAATTTTACTGGATATATAGAATCTTTTCAAATGAACTTTTGGTATGGGATTTGTACAATATACATCAAATTCACGGAAGGTCTTGTGCTGGCCACAACAGATTTTTTTACGTTGATTTTGTGTTTTTATTGCTAATGATTATAATTATACATATATGTTATCAATTTTTAAGTTTGTCTTTTTCTTTTAAGTCAAAAAAAATCAGAAATAATTTTTGTAACGGGTGGTGGCGCTCTAATCTAATTTGGCTCAGGGCGCCTATATGTCTTGAGCCGGCCCTGATATTATCCAGAGGCGACGTCTCGAGATCAGATACAGCGCCAGGCAGTGATAAAACTCCCACCGAGGAATGTAAAATATTTTTCTATAACCGTGCGTAAAGTTTATACTTTATGTACTCTTTACAGTTTATAAAGAGTCACTTTTCAAGCACTACTGCGTCAAAAGTAAATAAGCGTTGCTAGGCAACATACTTATTCAATTAATTTACCTATCAAATAGATAATTCGGTAGTAAATAAAAAAAATATCAAGAAATATTAATGTACACTGTAAATGAAAGACTCATAAGTACGAGTATATTAACATTTCTTGACAAAATGTAATTTAACCTAACCTAATTTTTAATATTAATATTAAGGGTATATTCCAAATATAAAATATAATAACCAAAATTATGGTTTCAGTAATGTACCGACTAATTCTAATCAAGTGATTATTATTATTGAAAAGTTTGGTTTCATTCGCGGGTGATTCGCGGTAACTCTAAAATTTTCTTTCAAAACATTACGCCTGTCGTCTCTCATAATCCTAAATTATGGACTGGAAACTTAAAATACCTACGTACAATGCAAACCGCAGAAAATAAATGCAAACATCAAAGAGTTAATAAATAGTTTCTAACCACAGTAACCTATAAAATCTAACATCTTATTAAAAAGGACAGAAGATGTTACCGACAAAACCGAGGAAAAATCACGGTTACGTTGGCGCGCTTCGGTTGCAACCATTTTAACCGGTACCATATTTCATAAATGTACAATTATTACCATTTGATATTATTGGAATATTGTTAGTTAACCACAGTTAAAATTTGTTATTTTTTGAATATACCTAAAATGTAAAATTTGTACAACTCTAGATGACTGTCTCTGAGATTGTTTCGAATGTTCAAGTTACATTTTGTAATACTGTATTATAAATATAAAATAAATAAATATATCATCACGGCATATTACCCATTTCTGGGTGTGCCAGTATCTACAACACATATAGACGTCGGTAATGATGACGATATATTTTACCGTGTGGGCGCTTACCAGGCGTCACCTCACGGGCACTCATAGCTGGTGTGGAGAGTGCACCACAGGGGTCACTTTTGTGCCATTTAAAATTGGAAATATTTGGCGTCTGTCGGGATCGAACCCGGTTCCCCCAGGTTCGCAACCAGACACTCAGGCACTCGGCCACGGGACCCCATATGAGAAAGAGAAAAACAGTATTTGAAGATGTCTTTACTATATAGTATTATGAGATACAGCACCCACTAACATTTCGTTGTTGCATGCATCACATGTGTAAAATACAGAATAAGTCTGGAAAGATGCGGAAGCAAGGATTTGAGGGGTTTTTGTAGCAAAATGTGTCGTTAGTCGTCACGGCCGTCACACTGAAAAAATTAACAAATATTTCAAGGAATTTGTGATTATATAGACATGTATGTTACCTTGTGTATTGACTGACTTCTCGCAATTATTTAAGTAACGAAATAACTAATAACTTTATTGTAATCAAAATAAATACAGTAAACTCGAAATCATATGTCAAAGTACGACTCGCAACTATAAACAATGTTCGCATAATTTATTTTATATTTAATTTTATTTTATCGTTATTTTACATTCTTCTTGAGACAGTGCTTCAATTTAATCTAAGCATTTTATACTTTCGTTTTTGTAAATGAATGCCCTATATTATTTTCACAGCAGTCCAACATTTTGTTTGGTTATGTAATATACCGACAGTTCGACATAGCATATGTCAGATCGACTTGTGTACGTGGTAAATGTGTAGTGTAATTACAGACAACAAGCGTTTTTTCTACTTTGTCCCGCATGAGCAGCAAAGTGGCATTTTGCGTCGACAAAAGAAAGAGCAAATGGCTACTTTCTATTGGGCTTCCAAAATTACAATGCGCCACTGGTGGCAGATTTCTGAACTAAGTGAAGTGTACATGTACAAAGGAGGTTGTTTTATTCAGGGATTGTATTTATTTGTATACGAATTTTAATACGCTTTTATCTTCGACTATTATTGTTTTATTCTTAAAAGGATCTGAATTACTGCTAATATAACAGGCAAGTTTTTGATTTTTAAAAAATTAATGAAGAAATTAGGAGATATGCAATTTATAGGTTAAAGTTACGATGGAGTTTTCTCCGAAAATATTTACCACATAATATTATGTGGCCACTATTTATTACTTGCTGGCCTTCCACCATATTTCTAGATGATACACTACAATTCCCAAATCTACAAATAGTATCTAAATTTAAGCAAAGAAAATTGTTCATTATGAAAGAAAAACAAATAAAAGTAAAGCTATGTGGATAGAAATTAATATATGTACAACTACGGCAATGAAATACAATCTAAATAAAGGAAATCAAATGTTTTTTTATTAAAAAAAACTAATATACTGTTAATTAAAATATGACTAAAATACTCTTAACCTACAAATAATTACTAAAATTAAACCTATTAACTAAAATATTATTAAAACTATCACTAAATTGTTACTACAAGAAAGATCAAACTCAATTCTACCGAAATTAACAAAAAAAAAAACACTATACTAAATCCGAAATTAAATTAAAAACTACGAAAATTAGTCTCACACCAATTGTACTCTTATGGAAGCTAGCGAAAAATGAACCATCCGTTTGAATTTTGACGTTTGACTCAGCGCCATCTCTTGATAATTTGGAAGCCCAATAGTGACTGTAGAAAAATACATTATTTACACGTTATTCACAAAATTTCAATTTTTTTTTTGAACGCAATCGTTGTTATATAACTTACATTCCTCAATTACGATTTGAAATTTAATTCGTAGATTATTCTGTGGAATAAACAACGCATTTGTTTTGTCGAGGCCCATTAATTCATGCTCACACAAAAGATACAAATTGTATGCAGATCAGCTCGCGCTCGCTACAAATTCACTGCTCGTGAACAATCCTGCCAACGGAAAAATCACAACTATATTTTACGATAATTGGGAGAATCGCGATTATTATTCACAGTCGCATGCAGGATTTATTTTACGGCGTAAAAGTAAAGGAAGATACTAATTCGTAAATATGCTTATTTATTTTTTTTAAGTTATGCTCTGGCAAACAAATGAGAATTAAATTATACTTAAACGCATAAGTATTGCAGCTTGGGAAAGGTCGGGAATAAATTATAATTATTATTTAGATTAATGTTATAACAAATATTTTGTAAAAGGAAAATGAGCAATAAATTAAAGCGATAAAATTATATGGTCATGTATAATGTGTACCCTGACGCAGTGGCGGCTCGTGGTATTTTTGAGCGGGGGGGCAAATTAATCTGTGATCATGGAACTTTATTTAGAAATCCGATTTGCTTACTAACAATTTTAATATTAATTATCAACAAGAATATAAATACAATAGAAAAAACTAGAAGAAGACCTCCAAAAACAAGAGATAACGATACAAAAATATATTACAATAGAAGGAAGTAGAAGTAACAAGATAAGAATAAATAGTAAAATTGGAATATTACAGTACTACACATTCAAGCTTTGAGTAACGCAAGTTTCATACGACAGACCTGAGACTGAGGTGCTTTGTGAGACTTGCTCTTACTACGCGAAACGCGAGGTACGAAGTGCTCCGAGTACGTGCGATTCTTTCCGATTCACAAGGTGGGCTTGCCACCTCTGCGGCTCTCACTCAGATATTGGGATTATTTTTATGAATTAATTTACAAGCTTGAAAAATAAGCAAAACATTCATTTGGAAATTAAAATATCAATTTTGTTAAAAAAACTCTTCGATGATTTTTTTAAATACATGCATATTTATTTATTAAAATTCGTAAATAATTTTTTTTGAAAATATTTTATGTATGTTGTTATATCAGTTTTACAGAATGTTTACTTTAACTTTAAATTATTAATTTGTTTTATACAAATTAATTCTGTATAACTCCATATTAATCATTAATATCATAGAATTTATTATAAATATAATATATACATTTATTATTTAAATAAATCCAATGTTTAAATGCGAACAAACCGGTAAATAGATTTCATATTTTCATAAGAATAAGAAAATAATAAGAATACTGAAAATATAGTGTACCCATTAGCACGGGTAATTTGCTGTAGAACATAAGTAAAGAAATCAGTATTATAGATGGCCAGGGGGGGCTTGCCGCCTCTGTGTGCTGCGTGACCCGACGTACGTCTTACTTGTTCATCACTGGTGAGCGCTGCGCTAGTTACTGCACAAGTTTGGAACGTATCGCGGAGTATAATGCCATAATTTTTCTCTGAAGGGGGCATGCCCCCTCAAGCAGAATTTCATGCATATTGCGCTGTTGAGCGGCACAGCGCCAATTTCAATTTAAACAGTACATTGTTTAATGATAACTATAGGATCAAATTGATACTTTTATAATAATTAATTTATAATATATTGATGTAAAAAAATCTGAGGGGGCACTGCCCCCTCTGCCACCCTGGACGAGCCGCCACTGCCCTGACGTAAGTTTGCTACATTATTCCAAGTAATTTATAATTTTTAACTTGACGGATCGGCATAAATTCGTTCTTTAATATACTATTATTTATTTGTGTTGAAAAATACTAGCAAACTCCACTCTATGAGAAAAAAAAACATCTAAATTGTAGTTGAATTAACTAAACAAATCTTTAATTTTCAGCCTACTAATATGTTTTCATTAAATTGTCTAAGTAGATTTAGTTAAATTTTCTAAATTTGTAATGACAAATTATAGTAAAATTATATACAAAATTAGATTAAATGACTACATTTTGTATTGAACTAAACATAAATAAAGAAATTAACTAAATATATATTTAAATTTTCTATTTACTTACCTACTTCATTAGATAATCACCGAAAATTGTAGGACAACAATAATGAAGCCAAAATATAGTAAAATTAAATAAAATAAGTAATTAAAATAACTATTTGCATATTTAAAAATGGGGTCCCGTGGCCGCGTGCCTGAGAGTCTGGTCGCGAACCTGGGGAACCGGGTTCGATCCCGACCGACGCCAAATATTTAAAATTTTAAATGGCACAAAAGTGACCCGTGTGGTGCACTCTCCACGCCAGCAATATGTCATCATCATACCGATATCTGTGAAAAAATACTGGCACACCCAGAAATGGGTAATATGCCGTGATGACATATTTATTTATTTATTTATATTTGCATATTTAAATGAACGATTTTTTTCAAAATATTTATTATCTATTTCGGATTACCTAGTTAAAATGCTAATTTAACATTTGTAAATTATACTAAATAATTAGACATATTGTATAATAAAATAATACCTAATTATAATTAAACAAAATTTCAATTCTTTTTTCCTGTGTGTATAAGAAATAAATGAGATTAACCTTTTCATCATATTAAAAATGAAAAATATTTTACGGCTTAAGAAATAACATATGACTTTCTAGAACTTTCAATTAAAAAACAAATCACAAAACCCCTTCAGGTAATGTCTATATGTCTGTACATTGTTACAAGTTTCTGTAGGATTAAACGTCTTACCATTTCCTTATGGTTTGAAAAATAGCGGTTTTCGTATAAAACACAATAAATATATTACAAATATCATGTAGGCATATTTAAGTTGTGTAAAAACATCACCAATATAAATGCAAAAAATACAGCTATATAATTTCACGGCTATTACAAACCGTGTATTAACATTTTAGTTCGTACTTTATTTTTATATTTAGCTTCAGTTTGCAATATAGTTCTAGCCAAATAACGATTAAAAATACTTCCGCGTGCATTTATGTTATGTGAAGAGGTTGTAAAACTTGCAATTTTAACATTAATAGAAATATTTATTGTGGCCGACACAGTACCTACCTTCCGTCCATTAGTATCGTATCGTACACAATTCTTGGAAAAAGATAATACAATACACAGATTTTTCATACTTGCGTTGCGTCATTAATTGCTGAACAGCAAAATAACAAGTAATTGTATGTTTATCTCTGTCTTACTTATGGTTTCCTACATTCTGTCTTCGATACGTATATCTAATATACGAACTTCAAACTATGACGTAACGGTCAAGTGTGAAAAATCGGTGTGTATGCAAATATTTCAAATTTTAAATATTGATTAAGTATACTTCCCAGAAAAAGCTATCAGAATGTCACTAAAACTGTTGATATTTGACAATGACATGTGTCATTTACAAACTATGATATACACATTGGAATTTGTCAACTGGTTTCCTTAGTGCCTTAGCCTCTGCGATTAGTTTACTCTATAAATTATAGTGTCTTTATCTCTAAATCTATACAAGATATAATAAAATTTTTAAGTGATTTAGATGGAGAATTTTATGTTCTTCAATATTTAATAAAAAAAACTCCCAAAAAATTATATTTAGAAGAATTTTTCTAAAAAACTACTACTTCCGGTTGTTCAATTGTTACCAAAACCTTTTCAGCTCTTCCCAGGAATTTCAGATTGAAGAAACAGCAGTTAAATATTTTTTAAGTCTTATAGTTTTTGAGGAATCGTCCCTCCAACATCCATACATACACACACAAACACACACACACACATACACACATCCACACACACACACACACACACACACACACACACACGCACGCAGACATCATTTAAAAAATGTTATAATCGGATTCTAGGGACCTTAAAACGTGCTTATTCAATAAAATCTGGATATGCGAATTTTAGCATGAATCCAATACCTTTCTTAACGAGAGGTAAATATCTTTGTTCTTTAATAACTTCCGTCTTCAATTCTCCTCTATAAAATTTAAGTTTAAAAAGTTCTATTTCTTTACTGTACTAGTGTTTTTAAAGCTAAAATATCTAAAGAATCCGCTAAGTGTCTCAAATATTAATGCAAAGCGGTCCGCAGTAAGAGAAGGTTAAGAAATGCTGCTGTAAATTATTGCCCATAAAATAATAATAATAAAATATAAATTTACGTGAAAAAAGTATAATGTAATTATTGTAATTCAAGCTTGAGATTGAGTCATTTAAATGCGTTCTCTTCTTTCTCTTCTCTCTTGTTGGAACACAACACAATTAATTAAGTACAAGTCGAAAGTAGCCATGCTCAATTATCGTCGATAATCGATAATATTTTTCGAAATTGTTTATTATATGTCAAAACTTTTTTGTTTTGGGCGCATAATATAAAGTAAGCCTTGTTTGAAATTCACTTGTTGTTTGCAGCGGGTGCTCTGAGAACATTAACGAGTCAGCATGAAAGCAATTTGTTAATAGATGTGTAACTGGAGTGCAGGATGTCCGTTAACATAATGCCGTTTAATTACGAAGGGCGTTGAAATGAAGGAATTTAATTGTAGAAATAAACAATGCTTAACTATAACAAAGAATAGATACTTTCTATAGCTCTTTATATACAAAGCGATTTGAATGTTAATTTTAAAATGAAATGGCCACAGATAACTATTTTCATATGGAAATATTTGTGTTTTTAATTTTAATAGTCAATAAGGTATAGCAAATATATATATATATATATATATATATATATATATATATATATATATATCTTTTTACCTTCCGTCACCTTTAAGTAAGGAAGGTATTGTGTTTGGACAAAAAATTCGGTAGTGAATTTTTAATGAATGAGCACGTTTTAGGGTCTTTAGAAAACGATTTTACTAGTTTTACGATTACGTCTGTATGTGTGTGTGTATGTGTGTGTGTGAGTGTGTGTATGTAGTGATATATGTCGTATGTATACTATATTTATAATTCCAATAGTGTAAATAATTGAATTATATCTGTATTTGTAACTCAAAAGTATTTGGTTAGGTTAAGTGCGTTAATACAAAGTTACTATTAACACGATTTGTATTAATATGTTTCTCTATACTAAACAACGTACAGTTAATAGTCTCGTTATATTGAAATAATCATTGTGAAGGTAAGATCATTTTATTTTTCTTTTTTGCCGATATTGAATTTCCCTGATTTACTATTAAAAATTAGTATAAAAAAGTACAAACGGATAATTTTCTGGCATTATCTTGCAAATTAAAACTGCAAAATTGTTGATTATAACAAAGGATTTTGATTATAACCTAATAATATTGATTACAAGATTGAATCTAACAAAGGATTTTTTTTTATATGCCACCTTACCATTTGTTGCCAATGTTACAGACAAAATTGGCAGGATTTTAAAGAAATATAATATTCAAACATCTTTTAAATCCAGTATTAAAATCCGAGATCTTCTTGGAAGTGTTAAAGATAAAGTTCCTCTACAATGTTCTGCCATATATAAGATTCCTTGCCATTGTGGAAAAGTGTACATTGGACAAACTGGCCGAACTATAGCTACTAGAATAAAGGAACACCAACGCCATATAAGACTTAATCAGCCTGATAAATCAGCGGTAGCTGAACATGCCATAGAAGAACTACACGGAGTTGATTTTGAAAATACGAAAATTATAGCAAAGGAAAATCACTGGATTAGAAGATTGATAAGAGAAGCTATAGAAATTCAGAAGTCTCCTAATAATATCAATCTTAACACAGGCTATGAACTAAATAAATCATGGTACCCTGTTATTCGTTTATAATTTTCTTTTTCATTTGTATGTTTTATATTTACCATTTATCAATGTACCTTTGATTTTATATACTTGTAGTCTTGACTACATATTTATTTATTTATGTTATTATTATTAAAACCTGAAGAAGACAGTACCTTGCTGTCGAAACGTTGTTAATTTAATAAAATATCTACAGAACTAAACCCAAATATTGTTTAATTTTATTTATAATGAGTTCTGAAAGCATATATCAAAATATTAAAGGAAATTTCATCAATATTTTAAAACTAGCATTTTTCGAAGAATCAAAAATATAGTTTTGTATAATTAGAGATAAATTATACAAAAAATATTATATAATACCTTTATTTGTAATTCAGTGGTATATTTTGAAATAAATAATATTGCGTTTGCAATTTATATGCTCTTTCATTAATTGTTTATCGAATTTTGTTTAGTTTTCACATAAATTCAAATTTCGCGCGCCATCATCGGCAAAATATGGCGGAGTTTGGCCACACTATGTATATAAAGTCACTATAGTATAAACTATATGGTTTCTGCCCTGTACGGTGAAACTAGCAATCATATTACTGGCTAGCTAAATAAATTGCTCTTAATTATAATATCTACTGTTTTGTGTGTGTAAGAAGAAAAAATTAACACGAGTAATAAAATTTACTGTTCAGTAAAAAAGATTATTTATAGAAGTTGGTCCTAGTAGTTAACCTTCTGCCTTAAAACACGAGAAATGTGCAAATTTGATTGTAAAATTTATTTATGACATTTTAAAACATCTAGCTATATTACGACGTTATTAAATCTCAGAGTACAGTCATATGAAATCTGATACGAATCCATGCACATTGTATGTGCGAGATGGGAATAATTCTGAATAATTGAAAAAAGCGATCGCAAACAAGTCGCGGGGGCCGATTTAATCGTTCAAAAGTCTACGCAATATAAACTCATATAAATCTAACCTAACCTACACTTAATCATAGCCGTATAAAGATAAATAAAAATACATTCGTATTTGAACATTGAAAGATTATATAGCGTTTTCCTCGGACTATAATCTGAGCAGGTTAGGTTAGGTTTCGGGCATGATTTACTGCTGGCGGAGCGACGCACAGGGGGGCGAACAGCAGGAGGCAGTGACGCTGCCCCATGCCCACAGAAGTGTCGTGAGATACACACACAATTCCCTGGGCCCCAACTATTAATTGCCTGGCGCGACCACTCAAACTCACCAATTGCACTCTGTTGCTTACATCAATTATTAATTGCTTTCCTACTCATTCCGTTTTCCAAATTTGTCCAGGAGAGCCAATAGTTTTAAACATTGATATTTCCTAAAGAAACATAATTTCCTATAATGGGGGATTACGGCTCAATCGAATTAAAGGAAAATAGTAAAAAAATACGAATGTATATGCTGAGTAACGAATATTAATAAAGAAATGAAATGGTATAATTGATATATTTCGGAAATAAAGGGTTTTTTGTTATAACGCTTCGACACTAATATGAAAATATTTTGATTGGCGACCGAGAAACCGCCTATACATGCATTACAAATAGCGTGTTAGGAGGTGGGATTACTACCAATGGAAGTTAAGAAATTCAAATTCGAAAGGAGGGGCTAACATTCCTGTACTACAGTTTCCAAACAGTTTTTATTTTAACATAAATTTCTTGCATTAAACTTAATAATTTAAATACACCTGTAATTATAAAGTATGTATACTTATACAGTGTTATAATATTCATTTATTTTTATGTAAATATAACATAAAATAGCATATATTTCAAGAACATTTAGATCCATGATGAAAACAGTTTGATATAAAAACACATAAATGTGACGTCACGTCAATCTTTTCAAAATTCGGGAGACCATAACTCGCTTATTAATAGGAATTTTTTCACCGGATTTTCATCAATTGTCTTAGTTTTCCTAATATTTTCAGATGAAATTATAAAAAAAAAAAATGGTGTAATCCCCCATTATATGATTTGTTTCAAAAATTTCTTTCTAGATTTTTGAAAAATTGATTGCAAGAAAATTGATCACGAGAAAATTTAACATGCAGAACGTTTGACGCCGGTAAATAGATAGAAAAAAAAATTGATCACAACAAAAAAAATCTGTTGTGGCCAGCACAATAGCTCTCGCCATTTTCATATTAGGCTATATAAATATCGTATTTAACATTTCTGGTACACACAAAAAAATTCTAATTATATCTATTCTTTATTTTTCAATTCATTCTATAAACAAGTTTCCTCCTACTCTTCTAATTGTTCGAGATTCTTCCAATTCATTGACGAATTGGCGGTATTTCTGAAGGGTATGATAAAATATATGTATATCAAACGCGTGCTTAGTTGATATTGATACTGTACATACTATGACTTATAAATGAATCACTTTTCTTTTTAGGTATACCAATTTTAGATGTTGACGGAGTCTTTTTCTCGTTATAACAATAGCATAATATAAATATTATTACATTTCAACTTGTCGAAGTACGAATTTTACGTTTTCCGAATTCAAGAACAGTGTTAATTTGACGTGCAGCAGCTATATCTATAATTTTAAAAATTTAATTAATGATAAAATAAGAAATATTAAATATACTTCCCAGAAAAAACCTTCAGTTCTGTCTCTGGACTTTTGACACTGACATTTTTGTCATTTCATTTTAATTTTTCAACTGGCTTCCATGGGCTGTTTGATTCATTATACAATGGATTATTTTATATATTTATAATTCTCTAAATCTATAGAAGATAAAGGATAAAGAATTTTATATTCCTTAATATTTGTAATAACATAAATTGTCAAAAAATAATATGTAGATTTTTTAAAGAAACTACTACTTCCGGTTGTCCAATTGTTACCAAAACCAAAACATTTTCAGCTCTTGCCATTAATGTCAGATTAAGGAATACTTACATAGTTAAATTGGTTTTAAGTATTATAGTTTTTGAGGAATCGTCCCTCCAACATCCACACATATACACACACACACACACACACACACACACACACACACACACACATACACACATCCATCTTTTTATAAAATACCTAGCCGTTTTCAAAATTAATTCTATAAACTTTCCGTACACGGTTAAGAGAAGGCTTTCTTGACGTCACGTTAAAGTCTCCAGTATGAAACGCACTCACAGAAATAATTTAATGTAATTATAAATAATGAAATGTAAAACGTTTTAATTGACTAATTAAATTTTATATAATTCATTGTTTAACTCCACAAAAACTATTTCTCATAAGTGTTATTAACTCTTGTATGTCGTACTAATATCTAAACATAACAAAAAAGATATCTTTAGGCACAAAAAATATTCGCGAAGTAAAAAATTTTACAACAAAAAAATGGAATAAAATTTTATGTCTCATAATTTGCATACGATGTACGCGGCGGCGAACGGATTCCCCTCTGGCGACGAAGATACGAACTGCAGGAAAAATCACTACCTTGCCTTTCCTAATCTGCTACAGCCATCGGGTACCATCCGCGCTGTTATGAAAAAACACGGAATCATAAGAATTACTCGGCGTTTAGTATGCGTAATGTGCATATACCGTCAACTGGCTCACTCTTTAAACTCCCCCAAAATATTACACGAAGGCTTAAATCACGGCATATGGGGGATGATTATTAACCATAATTGTTATGTTCATTTGGACAATAGATGTGTTACATTTTTTATATTAAATATAAACGAAGCGTATATTCCCAATGTGAGAAGACGAATACAAATACCCTATATCTGTGACAAGTTTCGTGAAGGTCGTCCATCCACTTCTGTAGTTATCATTAAAATTGTTGTAGTGCATGAAATGCTTGAGCGAGATCGGCATGTGACTTACCGTGACATATAGACATCTTTGGGTATTGACATGAAAGATACACACACATTTTTGCAAAATTATCTGAACGTACAAAAGTTTTGCAATTTGACTGAAACTCAGGTACCAGAAACCAGATCTAGGAGAAATACATTACATTCACCAATGTACTTACTCTTACATCACTTTATTTCTCTTTTGTGCGTGCTAAACTGGAATACTGTATACTTTCCTGGTTTCCACAATCTGAATATCAAAGTTCCTCACTCGAAAAAATTCAAAAAAGATTTGTGAAGTACTTAATATACAAAACCACGAATCACTATCCTCCACAAGGTAGTGATTACGTCGAACTACTAGACACTGTTCGATTTACTTCTCTTAAAAATAGACGACAAAGTATATCTATTACTTTTCTTTATAAAATTATTCACAATAAAATTGATTGCTCATATCTTCTCTCTAAGTTAAACTTTTACACCCCTCGGATCAACTTCAGATTCAATTTTATTTTCTATTTGCCCTGTGCACGTACAAACGCTTTGTCAAAATCACCTATACACATAATGTGCAATAATTAAAATTTGATTTCCGCTAACACCGACATATTTTTCTGTTCTCTTAAAATATTGTTAGATTCTTTATCAAATGAATGATGCCTGTATTCTATTTGTAAAACATTATTTATACTATAATTCATATTATTTTTTGTATTGAATTCATTTACGTTGGTACTTATAATGTTATATTATTGTAATTGCTTGTCATTGTTTTCCTGTAATTGGGCTTATGTATGTTGGAAATAAATAGTGTTATTATTATTATTATTATTATTATTATTATTATTATTATTATTAATACTACTTCCAAAATTGGATATGCAAAAGTGCGTAAATGTTAAAGGAGAATATTTAAAAAACAATAAAGCTATTTATAAAACTATTTAGTTGTTCTTTTATATCGTTTAGAGAAACTTTTCCAGCAGCCCTCATAAGCCTGGTCTTTTAACGATAGAAAATTTCAGAATTCAAGATTTTATGATCAAAAGGATGTTTTGTACAATAGACACTTACAGAATTGACATCACATGCAAGAGAGAGATAGATCATGCTTCCAAAAAACCTCCCCTTATTGTCTTACGTCCCGCTCCCTGATTCTATCTGTCAATATGTATGCATCTGCCATTCAGTGTTAACCTAATTCTTTGTGATTTTTTCGTTGTGTCCAATAAATATGAGTTTAAAACCATAAGATGTGCGTGGGGCCTCTTTTTTGTTTGATAATATTGAAGATCATTCGATTATTCAACTAAAACGATGGCTGGAGTGTATAGGTCTATGGCTGATGACAGGTCTTTGTTTGGTAGTGTTAACCATAGCAACCTTTAGTTGTATGCTTTGCCGCAAGATGTGCTCTTACAAATTGCAATTGTGTGTCTATTATTAAAACATTAACCGATTTCTGAAAATAATAATTTAACTGCTATAATATAGCTCAATATCCAATTCAGCCTAGAACCTGTTCGATCTCGTTCAATTTTGTATGTGCATTATAATATAACAAAAATTTCATTATTGTAATTGTACCCATTTATTTACATTCTTAATTTTCTTAAGAAAAAAAAAAAAAGAAATGAGGGAGGAGAGTCGCGGCCCGTCGTAAATTCTTTACCTAGAGCCCCATGTTTTCATAATTCGGCAATGAATGTGGTTTGCAACGTTGAAGCCAAAAGATAAAGTTTACGAGGTCTGTCCGAAAAGTATCCGACCTTCCTTTATATTTCCCTGCTGCTGTTATTCTGCGTCATCGGGCTGGTGGCATCCTTCGAAGTAGTCCCCATTTGATTGAAGAATACGCTTCCAACGGCCTTTCTACTTTTGGAAGCAGTCTTGGAACTCGTTTTTTGGTATTGCCTTTAGAGCATTCGTCCTATTAGTTTCGACTGTTCCTTTGCCGTCGAATCGGTGTCCTTTGAGCGACATTTTTAATCTTGGGAACAGCCAAAAGTAGATGGGAGATTTTCATCATTATTGACCATTTCCAAATTGTCCTAAGCGAGTTCAAGCCGAAGGTTTTTCTGCTCCACCGTTAGCAATTTCGGAATGAATTTCGCACACACACGAACCATTTGCAAATTTTCAGTTAAAATCTTCCAAACACTAGTTTTCGGTATTCACAGATCATATTCTAGTTCTCGCACAGTCAATCGATGATCTTCATTAATCACAAGTTGCACACGTTGGATATTATCCGGTGTTTTCCTCGTCGAAGACCGCCCAGAACGTGGGTTACTATCAACAGATGGGCGGCCATCTTTGAACCGTTTATACCAGTCTTTTATTTGTATTTTGCTTATACACTCATCCCCAAATGCCGTCTTTATCATTTTGATGGTATCCACACAACTCTTTTCGAGTTTTAAGCAAAATTTAATGCAAATTCGTTGTTCCGATCTTTCCGTCATTTTTTACAATAGCAAAAAAGGATGGTCGGATACTTTTCGGACAGACCTCGTATGTCTCTTCTCTGATGAAAAACTACCACCAGAAGTGACCAAAAATGCTTTATATCTCTAGAAAAATTGGAGGTACCAAGTAGAACATATTTTGTTATTGTAGTAAAGAACAATGACCCACTTGCTCGCTTGCGCGGACTAGATTTGCAGACGGTTTCCCATTGAAGTCAAGGAATAATTTTGGAAGAAACTGAGTCCTCGCCACCCTAGGTAATACAGGATGATGTATCAAATCATTGAAATTAATAGTTTATAATAGTTCTTTACCTTTACAATTTTGTACCAAGGAAAAGCAACTCTAGTCTATTCTTCGCAGGAATAGATACTCCGATAACAATCCATTATTTCATTTCTTTATTCTTCCCACTCATATTTTTTCATCATCAATCATCAATGCATTAACAAAACAAATTTAAAATATATTGCAGCGTTGAACCATTTGTTAAATTATCAAAACCGCTAATGAATAAATTAATTAGGTAACTGTTCTCGTTGTCCTATCGCTGGTGATTTCCACGAAGCGATTTCGTATCGAGAGATTAGTCATCCAGAGTAATACAATTTTCCTGATAACGGAGACCCAACCAACGAAGAGTGTTTGTCATGTTTTGATGCCCTGATAACTCGCATTGAGTCATGAGTATGTAGGTTGATAGAATTTTGAATTATTGCTGATTTAATAAATATTATAAACTTGTACAAAGAAAAAAAAAACCATCTAAATTCTAGTTGAATTAACTAAACAAATCTTTGATTTTCAGCCTACTAATATGTTTTAATTAATAAGTTGATTTAGTTAAATTTTCTAAATTTGTATTAACAAATAATAGTAAAATTAAATACAAAATTAGATTAAATGACTACATTTAGTATTGAACTAAACATAAATAAAGAAATTAACTAAATATATATTTAAATTTTCTATTTACTTAGCTAATTCATTAGATAAATCACCGAAAATTGTAGGACAAAAATAATGAAGCCAAAATATAGTAAAATTAAATAAAATAAGTAATTAAAATAACTATTTGCATATTTAAATTAACGATTTTTTACAAAATATTTATTATCTATTTCGGATTAGTTAAAATACTAAATTAATATTTGTAAATTATACTAAATTATTAGACATATTGCCTAAAAAATAATATCTAATTATAATTAGACAAAATTTCAATTTTTTTTTTTCTGTGTAATAGGGTAGTTGCGCATCTTCCATTTTTTTTTTCTGTAAGAATTGTTCATGTTATTCACTTTAATACATGTTTTACATCTGGCAAATGTATATTTTTCAAAATAAAATTTATGGAAAAAAAATTTATTTCAAATTTTCCCGTAAGTAACGTGTATTATGAACACCAATCACAGTCTTTCTTGCCGTACCGGTACACTCTCGGTATTACACTCTGTACTAACGTTGTTTACGCTATGTGTGTATTTTTTCAAATATTGTCAAAGATATTCGATTTTATTATAGTTGTATATTTTTATTAAGTTTCAGTTAAATATAAATATCTGAAAGATTTATATAGAAATATATCCAGTAAAATAGTAACACGAACATAAACTATTTAAATTACACTTGACATTGACAACAGTCAATTAGAATTATTTGAATATATCACTAGTGTCCATCGATATTGCATAGCTGGCTGATTTATGAAAGTTAAATTTTTTATAATTCTTTATCTTCATATCTATTGAATATGAAGGAAAATGTATAAACAAACCATATAGACAACAAGACATTCTTTCGTCTTTTTTTTTAATAACATAAAATGTCAAAAAATGATATTTAACTGTTTTTTCAAGAAAAACTGTTAAAAATTTCAAATACGGGTACTTCCAGTTGATCATTTATATAACCAAAAGGTAGTTAGCCCTTCATATAGATGTAAAGAAGAGGAATACGAAAGAATTATAAGTTTTAGAATTGTAGTGTTAGAGTTATCGTCGAAATTTTAGCTCAAACACATAAAACTAGGAAAATCGTATTTGGGGACCCTAAAATGTGCTTAAGGTGACGGAAGGTAAAAAACTGGAATGAAACAGTGTTTGAAAATTGCATGTGAATGTTTTTTACATGTGTTCCTTCAATTTATTCACTGATTCGAAAATCAAAACAAGCAAACACGTCGTTTCGAATAATGTCAAAGCTTAATTATAATGAAAAGAATCTTCTTGTCTCGCGATTGTTTCTTAGAATAAGTCTAGTCGTCCTTTATTTCGTCCTGGTTTGCACTATCGCATGCCGTTAATCTAAAGTTAGCGGGCAGTACGGATGAGAATCACGGTCTAGGTCTACTTGGATCTAGCAAATGCTTTGACCTTTTCGGGCATCGGGCGATGTATGACCACTAAGCACATATGCAAATCCGTCCACTAGGAAATTGTAAAGTGTCTCGTGATGGCTGATCTGATAAAATCAATAGATCGTTCTGTTATTTATATTGTATTCATCGTTGATTATTTAAGCGATTGTGTTGTGGATTTAATTGGCAACTTTACTACAACAACAAATTCATACATTATTGCACATAAAATATCTGAAGAATATAGAAATGCACATTAAGCAATAGGGTAGTTGCGAAAAATAAATGTTATTTTATCCTATTAATTATGAAATATAAACTAATTCTAAACATATTAGGTAATGTAAAAATTAATAGAAAATATAAAACTTGCCATAAATAAAGTTCGCGGTGGAATTCTTGTGACGTAGATTATTAACAATTATATAGTTCGACCAAGTCCGTTTGACGCATACATGCTTGTTGTAACATCACGGGATTTGTGCAAAATACAGAGAATTGACGGTAGGTTATGTGCTGGCCACATCGGATTTTTTTAAACTTTCTTCGATTGGGTCTTTCAATTTTTAAATTTTTTATGAAACTTCGAATGAATTAAAATTTATCTGTAGTTCTACAAAGTCTTAGTTGTTATTCGTTAGGCCCTAATTGTTTTTGTAATAGTATTATAAGGTGATGTATTTTCATCTCTGATTAAACTCTCTGATAACTCTAAGTTAAAACGAAAACTTATGCTATAATATCGATGGTACATTTTTCGTTTTAACTGACAATTAAGTTAACAGGCAGTGCAAATAGAGCAACCGAGCATAAAAGATACATATTTGTTAACCTCATTTTGTTCTCAAACAGTGGAGTTCGCCAATAATAGGAGTCACATAAATTGATCTTTTTCAAACACTTGGTTAATCAATTTAACAAAAAAAAAATTTAATTTTAAAATAAATATCCCATGTTCTAATTGTTATTATGGGTAACCCTATTGATTCTGTTCAGATTATCTCTTGTAGTATTTTGCCTTAACTTCCTTTCTAATTCAGTTGCCTTTCTTCAATTAATTCTAATACAAGTTTGTTTAAATTTTTTCCTGATACCTTTATTTCTTATACTTGTACAAGTACTGCACATGTCAATTTTGTTTTTAATTTCAAGAACTTAATCAGATCTACAAATAGAGTTGAAAATTGTTGCAATAAAATGATCAATTTAAAGTTTAACTATGTAACCGTTTCACAATTGACAGTTAATTAAACTGACATCATGCTGGTGTCCTACAAAATCAATTAAGTTATAATTTATATAAAAATTGACAAGTACAAAACAAGTCATTTTATTCGCCACGCAATTAAAGAAAACAATTGAATGTAAATATTTTATTAGTTCTCATTCCATTTAAAATTACCTACTAACTTTCATCCTTCGTTTTCACACAAACAAATTTTTAATCTTTTTGATGTATCTATTCAGTTCTTGCTTTAACAATTTATTGGCAATTGATTTAATAGGCTCGTTAGAGTAAACTCGAGGAAGATGGCGCAGTTGTTGAGATGACGCATATGAATTATTTTTAAACTATAAGCACAGAATAAACATCTATACAGAAGCAACAGTCAGACAGAGAATCGAAAATTAGAGAGAGAACGAGTATGCCAACAAATTTTCAGGGCTAATCAAATAAAATCGGATTGTTTCGGTATATATTCGTATCTTACGATTCTTTGTTCTTTTCATTATCTCGACGTGAACATTTTCCGTTAGGGGTCAATAAAAAAGTATATTGAGAAACACAAATTGATTTCTATTAAAAACAAATATGTTATTTTTTCAACAAACGATAGGAAAAATCGTTATCATAAGGACAATCATTATATTTCACGTATTCTGGAAGATCTGTCGTCTCAGCTTGTCACGTCCATGTATTTTAGGGTTATGGCTAATTCAAGCAAACCAAACACGTCTTCTTACTTTTGACATATGTCATTTTGTGAACTGTTTGTGAATTTTAGAAGTGGTGTTAGTTTCTAATTAAATGGATAAAATGAAGAAAGTAGAATCGGGAGGACTTGTTTGTTCATATAAAGACTGTATAAATAGATTTGAAAAATGGAGAAAAGGAAATGTAAGTTTTTTTTTCGTTTCCGAAAGATCCAGAAATGTAAGATGTGTAAAACGACTACCATATCATGTAAAATGTATATTCATTTAATAAATATAGGTGTAAAATGTGGCTCAAGGCCTGTGGAAGAGAAGATTTGATGGAGAAGGATATATGGGACATATTCATCGAGTCTGAAGTTTGTTTTCCACATCAAAGATATAGAAAATTCTGCATTGTAATAAATTTGTAAAATTCAGGTATTTGTTTAATAAAAATATTATTATGTGATTATTTTATCTGATCTCTTTTTAATTCGTTAATAAATTATAATTTTAGTACTTTTATGTACTAATTTTTCTTTTACCATTTAAAACAATTTAAATTTCGCGCGTAAATTTGCCAACAAATTTAAAGTTCAAGGTCATAAACGTAAAATCTCAACAACAATGGTGTCGGCAAGGAGTGTCGTTTCTGTATAAATGTATTTTGTGCTATAAGTACAAATGGCATGAAAGGCATGTGTACTGTGTAGGGATTGAGTTTTGTGTTAGTAGTGTATTGCTACAGTCAGAAAAATTTACTTTGACGGGTCCAGCAATAAAACTATAAATATCGCAATGGGGTATTCCACCCATTTTTTTTATTATTTTAAATAAAACTTCATTCAGTTTTGAAGCGATGCATAGTATTAAAAAATCTTAATTGTTCCTAGTTTAACAGTATTTTATTTTCGAGAAATCAGTATTACGTCACATTCCCCCTATATTTGTCTTTCTCACACACACTGCTCTGAGTACGCTACGAGAGAAAGATAACAATCTCAGACCAAATATAAATTAGACGCCGCATTCCCTACACTGCGCAATGGTTTGTTGTGAAGCCATTACTTCCTGTGTGAGGGGTTAGATGGAGATAGGAGGGAACGAGACGTTTATTTGTATAGCGTGTTGCGTGCCTAGTTTGTTATTATTTTACGTGCGAAGGTGATTTTGTAAGGTTAAGTGCGGTAAAATATAAATATTTGAGAACGTCATTGCAAATATAATTTTTCTTTTTCAAATCACTTAATAGGTTACGCATTTCATGAACGCCGCTAGCTAGCTCGGCACGCCCATTTAAGTTCGTGCTTCAAAACAAATGGTTGTATACGGCGTCTAATTTATATTTGGTCTGAGATAACAATTGTATGACGTCAATTTCCCCTTTTAGCAAATGTGAAATATCTCGTAAAGTAATTATTTAAAAAATGTTTTCATTGTTTAACTATTATTTATTAAGCCATACTTTAAGTTATGGTGGAATACCCCATTTGACAAAGCGGCATATCACTCACTTCTTGCATTATATTATATATAAAACACAGTAAAATAATCTTACTGTATTTATTTATTTATAATAATACTGTATAATACCCGTAAATGTTATTTTTGTTTGAAATAATTTCTTAGGAGAATGAAAACTGTAGTCTGTAGTGATGTGTTATTTGTTATTTTTGACAAAAAATGTCTTTTTTAAGTTATATTAACATTGAATAATTTAAGTTTTGCTAACAATATGTTATTAATATATGTAAAGTTTACTGTATGTTTTTTAAGAGGTTTCCATAAATAAATAAAATTTTAGAGAGCGTACAAAAAATGTGCGCCACCTCTACTGACTTTACTAACAAAATGACAAGATGGAACATCTTTTCCATATACAGCAATTATCTTTTTATAGATAATTTTTGGTAAATTGTCTTCGTTTTCCAAAACTTTACGAATATACTACTGCTTCACTTGTTTTAGTCTTGTAGTCAAATCTATTCAGAAAATACAAAAATCTTGTAATTCAAAACAAAAGTGGTAAATAAGCAGAGAAATTCCACAATAGCAAAAGTTTTTAATGTGTTTATATTAAGTCATTATGCCCTGTAGATGTTTTGCAGATGCTATAAGTACAAGCTATATCATTTATTGCTAGGAATTTGGCCGTAAGCATAATAAATAAATAAATGAAGATAAGTCATTATTATTATGTCTATTACTTTCTGTCGTAAAATATGGCTTAATTAAAGGCGTTGTTTAAAATGATGATGGCGAATAATATTCACCTTGTGATGTAAACATAAAACAAGAAGTTTCACTAATCGCTAATGTTATGGGCAATCAATATAGGAAATGTGTTTTCCGTTAAGTTATCTGGTTTACAAGCGTCGAGAATGGCCTATTACAAATCAATAGCAAAGGCTAGACCACCTATTACTTGCTTGGCTCATTATCCATTTTCTCTTATTAGGTATCCATTTTGTTAGGAGAGTAATTGGAGTGCAGATTTCGTAGTCCTCCCGAGTACGGGACTGTTCGAGTCATCCAGCTGTGATGCGCATTACTTGCAGTAGTTGAAACGTGTTGTAATCAAAATATCGTGACGCTGTCGTTTCTCTATCTCCCATCTTGTTCAGATGGCAATGGCCAGCTTGGTCCGGAGGTCCGGAGCGCCCGACCGGAGCGAACATCTCAGGACCGCACTGAGCTTCAAATCAAATACAAGCTCTATTTGCATTGGAACATAGTGGAATTTATTGAAGAAGGAGTGGAAGGACCAACCGTTGAATGGTTTGAAGGTGAAAACAAAAGGCATAAACGGTAAAATTGTAAAATTCTCCCATCTACCCGCGTATGATTGTCATCATGTCATGTGAATCATGATAAATTAATTGACAAATTGGGCAAATATGGCATCCATGGATCTTTACTACGTTGGATAGATTCTTATTTAAGAAATAGGTCACAAATTGTTGTATTGGGAGGTCATTGTTCTAGAGAAATTGATGTTTCTTCGGGGGTGCCGCAAGGTAGTCATCTAGGCCCTTTACTCTTTAATTTATATATTAACTCCATATCAAATTGTTTTCAAAATAGCAAATGTCTTCTTTTCGCAGATGACTTAAAGTTCTTTAGGCCTAGAGACAATCTTGAGGACTGCCGAAAATTACAAGCAGATCTGAATAACCTTTATAACTATTGTAAAGAAAATGACCTCTCCTTAAATGTTAAAAAATGTCACTCTGTAAGCTTCACTAGAAATCATGGTAAAATTATTTTCAATTACTCTGTTGACAATGAATCATTAGAATCGAAAACATCTGTACGAGATCTTGGAATAATATTTGATCATAAATTACTCTTCAATGAACATGTTGACTTTATAATCAAAAAATCTTCAAAAATGCTGGGATTTATAATAAGAACAACAAAGTCATTCACTCAAATCAAATCGTACAATCTGTTATACATTAGTTAGACCACACTTAGAATATAATTCAATTATTTGGAACCCTTTTTATAATTTTAATATAAATACAATAGAAAATATTCAAAAAAAATTTACAAGAATATTATATTATAGACTACAGATTCCATATGAATCATACACATGCAGATTAAAAGTTCTTGATATGACATCTTTAGTAAAGCGAAGAAAAATATATGATCAAATATTTTTATACAAAATAATACATAATAAAATTTTTGTCAGCGAGTTAATACAATATATGAAATTATTTGTATCACCTAGGTGTACTAGATCTCAAATCATGTTTCAAGTCGAAAATTATGCCACAAATAGTTATATAAACTCGCCACTCCATCGGAATACTGTTGCACACAATAATCTTTGTGCATCAATTGACATATTTAATGTTTGCTTCTCACTGTATAAAAAAATGTTAAATATTTACATAACCGAATCTCACGTTTAACTTTACTATATTGTTGTAAATTTCATCATTTGAGATAACTACTCTGTCCTTTATACATCTGTGTTTATCCTTATTATATTATTGTAAATTTCAAATTTGTAAATAATTGTTTTTATGCATATGCATAATGGTGTATACACTTTTGTAAATTCGCGGGAACCTGTTTGGCCTAGGCTGTTGGTTCTCCTTAACTAAATAAATAAATAAATAAATTTGTGTAAAACATCTAATTACAAATAATTTCATTATTATGAAGTAACTATTATAATGCGAAACTATAGTGGTTAATTTATACATTTTATGACTCATATATTGATATTCCACTATGGTTCAGTTGCCCTAAATAAAACAAAATGAATATACTATATGTGTAAACAACAAATTATGCGAACGTACCTTATTTGGTAATCTCTTTTTTAATAATTTGAAAGATAACTGTTCTTTAAATCTAAAATAATCGTAGATTACATAATTTATACTTACAAAAAATGTTACATATTATATCGGTATATCCTTTTTCTTTGTAAAATTTTGGGTGATTGTCTTTCTAAAAATGTGGCCGTCCTTGTGAAGGCCACCGTTCAATGCAAATGTTAGTTTCCGATCGAATAGATTTGAGTTCAGAAATCGTATTGTGTAACTGTCCATGTTACCTTCTCTTTTCTAAGTTGTTCTACAAATATTTGATATTTGAATCGTGTTATTGATTTACATGTATGTAGGATGTAAAAAATTGCTGCTGTTCGTAAATCAAGATTGGATTATTGATTTAAATCTATTTTGGAAATAAATTGCTTTCGAATTAAAATGTCATTAGGTATTAAATTGTAGAATACGTTTTAGTTTAATATACTTGTTAATATACTCATTGTGTCATTTTTCAGTTTTAAAGTTACTCTTAAAAGTGTTCTGCAGGATACTGTACAATATAATACCTATATCTTCTTATTTTATTGATATTCTAATCCATTTTTAACTTTCGTCACCCTTAGGTAAGGAAGGTATTGTCTTTGGTCAAAAAATTCGATGGTGAGTTTTTAATGAATAAGCACGTTTTAAGATCCCTAGAATACAATATTACTAATTTTACATTGATGTCTGTATATATATGTGTGTGTGTGTGTGTGTGTGTGTGTGTGTGTGTGTCTGTGTGTGTGTCCGTGTGTGTGTGTGTGACAAATTTTTCTCCGACGATAACTCGCAAACTAAAATTCTAAAAATTATGATTTTTTCGTATTCCTCTTCTTTACAACCATATGAAGAGCTGATTAGATTTTGGTTATAATGGGTCAACCGGAAGTACTCTTATTTGTAGTTTTTAACAGTTTTTCTGGGAAAACCGCAGTTAAATATCATTTTTTGACATTTTGTGATCATTAATATGAAAGAAAATCTTATTCTCTATACAATTTGATTATACATTTTCCTTCATATTCAATAGATATAGAGTTATAGAGAGATTAAGAGAGGTTAACTTTCAAAAATCAGTTAGCTTTGCTAAAATTATGGAAACAGCACATAATATATTCAAAAAAATTCTAATTGACAGATGTCAGTGTCAAGTGCAAAACCAAAGTGGAAAGTAAAGGATCAGAAACATAGGCGTAATTTGAGGGTGGCAAGGGGTGGCAGTTGCCACCCCAGAATTGTCGAGCCCAGTATTTTGCCACCCCAGAATTTTTAAGTAAAAGTCTCAATAATTTACGAATACCTAATTGAAAAATACAATTCTACAACAGGGATTTTTTTAACTTTATCGATTCTCCATTAATGACGCTTAGGTTAGCTCAGAAATATAGCATATGTTTTGAAAACTTGTAAATTATAAACTTAGATAGAAATAGTCTGAAAATGCTTCAGAAACTAACAAATTTGAAGCCAGTTTTTATCCCCAGACCCCCATTCGTGTTATAATAAATATAATATATATTATTAATTTGAAGTGATTAGTTTTTTGACAATGACGTTTACTTGTCAGTTACATTCATTTGCAAAATGAACTGTGTAGGTGTAACAAAGGAATTGTGTTTATCTTAGGCTTCGGGATTAAAAAAAATATTTTTAAATTTATCTGTAAAATATATAGAAAAAGTATTAATGTGTACCTGTAGAAAATTCAATAATCTTTAATTTTCATAATGACAAAATGCGAAAAAATGGCATTTAATGGTATTTTTTGAAGAAAAACCACTATGAGCTTCAAGTAAAGTGCCATTTCCGTTTATCCGATTTACATCAAAATCTAAAGGTTTCTTTTCATATTAGAATAGAGTAGAAATGCAAGATTTCAGAATTTTTTGAATGATAGTATTTGAGTTAGAACGAAGACAAAATTCTTACACACACACACACACACACACACACACACACATGCACGCACGCACGCACATACAGACATCATCGTGAAAATGTTAAAATTGGATTCTAGGAACCTTAAAAACGTGGTCATTTACTAAAATCTCGATATCTGATTTTTAGCATGATCCCTATACCTCCTTTACCAAGGATAGCGGGAGATAAAAATGAGCGCATAAAACCTACTTTTAACATCAGGTACAAAATAAAATCACAAAATTGCCATTTGACAACTCATTGTTATAGATGTTTGGACAAATCTCGTTATAGATGGCAGCAGTCCTGCGTACTCTGTTATATTCGTACAACATATGACTAAAAAATAGATGTGAATGTTTATGTTATGTTTTTGTTGAAATTCAATGACAGTCTGACAGGATTATAGAAAAATGTATAAATAGAAAAATAACAAATGCAACACGGAGTTGACATTTTGATTCATACCAACAAAGCAACTCTGAAGAATTAGACCAATTTTTTTTATAGCATACGATACCATAAGCGTACAAAGAATTTTACATAATCGCAAAAATATAATAGGCGGGGCTGGCGCCACAGTTTCACCAAATGACCACCAAACATTCCCATTATGAATAATATTTTTGTTTAATTTATGCTTGCAAAAAGTGTAGCTAGGTGTGTCATTTATGTATATGATCAATCACAATAAATGACATATATTTAACTTAAAGAATAGTTATTACAAAAACTTCAAAGCCATTATATTATTTACTCACAAATTTGAATAAAAAAATATTATTAACAATATTACTATCAAAATCCTTGGCAATTTTTACGAATATAAATTAAGAGAGTTCTCGATTGACCTTCTGTGTACTCTTGAACAAAGAGTTAGCGTAAAGCAATTTGCTGCAATCTGGTAAAGTGCTCAGCAGGGCAATAAACAACACGGCACCTACGTTATACTTTTAAATGTAGGTACGAACTGCATATTTGAAATATTCCATTAAGATAAACTCGGCTCTAATGACATTTCCAATTCCAAGTGAACTACAAGCTTACGACTGTAGGATGGCACCGCGTGCCATTTGGTTCGCTGGCACACCGCTTTGCGGCGCTGTATCAGATTCCGTAAATGTTTATCCGTTGCTAGATTAAGAGATTCGCCATTTGACTCACGTATATCTTCGCTGTTTCCTTGCCACATAAGGAAGACTTTCTTAATCAACGAATGGATTTATACAATTGCATTCAAATTTTAAACGAACCTAAGTTTTATTCGTTTTCACATAATTGTTTACATAGTCTAGTTCATTTGTTCATTAATTGGATTGATTGTTGTGAACTAGGTTCGAATCAGATTACCCATTTCTAGGTGTGCTAATATACTTTTATTCGCAGATTTCAGTAATAACTATACAACTAATAAGCTTCTGTTTTACATCTCTAACGACGATGACTTCTAGCTATTCACTTCATTGAGGATGAACACATACACACTAACACTTAAACTTATAGAGGACACTATTTATATGGAGACGGACACACTTCATATTTTTTTATACTAGTTTTATTTACACATATTTACAATTAAACACTACACTAACTTATTATTACAGATAAAACTAAACATAATTAAATAATACTAAAGATGCCGATGCATCCTTAGGCTAAAATACTCACGTTACGCAGAACGCAAGTCTAAACTAAAACATCATATATATCATCACGATATGAGTCTCAACCAAAGACTAACTAAAAACTAAAAAATCTGTTGTGGCCAGCACAAGACCTCTCGCAATTTCCATATTAGGCTATATAATTATTGTATTGCACTTCGCTATCGAACCGTCGTTTCATAACAAAAAATTACAGAACTTTACCCAAATATTGTTCTTATACATATTTTTCATTTTCATGGCGGTATTTCTGATGGATATATTATGCAGCTCACCTATAATTTTAAGAAAGATTAAATATACTTCCCAGAAAAAGCTATCAGAATGTCTCTAAAACTGTTGATTTTTGACACTGACATCTGTCATTTGCAAACTATGTTATAAACATTTGAATTTGTCAATGGGTTTCCTTAGTGCCTTAGCCTCTGCGATTAAATTATTCTATATATTATAGTGTCTTTATCTCTAAATCTATACAAGATATAATAAAAATTTTAAGTGTATTAGGAGAATTTTATGTTACTCAATTTCCAAAAAATTATATTTAGAAGATTTTTTTCTAAGAAACTACTACTTCCGGTTGTCCAATTGTTACCAAAACCTTCTCAGCTCTTTCCAGGAATGTCAGTTTGAGAAATTCATAGTTAGACAGATCTTAAGTCTTATAGTTTTTGAGGAATCGTCCCTCCAACATCCAGACATACATACACACACATACATACACACATTCACACGCATACACACATCCACACATACACACAAACAGACACACACACACACACACACACGCACACACACACACACACACACACACACACACACACACACATACATACACACAAATACACACACAGGCATCATTTTAAAAATGTTATAATCGGATTCCAAGAACCTTAAATCGTGCTTATTCAATAAAATCTGGATATGTGAAAGGTTATCATATAGAATCCATAGCCAAATATCAACCCTACACGCAGGCTGACAATAACATATACTTAATTGTCAAATCACTAACAGCCCGATTCACAAAAAAGTTTAAGCTAATCCTCATTTTTGGATTAGTGAATTCTATTCTATTCCGGTATTTAAAATTTAATTTTCATGATATTATCAATAAAGGTAGGTACTAGGAATAGATTAGACCGTATTTTAATATATATATACTGTCAAAATTAGAGTAGAATTCGCTAATCCAAAAACGAGAATTAGCTTAAACTTTTTTGTGAATCGGGCTGTAAATGATTAGGCACCTGACATCTAGACTAAACAGAGAGAAATGTGGGAAAAATGATAATTATTTCTAAACAGAATTTTGATACAAAGATAACAAAGTTGAAATACTGATATTGAAACTACAATTTAGATTTTAGAGGAGTTCATAATAAAGTCATTTACTTCTTATTATGACCTCACCTTGTCACATATTATTTAATGCATGTAAAACTGATCATCTATTCTGCTCAAATATACTTAATTCTTAATTAAAATGAAGTATAGATTCTATAATAATTAATAAATTTTAAATCACAATAGATAATTTCCTCTATTATTACATTCTGTTGAGCCAGTATTTCATTCAAACATAATATACCATCTTGTTAATGTATATAATAAATATCCGTATTTAATAAATCAAACTCGGTTTTTGCGAGATTCCCATGTGTGCGAGAGAGACGGGAGTATGTGGCTAGCTCGTGTTACGCAGATGGTAAGTGCGTATAGCACTGTCTCTCTCGTGTAATTATCGCTTAATTAATTACTCGGGTGTCGTCATCCTCGTTGCCGAAAGTATAACTCGCTGCGTCCAGCCGCCACGCCCATAAACCGCTAGTCGGCTACCGGAATAGGAGAGGAGAGAAAAACAAGAGAGAAATCAGAGTAACTGGGAGAAGAAAATGATGAAAAAGTCCTGAGATAGAATGATGTACGTTGTATAACAAATTCCAGAAATTGCAATTTTTTATCTCTCAAAAGGCGTACGTATATCCATCTTCCTAATTATTTAAGCAGTATTTTTATACATTAATAGTTAGTATTTTGTAAAAAAAAAAATCTGATGTGGCCAACACAAAACCTCCCGCTATTTAATTTTTATTAATTTAAATACATACCTACGTACTTAGTAATGCTTCAAACTATTATGTTCCATTGCATATAACTATTGCTTTATTTACGATTTTCTTTATTATTTAATGTGTCACTATTATTAATTTGAAGTGATTAGTTTTTTCACAATGACGTTTACCTGTCAGTTACATTCATTTGAAAAATAAACTGTGTAACAAAGGAATTGTGTTTATCTTAGGCTTCGGGATTAAAAAAAGAAAAGTGATTTTTAAATTTATCTGTAAAATATATAGAAAAAGTATTAATGTATACTTGTACAAAATTCAATAATCTATAATTTTCCAATGACGTTAAATGCGAAAAAATGGCATTTAATGGTATTTTTTGAAGAAAAACCATTATGAGCTTCAAGTAAAGTACCATTTCCGTTTATCCGATTTACACCAAAATCTACTGGCTTCTATTCCTATTAGAATAGGGTAGAAATACAAGGTTTTAGAATTTTCTGAATGATAGTATTTGAGTTAGAGTGCAAACACACACACACACACACACACACACACACACACACACACATACATACATACACACATACACACATACACACATACACACATACAGACATCATCGTGAAAATGTTAAAATTGGATTCTAGGGACCTTAAAACGTGCTCATTTACCAAAATCTCGATATGTGATTTTTAGCACGATCCCTATACCTCCCTTACCAAGGGTAGCGGGAGGTAAAAATCAGTATATTTGCCATTTTTAAAGAACCTCAATTAGTTATTAAGATTCTGCGTGAGTTTTTATAATGAAATTTAAGTTTTTAATGAATAAGCACCTTTTAGGGTCCCTAGGATACGACTAGTTTTACGATGATGTCTATATGTATGTATGTATGTATGTATGTATGTGTGTGTGTGTGTGTGTGTGTGTGACAAAATTTTCTCCGACGATAACTCCAATACAATGCTAAAAATTATAATTCTTTCGTATTCCTCTTCTTTGCATCCAGAGCTGATTACATTTTGGTTACAATTGGTCAACCGGAAGTTCCCTTATTTGAAATTTATAACATTGTTTCTTGAAAGAACGCAGTTAAATATCATTTTTTGACATTTTATGTAATTATCAATATGAAAGAATATTATTGTCTATACGGTTTGATTATACATTTTCCTTCATATTCAACAGATATAGAGTTAAAGAATTATAAAGAGAATAATTTTCATAAATCAGCCAGCTTTACTATAATAATGAAACAGCTGATATATTCAAATAATTCTAATTGACAGATGTCAGTGTTAAGTACAATTTACATAGTGTATGTTCGTATTATAATTTTATTGGATTTACAGAATCTTTTCCAAGGATCTTTCGGTATGGTATTTGTAGAAAATGATACCTATATATTTTACTGGATATATAATCTTTTCCACGAAACTTTTGAGATGGGATTTGTACAATATATATATATATATATATATATATATATATATATAGGTAATTGACGGAAGGTAATGTGCTTTATCAATTTTTCTATCAATTTTAAGAACTTGGCCAAGTTCAATTAATTGATATTTAAAAAAAAATCATATTGAAATATCAAAAGTCATTGACATGTAACAGTCATATAATTAAAGTGACATGTTGGTGTGTTATTAAATTTACTAGAAAAAACATTAAAAAACTCAAGGCAAAATAGAACATGCTCTATGCAGTGACTTACGAAGATGTTAAAATTGACAAGTGTAATGCATTTTAAGCTCAATTTCTACAACTTGTCCAAATTTTTAAAATTGAATTATTTATAATAAGAAATACATATAAAAAAATTAATTAAAGATTTGGAAATGAAAATTGACCGTATGTTTCTTTCCTTTTGGTGTAGTCATAAATTTCTTGTATTTGTTGTATTGAATATGTTAAACATTTAGTAATGATTTGATTAAAGGTGAAACAAGAATGTTGAACAGGTAATATGATGCTAATAAAGCTGTAAAATACAAGTTCCCAGGACTATGCGTTGGCAGGCAAGGATAAACGAGTGTTCTCTTCTGTTTTACCTGCATGCATTTATAAAATATTTCCTTGCATTCCTTATATAAGAAATAACTGTACAGTTTGTGTCTTTTGCGTTTCCCCATAGATTTGTGAGATTTTTGTAGGAGAATAATTATTTCCACAAGTAATAATGCTCTTTCAAGCTTTTATTCAAAAAAATTACAGTATTAGCTCCTCAATATATAGTTTCATAATTCATATTTATAATACACCTGTTGCAAGAAGTTCTATATGCCTTCCAAAGAATTAAATTTTAAAAAATATTAGGGATCCGGATTCGATGCCGACCGGCGCCAAATATTTCGAATTTTAAATGGCACAAAAGTGACCCCTGTGGTGCACTCTCCACGACTTCATTACCGATGTCTACATGTGTTATAGATACTGGCACACTCAGTAAATGGGCCGTGATGATATTTTTTTTTTATTATTATTATTATTTCTTAAAATAGCCTCAAATTTGAAAATATCACGAAATATCCATTAAACATTTTACAATTAATTTTGAAAAATTTGCTTGGTCTAAAACAGTATGTGACGTCAAAGTTCATATAGCTTAACACGTGACAAACTTTCACCAGTTTTACTTGTATAAATAACGTAGGTTAAGGCCTAATTGTTTTCCTATTGGCTATGAATGACGTGCTAAGTGCTCTATGTACTTGGACGTCACAGAAGTGGGGGGTTACTTTGACTATTGTTCGCGTCAATAATAATAAAATAACAATGTAGAAATTTTCATTTAAAGTAATTTATAAAAAATGTGGAATCGGCTCGTCTAAAAATTCAAAATTTCCAGGAAATAAAAATGTCTAAACTGTAAATTTTAAGACTGTGTCAATTTTTCTCCGACATATAATAGCATAAAAACAAAACATTTTGTTTAAAAAAAAGTATAAAAAATGTATCCAGAAAGGTTGCAGAGACCACAATCAAAAATATATCGTCATTGAAATTTTATTTTGTAAATCTAGGTTTAAGTTGTCAAACAATAAAAAAAGATAAATATCTGGAGTTATTTGGTTTTTGTATCTATTTATAACCAATAAAATAAAATTATAAGAATGAAGAAGAGAATGTTAAAATAAAGCTAAGTAAAGTAAGAATTCTTTGGTTAAGTATTCCAAAAAGAAAAAAACTTTTGTCATTCTCGTCCCTAAAAGGCGCGGACTAATTTGTTCTTGAAGAAATCTTTTTCAAAACATGGCGCGATCAGAAAATCTAATATGTAGGTACCTATTTGGTTAATTATCATTTATTACTGTCGATTTTAATTGACAATTGACAGCTGGCAATTTTTTGGTACTGTATACTGGGTTTAATGGCAGACATGTGGTCCATTTTTATCAAAAACGCAATACAGTTGCAAAATATTTACATCAATATATTGTGACTTCGTAATTATTATTAACTATTATTCTAAGCTGGTGATTTCATCTATTCCTAATTTTTTTTGCACAGGCAAATTTTCTTCCCGAGTAAGTGAGTTAATGTACAGTACCGTTAGGAATTATTTCCAATTATGTAGTGTTAAAATTCCGTTAAAATACGAAGTAACGAAATTTTTATGATGAGTGTACCAAGCACCTAACTAATCAAACAGCGAAGCAGGACCTATCCCTATCTCCCTCGCACTTTATCAACCGGTATATCTCTGTCTTTTTCTCGCCGGCTACTGGCCGTACCGCCCCTTATTAAAGTACGCGTTGCAGCACTTTAATTCAAGCTAAACAATTATTATCTCCCGTTCTTTTTTACTTTGTGGAGCGCAAGATACGTTGGTCTCCGTCTAGCAGGCCCCCTGTTCACGAGTCGCCCCTGGAAAGCAACGAAATATTACCACACGGTAGTAATTAAGCGGAGGTAAATTTTGTTCGTGGACGCATTTGCTGATTGATAAAGAGAGTGATAAGAGGGTTTGCAAGAAGCGGAAACGTAAATCTTTCAAAACACCTCCAATTTTCTTTCTGCATTTCGTTTGATTTAATTCTCGTAATTTCACACAAGATTGCTAGATTATTTTATTCCTTTATTACACGCTGTATGAGTCAACATATTCTCTTTCATTTTTACCACTCGCTAAGATAGGTATTGGAATAATGAAAAAAATCACATATCCAGATTTTAATGAATAAGCATGTGTTGAGGTCCTAGAATCTGATTTTAACATTTTTACAATGATGTCTCTCTCTCACTCTCTCTCTCTATGTGTGTGTGTGTGTGTGTGTGTGTGTGTGTGTGTGTGTGTGTGTGTGAGTGTGTGTGTTTGTTTGTGTGTGTTTGTGTGTGTGCGTATGTGTTTGTGTGTGTGTGTGCGTATGTGTGTGTGTTTGTGTGTGTGTGTGTGTGTGTGTGTGTGTGTGTGTGTGTGTGTGTGTGTGTGTGTGTGTGTGTGTGGGGGTGGGTGTGTGTGCGTGCATGTCGATGTTGTTTCTCAAATTCTACAAGACTAAAGACCAATTTAACTACTTATTCCTTAATCTGACATTAATGGGAAAAGTTGAAAAAGATCTGGTAACAAAACAACTGGACAACCGGAAGTAGTAGTTTCTCAACAAAAATTTTTTAAATATTATTTTTTGGAAATTTATTTTATTACGAATAATGTAGAATTGGATTGATCTATTCTCTATTGCATCAAGCATTGCTTTTAACCTATAAATTAATAAAATAAATATATCATCACGGCATATAGACCATTCCTGAATGACGTCACCTGCCCTCCACAGGTGTGATGTTAACCTCACTTTTGAATATTTTTAAAAATTATTTAATTATATATCTTATAATAAATATCCAGAAATTTTGATTTTGATACAATTCATTCATAAAATTAAACCATAAATTTTTCCATGGCTCCATCATTGAGTAAATTATGTATGAACGATCCCGGGGGAACCGGGTTCGATCCCGACAGACGCCAAATATTTCCAATTTTAAATGGCACAAAAGTGACCCCTGTGGTGCACTCTCCACACCAGCTATGAGTGCCCGTGAGGTGACGCCTGGTAAGCGCCCACACGGTAAAATATATCGTCATCATTACCGATGCCTACATGTGTTGTAGATACTGGCACACCCAGAAATGGGTAATATGCCGTGATGATATATTTATTTATTTTGTTTATGTATGAAATTTATTTCTGACAGCTGCCCCTCACGAAATTCATTTGTTCTGGATTGATCTATTACCAATTGCTGGGTAAGCCAACCTGCTTTGTACACAGATAAAGATGTGCCAATCAAAATCACAATCGGAAAATATTTGCAAAAGTAAAAAATATACTGCAAAATTCTATGCATTTTTTCTCAAATAACGAAACATCATTAAAATAACTAATTTATCATACTTCGTATCTCTTATAGTTCCCACTTTCTTTTTTTCTTTATTCTTAATATTGAATAAAAGTGTTGTATTTGTTTACAATGTGAATTGAAATGAGTGCAAGTTAGGATGTGTAAGGTTGAATAATTATTCGCGAATAGCTTTTTGTTTTATCTGCTATCTCTAAGTAGTGTCTTTGTCTTATGCGTGGGATAAACAGAGACAAGAAACTAGTTTAGTAGTCGTTGTGCTAATCATTAAACACGATTTTGAATCGCGATTCGCCACTAACATAATTCATTTGCATATAAAACAGCAAAGCTTGCGCCATTTAATCCAAATAATTAATGATTTATACCAAATTATATATCTATCTTCGCTAGAATTTCTAAATTATACGTAATATAATAACAAACATCCGTTTTCCTAAGAACACTAGGATAGATTTGTCAGATGGCGCTATAATTTCAGAAAAACGAATATCAAATTTATAAAATTACATCCTTTTCGAATAGCGAATAGGTATCGATTTGAAGGATATCTGTCAGCATATTATACCTATTTTAGGAGAGATACCTATTTTATGTTTTGATGAATTTTTAATTCTGAAAAAAACATTCAAATTATATGTTAAAACAAGGATATTCAGCAAAAAAATTGAGCTAAAATGATAGCAGAACAAAAAGTAAAATAATATTAACAAAAATATTCAAATTAATTTTTTTACGTCTTTTATAAAAAGTAGAGTAAATATTAAATAAAAAGAATGATACGCGAAATTGACCCCCCCCCCCCCCCCCCCCCCCACTTCTGTTTACGTACAACAACGTCATCCATAACCAGTAGGAAAACTTGGACCGTCAACTGCTTTAATTATATAAATAAAAGTAGGCGATTAAGGCGGTTGACTACTAGCAGTTAGAAAAGACAGAAAAGGTGCATCGTTTTCCCATTAAAATTTACTTGAAACTTAACATTTTCATAAAAATTAAAATGTTATTGGATAGTTTAAGATATCCTCTTCCTTTCTCTAATAATGTTTTTTTAAAATTATTTGTTAATAATTATTTATATGCAGTTAAAGTATGCCTATATTGAAGTAATTTTTACACTATTATTAAACGCTATTTTAAAAAAACTGTTATTAGACGTAGTTAAAGAAATTAATTTTCTTCTAGAAAATTATATTTTTTTTATAAATATCGCTATATTTATTGCAATTTTAATGGAAAAACTAAACGTACATTTTACGCAAGTAATACACAAGAAATGCACCGAAACTCCTGACATCTATGTTGAACTAACTTAGCTCCACCCCAGTACATTCAATAGTAAAAGTAGAAGAGTGAATTTACTATTGCACAGTGTTTCTCAATTTCATTTTGTATAGTAAGAATATATTATCGGTAATAAAGTAAAATAATGCCTAAGAAACAAAGCAAAAAGGGTGGATTGTACTTAAGTGCAAAAAGACGAAAGTGTCAAAATTTAAGAGATTTTCTCAGGTATTTATTTTAACAAAACATTTCTTGAATAAATTATAATAAAAAAATTCTGATTTGTGTCATTATAGATGTAAAAAGTGTGATATACCATACTCTTCCAAGAAGTTAAAGGATGAAACTGGCAATAATGAGAAAAAGGTATTAATCTAGGGCCTTTTATTTTTGTTTTTAATCATTAGGAAAACAATTAAATAGTATAATCAGTGGCGGATTTCCATTTCGGCAAACTAGGCTGAAGCTTAGTGCGGCAAAATTAATGAATCACACAAAAAATTTGATTATAATAATTGTTCTTGTATATATTTTGTGGCGATGGTCACTAGATATGAATTTAGTTTTCGTGTTTAGCATTGTAGTCTTGTGGTTAAAAAGTTACTTTTTTGCTAAAGTTTATAAATTCAAATCGAGGTTCAAATCCCACAAGTAAAAAGTCTTGATTTTGCATTTTTGTCATTTTGTATTGATTTAAATTTCACAAACAATGTAATTGGTTATATTATACATCATTTATTGTAATATGTATTGTTATATTATGTTAAAAGTTACTAATATTTATAGATTTGTTGTTTATCAAAAAATACTGTGTGATCGTTGATCGTTGCATGCTCGATTAGTGCGCTGGGGATTACAACATAAATTTTTGATTACAATAAAGAAAATTTGATAGCAACAATAAATATCAAGAATTACGCAAAAATAATTGATTATAATCATTCTTGGAGTGTAACGTAAAAAAAATATTTTTTAAACGTTATGAAAATGTAGCAATAATACATAAACAATAAATACGAAATTATATTGTTTTTACATACCTACTTTATTATTTATTTATTTATATATATATATATATATATATATATATATATATATCATTAATAGATCATTAAGTCCAGGGACCCAATTGCATATCTTAATTAAAATAATAAAAAAACTAGCCATAGTAATACTTTGTACGTACTTATATTTTGTTTATTCATTAACTAATATTTAAGTAAAATATTTAAATATCTGCGATAAGATAAGATATTTCTTTAATAAATTCCAATATTCTTTCATAGGATTTTGCGTCTTGTTCTTCTAATTTCTTAGAGGAAGAAGAAGTTCCAAATAATTCTCTACAAATATTTGATACGGCAGAAAACTCGGATGTACATTTCGAAAATCTCAAATCTTCACAAGAAGAAGTTTTTATCCCTGAGGGGAGACGAATAGTAGACTTATTATACATTTTTGATATGTTGAAAGAAATAAGTATGCATGGTCCACAATTTGGTTGCAGTCTACAAAATATTCAGATAGTTGGAGAAAAACGTCATGGTTTATCGTCTACTTTTTCACTCAAATGTAATATGTGCAATGAAATTTTCTCAATTACGTCAACAAACCCCGAAGAGACTAAAATGGATATCAACACTGGAGCAGTTACAGGAATTACAAGTATAGGATCCGGATATTACAATTTAGAGGAATTACTGACCAGTATGAATATTCCATGTATGTCTAAAAACATATTTAACAATATCCAAAATAAAGTAAATAATGCTTGGCAAGATACTGCAATGATGTGCATGGAACAGGCTGTAAAGAAAGAGGCGGAATATGCAATTCAAACTAATAACGTAGATGAAAATGGTACTCCTCTTATAACCGTGGTTGGAGACGGATGCTGGTCGCGCAGATCGTACGGGACCAATTATAAAGCTAATTCCGGTGTTGCAGCTCTTATCGGGCACCATTTTAAAGAAGTACTTTACATAGGAATAAAAAACAAATATTGTATGATATGCAACCGGAACAAACATGAAGGAACTGAACCAAATAATCACGTTTGTTTTAAAAATTTTAATGGCAGTTCGACCAGTATGGAATCCGCCATTATTGTGGAAGCATTTAAAACAAGTCTAGAAACACATGGTGTGATTTATAATAAACTAATTGCTGATGGTGATAGCAGTACATATAAAAGTATTATAGAAGCTCGCCCTTATAAGAACGTGACTGTTGAGAAAATTGAATGCAGAAATCATCTTCTTAGATGTTTTTGTAGAAAATTATTTCGGTTAGCGACTAATTCAGCCTATGATTGCGAATTGAGGAAAATTTTAAAAACTAAACTCATGAGAATGAGAACAAATATAGTTTGTGCTATTGCACATAGAAAAAGTAATACAAACAAAAACGAAGCAATAAAACTTTTACGTGCAGACATATTAAATGGTTTGAATCATGAATACGGTGTTCATAAAAATTGCGATGATTATTTTTGCAAAAGAAAAAATGCTGATGGAAATTCTAATACAAATTTACGCAGTTTATTCAGCAAAAATTTGAATTTTTTAAATTGTTTAGAAAAAATTTTCTACGAAATAGCAATACATGCACGAAGTCTAATTTATGACGTCGACAGTAATGTTGCAGAACAGTACAATTCAATTGTAGCAAAATTTGTAGGAGGTAAGTTTGAATAAGATTTTAAACTTTTGTAAGTAGATTAATTAATTTGACTATTTCTTTTTTTTTAATAAGGGAAAAGAGTCAATTTTACCGGACGTGGTTCATATCAAGCTAGATGTCATGCAGCGGTAGTCTCGATGAATACTAAGAAACATCATTCTTATATACATAAAACCTTATGTAATAATAGTCCTGCAAAGATTGTACAAAAATTTGAACTGCGAAGAAATAGAATAATTGCACAAAAAGCATTGCTGCGCAAAAAAAAGACCCAAGTATCTATATGTAGAAAAAATATTATTTCAACGACGGATTCTTTTTACGGTGAAGAATGTGAAAAATTAATCGCACCAGATTTGAGTGAGGAAGATTATAATTTGAAAAAGACATGTTTTTTTAAATCATTGCAGAGGACCGAGCAGCAACGAATAATATTGGAAGAAGAAACCCGGGATCAGGCTGATAGCGGACTATGGCTCGAAGAACGAAGAAAATTATTAACAGCATCAAATTTTTATGCAGTTTGCCGGCGTAGAAGTACGACCAGTTGTGCAAATTTAGTAAAAACCTTACTTTATAATTACACAACACTTCACGCTCCTTCCATAAATCATGGTAAAAAGCATGAATTTGAAGCAATCAAACAGTTGGAGAACCAAGAAAACATCGTTATACGAAAGTGTGGTTTATTCGTACATCCACTAATTCCATATCTCGGAGCAACTCCTGATGGTGTAGTGGATGAGGATCGAATAGTTGAGATCAAATGTCCATATTCAGCTTACAATATGGATATTGAAGATGCAGTAAGAAGCAAGAAGGTCACCATTTTAAAATTTGAAAATAAAAACCTTATTGTCAATAAGAACGATAAATGGTTTTATCAAATTCAGGGTCAGCTGCAAATTACTGGTCGTACTACATGTATTTTAGGAATTTGGTGTGGCGAAAATAGGCCATTGACCGTATACCACGTTAAAAAGGATGACGAATTTTGGAACAATATTGTAAATAAATTGATTACATTTTATGAACATTGCCTTCTGCCAGAGATACTAGATCCAAGATTCACGCGTAATATGAGAATTCGTGATCCAAGTTATATTTTAGAAGCGCAAAAGGAAAAACAAAATAAATCGGCCAGAAAAAAATTGTTTTAACTATATGTTTATAACAGTTTTCATTAACGACGAATTTTTTTCAAGGACTTGCCCATTTTTAATGTTTTCGTATTTAATAGGAAGGCTATATTTATTTATTTTCTACCTATGGCTTAACGTCCATTTTTTTTTCAATTTAATTAGTTTTTTTAATTCTTTAATTTGTTACCAAATTAGACATGTTTTGGACAATTTTAGAAAATAATCTTGTCATTTTGAATGTTTTATTCTACTCCCATTTTCGAGACTTAATAGTTGTATTCTAAATAATGTGTTTTATTTGTTTGTTTACTTTTATTTTATTATACAAAATATCTGATCACATGACGTTTCACCAAATTCATTTGAGGCAAGTTCCTCAAGCAGCTCCGTTCTACCACCTTTATTTCACGCTCGCCTCGACTACGGTAGTGAAAGTAAAACTTAAATATACATAAACTTTTACATCTGACGGTACAGTCTAGACTAGGGTTATAATTTTAGAAGTGGGGGAACCTGTACGGCACAACCCACTGCATATTTCCCCCTGCACACTTCCAAAACCTTAGATGGTTGAAGACTAGTAGACAACCACCTTAATTGTCACATGTTCAGCTGTATGGACTTTGACGTTACATTGGCTGGTAGTAACGAACATGGTTCTAACAACGGTATTAACTAGAACGACTTCAGGGTTGTTAACAACAGCAATGTTGCCAAAATTCTGATTAAGCCGAAAATGTACTGACAACCGACAGTCATTTTCAATAAATTTGGCTTCATTATTTTAAATTGCTTATCCTACAAACGAATCAAGAAAAAAATCGTATTAAATAATTTTAAATAATGCCGCAAAATATATGGGTCTATTCTGAACAAATCTGTAAGTCTTATGCCCAGTTGCACCGATACCACTTAAGAATTTAAGTTTAGTTTAGCCTTAAGTTTAGTTTTATTTCGTTGCACCGTGCGCTAAACTCTCCATAGACATCTTAAGGCTTCCATAAATTTAAGCCTCCGAAATTGACGGTTTATCTTGCACTTAAGTAAGTAGTGAGGTTATATTGAATGGAAACGTTTTTAATTTCTATCAGAATCATTGAAGTTATTGATTTTATTGTTGATGATGACGATTTAGATGCATTGGATTTAATTTTATGCGGAATACCAAGGAAAATATACGACAGATCTGATCATTTTCATACTCTTTCTGATCATGCTTTTTTCAACGGTTTCGATTAACCAAATATAAAGTATTGCAATTACTGATTTTAATAGAATATAATATTGAATTTTATAACGACATGTAAGTATTGCATTCATTTTTCTTTCAATGTTTTACTTATTAATTTAATTAGTTGTCATTTCGTGTTCGCTCTTTTTTCGTCTGATACCATTTTTGCTAAAAACAAAGAATATATTTAGTTACACTTCAATTTTAAAAACTATAATTCTATTTGAATCGAACTTACCAATATAACCTCCAAACTTTAACACAAACAAAATATCTAAATTTTATTTTTCTTTTACTAAAAGTACAATTTAAACAGCTTAAAAATATATAAACTTCACTTACTTAAGGCTATTAAAAAAAATATGTGTGCAACAGTAGATAAAAATTAAGTGATACTTAATGTAACTTCAGTTTTATTAAGTGTAAATTTAAGAAACGTCGGTGCAACCGGGCATTACAGATCTGTAAATCTGTAAATAAATGAACAAAATCGCAACGAAAGTTGTCACCTTAATGTATAATTTTATATTAATCAACAAAAATAGATGCGTTTTTGTCAAGTTTTTACAGATCTGTAAGACTTATGCTCAGTTGCACCGATACCACTTAAGAATTTAAGTTTAGTTTAGCCTTAAGTTTAGTTTTATTCCGTTGCACTGTGCGCTAAACTCTCCATAAACATAAGGCTTCCATAAATTTAAGCCTGCGAAATTGACGGTTTATCTTGCACTGAAGTAAGTAGTGAGGTTATATTGAATGGAAACGTTTTTAATTTCTATCAGAATCATTGAAGTTATTGATTTTATTGTCGATGATGACGATTTAGATGCATTGGATTTAATTTTATGCGGAATACCAAGTCAAATATATGACAGATTTGATTATTTTTATACTCTTTCTGATCATGATTTTTTTTCAACGGTTTCGATTAACCAAATATACAGTATTGCAATTACTGATTTTAATAGAAAATAATATTGAATTTTATAACGACATGTAAGTGTTCGTGTTCGCTTTCTTTTTTCGTCTGATACCATTTTTGCTAAAAACAACAAATATATTTAATTACACTTCAATTTTAAAAACTATAATTCTATTTGAATCGAACTTACCAATATAACCTACAAACTTTAACACAAACAAAATCCCTAAATTTTATTTTTCTTGTTACTAAAAGTACAATTTAAACAGCTTAAAAATATATAAACTCCACTTAGTTAAGGTTATTAAAAAAATATGTGTGCAACAGTAGATAAAAATTAAGTGATACTTAATGTAAGTTCAGTTTTATTAAGTGTAAATTTAAGAAACGTCGGTGCAACTGGGCATTACAGATTTGTTCAGAATTGGCCTATTAATCAATATACTGGCAACACTGATTTTGTTGACAAGCCTAAAGTGCGTGCCAAGTCGTTGACATAGTTCTAGTTGACACCAGTGTTAAGCATGCATTACACGATGAAGTTTTTCTTTTCAAGTGACTTGAAAAGTTTTCTCTCTCGCACAATAACGTGAGTGCAAGAAAGACAAATGAATAGACTTTTAACGGAAAACTTTTAAAGAAAAACTGGAACACACGCTACTTTTTCTTAAAAGTCCCTATAAGTTTTAACAGTCAAATGTCATTATTGTTCATATTTTTGATGTGTACAAATGTGAAGTTATATAGTGATTGACTTTAAACAACTGAAAAATGGCAAAATAGGGTAGAGAAATAATTGAAATCTTGATGGCTATATGCGAAAAATACATGTGATGAAAATTCAATGACAATTTAATGTAGGTATAACTAAAATTTTGACACCGGGATATTTTAATTCGCGCAAAACTTGATCGTCACTAATAAAGACACTTTTCAATTCACTTGAAAATAAAAACTTCACCGTGTAATCCATGCTTTAGCTAGTGCTATACCCAAAGCATTCAAGCAGCCAATGCACGTCATCACTTAGTGTAAAAACCTTAATGCATTAAAATCACTAATAGTGAAAAATCGTATATGACATGAATAATATATAAATAATGTACGTCAACGTCATATTATTCGTTTAATTGTTGCTATAGTTGGCAACATTGATAATTTGCATGTTTATACTGTCAAAGTTATTATTAGACAATTTGAAAAATATTTGTATCGTGTTTGAAACATTTTTGTGCGTTGTGAAGGGCTATTTATAATAAAGTAATGGTAAACGCAACGCAAGGACGCAACTTGACCGTTAAAGCAAACACAAAATCTGTGAATCTCCCAAAGGTAGCACTTCTAATCAATCAGAAGAATTCGGTATATTTCTTTGAAATTCGGCATTTATTGCCTTTATATGACATACATAAGTATAAATAAGGTTAGTATTATAAAATAATTTAAATAGAAATGGACAGTGACTAAAATAATATTTATTTTGTAGACGTGACAGTTCATTAGCATGTCGATAATACAGATTGCAATCTGTATAACTCTTTTCATAAAGATTCTAAAACCTCTGCAAACGTACTAGTACATGACGTCACACATCTAGTTACTAAAATTCAATTTTTATTAATGGCGTGCATTGGCTGCTTGAATGCTTTGGGTATACCAGCCATTCTGTTTCAGATCATATGACTTTCAAAATATTACACAAATTTCATTAATTAATTGTAAAATATCTAATGGATATTTCGGGATATTTTCATATTTGAAACTATATAAAGAACAGTATTTTTAAAATTTAGTAATTAGAAGGCATATAAAATATCTTGCAAGAGCCCTAGTCCCTATTTAAATTAATAAATAAAATAAAACAACGCTTGTCTTGCTTTATTGCACACATAACTAATAAATATTGCAATAAAACACTAAAATAAATCTCCGAAAACCATTCTCTTCTCGTCGGTCTTCAAGTCTCGCTAACTTCCCGATCCTCAACACCCGCGTTTGTGGTTTTGTTTTACCGGTTATTTGTCAGAATCCTCTTTGTAGAACGTGAACCGTTTGCTTTATTTTGGACCAATTAATTAACGAAATTGGTCGTTACGCGGCCGGTACGCACTTGGTCCAGGCCCTGAGTTGCAGGGTGCGGGGCAAGAAGCTCAACTCTGCGGCGGTCTGCAGATCCAGATAGAGACAGGGATAGATGTACGAAGAAGGCAGATAAGGATGGCAAGCATGAAGCACGGGTTTTGGTGTAAGGCAGAGATGGAGTGAGATGGTTTTAGTTTTGGCGGACTAATTCGTAATTTATAGTGATTTATTTTACTTTAGGTATAGTTAAATTAAATAAAGAAGATTTAGATGTGGTGACGTCATTAACAATGTTTACATTACTTGTCAAGAACTTAAATAGTATACTTATTTATATTACCGATAGGCGAAGCCGCGCGGTGAGATAAAGCGCGAGGCTGTGATGAAACTCCCACCGAGGTTATGTATACTATTTTGTTCACAATCATCCTCATTTTAAATCAATAATTTTCAAAATAAATCAATGAGTTATAACCTTTAATTATATTAATATTTTTGACAGCTCACTTAAAATTTGTTTTAGCCTATTTTATTATAAGGATCTATGACAATGTTGCTAGGCAACCTCTACATAAACATTTCCAACCCAGGAGATGGAAGTGAAATATGTTATTTCCAACCCAAGAGATTGTCATTAAAGTTAGGAATGACGTATTTCCCAATCTCCAAAGGTTAGGAATCGATATATTACTATAGCTTTGTTGGAGCAGACAATTTGCAACAGTTTGACGTACCGTTGTACTGCGCATGCGCCCAACTCTGATAGTTTCAAATTAGTTTAAAATTTTCGTTGCTCGAACGCGTTAGTTTCTTTTACCGGCGGTAGTTGTCTCATGTTGACGCCAGCTGTTTTCTGTTTTATTTCTCAGCTGTTTAGTGTTTCGACCGATGTCAGGTTGACACTAATTTGAAATCAGGATAGTTATTTTCTTTATTATACTACATGATTTTAAACAATACGTTTATTGCAGACGTTGAAGATATTGATATACTAGACTCATCACTGCTTGATATATTTAAATCAGACATTTTAAAAATTACTTGTTATAAGAAATAACCTTATTAACGAATTATATTGTTATTATTCCGTAAAGTAGTTAATTTTATTTAAATTTCCAATATTTCGTTAGACATTTTGTAACTTCATCAGGGAATAAATTAGTTTTAACTGGTGTAATCACTTGACAAATTGATAAATTCAGAAACATTCAATTCTGAAATTATTATTTGTTTATACACTGCATTGTTTTACATATTATTTAAAGAATTTTAACCATATACGTAGAACATATAAGAATATTAAAAAAAAAAACTTGTAAAATTTACCCTGTGAGTGTCACATGTTGGCCGAAGTCTCACACTTTTTGGTCAACATGTGACGCTCACAGAGTAAATTTTACAAGTTTTTTTTTTTTCTTTAAATAATATGTAAAACAATACAGTGTACAAACAAATAATAATTTCAAAATTGAATGTTTCCGAATTTAACAATTTGTCAAGCGATTACAACAGATAAATTATTTTATTCCCGGAAATTACAAAATATGTAATGAAATATTGGAAATTTAAATAAAATTAACTACTTTATGGAATAACAACAATATAATTCCTTACATTCACCGCCGGGAAATTCTCAAATTCTCCTGACTGTTTCAAACCGTCTCCAACGGTTTCGAACCGCTGCACGAACACCGAATTCTTAGTGTGAATTTGTGATTACCGCTGCTCAAACGCCAAAATTCTTATGCGCATGCTTCTGATAGTTCGTGACAGTTTCTGACTGCTGCTCGAAGAAAGCTTATACAACTCATTGGAAAATAGGCCAGTGAGATAGCTCAATTTTTTTAGTTCCGCTGTATAACATCGGATATTTGCGTTGCTAAGTTGTGTTTCGCGAAAAACAATGCTTTGCGTATTTCGATCGCAAACAAATAAATTATATGTAATCATATAATCATATCATCCATGGATATAAATAAACAAGTAATATTCCTGACATTTCGTAAAAATTAGTTGACTGATTCATTGTATAGTCTTAACAATCTTCAATCATTCCACTGAAGCTTCTAAAATCATCCGAATATACAGTTTGCGGACTACATGTGTTACCTGAAAACACATCTCGTCGTCTCATCTATATATTCGATTATTTTAAAACTCTTGTTGCAAACTATTGAATATTATTTTATCAAAGTACAGCATTGATATTAATATTCATCCAAGAAAAATTAATTAGTGTATATCAATTTTCGATTATTTGAAAAACCTCTGGCTTTGATAACGACTTGACAAACTCTCAGCATTCCTTACATTTAGGGATGTACTCGAACTCGAGATTTGACATTTTTTTTCGGGTCGAATCGGGCAAATCATTTGATGCGAGTCAGACTTTCGATTTTGGCTCGACCCGAAAAATCAATTTCATTAATATTTTAATGAAAATGAATGGAGTTAAAAATGTTCATAATGGTTTAATAACAACATCTTTCACATCTTAATAAATAAAGAGAACAATTTTAAGTTATTTTACTTCAAGAATGTTATTACTATTATTATTACTACTCGTATACTTAAATAAAAGTGACAAACTTTTACAGAAATTAACAAGATTTGTTAAAAGTTTTGTAAAATTTCGAACGCCTTTGGTAAACAAAGTGTTAATTACTCGTAAGTCTGTAATTTTTATAAGAAACTCACACAAGAAGCGTCTCTTTCTATTTTCTAACAACTTAAGTTAACCAATGTTGAACGTTCTAAGGAAGTTTTTTCAAGTTTGCCACGAAAAAAGTTAAATATTTCGTCTCATTCAAAATCAAAATTAGGAATGCCGGATGCACTTAATTTCGAGCTTTCGAAGCTCTTCCCGATTTCGAGTCAAATTTCGAGCAGGTTCGGCTAATTTTTTGTTGAGTCGATCTTCGAGTCGGGCCGGCAATTTTTATTTTCGGGCCGAATTGATCCAAACCTCAAAACCCTGCCCGGCCGGACCGAATGCATCTTTACTTACATTAGTTTTTGTAAAATATTGCGAGAAACTGAGTAACATTAGTTGAACCGATTTTGTTTGCCAAATCTCTTCATTTCATCCCACAGATGTTCAAGAGGTTCAACGGAAGAAAATAAACATAGGAAAAAATAAAACAAGATATAATGAATTGTGATTTCTTAATTTGAGCATTTCGATGGTTTTTTGTTGGAAAGTGACCATCCAAGTGTTCGTGATTTATCAATACATCACTATATTGGTTGTAAAATACATATTCATTTCAATAAAAATTTAGTATATAATCCAATCTAAATTTAATATGAAGGATTAATATTATCTGACAAGCGATGTCGAAAAACATATTCTAATGATACAAAACATACATTTGCAATTTTAAATTCTTAATTATTTTCATATCTACTATTCATATGTTATTTATATTCATTATTCATAGTTGGCATATAAAAGACGAAGATTTCTAGAAAAGTAAGATGCATGCTTTAAAATGAATCTGTTCAACAATTTCAATTTATATTACTATTAACACTAAAGCATAAAATATGAATCCTTCTTCTTCGTAATACAATAAAAATCAGGATTCAGAATGGGTAATGAATATTTTTATTGTCATCTACTATTCATACGTTATTTACATTCATTATTCTTATTTAGCACATAAAAAAGAAGAAGATTTCTAGAAAAATAACATGCATTCTTTAAAGTTAACTTGCTCAACAATTTCAATTTTATATCATTTATTGTGGCATAATACCTCTCGCTATTTCCATTTTATGTTATATAAGTATTGTATGCCACTTCGCTATCGAACCGTAGTTTTATAACAAAAAGTTACAGAACTTTACCCAAAAATTGCTTTTTTATTGTATTTAAAATGTCTTCTGCGCACATTTAATTCTAATTATATTTATTTTTCATTGTATGAGGAAGTTCCTAAATGTCAGATATTCTTCCAATTCATTAACCAGATTGGCGGTATTTCTGATGGATATAGGCATTTTACCTACAATTTTAAATATTTAATTATAATAAAACAATGTACTTCCCAGAAAAAACTATCAGAATGTCATTAAAACTTTGATTTTTGACACTGACATCTGTCATTTACAAACTATGTTCAATTTGTCAACAGGTTTTCTTAGTATAGTTCAGCCTCTGCGATGTAGTACATCTGATTATTTCAGATATTATAGTGTCTTGATCTCTAAATCTATACAAGATATAATAAAAATTTTAAGTTTATTAGATGGAGAATTTTAGGTTCTTCAATATTTGTAATAACAAAAATTTCCAAAAAATTATATTTAGAGGAATTTTTCTAAGAAACTACTACTTCCGGTTGTACAATTGTTACAAAAATCTTTTCAGCTCTTTCCAGGAATCTCATATTGAGGAATTCATAGTTAAACAGGTCTTAAGTCTTCTAGTTATTGAGGAATCGTCCCTCCAACATCCAGACATACACACACACACACACATATATACACACATCTACACACACACACACACACACACACACACACACACACACACACACACAGAGAGAGAGAGAGAGAGAGAGAGAGAGAGACATTTTAAAAATGTTATAATCGGATTCTAGGGAGCTTAAATCGTGCTTATTCACTAAAATCTGGATATACGAATTTTAGCATGAATCCAATACCTCTCTTAGCGATAGATAAAAATGGTTCAATCCATAATAATCTGTAAATCCTAAAGTAAACATAAAACAAATGTCTTTAAAAATAGTAAAGTTAACATTAAAACATAGAACATATAAAATTCTTTTCCTTTGTAACACAAATACAATTAAGATTCAGTACGAAGATTTCAACGTTGCATAAGAAACGAAACGTAACTTTTTATAAAATAAATAGGATATTGATTGAGAAAAAGATATTCCCATAAAGGCCCCAATAGCTGGCTACCACTGCGTAAAGTTCGTTTGGTTCAATTAAAACTGAATTAATTGAAGAAAATATCATAGATTTCAAATAATGAAAAGTGGAATGCTTTTAATATCTTATTTTATGATATCTCACATGCAAATAACAATTATTGTGTGTAGTGCATGTGAAAATAGTTTCTAAGTTTATATCTATTCAGTTTATTCTTAAAGTTCACATTATTCTCATATACTTTTTGCATAAAGTACATACGAGTATAATTCTTGTTCTATCTATTATGGCCCTCGTCGTGTATAACTAACGTAGTACAAAATATTAAAAATGTACTAACTGTTCTATAATGGGGTATTCCACCATAACAAAAAAATTAAGAAAATTTCAATTTAACATAAAATATGGCTCAATAAATAATAGTTAAACAATGAAAACATTTTTTAAATAATTACTTTACGAGATATTTCACATTTGCTAAAAGGGAAAATTGACGTCATACAATAGTTATCTTTCTCTCGCAGTGTACTCAGAGCAGTGTGTGGGAGAAAGACAAGTATAGAGGAAATGTGACGTTACACTGATTTCTTGAAAATAAAATACTCTTAAACTAGGAACAATTAAGATTTTTTAATACTATGAATTGCTTCAAAACTGAATGAAGTTTTATTTAAAATAATAAAAAAAATTGAGTGGAATATCCCATTCACATTTGTAACAAAATCACAATGTTTTTATTTAATTATTTACGGCAATAATAAATGATTATTATTTTTGTTATTACTGTGATAAGTATTGCATAAATTTTCATTATAATACTTTTTAAAAAATGTGAAACCAGCTCATTATTCGCAATTTGAACATTTCCAATCCTATAATCGGAATGTGACAACTATTATGGAGCAACATTAGTAAAAAAAATCATGATTTTATAGAACAAGTTTTCAAATTTCAGAATACGTCTCAAATTTCAACATTTAGATAAATATTTTTCTAAAATTTAATTCCTTATAATAAACGAAGAAACAAATTATGAAATGAAGAATCGAACTCATCAAAATTATTAGTGCGTTGCAAAAAGCATCTTCCAAAAGTGGAGTCCGCAAGAAAAATCAGTGTTGCAAAGAAAAAGAATGCAGTTGTCAAGCATGCATCGTCGCCCGGCAAATAGCTACAAAATAGCTGTTTTTGTATGCGCGGCTTCGGCCAGCGTTATGAATATTTATGCGCTCCTAGGAATCAACCTTTACTCCCCTTTTCCGCTCCTCGTCCCGCCATCATCCAGGAATGCTTCTGATGCGGCAGCCCACAGATTGGTATCGCGAGTCAGTAAGTATAGACCGCGATCCGCTAACAAAATGAACACAAATATGTTAATGTCCAATAAAAAACTAACAATTAAGATAATGATAAAAAATAAAAAGTTACATCGGGGCAGAATTATGCACTGGAATGAAATTTATTGTTCGATATTGTCAAGCGAAGCCCCGGGCAGCCAGCATCGCGCGAAGTCTGTCTCCGCCCAGGAGAGCTGATGGCTGGATCAACCGATATCGAGATGCGATACAAGCCAAATATGTACGGAATATTTTTAACAGAATTAAGCGCAAAATTTGCAAAGTATTTATGCATTAATCTGATTTACAAATTTTCAGAAATATGTGGAATATATTACAAGATCAAAAATTTGCCCCAAGAAAGATTAAGCTGCAGATACAACAACTTTGTATCAAGTTGAAAAAGAGTAAATTAATATAAACAAAATAAAAAAAAATATTTACATTCACTGAGGAATAATACAGAATGTACCAAAATTTTAATACAGTACAGACTACGGTAGAATTCAATCAACGATATAAAATGATACATCTCTTGTTCCAACCAGGGTTGTTGTAATTTTGCCCGACCCAAAAAAACCCACCCGGGTTTTTTTAAAAAAACCCATCTAAAAAAAAAACAAAAAAAAACCATCTAAAAAAACCCACGTTGATGAAATCATATTTTATTAAATAAATATGGTACATACTTAAATGGTACACACATATATACATAAATTTTTGTCACCGGCAACATTTTACAATCAATTTAATTTTGTGTACTTCGTGTTTGATCATTTTTAATACATTTTTCATTGCACTGCGAAGTTTGCACAGTGTTTCTTTTATATTTGAACAACTCCAATCCTTGTGTCAGTATTTTCATTATTTTTTGAGTTGTGTATTAAACATATTATTTGTTTAACGCGGCTATAACAACTACTGAGATAACTTACACACTTGGATCTAATTCTTGTACACACTTGCATTGCGCAGACTTACAACTATTAATATTAATTCGTCACTTGTACGCATGTACACTCTCTAGTTAATTTTTTGTTTATTTCATTAAATAAAATAAATAAATATATCATCACGGCATATTACCCATTTCTGGGTGTAGACATCGGTAATGATGACGATATATTTCACCGTGTGGGCGCTTACCAAGCGTCACCTCACGGGCACTCATAGCTGGTGTGGAGAGTGCACCACAGGGGTCATTTTTGTGCCATTTAAAATTGGAAATATTTGGCGTCTGTCGGGATCGAACCCGGTTCCCCCAAGTTCGCGACCCGACACTCAGGCACGCGGACACAGGACCCCATGGGTTTATTTCATTACAGTCTTAAAAAAAAATATTAATAATATTAATATCTATTATCTATTACGATACTTGTGTATGTGTATTAAGATACTTAATAAAACTAAAGTTAAAAATGATACATTCTATAATTCGATGTTTGTCAATAAAACCCGCTTTTATTTAATAAAACCCGGGTTTTATTAAAAAACCCAGGTGGGCTGGGTTTTTTTATAAAAAAAAACCCGGGTTTTTTTCAACCCTGGTTCCAGCGCATGCGCATTTCTGTCATTTGTGTTCCAACCTGTTACAACATCCTCTTCTGACTGCTTCTGACTGTTTGTTGACGGTCTGCAAACCGTCAAACGATCTACAGATTTTCTTTTGACTAACGGTTCAACTTTATGCAGTTGTACGATTTTGGTCTGCTATTTTGTTTTGCAATTATTAACTTTGTAATTTGGAAGTGAAAGCGTCATCCACAAGTGCAATTTAAATAAATTTTCATTTAAAAAGTCGTACGAATTGAAGGAATTTTCTTCTAGTGATGAAGACAATCTGGATATGTTTATCAAAAATCCAAGGCAAAAAATGAAAATTATTTTTAAAAAATAGTATCCCAGGCAAACTTTTGACTGAAGCAATCCGAAATTCGTTCCAACAAACAGGCAGTTCACATATAATGAGACACTTACGCTTGCGTACAAAATAAATCAGAGACAGTCACTGATAGTATCATAAACCGTCAGAAACTTCTTGTTGGAACAAACCTATTATTTACAGTCATTGTGAAATATTTTTTACTAAATTATTTCTACTTTTCAGATTTTTGACCAAAATTATATATTTCCGTTTCATCCTATATTAATTATTAATTTTTGTAAGTAGTTTAAGTTTTATTATTGTATTTCATTATTGTATTTTTAAATTTTTATTAAAGTTGCCCTGAAGAAGAAATAAAATATTCCGAAACGTCGACAAGAAAACAAATAAAGGTTAAACAAGACTGAATTCCAGTTTATATACAATAGAATGTCTGTCAAACTATAAATAAAAATATTGTAGAAAACTTCACACAGATAGTAACCTTGTACTTAACTTTAACTCACTAATATATTAATTAATATTTATTTAATTACTTTATTTTACCCCTTATTTTCTAAAGCCTGTTTTAAAATTATCAATTTTTCCGTCAATTTTAGAAATTGGGTTTAAAAAACATTTGCATTACACATTTCATTTTTTGCGTGAATTTTAAGCCAATTAAGCTGCAAATTGAGCATGTACTATTTTTTCTTCAATATTTTCGTGCTTTCTAGTAATTTTAATAACACACCAATATATCAATTTAATTATATGAATGTTACATGCCAATGACTTTTAATATTGCAATATTCAAAGAATTGATAAATGTTAACAAGCTGGCTAGAAATTATTGCAATTTATTGAACTTGGCCAAGTTCTTAAAATTAACGGAAAAATTGACAAATATAAAACGGGCATATTTTCAATTTTCGAATATAAAAGTTACTAGAATTATGAATCTGAGAATATTTTAAATTTTGAATAAACATGATTTTAACAGTTTCCAAAGTAATTTTATTCACAGTCGTTTAGGAATTTGTCCGTTTCTAACTGTCAAAACTTGACTTTCCAGCTAGCAAAATAATACTCATCATGTCCACTCAACGCTTGGTTGTAATAGAACATTTCCCGTCTCGGTAGATAATATACTGTTATAGTGTGACATAACTCAAAATAGAATCTGTGCAACCCCGACTAAATTAAAAAGAACACGTGCCTCTTGAAAAGAGAAGTATGGAAATTTGTTTTTTCTTTGTTAATTAGATCGGAAAAACTTTATTTTGCAAATTTTAAGTGATATAAAAAAATACAAAAACAAATATATAAATAAAGTTTTACGGGAAAGATATTAAAAAAAAAAAATTAAAATGGAATTAAAGTGGGTTGGTACTCTTGCACTCCCAAGGTAGGGCACTGACACATTGTCACTAATGAAATCTGTAAATAACAGATTTGTGGATAATAAGCCATGCTGATATTTATAACTATATTGTCGACAAAAAAAAACCTCACTATTTTTTTACCTCTCGCTAAGAGAGTTATTGGATTCATGCTAAAATTCGCATATCCAGATTTTATTGAATAAACACGATTTATGGTCCCTAGAATCCAATTATAACATTTTTAAAATGTCTGTGTGTGTGTGTGTGTGTGTGTGTGTGTGTGTGTGTGTGTGTGTGTGTGGATGTGTATGTGTGTATGTGTGTATGTGTGTGTGTGTGTGTGTGTATGTATGGATGTTGGAGGGACGATTCCTCAAAAACTATAAGACTTAAAAAATATTTAACTGCAGTTTCTTCAATCTGACATTCCTGGAAAGAGCTGAAAAGGTTTTGATAACAATTGAACAACCGAAAGAAGTAGTAGAAATACCGCCAATCTGGTTAATGAATTGGAAGAATCTCTAACATTTAGAAACTTCCTCATACAATGAAAAATAGATATAATTAGAATTATATGTGTGCAGAAGACATGTTAAATACGATAAAAAACAATATTTGAGTAAAGTTCTGTAATTTTTTGTTATAAAACGACGGTTCGAAAGCGAAGTGCAATACAATACTTATATAGCCTAATATAGAAATGGCGAGAGGTCTTGTGCTGGCCACAACAGATTTTTATTTTTAGCATGATTATAATAATATAGGTAGGCGGAAGGCAAAAAATTGTTTGTAATAGTTTTATCATTAGCGGAAACTAAATTAAATCAGAACTGTATCGTTCACAAGTCGACAACAATTGCTCCACAAAAAACTGTTTATTAAACATTACAGAAAAAGTATTTCGAATAATAACAACATGAAATATATGGCCTCACTAGGACGTAGACGTAAACAAAATCTAATATATCTCAGAGCGCAAAGAGGAAATGTAAATGATCAACCAATTGTTCATACAAAAGAAAAGTGTTGCCCAATAATTTACCAGTAATATTTTAATAACCTCGGCTATTGACAAGTTCTGTGTAGGAAGAATAAAAAAGAAAATCGAAAGAACAGCGTTACAACATCAAGTCAGTCTGTCCGTAGACGTAGGTATTATAAATGTGTGTGCCTCACATATACAAACGTCTCTGTGTGTGTTAGTGACTGTATGCGTAGATGTGTGTGTTTGTGTGTGTGTGTGTATGTTTGTGTCTAGCGCCAGCTCCGCTGCGACCTCGAAGGAAACGTTGCTGCAACTCCCCACTGAGAATTATAAACTGACCAAATGCTGGCCTGTCGTTCCAGTGGCGTAGAAATGATTTTTTAGCCAAATTGTTCAGACCATAGACAAAGAAAGATATATACTAGACCGAGCTTCCATCATGGCGGCAATGTCCAGCTTTGTGCCGAATTGAATAAATATCGAGACGCTAATTCTAGTGTAAATTCTGCAACATAATGAAAAAAGTAACTATGCAGTAACTTAAATTACGTATTTTATATCATTTCTTCATTTCAAAATAATAAAGCTCAGTCGCCCAATAAAAAGTACGAACAATATTTAATTTACATTATTTTTACAATAATTATAATAAATATTTTCTTCAGTTGTAGTGAATTTTATTTGTTGTTGGCAGCCCAGCAATCTGTCATTTCTGTTAGTGAGAGTATTTCAATTTTATTTCTTTGGTTAGTATTTGTTTACAAAGCTTGTTTCGCTATTTGTTTTATGTACAAATATATTTTATTATTGAATTTGATTGTTTTCAGTCTTTACCGTATACATATGTCTATATTTTGTTAGTTTCAGTAAACATATTTTTCCTATTTTTAAATTTCCCGCCTTTCTATTAGCGTCTCGTTATGGCGCCCTTCGATTCTATTTGGCACAATCTCCTAACATTGTAAACTCGGTCTAGTATATATCTTTCCTTGTCTATGGTTCAGACATATCGAGGGAAGATTTTACGATAATCCACTTACCTAACCCATAAAGGAAATCAATTTGAAATAATTGTAAATTTTTTCGACGTTTCCTTCGTTCTTGATTCCACAAACCATCCGAGCTTTGGGTTGGATATATCATCACAGCATATTACCCATTGCTGGGTGTGCCAGTTTGCTTTGTACACAGATATCGGTAATGATGATTACATATATTCGTAGCGTACGGACGCTTACCAGACGTCACCTAACGTGCACTCGTTGCTGGCGAGGATAGGGCACCACAAGGGTCAAATTTGTGCCAATGAAAATTCGAAATAGTTTTTGGCGTAGGACAGGATCGAAAAAAATACTACATAAATATATTATAGTTTAAGTTTTGAATGCCACAAATGCATGTGGTTTCTATCTAGCGCGCCATAATAAATTCAGTACATTGGCTGGTAGCACAAGTCTTGTTTTAACTAAAACGCTGTTTTAAAAAATCTGATGTGGCGAACATAAAACCTCCCGCTGTTTAATTTTTATTAATTTAAATACATACATACCTACCTACGTATTTACTAACGCTGCAAACTGTTCCATTGCAGAAAACTATTGCTTTATTTACTATTTTCTTTTTAAAATGTCACTATTATTAATTAATTAAGTGATAAGTTTTCTGACAATGACATTTATTGTCAGTTACATACATTCATTTGAAAAATGAACTATGTAACAAAGGAATAGTTTTTATCTTAGGCTTCGCGACTAATAAAAAAAATTATTTTTAAATTTATCTGTAAAATATATAGAAAAAGTATTAATGTATTCCTGTAGAAAATTCAATAATCTTTAATTTTTATAAGACATAAAATTCGAAAAAATGGCATTTAATGGTATTTTTTGAAGAAATACCATTATGAGCTTCAGGTAAAGTGCCATTTCCGGTTATCCGATTTACACCAAAATCTAATGGCTTCTTTTCATATTAGAATAGGGTATAAATACAAGGTTTCAGAATCTTCTGAATGCTAGTATTTGAGTTAAAGCGAAGACAAAATCCCTACACATACACACATACATACATACACACACACATACATAGACACACACATACATACATACATACATACATACACACATACATACATACATACAGACACACATACATACAGACACACATACAGACATACAGACACACATACAGACATCATCGTAAAAATGTTAAAATTGGATTCTAAGGACCTTAAAACGTGGTCATTTACTAAAATCTCGATATGTGATTTTTAGCACGATCCCATATCTTCCTTACCAAGGGTAGCGGGAGGTAAAAATGTCATATTTCTTTATTAAATAATAAAAATAAATAATACCAAATTTATCAAAATACGATTTTAAAGCAGAATATAAGTTTTTATTCAAACAAATATTATTTAAAATACCGTTCTTTAAACATAAGGGTGAAATTAAATATTGAAATTTGAATTTGACATTTCTTAAAACAGTGTTTTAGTTAAAACAAGGCTTGTGTTTAATTTCATTGTTTCGTTATTCTCAGCATTCGTTTACTTGTTACTGGATTCCGGTTTTCAAAAGGAATAGCAGAAAATTTCAAAGTAGTAAGAATTAGGAATTGAGTAGACGTATGAGGTAGATTTTAAGGCCCTATCCTACAGTTTTAAACACTAGTTTTAATATAAATTTCAATTTGTTATTATGTTGGAGGACCCCTTTGTCATTTGTCATGGAAATTGAATAAAAAGAAGTTTAACTAATATATTTAATATAAATTTCATTTTTTAATATTCAACCAAATTCTCCATTTCCAGAATATTTGGCAAATATTAGATGCAAGAATATTTCAATATTTAAACTAAATAGTGTTGTCAGTAATTCAAAATATCATCAAGCATATTACGTCACAACCGCCAAATTCAAAACTGTTTTAACTGATTGAATATTGACTAAAAAACACATCTAAAAAGAATACATTTTTTAATAAATATAAAAAAAAAATGTTTCAAATTCTGATACTTTAAATAAACAATATAAATCTAATTGTGTGGGGTTGCGCCGTCATAAAACAAATGAAAGGAAAAAATATATCAATTTATCTGAGTATTTTTTTTTAAGTTATGAAAGATGGTGGCTTTAGTGTTTTAAAATTTCTGGGGTCCAAACATTAATAAAAGATTAAGTGGGTAGCTTTTAACGGACGATCGTACACTTTGACATAATCCGATTGAGAAATGATGTGTGGCTGGAGGACGCCTCGTAAATCCAGATTAATCCGTGTTCGATGGCTGTTCAATCATTTTAAAATCGCTGCTCACACTGCTACATTAGCGAACTAGGTTTTTTTAGTATACTACGGGCACTTTCATTACCAATAAACGATAATAGGCTACTGGAAATAACGTGCACTGTCATCTAAAGTAAATACTAACACTAAAATTGAAAACTAGAACAAAACATATTTTAAATTGGGCATTTTATATAAATCATATTTTACGGTTTTGGTTATATTAATTGAAACTTCTTGTTAGGCGCATTAGAAACAAAAAAAAAAAAAAATAATGCTACAAGGAAAATTATGATCCCGATAAATTTTAAGTTATAATGGGGTATTCCACCATAACAAAAAAAAAATTTTAAAAAATCAATTTAACTTAGGGCCAGTTTTACAATCTTTGGTAAGAATTTTAACTGTAAGTTAAATTAACAATATTGAATCGGGTTATTGACAGCAATGATCAATTTGTCATTTGACATTTCATTTCGCTTCAATTTTGTTTATTTAACTAGCAGTTAAAATTTTAACCAGAGATTGTAAAACTGGCCCTTAAAGTATCACTCAATAAATAATATGAAAACATTTTTTAAATAATTACTTTTCTAGATATTTCTCATTTGCTAAAAGGGGAAATTGACGTCATACAATTGTTATCTTTCTCTCGTAGCATACTCAGAGCAGTGTGTGTGAGAAAGACAAGTATAGGGGGAATGTGACGTTACACTGATAAAAATAAAATACTGTTAAACTAGGAACAATTAAGATTCTTTAATACTATGAATTGCTTCAAAACTGAATGAAGTTTTATTTAAAATAATAAAAAAAAAATTGAGTGGAATACCCCATTAAAGCAGTTTGAAACGGCCTGAGTAATGACGCCACATAACGACGTCACTATATGAAATTACTATGATGAAACGCCGATAGATGGTAAAGCAGTAGTACATAAACCCGAATTAGAACAAAACAATATTTATACGAGTAGTACTAAATAAAACTAGCAATGTATGGAACATTAGTTCAAAACAAACATGAATACAGCGAAGACCCATTGAAAGAACCCCAAAGTATCTTTGATGAAGCTTCTGCAACTTTTTTAAACCAACGAAATCTAAAAACTTGTTTGATGCAGCAACCTATATTAGACAAATGAACTATCAAAACAATTACTGAGTTTACATGCGGTTTTGAAACCATTTACAAAACGTTTTTAGTTTTAAAAACGCCATGTGAACAGAGTCAAAACGGTTTTGAGTTATCTCAAACCAAAAATAAAATTCATGGGTTTGACTTGAAAACGGTTTCTTATTCGATAATGATTTTCGGTGCATTATACAAAATCCAAAACAGCTTATATATATATATATATATATATATATATATATATATATATATATATATATATATATATATCTCATCACGGCATATTACCCATTACTGGGTGTGCCAGTATCTACAACACATGTAGATATCGGTAATGATGACGATATATTTTACCGTGTGGGCGCTTACCAGGCGTCACCTCACGGGCACTCATAGCTGGTGTGGAGAGTGCCAGATTAGTTGGCTGATTCATTGTATAGTCTTAACAATCTTAAACCATTCCACTGGAGCTTCTAAAATCATCCGAATATACAGTTTGCGGACTAGATGTGTTACCTGAAAACACATCTCGTCGTCTCATCTACATATTCGATTATTTTAGAACTCTTGTTGTAAACTATTGAATATTATTTTATCAAAGTACAGCATTGATATTAACATTCATCCAAAAAAAAATCATTTTTATGCGATTAAAAGTCTGCAGTGGCCGGGATCGAACCCGGGTCACCAGATTGGCAACCAGACACTAAACGCACACGACCACGCGATCCCATTTTTTTTTATATAATCTAAAAAAAAAGTCTATTGCTGTTTGGTTCAATAAAAAATCCCTATAAAACTTTTAAAATGGAAAAAATAGGCTTTTTCCTTGAAATTTAGTATTTCACCCAAATGGTTCACTATCCTGTATCATCTCCAGTTAATTGTTTGTTGTCACGTGATCCCCGCCACCTTCGATCCCAGAAATAGGCCAGCAGTCCGCAAGAAATCGGCCCGACCTGTCAGAACTGATCACGGCAATTAGAAAATTTACATAAAAACTCGAGTTCTTGTGATCGCGGCTGGAATATGGCACAGTCATGCAGCTTGCCGAGCCTGCTAGTCGAGAACTCCGGCCCATAAATCTCAATTTAAATTTTTTCTCTCTTATTTGTTCCTTGCAATACAATACAGCCTCTATTATTTATTAAATTTTTTGTGAAGAAAGAAAAACCTACCTGTATCTAAAGTTATTTGTGGGTAAATACGAGAGACATACGGCCATTTTAATTCACATAACCTCAAAGAGATGGAATTAATAACAGGACATACTTTCATTCCACATCTTAATAGCTCTCAACCAATCTTCGTTTGGAATAATTTCAATATTTCAAACTAATTTCTGTGAGACTTAAAAACTGTCAAAGCTCTCAAATTTATTTCTGCTGACTTAAAATCTCCCAAAGCTGTTAAACTAATTACTATGGGAGACTTGAAAACTGTCATACTATAAATCATAATTCGAAAATGCTCTCTGGTTAAAAAATGTTTAAACCAATGTATGTATTTATGTGTACAAGAATTTATGATTAAGAAACTTTAATATATTACTATTCCTAAAGAAGGAATAAGTTTATACCGAAAAGTCGGTTTATCGCTGTTACATTCTGGACTGTAACATAAAAGTAAGAAGTTTTATATCAACACTGAAAATAGGATTTTTTTTGGAAAAGCTGCATCCAATGGGGAAGTTTAGCATGGTAAAAATTCTACATAACATACTATTTTCTCACAAATGACTGCTTAAATTGAAATTAAAAATTAAAATTATCGCTCCATTTATTTATAATGGGGTCCTATACCATTTTTCTTTTATTTTTTTTTTTCTGTAAGAACAGGATAAAATAAGAATTTTAGTGCGAACGCGACTTAAAAATTTTACGTAATAAGCGAGATATGAATTTTTAAAGTTTAATAATTTGTGCGCGACGTAGCAGGTACTAACAAGTGATCGACAAACAATGGGACAAACTGTTAGTTATAGAGGGAACAATTTTTTTCATGTTTGCATAGCTGAAATGTTTATTAAATATTGAAGAACATAAAATTCTCCATCTAATACACTTAAAATTTTTATTATATCTTGCATAGATTTAGAGATAAAGACACTATAATTTATAGAGTACACTAATCGCAGAGGCTAAGGCACTAAGGAAACCAGCTGACAAATTCCAATGTTTATAACATGACACATGTCATTGTCAAACATCAACAATTTTAGTGACATTCTGATAGCTTTTTCTGGGAAGTATATTTAATTTTTCTTATTGTTTTATTAATTAAATATTTGAAATTATAGGTAAAATTGTGGTAAAATGCATATATCCATCAGAAATACCGCCAATCTGGTTAATGATTTGGAACAATCTCTGACATTTAGAAACTTCCTCATACAATGAAAAATATATATAATTAGAATTATATGTGTGCAGAAGACATGTTAAATACAATAAAAAACAATATTTGGGTAAAGTTCTGTAATATTTTGTTATAAAACGACGGTTCGAAAGCGAAGTGCAGTACAATACTTATATAGCCTAATATGGAAATGGCAAGAGGTCTTGTGCTGGCCACAACAGATTTTTTACATAAAAATGTAGTATCTAATTTGTTTAACATTCTTGACAACACTAATTTGTAATTAAAATGAATGAGTACCAAACAAAAATGACGCCAATATCATCGCAAAAACAACTTTTTGTTAAAAAAACTTGTCATTTATCTCAAGCAGCATGTGGGATCTTTGCATAACAAATCCGTAAAAAATGACCAAAGTCCCATTGCTCTGGTCGAGTTTATTTACACACTTAAACTATTTGTCATTGTAAACACGGCTTTTGTAATGTTTGATACAGCATATATTTCCCTTATACCTACAAGCCATATGGGTGAGCTGAGAAAAATATTCATAAAAACACAATTATCTTTTGCAGTATATGTGGCTTGTCAGGCAAAAAGTGACAATAAAAATTTTGCACGGCGTTTGTCACTGACATTTCACAAGGAAAAGAAAAAGTAAGAACATGTTTTGCTCTGATAAATTGAACTACAAATAAAAAACAAAACATCGGTAGAATCAAATATTTTTATTTTATTTTTGTAAATCATATATGAATGTTATTAATTGCTGCCATAACTACTCGTAGGAATGTAGAATATTTATATTTTCTAAAAAAAGGAATCTAATAAAATATTTCTATCTATATACAGAGTGTAAACACCCATGATTTTGAAATTTGATTTAAAGGGCAAAAAAACAAATCAAAAATTAAAAATTCGATGTGGCCAGCAAATTCGGTGGTGACTTTTTAATGAATATGCACGTTTTAGGGTCCCTAGAATACGATTTTGTTAATTTTACGATGATGTCTATATGTGTGTCGGTGTGTGTATCCAGTGTGGGTGTTCGTATTCCTCTTCTTTACATCCATATGAATAGCTGATTAGAGTTTAGTTATGATTGGTCAACCGGAAGTTCCCTTATTTAAACTCAACAGTTTTTCATGAAAAAACGCAGTGAAATATCATATTTTGACATTTTATGTGATTATCAATATGAAAGAATATCTTATTGTTTTCTCGGTTTGATTATACATTTTCCTTCATATTCAACAGATACAGAGTTAAAGAATTATAAAGTGATTACCTATCATAAATCAGCCAGCTTTGCTATAATCATGGAAACAGCTTATATATTCAAATAATTCTAATTGACAGATGCCAGTGTTAAATGCAATGTACATTGTATATGTTCGTGTTGCAATTTTACTGGATATATAGAATCTTTTCCAAGGAACTTCTTGTATGGGGTTTGTACAAAATACATAGGATTGACGGAAGGTAATGTGCTGGCCACATCAGATTTTTTGACTGATGTGTTTAGGTCTGCTGAACCTAGAATTAAGGGCATCAAAACTCAAATATATTTAAAATTAGTAATATTTTAATACTCTGATACTTCCTATCATACAATTTTAAGGTTTGATCACAGAATAGACATTTATACAGAAGCGACACTCCTTGTCCGCACCATTGTTGTTGCGATTTGACATTTATGACTTTGAACTTTACATTTGTTGACAAATATTAAATGGTAAAAGAAAAATTAGACCATAAAAGTATTAAAATTTTAATTTTACTAACGAATTAAAAAGAAATTAGATAAAATAAATACATAATTATGTTTTTATTAAACAAATACCTGAATTTTACAAATCCATTACAATGCAGATTTTTTTATATTTTTGATGTCAGACTCGATGAATATGTCCCCATATCCTTCTCCATCAAATTTTCTCTTCCACATGCCTTCAGCCACATTTAACACCTATATTTCTTCAATGAATATACATTTTACATGATATGGTAGTCGTTTTGCATAACTTACATTTCTGAATCTTTTGGACACGAAAAAAACTTACATTTCCCTTTCTCCAATTTCTAAATCTACTTATACGGTCTTTATATGAACAAACAAATACTTCCAATTCTACCTTCTGCGTTTTTTCCATTTTATTAGAAACTAACACCACTTCTAAAATTCACAAAATGACATATGTCAAAAATGAGAAGACGTGTTTGGTTTGCTTGAATTAGCCATAACCCTAAAATACATGGGCGTGACATGCTGAGACAACCACTCCTCCAGAATATGTGAAATATAATGATTTTCTTTATGATAACGATTTTTCCTATCGTTTGTTGAAAAAATAACATATTTGTTCTTATTAGCAATCAATTTGTTTCTCAATATACTTTTATTATTGTCCCCTGACAGAAAATGTTCTCGTCGAGATAATGAAGAGAACAAAGATGAAAGATACGAAGATATACCGAAACAATCCGATTTTATCCGATTAGCCCTTTAAATTTGTTGGCATACTATTTCTCTCTCTAATTTTCGTTTCCCTCTCTGACCGTCGCTTGTGTATGAATGTTTATTCTGTGGTTTGATTTTAATATTGGCTCATGTTCTAATTTGTTACTATGTTGGAGGACCACATTGTTGCATCCGGGCCTCTTTGAAAGCGAATGCCGGCTCTGATTATATGTACTGATATGTGGTATAAATTATAAATTCAATGTTAATGTTGCAGCCTGCGTGCTTTATGAAATCCATTTTATCGTACTTGCATTATTTGTGTTGTAGAGATTAATTTTGTAATATAAATAAGTATCTCCCATAATCGTTTTTATATGCACTTTGCTTCCCACGTTGCATACTTGCAACTATTAATATCTTATACGTCATTTGATACATAATGCTGGTTTTCAGCATCAAATCTGAATGTCACTGCGACGCCACAATAAATCTTATCTTCGCTTGGGCTGCCTACCAGTCTCCTTCAAGGATACTCGTACAGCACAGCACTTAACTCCACTCTTTCGCTATTAATTATGAATCGGAACAGACAGGAATGTAAGTGCTAACTTGGCGCCCTGGAATTGGATTAGACGGTCAAGGTTACCTATGCCAAATGCTTTCCTGCCCACGACGTGATAAAATGATCATTACGCACTTTTACAACCTATTACATTACAATATTTAATTGTTGGACAAGTAATTAAAACACTAATTATTATCGATTTGGCGTTGCGGACATTCATTGTAAATTAAAATAAGATATAGGGAGTAAACACGAAAATCCGGGATGTAGAAGTTAACATATGGGAAGATAATTTTTCTCAAATATTATCAGCCCCGTAATACTGTACGTATATACAGATTTAGGCTGTGTCCGGTCGTATTTTGGCATTTAGTATTTAGGATTTAGGTCTTCTTCACATAAATACAGCTCCAAATGGCATACTAGTGATATCCATTGGTTTGTATGGCAACACTTTAGAACAACAAAAATGAATGGGGTCATTTCACATTTTCTGATTTATTTTTTTCTTGAAAAAATAGGTCAAATTAAACATGTATGTGTATGTTTTACATCTTACAAGTCTTTAGGATCAGAGATATGATTTTTTAAAAGTTGCGTTTAATTTCAAATATTTCAACGGCTGACGACACATATTCACCGATACGACAGTCGAGCTCTACCGGTTTAATTTAGAACTATGATTATATGGTTTGGTATTTATTTAAATAAATGGTTTATTTACATACCTTATACTAGACTAGTACTTTTAAAGAAATATAAAGTAATAATAATCTTCTCTCTTGTATATTTTGCTGTCAGCTGTCACACTTTTAGGTTAGGTTACTGTTTCATGTTGTGAAGCGTGCATGTGTGAGAGAGAATTGTCTTTGTGTGATTATGAATTTGTGTCGTCACAAATTTAGTCAGTGTTTAAAAGCGCGAAAGTTTATTAGCAAATTTAGAATGAAAAGTCGCATATTTCAAATTATTTTCTATTAATATATTTATTAAATGAGATGGATTACATGATTTTATAAAAAAATCGACAATTTTTTTTTGAAATGACCCCATTATACAATTCGATTCAATTTGATGTTTGAGAGTAAATGTTATTATTATATTTCATAAAATAGAGGCTAAGAAGCTATTCTCTGACAGCAAATTTTAGTCGTTAATTACTAGAAAACTACAGTTTATTGTGTGTTAAAATAGGTTAAGCATAAATTTTCTAGATTTCATCTTTTGGCGTTAATTTTATAGAAGTAAAAACTTTCTACAAATAAAAGAAGATGAGCAATAAAAGAAATATCTCCTAAAAAGGCAGCTAGTTTTATTTACAACATTCAATGAAACGAAACACATAATCATAAATTTGTCTTCGAAAATTCTAAAATATTAGACGCTGAAAGTAATTTGCAAAAGATTAACACCACATAAATAATTACATAAATAATATTAAATTAAAAACTGGCACAATGCACATTAGCAAAATAAATAACAATATTTTAAAATACAGACAACACATATTTAAAATAAAAATATATAAGTATATACACTGCTCAACATTTGAACTGGTACACTTACAAGAACATATATAAATAACAATTTACTACTTTTTGAGCAACACCTTCTTGCTTAATTGATAGTATATGGTTCTGGAAACATTTTTAGGGCGAAGAATTAAAAGAATAAAACTTAAATAACGATTTTCAAATGACAAAATCTTCATTTTAGTATTACTTACAGAAAAGTTTGCTCTGGAAAGAAATGCTAACCAAACTTAAATGCAGTCAGCCACTCTGAATTAAAACTTACTCGAGAAATTCGCAAAAATTCTTTTAAAACTTGATAAAGTATAAACGTCCGCGAGTTCATTAACTGTACTTATTGAATTGCAAATGTTATTCGATAGGTATTTGTTTGCATTCCGAAACACAGCCCTGATCATGTAGGAAGTCATGCCAAACGCCTAAGAAGGGTTGTTTCCTTTTACTGCATGTTATATAAGTGTACCAGTTCAAACGTTAAATAAAATAAATACTTAAATCAAAATCACGTAAACATAATTAAAAATACGAGGTGTGGCAATTAAATAACAAGATTGATCTTAGAACATTGACAATTGTAACAAGGTGAGAATAGTGAAATAACAAGTAAATAACTTTAATATAAACTCTTCTAAATTATAGTTTCAATATCAACATTTTAATTCTATCATCTTTGTAAGTCAAAATTCTGTTTAGAAATAATAATCATTTTTCCCATATCTCAGTTTAGTCTAGATGTCAACCGGGTAGACATTTATTGTTTTGACAATTAACTGTATAAGTTATTGCCTAGACTACGTGAAGTCTTGTTATTTGGCTATGGATGCTACACCCTCGCACCCTTCATCAGATATGCCTGTTGAAGAGATAACCCTTTGTTTTTAAGGCAGTCGACATTAAGGGCTCAGACAGGTCAGACATGTAGTCTGTGTTTAGTTTTTGGGCGTTTTCCGCCAGTACTCATAATTAGATTACAATGTAACTGTAAGAGTATAGTTTTGTGTTAGTACTTTAGTGTAATTAATAATAATGATTTAGTATTAATGTAATTATGTAAATAAAGTTAGTTAAAGTTAAAATTAGTATAAAATATTGTGCGTGCCATCCATTTAAGATGTGTTCATCATCTATCATCAAGTGTTTAGTGATAGTGTGAGCGTAAGGGTGTTCCGTCTCAGTATAGTTGTGGACAAACCAGCAAGTGTCCACCAGTTAGATAAAGTCACCAGTGAAAAGAGTAAAGAGAATCATCTGACTCTCCCCCTCCCCCCTGTTACACAATGTATAAAATTACAGAAAACAAATATTGCCACCTTCAATGTACTCTCCTCCCCGAACCCTACGTCACCTGTTTAAAACCAAATACATAGTAAATATTTTTCTTTTTTTTTTTTAATTAGCTTGAATAATAAAATAAGTAAATATGCTATAAAAGAAAATATTTACTTACCAGCTAACTGGTATGTACGTTCATCATTCTATGACAAGAAATTACAGTATTAAATATGTACTTTAAAATTAAGTACATCATTCTGCTCCTTTCCATCACTGAAGTTTATACACAGTATCAATTAAGAACAATTTCGTGTGATATTAAATGTAGTCTTTGTTTTGTTGTATTTATCTATCAAAGGTATAAATAAGTAGCTTGTTTAAGACCAAATACATAGTAAATATTTTCTATTCATGAATTAGCTTGAACAATAAGATAAGTAAATAAGCTATAAAATAAATTATTTGCTTAACAGCTAGATGGTATGTACGTTCATCATTCCATAGAAATGACAGTATTTCATTTGTGTGATATTAAACTTAATCTTTGTTATACTTATCAATATTAAAGGTATTGACAGTTAAAGATGGCAGAGCTAGTAATAAATTACTAAAATTAAAAACAAACATGTTTTCCAATCAATTCCCTGGATCAAGCCAGTGTTTAATTTGGTCTTAATTGCACAAACAATTTACTAATTGATTAAATTATAATGTATGGCTGCTACAGACCTACGCAGTGAGAGAGAAACCAGATCTAGATGTGGAAAAGAAACAACGGCCGGCATTCTTTTCGTACAACGTCCTCTAATGTGTTGGTTCCTAACACGTCTCACCTGGCATATCATTAGACGAGATACTTCTTTCCGCAAGATCGAATTACGTGCTTTCATATTTACCGTACATTAGATTTTTCTCATCGATGCACATTCAAAACGTATTAGTCATAGGGTTTCCGTCTCGTCTCATATATAGAGCAAACTACAGAAATTGACACTGAATGGTATTCTCTACGTAAAAATGACATTGCGTAATAAAAAGGCATGATTCTGGACGACATACGTAATTGACATATCTTAGTTTCATTTTGCCACACAGAACACAGGTTCTAGAACATAGAGTTATGAAATATATATATACATATAGAGGGAGTCTAAACACTCAAAGCTAGAGATGCATTCGGGCGGGCCGGGCCGGGCTTTAAGGTTTGGATCGAATCGGCCCGAAAATAAAAATTACCGGCCCGACTCGAAGATCGACTCGACAAAAAAATTAGCTAGCTCGGCTCGAAAATTGACTCGAAATCGGGTCGGGCTTCGGGCCGGGCCGGGCCGGGCCAAAGCTCGAAATTGGGTGCATCCGCCATTCCTAATGTTGATTTTTATGTTAAGGCAAAATGTTTAACTTTTTTTGTGTCAAACTTATAAAAAACCTCTAAATTCTTATAACTTTCAACATTAGTTAACATAAGTAGTTAAAAAAGAGACCCTTCTAGTGTAAGTTTGTTATAAAAATTACTCACCTACGAGTATTTAACACTTTGTTTACCAAAGAATTTAAACAACTTTTTCACAAATCTTATATAAAAAAAATAGAATTTTAATTTACATAAGGATTTTTTATCTAACTTTGTTTCTGCTCAAAAATAGGACAAGGAACCATTATGATAGGAACAAAAATCACTTTTATTTAAGTATACGAGTAATAACAATAATAGTAGCATCATCACAATATAATTATTATGCTTTAATGAATAATCTTGAATTCTTGAAGTAAAATAATACATTTTTATTTATTAATATGTGAACTGTGTTGTTATTAAATCATTTTGATCCTTTTTAACTTCATCCATTTTCATTAATATATTAAGGAAACTGTGCATTTGAATGAACTATAAGATTTTTCGGGCTGGCCCGAAAAGCTCGAATTTTCGGGCCGGGCCAAAATCAAAAGTCCGACTCGCCTCGATTTTTGAAAATGATTAGCCCGATTCGGCCCGATAAAAAATATCTTCGGCCCGGTTGTGTTTATCCGGCGGCCATCTTGGGAAGATCTAATGTATAAAAGCGTTCTCTGGTTATTTGATTATTTTACGTTAATAATCGATTTTAATTTGTGTTATTTGGATGTGAAACGTTTGTAATAACATGCCAACGTGTTGTGACTTCGGTTGTAATAGCCGAACGTCCGTAAAAACTTTAAAACAAAAATAAAAAGTAAAGGAAAAAGCGATCACAATTCACAAGTAAGTATTTTACTTCTACATATTATTAATGTTTAGTTCATATATTTCATTGTATTCTTTACATATTTCATGAAAACATATTAACTTATTTTTGTAATAAATATGTTTGTACTTCGTATTTATTTGTATTGTAAACATCATAAATACAAATTATGTAGTGGCCTCGCCCTTATTTCACAACAATATAAATTATTTCATCATCTTATTTTAACAGACTTAACAACTTTGGGTGAAAACATGTTTCTCACCAAAAGGCACGTATAAACTGATAACCTTTGTTATAAATAGAGGTAATGTTAGAAATAAGCTATTCCTGTTGCGACTAAGCTAAGTACAAGTAGTATTGTATAACTTTGTGTAATTAAATAAAGTTTTTAAAAACATATTTTCGACCACCGAAAATATAAATTACATATTTAAATATGAAATTTCTAGCCTTAAATTATTTGCCTATTCGGTACCTAGTTTTTGTAAATTTCTATTTTAATCATTATAATTGTCATAAAATTGGAACAGTTCTATTCATTATTTATTCAATTTCTATAAATATTTGATTAAAGTTTAATCGCAATTCATTTTAAATTGAAGAATTTTGCAATTTTTGGGTCTTTCATATTTAAATTGAATTAATTTTAATACATTTCTTACTGAATTAATGCTTGCTAATTAGAAATAGCTTCATTTTCTGTTACATTATTATATTTTTGTAACAAAACTGAAAAACGTGCACTTAAATACATTATAATGTAGATCGTCCCAAGATGGCGGCCACGAGATTCTATATCTATACTTTACGCTCTCTCTAGTCCTATTCTATACTCTAAATTCTAGAATCTGTTCATACGGCGACGTACATAAAAAAAAAAACTTATTATCTAAAAAAATTCTTTAATTTTCAGCCTACTAATATGTTTCATAAAATTATCTAAGTTAATTTAGTTCAATTTTCTAAATTTGTAATATAGGTATCAAATTATAGTAAAATTAAATACAAAATTAGATTGAATGACTACTTTAGTATTGAATTAAACGTAAACTCTCTTGCTAAGAGAGGTATTGGAATTAAGCTAAAAATCGCATATACAGATTTTAGTGGATAAGCAAGTTTTAAGGTCCCTAGAATCTGATTATTATATTCTTACAGTAATGCTTTCTCAATCTGTCATTACTGGGAAGAGCTGGTTAGATTGTGGTAACAATTGGACAACTGGAAATACTAGTTTCTTAAAAAAATTCTAAATATTATTTTTTGAAAATTTATATTATTACAAGTATTAAAAAATATAAAAATCTCTACTCGATACATTTAAAATTTTTGTTATATCTTCTACAGAGTTAGAGATAGAGAAATATAAATATATAAAACAATATGTTGTAAATGAATCTCTCAGCCCATCGAAAACAAGTAGAAAAATTAAAATGTTTATAATTAACAGATAAAAGTCAGTGTCAAAAAACCAAAAACATTACTGAAGGCTTATTCTGTGTAGTACATTTAATATTTCTTATTTTGTTATTAATTAAATATTTATAATTATAGATACCCTTCAGAAATACCGTCAATCTCATCAGTGAAATGGAAGAATCTCGATCATTAGAAGAATAAGAAGAAACTTGTTCATAGAATGAATTAATAGATATTTACGCACCAAATGAGCTAAGGTAATGTTTATCCATGAGAAGAAAGTTAATTTCTTCGAGTGAATAAACATTCTTAGCTCACGTGGTTTGTACAATATTTTATTCAATTTTGACGAAATAATAATAAAAACCATTATAATATTTAATTTTGACAAAATAAAAAACTGATCAGTTAATAGGCTGAGCATGACAATCGTCGCTGATAGATGTCAAGTCATCTATTTAAAATGCTTTATTGTCTGCCATTTATGTCATAAAAAATAATGAAAAGGGCCGATAATGTCTGATAAATAATATGGTGAGTGTTATTTTCGTTCTTGATGTTATTTTTAAATGTATGTTTTGTTGCAGAGTGAGTTAAAATTTTGTGAGAGTGATTTAAATTTTGTTAATTCACTTGTGAATAAAATGTTACTTGTAGTTGTTGCTATGGAGTTAATAAGACAGTTTAAAACGTCAAAATTGAATAAAAAAACATAAAGAAGATGTGTTTTTGCGTGTACTAGAAATGTTAAATATGTATAATATTTACATAGCCTAATACGTAAATGGCAAGAGGTCTTGTGCTGGCTACAACAGATTTTTATCTAAAAAGTTCTGTAAGTAGTAATAAAGTATTAATATTCCAATGCTTAGTTGTATTTAAGCGAATATAGCTTACAATTCAATTATATTAATTTACTTACCCATATATTAAGCTACTGAGTAAGAAGTAAAACAAAAAGTGATAATGTTTGTATGGATTCGTTTAGTATTCCGCTTGTGCTAAGCGCTGAACGTTTACGGTAATAACTTAGCACTTCATTCAGGGTTCAGTGTAAGTGAACACCGGTTTTCTAATTAAACAAACAAAATAAACGACATCTAGCGTGTGTTGCACCGACCATAGTAGGTCTTGGTCTTGCAACAGATATTGTCACGTGACATGTCAAGGATGCACATTTTCTTATAAATTAGGGAACAAAAAATCAAAAGTTTTTAAAATATTTTCGTTTTAAAGCCCATAACATTGACATCATACATTTACTCTATACGAAATGAATGCAGAAAATAACAAGGTTACCATATTATGAAACGTCGAAACCGGGACAACTTTTATTTAAAAGATAAATGATCAAACAACTACAATGTTAAATTTACAGTGGATAAGTATTTAATTGTCTCGCAAATAATTTCACTGAACATAAGAACAGTTTGATTATTTTAAAATATGAATTCCACAACTTTTTTTAAACTACATACTGAAACATCCTTTTCTAAATTTTTACCTCTCGCTAAGAGAGGTATTGGATTCATGCTAAAACTCATATATCGAGATTTACGTGAATAAGCACGATTTAAGGTCCATATCTTAGAGTATAGAATAGGACTAGAGAGAGCGTAAAGTACAGATGTTGACAGAGTTTTTGTCGCCATGAGACGGAAGGGGAATCTCGTGGCCGCCATCTTGGGACGATCAACGTTATAATGTATTTAAGCGCGCTTTCTTCAGTTTTGTTACAAAAATACAATAACGTAACAGAAATTGAAGCTATTTGTAATTAGCAAGCTTTAATTCAGTAAGAAATGTATTAAAATAAATTAAATTTAAATTTGAAAGAACCAAAAAATTGTAAAAATCTTCAATTTGAAGTGTATTGCGATTAAACTTTAATAAAATATTTTTTATAGAAATTAAACTGTTCGAATTTTATGACAATTGTAATGATTGAGATAGAAACTTACAAAAACTACTTACCGAATAGGCAAATAATTTGAGGCTAGAAATTTCATATAAAAATATATATTTATGATGTTTACAAATAAATACGAAGTACAAACATATTTATTACAAAAAATAAGTTAATATTTTTACATGAAATATGTAAAAAAATACAATAAATTATATGAACTAAACATTAATAATATGTATAAGTTAAATAATACTTACTTGTGAATTGTCATCGCTTTTTCATTTTCTTTTTCTTGTTTTAAAGTTTTTACGGACATTCGGTTATTACAACCGAAGGCACAAGTCGTTGACATGTAATTACAAACGTTTCACATTCAAATAATACAAATTAAAATCGATTATTAACGTAAAATAATCAAATAACCAGAGAACGCTTATATACACTTGATCTTCCCAAGATGGCCGCCGTACAAACACAAGCTTACCCCGCATGACATCAGCTTTGAGTGTTTAGGCGCCCTCTATGTGTATATATATTTTATAACTCTATGGTCCATATAAACCGATTTTCACATTTTTACGATGATGTCTGTGTGTGTGTGTGTGTGGATGTGTGTATGCGTGGATGTTTACGATTACTCAAAAACTATGACATAAGATCAGTTTAACTATTAATTCCTCAATCTGACATTCATGGGAAGAGCTGAAAAGGTTTTGGTAACAATTTGACAACCGGAAGTAGTAGTTTCTAAAAAAATTCTAAATATTATTTTTTGAAATTTTTTTATTACTAATATTGAAGAACATAAAATTCTACATCTGATACATTTAATTATATCTTCTATAAATTTAGAGATAAAGACGCTATAATATAGGTATAGAATATCGGGATGTATTAAGTCGAGTAGGCTAAAATACACTAAGGAAATCAGTTGACAAATTCAAATGTTTATAACATAATTAATTTGTAAATGACAAATGTCTGTCAAAAATCAAAAGTTTTAGTTACATTCTGAAAGCTTTTTCTGAGAAGTACATTTAATCTTTCTTATTGGAAGAATCTCTGACATTTAGAAACTTCCACATACAGTAAAAAATAGATATAATTAGAATTGTATGTGTGCAGAAGACATGTTAATTACAATAAAAAACAGTTTTTGGGAAAAGTTCTGTAATTTTTTGTTATAAAACGACGGTTCGATAGCGAAGTGCAATACAATACTTTTATAACATAAAATGGAAATGGCGAGAGGTCTTGTGCTGGCCACAACAGATTATTTTATATCAAACCATTTTTCCAGGGTAAATATATTTTTTTTCATCATTGTTTTGCACTATCACTGTTGGTCTAAATTGTTTTTGGCAAAAACTACCTCAACAAAAAGACTATCAGTTCATTGAATAACCATATCCGCGGAATTTACTTCTCAACATGAAATGTAAGACAAAAAATAAAATTTTAGCATTGAAAAACCGGGACATTGACACCGCGAGGCTTAAAACCGGGCATATTAAATATATAATTTAATTTTTATTATTCGTAAATAAGATGTAATACGTAATAAATAAGTAGTTTGATTTGCTGCTGTTAATAACGGAATGTTAGCTATTGAAGAATGTGACAAAATCCGTAGTATGTTCTAATTTCGGATGGTGAATAAGAGGAGAATTAATCTTGGTCGGTGTTTCGGAATAAAAACTTCAAATATTTTAATGTAGTACTAAGCATCGCTCTTCGCAATGTTAAAAAGTCATTTAAATAACGGAATCCGAAATTGTTTATAAGGTGCTAGAAGTATTTTTTGTCAAAGTCGGATAGTATTCATTTGACTCGTTGTCTAAAAGCAACGAACTTAAAAACGCCATGAAATATCAGCATGATTCGCTGTTTTTCACATTTCCTGAATACTTTTTTGATTCGATTTCTTTTATTTGCTTTATCACCTTATTCCATCTGCTGGAAACTTTAAGGTATTTCGGCGATGGATGAAATTCAGACCGTTTTATATTAATTACTTTTGATACCAAAAACAAGTTTCGTTACAAGCAAAAACCTAACCATTTTTGCTAATTAATTTTTATTCTTGTTTCTTTTTCTCATTTACTAGTAGCAACAGCACATAATGCTCGACTATTAGATGATCTAATTTGTAGTAAGAAAAAATAGAGATGACAAAAATAGTAAATTTAATCTTTTTTTGCAAAAAAGTATAGCATATAATTTTATCCTTTGCAATAGTATTTCTTTATGAATTTGTTTTATACTATATATTTGGGCCTTTACTTGCCTATGCTGTTTTGTTTTTTTTTTTTTTCTATATATTTTTGACATTCCATTGCTCTTCAATTTTTTGTACATACATTTCAGTGGAACTATGAAAATTATTAATTATAACAAAAAAATTATCACCAATGAATAGTTCATCCAACGAAGCATTTGAAGAATTATAATTTCCATCATTCTTTTACATTTCAATATCTTTTACAACACAATTATATTTTTCCTCGCTAAGGTCCCAAGAATCCGATTAATACTCTAAATTTTAACCTCTCGCTAAAAGAGGTATTAGAATCATGCTAAAAATCACATATCCAGATTTTAATGAATAAGCACGTTTCAAGGTCACTAGAATCCGATTTTAACATTTTTCCAATGATGTCTGTGTATGTGTGTGTGTGTGTGTGTGTGTATGTGTGTGTGTGGATGTGTGTATGTGTGTGTATAACTGGATGTTGGAGGGACGATTCCTCAAAAACTGTAAGACATAAGACCTGTTTAACTATGAATTCCTCAATCTGACATTCCTGGGAAGAGCTGAAAAGGTTTTGGTAACAATTGAACAACCGGAAGTAGTAGTTTTAAAAAAAAATTCTTCTAAATATTGTTTTTTTGAAAATTTATGATATTACAAATTTTGAAGAACAAAATTCTATATCTGATACATTTAAATTTTTATTATATGTTCTATAAATTTAGAGATAAAGACGCTATAATACATAGCATATCGGGATATAATAAGTCGAGTAGGCGAAACTACACTAAGGAAACCAGTTGACAAATTCAAATGTCTATAACATAGTTTGTAAATGACAGATATCAATGTCAGTGTCAAAAATAAACAGTTTTAGTGACATTCTGATAGCTTTTCCTGGGAAGCACATTTAGTCTTTCTTATTGTCTTATTAATTAAATATTTGAAATTATAGGTAAAATGCATATATCCATCAGAAATACCGCCAATCTGGTTAATCAATTGGAAGAATCTCTGACATTTAGAAACTTCCTCATACAATGAAAAATAGATATAATTAGAATTATATGTGTGCAGAAGACATGTTAAATACAATAAAAAACAATAATTGGGTAAAGTTCTGTAATATTTTGTTATAAAACGACGGTTCGATAGCAAAAGTGGAATACAATACTTATTGCCTAATATGGAAATGGCGAGAGGTCTTGTGCTGGCCCCAACAGATTTTTTTTATTATATCTTCTGTGGATTCAGAGATAAAGAAAATATTATATAAAGAAAATCTGTTGTGACCAGCACAAGACCTCTCGCCATTTCCATATTAGGCTATATAAGTATTGTATTGCATTTTTACAGATAAAAATATTTTGTAGTGAGACAGTTTGATTTCACGAAATTAAATTATTTGTTAAAGCATGTAAAACAGATCGGCTTTCAAGTGCCATCTGGTATTTTCTTACGTGAAATGAAGTATAGGTGTACATGCTAAAGATTTTGCCCTTTTCATTAGTTTACGTTCTATTATTCAATAATGAAGCACCCAAAAAATATCACTGATTTTTTGCAGAAGTAGAATCCACGACTTTATTTTCTTCACATTCCCGCTACGATATTTTGTGACGTCACTCATTACGATATTAGTCATACGTACATTATGTCACAAACGTCAAACGCGAGGTCAAGTGTCAGAGTATTCTAACCTCAAAGTCATTAACCATAACACAATCGACTATTACAAATTATTAGAATTTGCTTTTGAAAACCCACAAAATATCCGAATCCTCGACAAAATTTTTAATATATTAATAATTTAGGTCGTTACAAAAAATATCGTGTAAATCTCTTGCGAGAAGAATTCGCGCAACTAAAGCACGAGAAAGAGAGTGCTTTGAAACAGCGCTCATGTGGGAACTATATCTTCCTGAATTTAGTTTGTATATGTACCTAAATATTTCACGCAAAGACAATTTAGTAAATACACATAATAATTTATGTCGACCGAATTTGACAGCACAGAAATGAATTTTCTTTTATTGAGTTACTTGGTCGCGCAATTACTAAAGTTATAAGAAGCCGAAGGGTTTTGATGATTATGACTTAATGGAAATAATAAAGATGAACACTAACAATCAAGCTCGAGTGGGATTCCAACTTGGGATCTTTGGATTGCAAAGCAACTTCATTGTCCCTACATTTTCCTGGTTAGCGAATTTATTTATTATTAATAGTACTAGAATACGGAAACAGTTCTTTTCGTTTTTTAGGTTAGAAATAATCAGGAATGTGTTTACTGTAAGAAACGTGAAACCATTCTGTGAGTAAGCGGTTGCTTTGCTTTGCTGTTACTGTTAGGTAAGAAGGCAGCAGCCAACAGCTTTGGCGGTCGCACACATATTATATTAGTGGCCATGTTATTTATATCAACGCTTTATTCTTATCTCCTTTCCGAAGTGGCTTAATTGATTCCACCATAATGGTGATAATTTGCATGGCTACTACGGCATTTTTCTTTTTGCCTTGTCCTTTAATGTACCGTACAGAAAAAATATTATTCTCAAATTCTAACAACGAAATTCGCACCTCACAAGTTTTTAAAAATTATTTAACAAACAAATAATTGAATGAAATATACAAATATACTAGACCCCATTCCAAGAAACTAAGAGCGAAAAAGTTGAGTAGGTCAATAATTAAATTATTAATAGGGGATTCCAGCTCAATCGAATTAAAGGAAAATAGTAAAAAAATACGAATGTATATGCTGAATAACGAATATTAATAAAAAAATGAAATGGTATAATTGAGATATTTCGGAAATAAGGGTTTTTTTTGTTATAGCGCTTCGACACTAATATGAAATCTATATATAATATTTTGATTGGCGACCGAAATACCGCCTATACATGCATAACAAATAGCGTGTTAGGAGGTGGGGCTTACTACCAACGGAAGTTAAGAAATTCAAATTCTAAAGGAGGGGCTAACATTCCTGTACTGCAGTTTTCAAACAGTTCTTATTTTAACATAAATTTCTTGCATTAAACTTAATAATTTAAATACACTTGTAATTATAAAGTATGTAGACTTGTACAGTGTTATAATATTCATTTATTTTATGTAAATATAACATAAAATAGCATATATTTCAAGAACATTTAGGTCCATGATGAAAACAGTTTGATAAAAAAACACATAAGCGTGACGTCACGTCAATCTTTTAAAAATTGGGGAGACCATAACTCGCTTATTAATAGGAATTTTTCCGCCGGATTTTCATCAATAGTCTTAGTTTTCCTAATATTTTCAGATAAATTATAAAAAAAAATTATGGAATCCCCCATTGCAGAATCAATAGTTCAAAGTATATCGTTGAAATCTATTAAACATACAGGGTGTTAAAAAATAAGTGTTACAAATTATAAGGGCATATAATGCTGACCAAAATGAGTTAAAAAAGCTTAATCAACATGGGTCCGATCTTTAATAGTTTCTGAGATATAAGGCAATGAAAAATGAGTTTTTTCGATGTTTACCTCTGCTATCTCGAAAACTGTAAGTTACGACTTTGATTAAATGAATATTTTGTTTACCTTTCAGAGGTCATCTTAGATGTATTTTTGTTTTTCAAAAAAAACAAATAATTGTACTTCGTAACTATTAGAAAGTGAAAAAAATGTTTCATATAAAATATTATTGTTTTTTTTTTATAGTCTATTTATTGGCATAGGCAAAATTTTGTTCAACCACTATCTTAGCAAATGAATTGTACAAAAATAAAAACGTTTGCGTAATTTCAATGCAACGAGAAATAGCAAGGAATTAAATAAATGCATACTCATACGAGTATATTTGAAGAATTGATCATGATCTTGTTATTTCACTCTCAGAAACAAACTATGATACCGCCCGTTCACAAATCAATGTGTTCATAGGCCTAACCACAACTTAACAGACCATCTACGTGTTTTAAGTTTGTTTGTTTTATTTCTTTATTATACAACAATAAAAAACATTCCTGATATTATTAAAATATTAACTTATTCATTAGCGTCTAACAAATTCATGCAAATAAAATTGTAACCTAAAATCTCAACTGATAACTGGTGAAACGTCAAATGATAAGCAGTGACAAGTCGGGGGATAGATACTGATTGGTCAGATCCAGACTTTCAAAATCGAACATAAACCAGAGAGAAAATTATAAATTTTAAATCAAAATTTCTAAATGTAAATTTATAAATTAAATTCATCATAAACCAGCCCTAAGACGAAAAAATATGAATTTTTGAAAGACAAGCGAGTCCTTATTACACACGTTTCTTGCCATTGCAAATGAGAGAAATATATGTAATGACAATTTGTTAACTCGTTCATGACCTTGACTTCTTAAAAAAATTAAACTGTAGACAGTAGAGATATGATCTCGGTTTTATGAATCGTAATTGGAAGTGACTACATATAAAGAAATTAAAACTTACTCGTGGAATGAAGAAAACGTGCAAGATTGTGTGAAATTCTTACCTGAAACAATAAAGACACAATATGAGACTAGAATTAAATAAATCTGCGACTAAATGCTACAAGCAGGTATTATTAATAGCTAGGAAATGCCAAATTAAAAATAATTAAACCCATAAATGACCCAGTACACATTTAATTATTTCTCACATGAACGCTTAATTGCTGCATAAATACGGTTAATAGAGACGTAATTATGCGAGCAAATCTTTCAAACAAATAGATTATGGTTATTTAATTATTCTTATTCGTTTATTTAAAATTTTAAAAAAGGTTTCGCAGATTGAATTCGAATAATCTAGCGGTCTTTTCTTTCTCAGCATTTTCGTTTAAAGCCTACCTTCCATACAAAAGGGATTTTAAAATTATGGGGTTAGTATAACAGTTCAAAATGTTATAATGCGTTCCGTGACCGAGTGAGTAGCCTAAAACAAGTGGACCAATTCAAAACTGACCGCGTTTCATGTATAATATTATAGTAACCGAAAAGTATTGGAATTTGGAATATTCATTACAATATTAAAACACGCAAAATGAAAATATTCACATTATGAATGTAGTAATATTTGGAAAAAAAAATTGATGTGGCCAACACAATACCTCCAGCTATTTAATTTTTATTCATTTAAATACATATCTACACATTTACTAATGCTGCAAACTATATTAATTTCTAAATAAATTAGGAAAGAGTGAAAAGATAATGTCAGCCACCGGGATTTGAACCCAGACCCATTGTCTTGCCGGGGCAACGCTGTACCAATTGAGCTATGGCGGACTCCTCCCGTTGACTCACATTATCTTCCACAAATGTTAGACTGAAAGATTCTCATTTTTTGAGAATACTCAGCGTCACGTATTGGTGTGGGGTTACGGTTTAACCATTACATTTAAACATCAGTGACTTGTCATAATCTATAATTATAAATATTTGATATGAATTTTGAGTACGCAGCCTATATATTCTAAATAAATTAGGAAAGAGTGACAAGAAAATGTCAGCCACCGGAATTTGAACCCAGACACATTGTCTTGCCGGGATTAATTTCCTTTGCATATAACTATTGCTTCATTTACTATTTTTTTTTTAATTGCACCATTACTAATTTGAATTGTGTTTATCTTTAAAACCTAGGCTCCGGGATTTATAAAAACAATTATTTTTTAAATTTATATAAAATATAAAGAAAAAGTATTAATGTATACCATTAGAAAATTCAATAACCTTTAATTTTCATAATAACATAAAATGCGAAAATATAACATTTAATGGTATTTTTTGATGAAATACCATTATGAGCTTCAAGTAAAGTACCATTTCCGGTTATCCGATTTACACTAAAATATAATGGATTCTTTCCGTATTACAATAGGGACGAAATACAAGGTTTCAAAATTTTCTGAATGATAATATTTGAGTTAGTGTCGACAAAATCCATACACACACACGCACACACATACACACACACACACACCACACACACACACACACCACACTCACAAAGAGAGAGAGAGAGAGAGTTCATCGTGAAAATGTTAAAATCAGATTAGGGTCCTTAATACGTGCTCATTTACCAAAATTTCGACATGCGATTTTTACCACGATCCCTATACTTCCCTTACAAAGGATAGCGGGGAAAAAAAATAAAAGCACTCTACACTTTTTTATCCACTAAAATCTTTACTAAAGTAACACTTAAATGTTTCATTTTCTTAATTACTATTGCCTAAATGTCCTTTTCATTTTAGAGAAGAGGAACAATTCACACGAAAACATGTCTGGTAAATATGTACAGTGGCTGCAGAATCTAGACGCTGTTGGTTTTCGCCAAAAAATCACAAACAAGTAGTGAACTCTTTAATATGTTGTCATAGCACAGAATACATATACACAGAAGCGACACTCCTAGCTGGCACCATTGTTATTGCGATTTTACGTTTATGACCTTGAACTTTAAATTTGTTGGCAAATTTACGCGCGAAATTTAAATTGTTTTAAATGCTAAAAGAAAAATTAGATCATAAAAGTACTAAAATTTTAATTTTATTAACGAATTAAAAAGAAATCAGATAAAATAATCACATAATTATATTTTTATTAAACAAATACCTGAATTTTACAAATTTATTACAATGCAGAATTTTCTATATCTTTGATGTGGGAAAACAAACGTCAGACTCGATGAATATGTCCCATATATCCTTCTCCATCAAATCTTCTCTTCCACAGGTCTTGAGCCACATTTTACACCCATATTTATTAAATGAATATACATTTTAAATAATACGGTAGTCGTTTTACATAACGTACATTTTTAGATCTTTCGGAAACGAAAAAAACTTACATTTCCCTTTCTTCATTTTTTAAATATATTTATACAGTGTTTATATGAAAAAACAAGTCCTCCCGATTCTACTTTCTTTATTTTATCCATTTAATTAGAAACTAACACCACTTCTAAAATTCACAAACAGTTCGCAAAATGACATATGTCAAAAATGAGATTACGTGTTTGGTTTGCTTGAATTAACCATAACCTTAAAATACGTGGGCGTGACAAGCTGAGACAACCGCTCTTCCAGAATATGTGAAATATAATGTTTTTCCTTATGATAATGATTTTTCTTATCGTTTTTTGAAAAAATAACATATTTGTTTTTATTAGAAATCAATTTGTGTTTCTCAATATACTTTTATTATTGACCCCTAACGGAAAATGTTCACGTCGAGATAATGAAAAGAACAAAGAATCGTAAGATACGAACATATGCCGAAACAATCCGACTTTATCCGATTAGCCCTTTAAATTTGTTGGCATACTCTTTCTCTCTCTAATTTTCGATTCTCTGTCTGACTGTCGCTTCTGTATAGATGTTTATTCTGTGGTCATAGTGCAAAACCCAGAAGTCGTTTGCACAAAATGTTAACAAAAATGGGGTCTTCCACCATAACAATAATAATAAAATATATGCTTTAAAGCGATGGTCAAAGATTAAGATAAATATAAAAAAATTGTAATAATTGCTTTGCGGGATATTTGAAATTTGTTGTCTGTCAGTACGGCGTCACATTATAGCCTACTATAGAGTCTGGTGCGAGAGAAAAATAACAATAAATTGCTGTCGCTGTGACGCCATATTGACATTAAAAATAAAATGTAGTTAATTTAAAAGCAATTAAGACCTTTCATTACTTCGAATTGCTTCAAAATTAAAAGAACTTCGTCTTCGCAAGAGCCGTATAAAATATCAGCAACCTCTCTTGATCATGAAGTGATTAGGCGATTACTAAACCGAAACACATTCTCTTCAATATTTTATACTTCCTCATTGGTTGTTATTGGTTACAATGTTAGAATGCCCGGCTCTGTTGTTATCTTCCACGACTTCACGGCTCTTTTAAAATCGTTAGTATCATTCGTATGTCTCAAACTGTTTCGCCAATACGTGGGTATCAAACAAAAACAACGCGTCCAGTATGAATGAAACTTGATAAACAATACAAAAGCGTGGTTCCATTGTGATAAAACGGCTCAATCGTAAACGAATAAATAATACGGGAAATTCAAAAATTCTGGTTACTTTTTGATCAAACCTCGTACGGATATAAACGATTCTACATAAAAAAAAAAAAAGTGTTGTGGCCAACACAAAACCTCCCGCTATTTAATTTTTATTAATTTAAATACATACCTACCTACGTATTTACTAACGCTACAAACTGTTCCATTGCAGAAAACTATTGCTTTATTTACTATTTTCTTTTTAAAATGTCACTATTATTAATTTGAAGTGATAAGTTTTCTGACAGTGACATTTACTGTCAGTTACATTCATTTGAAAAATAAACTGTGTAACAAAGGAATAGTTTTTATCTTAGGCTTCGCGACTAATAAAAAATTTATTTTTAAATTTATCTGTAAAATATATAGAAAAAGTATTAATGTATTCCTGTAGAAAATTCAACAATCTTTAATTTTGATAAGACATAAAATTCGAAAAAATGGCATTTAATGGTATTTTTTGAAGAAAAACCATTATGAGCTTCAAGTAAAGTACATTTCCGTTTATCCGATTTACACCAAAATCTAATGGCTTCTATTCCTATTAGAATAGGGTAAAAATGCAAGGTTTCAGAATTTTCTGAATGATAGTATTTGAGTTAGAGTACACATACACACATACACACATACACACACACACACACACACACACACACACACACACACACACACACACACATACATACATACATACATACATACATACATACATACATACATACATACATACATACATACATACATACATACATACATACATACATACATACAGACATCATTAGTGTTGCCAGAAGTCGAGACGAGACGAGACTTGGGGTCGGTCTTGTCTTGGTCTTGACTTGGTCTCGACTAGAGTGGTCTCGTCTTGGTCTTGTCGAGACGAGACTTGATGTCAGTCTCGTCTCGTCTCGAGTCTCGACAAGACTCTCGACTTTGATTCCATTAACATTTTTTTTATAATCCCATCTAATAGTACATAAAATTATAAGAACAGCAGTACAATCGCGATTCAAAAATTCCAAATAATATTTGAGATATTTATTATTTTTTCTGTAAATATCATCAACTTGATACTTGAGCTCTTGAAATAATTAATATGAAAATATACATACATACCGAGTGTTGTTTCTTATTAATAAACATAAAATATATAATTTCAATTCCTTAGCTACAGAATAAACCACAGCAATGCATTTCTATTATTAGCAATAGTTAAATAGGTATGTATATGTTTAAATGAAGCAGTAAGTAAATGGACAAAAATCCCCAAAAAAAAAACTTCAAAACTTCTTTCGCTATTTTTTCATATTTTTCTAAATAAATGTTAAATAAGTAGATAACTAAAACTTAATCTTTCGCGTATCCCCTAGTACGCGTACCACAGGTTGAGAACTTCTGCTTTATATCAAAATTTTGACGAATAAAAATATAATTAGTCATATATTTATGTTATTTATTTGCCAAAAAAATACACTTGTTCCAAAAACGTATTTAGAATAATAATGGTATATTCAATAAAAACTGTAGGTAGTTACATAAACACAATTCTCTAACAAAAAAAAAAACACTTATTTGAAAAACAAAAAAATTATAATAAACGTGCTTAAATTTATAAAATTAGTAAAAAAAAAAAAATAGAAACTAAGAAACTTTAATAATAACAGTTGTACGGTTTAACGAATTATAAATAGATTAACTTTCCAAAATCAGTCAGCTTTACTATAATCATAGAAACAGCTGATATATTCAAAAAATTGTAATTGACAGATGTCAGTGTCAAGTACAATATACTTAATGATTGTTCGTGTTATAATTGTATTGGATTTATATTTTTTCCAAAGAACGTTCGGTATGGAATTTGTAAAAAATAGTATATAAATAAAATAAATAAATATATCATCACGGCATATTACCCATTTCTGGGTGTGCCAATCTGCTTTATCGCAGATATCGGTAATGATGATGACATATTTGTACCGTGCGGGCGCTTACCAGGCGTCACCTCACGGGCACTCATTGCTGGCGTGGAGAGTGCACCACAGGGGTCACTTTTGTGCTATTTAAAATAGCATATGTTCGTGTTATAATTTTATTGAATATATAGAATCTTTTCTAGGGAACTTTTGATGTGAGATTGGTACAAAATACATCAAATTGACTAAAACTTCTTTTACATGTTGTAGAAGATAGAGTTAAAAATAAATAAAATCTATAGCTAATAATTCTTCATATGGTATTTCTTTCTCAAGAGGTTCCTCTTTCCACTTATGAAACCATAATAATGATTCCTCATAAAAATTGTCTATGTTATGTTTCATTTAATTCTTTATCATACGTTTATACTTTTCTTTATTACATGGTTTTATATTTTTAGGATGCAAAATTGTTAGATTGACTAAAGTATTGTATTCGGAAATATTTGGATTTGGGTTGGACAAACCTACCTACTTTTATTACTAGCAGATGTCTAAAAGTGGTTGTTATTGTCTGGTAATATGCAGCATTCATAGCACAGGCCGTTGTAAAATTTATTGTCCCATTATTGGATTTTTACAAGAAAAGAAATGTTGTGTTATTTTTTACCCATTTTTTTAAAATTATATTATATTAGGGAATTGGAAAAACAGTTTGTTTTACACATTTGTGCATACAAAGTTTTAAGAAAATTGTTAAAGAAGGGCTTGTACATTACGACTTTTATATTTCTATTTTCTTTAAGGCTTTAAGTAAACGTTGATTATTGTTTTCAATTTCTTTCATATGAATGAATTTATACAATGTATTTTAATTTTCTCAGGGGGCGCGAGCGCCCCCCCTGGACCCCTGTATACGCCCATGGGCACCGGGCGAGTGTACTTGCATTTTGCATGTGTTCTTACGAGAAATGCTTAATACCAGTTTCTTAGAATATCTGATACCAATTTTCCCAAATTGTTTACCTGTAACTACATATTTTAACAATGTCCCTTACATTTCACTTTGTTGAGATAAAGTTTTACTTTCATTATACATGTAAAAGATACATAAACTTTTATTTTTTGAAGCACATATTTTCCAATTTTTTTTACTAAATGATACATTATGATTTTTTTGTTAGTTTTTAATGATAACACTAGAAAATGTTTTATTTTCATTGGTTGGAAAAGTATTTTTACATAAATTATGGATACAAAGTTTGAGAAGAATTAAATCTTCGTTTTTTTTATATTTTTACTGTTTCTTTACAAAATAATTATGTAACTGATTTGTTAGTATTAATAGTTTACATTATTTGCAATTAATATATTCCTATTTCTACATGTGATATTATTCATGTGTTTCAATGGAAGAATTATTTAGGTGAATAAGAAGTACATCCGTTGAAAATGTAGAATATGGTTATTTTAAAACGGGAATTTCCCTAAGATCGTAAAATCTTTGTGTACATTTTCGTAAAATTCTAAGAATCACAATAGATTCTTTAAAAATAAAAGAAAAATAATGTATATTTGAAGGGAACGTTACTTTTGTTATAATATATTAATTTAATAAATAAAACTGAAGTACATTGCTAACTTGCACAATGCACCACAGATGTAACTTTTGTGTGCTATTTGAAAATTGGAAATATTTTTGAAGATGTAGTCAGTATTTCATATACCCAGTTGTACCAATATATTAATTGAGAATTAAACAAAAATTAACATGTGTAGTATAAAATAAAGGTTGATCTTAATTTAATAAAAAATATTGGTGCATTAAAATAACATAAGAATTCTAAATTGATACTTTTGATACAATTATGAAAGTAGAAATACAAAATTTGAAAAATTAATATCTCTCTTATTTATTCGAATTTTCAATCAGTATTTACAGCAATACTCTCAGTTTTTGAAGGACTTTTAGAATAGGTATATGTTTAAAAAAATACCTTTGATCTGAAGTCGAGAGTCTTGTCGAGACTCAAGACTTTCTCGACAAGACTTGATGCTAGTCTCGTCTCGTCTCGACTTTTCTAGTCGAGACCAAATGATGGTCTCGTCTCGACAAGACCAAGACGAGACGAGACCAAGACCAAGACTGGTCTTGGTCTTGTGGCAACACTAGACATCATCGTGAAAATGTTAAAAATGGATTCTAGGGACCTTAAAACGTGGTCATTTACTAAAATCTCGATATTAGATTTTTAGCACGATCCCTATACCTCCCTTACCAAGGGTAGCGGGAGGTAATAATATGCGGAAATAATCATACAATACACTACGACGTTATCGAAATATATACAATAAATATAAATGATGAAATTAAAATAAAACAACAAACAGAACCCAGTGTTTCTAATTTATCTAATGTTTAATTTTCTTTTTGTTTCGTCATTAAAAGTACAGCTACACTTAAATGAGATGGTTTTAATCATTTAATGTTAAACCCACATTTGAAATTATTAAGTCTAGAAAGTGTTATTATGGCAATTAATATCAATTTGCAACTGTCTGACACTTGAACATAAGATTATAATTATACATAGCAGAAATACCTGTAAAATAATTGTTTTCCTGTTTTGATAAAATATTGCACATTACCTATTACTGGGTGTGCCGATTTGAAAGACCATGTAGTACGTCTAGAGAACGAAGGTAGATATTTAAATAAGTTTATATTTTGGTGTAATGGAAAACTTCAAAAAGGAAATGCAACTTTCAGGTCAAATAAATTAAATTATTTATATTTTATTTAAATTCCTACAGCAATGCTACACAATCAATGGTGTATAGGCGGCCAATAGGAGTCCGTATCGATAATATAACAAAAGAAGGCTTCCACAAGATATTACTGGTTATTTTCAGATTTATTCTGTTGTCGATTTCCCAGAGCAAACTGATGTGTATGTGCTTTCTATGAATTTTTGTACGATGTTGTAAAACTGAATGTAAAGAACGAATGTATTTTATATACATGAGATGTGATATTTTGTAATATATTTTGTGTTATTTTTGAATGAAGAAGGTGCAAGAATGCGCCGAAACGTCGGTGTTTTAAGAGAATAATAGCTAAAAACTAAAATGGAGTAAAATTATAACTAAGTAAGAAAAAACCCTTAATACAAAGCAATAATTTTTAAGAAATTATATACGCCTTTCGAGAACTATATTCTTATCATCAGTAGAAACAAGAAAATAATAAGACAGAGAAGTTAAGATTACTCAGCATGTAAACCATGCCAGAGGACAAAACAGTTCTGATGAATAAGGGAGAAAACATGGATTATATAGGGAGGGGAGTAATGGGTGAGTGCATATCTAACTGGGTAACTAAGATTAAACTACCGATAAAGCGTCTCTGAGTTATACAGATCACTTCTCTGCCAGTTTTTGGGACGTTTTTTTCCTCTGGCAAAAGGAGAGTTTTCCTGAGAAGATGCATATTCGCCGTCCAAATTATTGCCGGGCATGCGTAGGAATAATATTGTTTAGAAATTGTATACATAAAAAATCTGTTGTGGCCAGCACATGACCTACCGCCAATTTCATGTTTAAAATAGCAATGAGCTTTAAGTAAAGTATCACTTCCGATTGATCGTTTGTAAACAAAATCTACTTTGTTGTTCCAATAAATAGAAAAGTTTGTAATACGAAATTTTGGATTATATTTTATTATGTTTTTCCTGAAAAATCTGTGAGCAAATACCAACTCTGCGTAGTTTTGGATCATTAATATATTTTAAGAAAAAATCGTCACACACACATTGTCAAAATCAGCTCCAACTTCCTTATATGCTCTAAAACACAATCTGTGTAAATTTTTCGCCATACATGATTCATTTCGTAAATGTGTAGTTGCAATTATTTGACACTTTGAAATCACGTTCTTATTGAGAGCTGTTTGATATATAATGCTGCAAACATCAATATAAAATCGAATTATCCTGTATATCTAATACTTATATATGATGGAAAATATATTATTTTTACAAACCTTAATTTCATTACAATCATATTTAAACTACTAAATTTTTCTTAAAGCGGTTTCATTATTAATTTTAATGTTATTTCTTCGTGACAGTGACGTTTGTTTAAATATGTCAAATTTGTTATTAAAGTATTGTTTTTGTTTGACGCAGAGGCAAAGTGATGTACAAAAAGAAATTATTTCATAATTCAATATTTAAAGTTATTTCAAGTTATTTACTAAATGCTTATCGTAGAATTGAAGATTATGCCATTATATTTAATTTGTATTGTTAAAAGTTGCTAAAAAATTATATTCAATGAATTTTTTACAAGAAAAACTGTTAAAAGCTTGTATAAATGATACTTCCGGTTATCCGACATACACTAAAAACTAATGAGCTCTTCCCACATTAGTATAAAATCTCTATATGTGATTTTTAGCACGATCCCTATACCTCCCTTACCTAGGATAGCGGGAGGAAAAAGGAAACATTTACCTTGGTTACTTGTTTTTGTTTTTTCACATTTTTATGTCAATTTCCCCTGAACGTTGGGTTTTATTAATAAAAAAAAATACAGAACTTAAACTAAAAAAGTTAGTATTATACTAATTATTAATATGAGTTCTGAAAGATATTTTAATAATTTCAGGTAACTGTCTTGTATTACCTCATATAATTTAGTAGATTAGATGGTAGTTCTCGCAATACGTATATAGTTTCTTAAAAATTATTGTTAAGGTCAACGGTTTTTTTAGTAAGAATAATAGCTGTTTGGCTGAGATTCCGAGTAATTCTTAATTTAGATCACGAAATACGAAATTGGTTAATTAGGCAAAAGTTACCCCATTATTTAGAAAAATGCATAGGCCACTAGATATACGGAAAAACGTAAAATTTGCATTATTTAATTTTTGTATGAAAAAGGTAACCATTTTTATGCTCTTTCGAAAGGCGATACTTAATTGGTTGTAGCAAGAAAACAAATGAACAACACAATTATATATAATAACGATATATCATTAAAATGATTTTAATTTAATGAATTCGTATCTCTTTTATTGTTCGAGATGCAGATCGCGTTATTTGGTACAACTTTATAAGCGACTCCGGTCAGATACGAACTTTGATTTTCAAAATTCCCACCGGTCACTTAGCGCATGAATTATCCCTAAATTATTCTTTGATAATCTGGTGCTGTGCCAGTGCCTGTTTGATTCATATGTTAGTTCCGCGAATAATCTGGTAGGTCTTCCTTACATCCATGTAAGCAACGAGCTCTTTTTTCTTTCGCTCTTTGTAATTGATTTCGGGGAATAATTAAATTACTGCTCAGGAAGTACTGAACATAAATATATATTATAATAAATTACGATTCTCTCCGAAATTCGCTGATATGAAATCTGCCATCCCTTTACATATTCAAGCAATTATGCGATGCCAGCCAATTATTTATTATCAATCCCGAGCCCAAAATAGCATTTCATTATCGAGGGGCTATCGCAGTCACGTTATTTTTATAAATTTATTATAATTGCTGATTTAGTAATCACAAATTAGTACACATATATTTCTTGTAAGCAATTATATGCCGGTAAGATTAAAAAGAATGTATTCACATGCAATATACAATTCAACAACTTTGCACATATACATTATAAAAACAAAAGTACGGTAGAGGAATTTTTCTAAGGATCAAGCAGTGATATTTAGGCTGTGTTCGATGTTGCATTTTATCACCCTAATATCTAAATCCTAAATTTTTATGTCCTAAATAACGTTATTACAGCTCCACGAGGCAAATATTTTCCCCGGAAAAAATGTGAACTAAATTTGTAGCGGTAAATCTATATCCAATCAGGACAACAGAATTGTGACTGTGAATGTACACACACTGTCAAAATCAATTACGGTGACTGAACTACACGATTTTTGTATTATTAAGTCAGTTTTGTGGAAACAGTCTTTGTCAATACTACTTTGGCCAGTGTTTTCAAAGAAAAAACGGTTTGTAGCTATTTTGTTTATAAAAATTTAACTGATATTACAATGCATAACCTCAGAACTACTTTTTACTCTTAGCGTACCGTAGAAACATACAAGTGAGTGTAGCGACCTCAGGTTTAGCCCCTTCAGGGACACTGTTTGCTTCGGCGCGCTTTATTTAGGATTTTAGTTAATTAAATTTTAGGGTTTTGTAGGAGCACACTACGCCTTGAAGTTGACGCGCACTAATTACACAAATTATGTTCGTTGCTATAATTTGTGCAAAACGTTAAATTTACTGTCAAAGAACAACTTCTTAGCTTCTATTTTATGAAATATAATATTAACATTTAATCTGAAGCATCCACTGAAATATATACTAACTGGAATGCGCGTACGAACCGTGACTGTGAAGCATATTGAAAGCCTGCTGCTGGAGTAGTCGGCAAACATCGAGACAGTTCGTGAGTAGGCGGAAATTATTTCGTGTGGCGCATGTTTAAATAAATGAAGCATAATATGAAAACAAAGCGATCAGCTATGATACGAGTTATTCGGCTAGGTTCGGTGCGGCACGAACGTGCGCGAACAGGACCAGCCATTATTGTTCAATGAGGCTTCAGTCAGGTATTCCCTGGCTTCAGTGCAGCTTACGCTGGTAGGTAGAGTATGCGAGTTCCAGTTAGTATATATTTCAGAGGAAGCATCATATTAAATCGAATTGTATAATTCATTTTTGTTGTATTGCCATACAAACCAATGGATGAATGCCATTCGGAGATGTATTTATGTGAAGAAGACCTAAATCCTAAATACTAAATACCTAAATGCGACATCGGACACAGCTTTAATGGTTAGTTTTCTACGTCCATTTTATAATTAGTTTTTTTTTTTTTTAGTTTAGAACAGGAAGTTGACTTTTGGAGGTGACAGAAACTCATGTTTCCGAAACTCGGGTCGTTTTTAGTGTTTTATTTATAGATTTTTTGCCACCATTTATTCGAATAAAAATCTCTATCTCTTTTCTTACATTTATGTAAAAGGATCAAGTGCGCTAATTTTATGTGAGAGAGATACTCATGTAAGGATGCGATAGACATATGCAGAGTACATAAAACATTGTTAGGTCAATTACTCCGTCAGGCAGTTGGAGGCGGCTGAGGTCCAATTAGCGCACACCAACCCCCGATCAAGATCGGAAACGAACGAATTAAATAATTACATGCAGGAGGATGTACATACAAGATACAAGTACAAGGATTTTCACAAGCAGAAATGGAATAAGTAATTCTTTCTTTTTAAATTTAATTTTTTTTCTGTCTGAATCGGTACAGATATTACAACTTACGCACAGACAGAAAAGTTTACTATGAAACATACCTTCCTGAAACAAAATCTTTCGCATTAACAAGTGTCGAGATAACTATTACTTTGGGTTGTCTAATGAACTTACAGACATATTTTATAAACGAAAATACTTCCGCATCCCAGAAAAACTATGCCGCCGGGATAGCTATGACAGCGATCCTAAACTTATTTTTTTAAAATATATATACAAAATCTTGCCTGATCAACCCAATCTTTGGATTTAAATCCAATAAAACATTTGTGACAAAAGTTAAAAATACGCGTTGGAGAAGAAAAACTAGGCAGAATTATAAAACCATTCAGAAAATTAATGGAAAATGTACCACAAGATTTTATCAAAAAGATATATGGAGTACAAAATCACAATAAAATGATATGTTGTGGCCATCACAATACCAAAATCTTATTCTACTCTTCTAAAATGTTCAAGATGGTTCCAATTTTCATTGACGGGAATTTTACAATTGGTTTCCTTGGCGTAGTCTGGACTTATTTATTGCAACAGATAATTCTACATATTATATTTTCTTTATCTCTAAATCTGTAGAAGATATGACAAATTTTAAGTGTATTAGATAGAGAATTTTATGATCTTCAATATTTGTAATACCAAAAATCTTCAAAAACTAATATTTAGAAGAAACTACTACTTTCGGTTGTCCAATTTTTATCAAAACCTTTTCAGCTGTTCCCATTAATGCCAGATTGAGGAATATGTAGTTTTACGTATTATAGTTTTTGAGGAACCGTCTTTCCTACATCCACACACACACACACACACACACACACACACACACACACACACACACACACACACATCTACACAGACATCATCGTAAAAATATTATAATCGTATTCTAAATACTTTAAAAAGTGCTTATTCACTAATATCTGAATCCAATACCTCTCTTATCGAGAGGTAAAAAATCTGTTGTGGCCAGTACAAAACCTTCCGTCAATTGAAAGTATTTTGTACAAATCCGATACCAAAAGTTCCTTGGAAAAGATTCTATATATCCTGTAAAATTGTAACACGAACACACTATTTTCTATAAATCCAATATAATTATAACACGAATGTACATTCTGTAAATTGCACTTCACACTTCCTCATTCCTATCCAACGTATCTTCTTCACACAGTTCTTCCTCTCTCAAATATTCTGCTACACAGTCCTTCCATCTTCTCTTTGGCCTTCCTCGTACTCCCGGCATTGAAACTGCAAGTCACTTGCGAGGGACACTCTGTCACTTATGTTACTTTCTGATCCTATACTTTCCACTTTGATTTTGCACTTGACACTGACATCTGTCAATTAGAATTTTTTGAATATATCTGCTGTTTCCATAATTTTTGCAAAGCTAACTGATTTTTGAAAGTTAACCTCTCTTAATCTCTCTATAACTCTATATCTATTGAATATGAAGGAAAACGTATAATCAAATCGTATAGAGAATAAGATTTTCTTTCATATTAATGATCATAAAATGTCGAATAATGATATTTAACTGCGTTTTTTCCAGTAAAACTGTTAAGAACTTCAAATAAGGGTACTTCCGGTTGACCAATTATAACCAAAATCTAATCAGCTCTTCATATGGTTTTAAAGAAGAGGAATACGTAAGAATCATAATTTTTAGAATTGTAGTTTTGCAGTTATCGTCGGAGAAAAATTTGTCAAGCAAACTCACACCCACACGGACACACGGACACACACACACACACACACAGACACACACACGGACACACACACACACATGCAGACATCAATGTAAAATTAGTAAAATCGTATTCTAAGGATCTTAAAACATGCTTAATCATTAAAAACTCACCACCGAATTTTTTGACCAAAGACAATACGTTCCTTTTGACGGAAGGTAAAAATTAAACTGATTTTTAGTAGTTTTCAAACACAAATATCTTTGCGCGATAAATTATTTTGTTACTACATACTGTTACTGTACAAATGCATATGTTTATATTTGTCTCACCTTTAAAATTTATGGAATGATTTAAAATATATGTGGCTTAAAACTTTTGCACCCAACTATATGTATATAGAATTGTATTTTTAATATAGCATTTATTTTATTCTCAATACTTTTTCGAAAATTCATGTAAGTAATCAGAAAAAGAATTTAAGTGTCAGTTATAAGTTTAACATATACCAAAAATATAAACATTACAAGCCTACTACATAATAAGTTAGTATGAAAAAAGTATGTAGTGGGCGTAGACACAAACATTACGTTCACATATACACATGTGTAGTGTTCACATACTCGTACTCGTACACATGTTCGCATCTGAGCTGAGGCAGGTCATCGCAAGTTACCTAAGCGGATTTTAATGATTTTCATTTAAGGGACCACGAAAGGTCAGATGAAGGCAAGGTTTGTTAACCCCGATAGCGTAACGATTTACATAAATGAAATCAGCCAGCCTCTGTCACTATACAACGTGATTGACACATTACAAGATGCCTCAATTAGAGAATATTGCTGCTAAGAGGCAACCCAAGTACTTTTCAACTGTAACAAACAAAGCTTTATGCTTTTTTTTATACTTTCAGCATTTCTCATCGTTTATCACTGTTCACAGATGAAATATTTTAACATACCATGACTAACTCATTATTGTTCAAAATTGTGGTCAATTAATTTTTGAGGTACGCACAAGGAAACAATGCATGTCAAAAATTGTGCTTCGCAACTACTTTTAAATAGATTTTTTTTAAGAGTTGTTTGTTCCACCTATATCAATTAGGTATATTTTAAATAAAATAATATTTCAACATTTCAATTCTAGTATTAATTATATTTATTTTGTGGCTGAGTGTCTGGCGAGAATCTGGGGCCCCGGGTTCGAACCAGACTGACGCCATAAATTATTTCGAATTTTAATTGACACCAAAGTGAACCCTGTGGTGCAAGCCCCACGTCAGAAATGAGTGCCCGTGAAGTGACACCTGTAAACGCCTACACGGTACGAGTATATATACAGGGTGTAACAACATGATATGTCACAAATACGTGGACGTGTTTTAGTAACAAAAACAAGAAAAAAAGTCCTTTAAACTTTTGCCCTACCTTGATTTGTTTTCAAGTTACAGGGTGTTAAAATTTTTCGATAAAAAAGGCTTTATTTTATAACATCTATTATTTTATTGACATCTAATATTTACAACAATTGTTCAAAGTGACGTCCTTGCACTTGAATGCAGGCTTCGGCTCTGCGTAATAGTGATCTCCGAACTCGTTCGAAAAGTCCCGGTGTTTCTGAAATTGTTCTACAACTATGCTGTATGCGACGCTGTAGTTCCCCGATATCCTGAACTTCTGTTTCATATACCAAGCTTTTCAATTGACCCCACAGAAAGAAGTTAACACAATAAGTATTAAGCTTAAGCAAACTGACACTTGTCTAATAACTTGGACTTTGTTTTCATGGCCTACCGGATTCAAATGCATGGTAGCGCGCGAGAACACAATCCGCTTTTACCGAAAAATTTTAACACCCTGTAACTTGAAAACGAATCAAGGTAGGGCAAAAATTTAAAGGATTTTTTTTCTTGTTTTTGTTACTAAAACACGTCCTCGTATTTGTGACATATCATGTTGTTACACCCTGTATATTTATAGTGTGCTAATATAAAAGTAACCGATTTATTTAGTTCGTCTGTGAAAAGTTCATGTGCTACCTATCATTGAAGTCTCCATATATTTCTGTATTGAAAGTAACGATTTTTTTTTTAAATTAGAAGAAAAAATAAATAATGGCAGGAAAACACAACATTGCAGTAAAAATTTATGTTTGAGAGAAGAAGGTAATAGATTGTGACGAATACCAAGAAAGTTTGGTGTTCCATATCCATTGCACGGTGTCAAAATATCCATATTTTTGCACAGTACACAGAAAAAAAAAACATCTAAATTGTAGTTGAATTAGCTAAACAAATCTTTAATTTTCTGCCTACTAATATGTATTCATTAAATTGTCTAAGTAGATTTAGTTAAATTTTCTGTATTTGTAATAACAAATTATAGTAAAATTAAATACAAAATTAGATCAAATGACTACATTTATTATTGAATTAAACATAAATAAAGAAGTTAACTAAATATATATTTAAATTTTCTATTTACTTACCTAATTCATTAGATAAATCACCGAAAATTGTAGGACAAAAGTAACGAAGCCAAAATATAGTAAAATTAAATAAAATAACTAATTGCATATTTATATTAACGATTTTTTACAAAATATTTATAATCTATTTTTATTAGACATATTGTCTAATAAAATAATATCTAATTATAATTAGGCAAAATTTCAATTCTTTTTTTTTTCTTTGTACTGTAAATTCTCAACTTGTTGCTTGCTAAAGAAAAGCAGTAACTTTTTAACAACCACTGTATGCATAATTCTTGCTATAAAATGTTGAAAAGCACTGTTAGCATTCCTGCAATAATTATAATCTTTGGAGTAATATAACAACAAATTTATTGTAGCTATTACATGAGATATAGCTGAAATGCCACATATTTCAGATAAATTACAATTTCCATTAAAATTCAAAACGTTAAGTCAACATCATCAATCAGCAAAGGAAAGTGCATTATTAAAATATGAAAAACCAACACATTCTGACGTCACCGATTGATTAATTATCGGCAAATCGGATTTATCGGCAGCGGGAAGGCGTCTGCTATCGCGATTTTTTCTCAGCAGTCAATAGGTTTATACATTAGGTTAGACCTTCCAATACCTATTACGGCTTGGAATAAAATGCAAAACGATCTCTTTTATGTGAATTTTTATTGGCGTTAATTAAATCTTCTGTTTAAATTGTAGAGTTTATTAAATAAGTGTTACATGACCTTGTTATCTCTACATCTCGCATACAGGTTAGCTCATCAGGACTTAGAATAGCGCTAGGTATTATAACCTGTCACACAAATTATAAATGTATATTATAGACAACATAGAAACAATTCTGTTCTTATTTAAAATTCTTCTAATTATAACATACTTAGAATTTATTTGCAAAATTAATGCCCGGTTTCTCCACAGCAACTTAAGTTGTTGATTATTAAAGTGCTACTTAATTGTAAGTAGGACTTATATCTCAATTGCGTTGCACCAGCAAATTCAAATGCGAACTTAACTTATGTCACAAATTACATTGGCAACACCGTAATGTTGTTCTATGATTGGTCAATTTGAAATTTAGCGATTCAAAATAAAATACCGGCTGTCAAATGTCAAAGCTGTCAATGTGTTTAACAGGGTTTATATTTGTATTCATTCAACAATATTCGATATGGATTTACAGGATTTCCCTAATTTTGACGACGTTAACGTCGTGGATACTGTGATGGAAGTCGATATTGTCGAAAATGGTAGGACTCCGCGACAAATAAGTAACAGAATTGATTTGTTCCAAATATATTATTTATTTTTAATATTTTTATGTGGACCACCGCCAGTCTTATAAACTGAAGCCTTTTTCTTCGATGTCGTCTTCCTTGTGTCAGTCTCCATATTTGCACACATTTTATTGCCAATGCTGCGGCAATTAATTTCCAGGTGTTATCTTTTTGAATATTGGACATGGACACCGCAATGATTTTTTAATTTTCAATATTCTCTTTAAATCTTTGTTTCTACAATCTCACAGATCAATTTTCTTCCTCTTTGCTATAATTTAATCGTTTCTTCTTTATATCATCTAATTTTCTTGCCGTAACAGATCAAAACGAAACAAATTTACCGCGACTTACCGATATGTCAATTGACATATGACACATAAGTCACCGATTTTTTCGACTTACATTTAAGTGCTACTTACGTCTCACATTTTGACATTTTTGCGTGGTGCAACAGCATAAGGTGGAACTTAGGAATAAGCAACGACTTAAGTCGTAAGTTGCTCTGGAGAAACCGGGCATAAAAACCACAAAATTTACAGTTTCGTCTATATCTAACAATAACCTATTCATTAAACAAGAAGAGACTGAAAATGGAACATGTGAGTTTTCACCCATTATTTGGTCATGAACTTCCTGTGCAAAGGCTAAAGTCAAAGAAAAGTTTCTTAAAAACATCAAAAGTACTATCAATTTCTGCTGAAAAGGCCAAGGTACAGAGATGGAAAGCAAAGTACCTCCTTCCCTCTAGTTGGGAAAATTATAATGAAAGTTGACCACCTGGCAACAACGAGGGATGGTTGGTATGGAAATCTTTGAACAGACTGAGGTCAGAAGTGGGCAGGTCAAAAATAAATTTAGCAAAATGGGGCTACATAAGTGAAGATGATATAAAATGAGATTGTGGTGAAGACTAGTCTGTGAGGCACATGTTTCAGTGTCCACTGTGTCCATCTAGATGTACAGAAGACGATTTACACCAGGCTTTAGAAAATGGGCTGCTTGTGGCTAAATTTTGGTCAAAAATAATATAAACATATATTTTTTAACTGTATTTAATTTAATGTTTCTGATACGAATATATATATATATATATATATATATATATATATATATATATATATATTCCATGATTTGCAAATCCATACTATATTTTAATCACTTTAGCAATTATTTTACAACTGTTAAATTCAAAAACTCGAATATCGTAATTTGTTTTAATTTCCATGGCATACTGAAAATTACTGAAAAATAGTTAATATTATACTTAGCATTTTTAACCAGAAACAAAGATATTTGACCAATTTTTAATTCTGAATTACTTTTATCCTTATCCTTTTTGAGGTAAAAGTAATAGCAAAAAAAATGAAAATTGTATTTGTATTTTCCGAGTTGATAAAATTTCTTTACTCTAGAGTCGTATTCATATAGTTTAACACGTATTCAAAGTTTTTTAAAAAAAATTAAATACGACATTTTCCAAAATTATGTATTACAGACGTTCAGTTAAATTTAAATCCATAGAAAATTTAATTAAATAAATATATGCAACACAAATTTTGACAGCAACAATTTAAATATCATAAGAACATGGAAATTGATTCGAATTTGTTGATTTTATAGAAATAAACTCGGAAATAAATTTAACTGGACGTTTATAAAACCGCCCCTTACTTAAACTTTATTCCTACCAACGCGCGTTCGAATTTTGCTGAATATTAAAGATACGTTTTTAAAAGACAACATTTTGCGACCAAAAATGACCATAAAGGCAAAATCGCTGAAGAAGCTTTCCACAAGTGGTTGCCAGATTGGTATAAAGAGCAGAATATTAATATTAATAAATTAATTAATACTTTGTGAAACAAATTAATATTCTTGTTGATCAAACTTTTACATTAAAGTAAATGTGAATTTTCTATTTTTAATTTTACTTCCTTGGTATCTACGATCTACAAAATTAAAATCGCATAAAATCCAGCAATTAAATTTAATTTGACTTTTAATTCTTTGCAATATAATTATTAATTAGAAAAAGTTTAACAAGCCAGTAGCATATTCAAGTCCCATATGAAGCAAGACCAATAATTAAATTGATAAACAAAATTCATAATTGAATTTGACGTTAATAGATTTTCCCCAACAAAAACTGGCTAATTGCAAAATAACCTTGCTGTTTGTATTGGAAATATTTGAGTTAAACGTGTGAGGCAAATCTATTTCATATTGATAAAAATATTGAGCAATCGCCTTCAGGCTTGCGCTAAGAATCAATATTTTCTTTATCTACTATTGCAAAAGAGATATTTGTGTCATTGTGTATAGATCGAGTTAATTTGAACAAGGTTTTGAAACGAATATTTCATTACGACATAGCTCATTTGAATGCGTAGTTGTTACAGATAATAAACCAGAAAACTAGAATACAGAAAGATTCTAAAATATAACAATATATCAATAAGCCTTTTATCTATATCTAAGTATATTTTTGCAGGCAGGTATTGTTCTAGATTTATAGATTGCTATAGATAACATATTTTAGTTTTAAAGCATTTATCAACCGATATTACAATGATAAATAAGTAATGAAAGTAATGGTGGGTTTATGCTCGCAAAATTTAAGAATAAAAATAAGAATAAGAATAGTGATAAAGTTAAAACAGTTATAACATACGACTCGGTTTATGCTGCAGAAATAAGAATAAGGAATAAGAAATAAGAATAAGGAATAAGCCAAAGTTCGTTTACTTTTAACTTTACGCCTTATTCTTATTCCTGTAAGCGAAGAGCGCATGCGTGTCAACTGCCAAATACTTCAAACAAAAAAATATCATAATTATGTCAAATTTAGTGATGGATTCTCTGCTTTCCCAATTAATTGAATTAGTGCAGACAAAATAATATTTTGATTGTATTCCATTTCAACAAATTAAAAAATAATAATAAAATTATAAATCTTATAATTGTCAAATCAACGCTGCTACCACTATGAGAATAATAAATGTAACTACTTTTCACTAACCTAAAAACTTTAATATCACTACTCTTATTCTTATAACTAGCAGCATAAACACCACTTATCGTTATGTTTAAAGTTATTCTTAACACTATTCTTATTTTTATTCCTATTCTTAAATTTTTCAGCATAAACTCACCTTAAAAACCGATATATTTTATAAGCAAGAAATATCAGTTGCGCAATTCTGTGATTTGACTAATTTGCATATGAAACAAATGAACATTGTTGTACCACTCGTAAAGTTTCAAAACAGCTCGTTACAATTTTTGACAAATAGAATCAAATTACATATCGGTTTTTCTTTCAGTGTCGACTGTTTTTTACTGGATAAAAAATATAACAAACCGTTTAAAATTTTATGAGTGTTTATGAATATGGGCATTAATATGATTTAAATTATTTATAAGAAAATAAAACTAAAAACAATGAACCCCCTGAAAAGGGGTACGCGATCGTTAAAAGTTTGGGAAACACTGACATAAATAAAAAAAAAAAATTACATTTTCACATACATCTAGTGACTTACGCATTTTTTCTGGTTAAATAATATACCATTAAAATACCCTTCTAACGAAGCAGTTTAGAGAACAATATCTTTTAAAATTTAGTACTTAGAAGTCATATAAAAATTCTTGCAACAGCCCTATTGTATTGAGTCGGTTGTCGTAAGTCGTTTGACATTAGCAACATCAGGCACTGGTTTCTACAATAGGTGCAGAAGTCGTAAGGTTTCGTAGCGAAGTATTACTTTTAAGTGAGGTTATGCATTTTATATCTCTTCCAATTTATTTTAATTTATTTGCTATATGGCTTCAAATAATAAAACTTCGACGGCTGTTGCAAAAGAGATGACAAAAACATACAAAACTACGGTGTATATAGCCTTATATTATTATCGATAATTATGGTTATTTCTGTCTCTTTGCATGTTTTGTTTCTTTTATCATAGAAACTTCTATTTTGTTGTACATAATAGCTGCATTCTTTTTACCAATATCTCACCTCACTTGTTCTCAAAATGAGATGAGATTGAAGTGAGGTGAGCTGAGATAGTTGCTTAACAAATAGAACACAATTTAGAGAAATAACGGAATATCTCTTATCTTTCTCTGTTTATCATATGTTTTATTTATCAATATGTTGACATTTTCATTTTGTTTTCGAATTTATTTTAAATATCTGACAAGGTGGACCCGCTAAGACAATGAAATGTCAAAGAATAAATCTACATCGTACGAATTTTCATTGCAAATAACATCATAAAACAATTCAATTTATTTATTAAATTTAGAATTAAAGAAATACAATTTCACTTATCAATATTAAATCATCAACATTAACACTTTCTTAAATATTCATTTTTAAATAAAAAAATAACATTGAAAAAAGACCCCCACTCCTCAACTGAGGTGAGACACTCAACAAGCATCACCCCGCTAGATAGCTCAGTATCGGCAACGGGGGAGGAATCCGCCCCACTTCATCTCATCTCAGTTGGGACAAATAGAACTGTCAAAATTACTGAGACAACTGAGGTGAGCTGAGATGAACTGAGATTGTGTGTAAAAAGAATGCACCTAATGTATAATTATTTCATCTTTCGTTATTTTTACGTTACTGTCGACGTGTCGTTCATTGTCGTTGTCGTAGAAATATTGGAAATGAACTTGCGATCCGACACCGACAGCCAACATCCAACAACACCTACCGACAAATTTCAGCGTAGTGCGCATGCGTTCGATATACCCTGTATAAATCATTTCATTGCCTATATATTTAACTGAGAATATGATTCATAAGTCACGTGACATGTTTTCTGCCAATCAGCATTCAGAATCTTCCTAGTTACATGTCTATCACACCGATGATAAGAAACAAAGAAATTATCACCTTATTTACCTATATTCGTTACTAAGGGACTTTTATAACATTCACAGTTAATTTTAACAAAAATTCATTATATTCTCTCATTAAATATATAAGCTTGGGATATAATTAAAAATCGAAGATATTGCTCGTAAAACCGAAGCAGCATCTGCAACTCGGTTCCACTCGAAAATATTATCGATGAAAATCATATCACTTGTTATACAGGATGGGGTAGAATGACCTCCCTGATTTGAAGGGTTAATTGTAAGAAAACGGTTCAAGATACATAAAAAAGGTTTTTATTGCTCAAAAGTACATATAATGCCGTTTTATTTTCACGATGTTTGGAAAATGATATCATCCAAGTGGCGGTCTTTGCGAACAATGCACTTATTGAGCCTTTCAAAGAAGTTATCGGCTACTCTTCCCAGAATATCTTGCGAAATTCTAGCAATGTATCGCCTCCTTCAGAGCTTCAAGCTACAGCTTTGACATATCCCAACAGAAAAAATTCACACGGGCTCAAATCGGAGCAGCGAGGGGGCCATGGAACATCCTCCCGGTGATAGATCAGGCGACCGGGAAAGAGCTCTTGCAGAATTTCGCGTGATCGACGGGCAGTGTACGCCGTGGTTGAAACCAGAAGGCTGCTGTGTCGTATTCCTCGCCATACTCTTCCATTTTGGGGGCAAAAAGTTCTCCATGTCATAATAGCGAGCCGAATTCACGGTAACAGAACAGTTAATCCTTCGGATTCAAAAAAATAAGGCCCAATAATGCGTATAGAGGACACAGCGCACCAAACTGTTACTATGGGGCTGTGAAGAGGTCTTTGATGCAGTACACGAGGGTTCTCAGATGCCCAGTAACGAAAATTTTGTTTATTTACTGTGCCACAAAGATGCAAATGCGCTTCGTCGAAAGGCTGAATATGTGCATTGCTCGCCAAGGCCGCTACTTGGACGATATCATTTTCCAAACATCGTGAAAATAAAACGGCATTATATGTACTTTTGAGCAATAAAAACCTTTTTTTTGTATCTTGAACCGTTTTCTTACAATTAACCCTTCAAATCAGGGAGGTCATTCTGCCCCAGCCTGTATTACATATGATTATATGAATGATTAAGTATACGACAGTTTGTTACGTTAACAATAAATAGAACACAATAACACAAATATATAAAATATGCGGTAATGAAAGGTTGCATGGTACATATTAATGTATTTTCCATTGAATTAACATCATTTAAACTTTAGTAGTGTGGGTAGAACACACGCACTTATTTTAACGATAAAATTGCTAGATAATTCGATGAAAAGAATAAGTGCAGTGTTATTAGTTCCGGATGCAAATTCTTTCTTAGAAATGGACTCAGTTTTAATTCATTTCTGCTGAATTTCTGATCAGATATGAGACATTACACCATTACACGTCATAATTTTCTGCCTGCATTGTGACAATGACAATTTAAATTTTATTGAAGGTCTGCATTGTTGCATGCGTTATACTGACAAGTGACAATCATGTTTTGAATATGACCGAAATCATTTGAACGATAGAAAATCAAACAAATCCAAATTTTTTTTGGCATTAGTTTGTTTTATGAAAATTATATTCTCCGGTATAGCTAAGAGTGTTAGTTTTGGACAGAGGCTCTCTAAAGAAAAAATACATCATCATTATCGAAATCTGTGCAGATTGGCAAACCCAGTAATGAAAGCAAGAAGTCGTGATATTTATTTTATTATTATTAGTTTAATCTTCCAAATGTCATATTTTTTCTTTTTACTTTCTAGTTTGATAAACATCAACCTAAATATGATATAAAATATGATACGGTATTTGAAAATCTACACATATTTAATGTCGTCTCTAAAAATAAATACTAATTTCTATATGTAGGGCAGAGTATAATTGAAAAATTTAGCAATATTATATAATTTATGTCCCAATTATGTAAGTGTATACATAGGTGTGTATAGGATATTCAATGATCATAGAGACACAGTGTTAAACAAATGTCACTGGAGCAATGACGTCATTGTCACATTTATTGGACAAAGTTTCAAACAGATTAAACACTCATATCGGACAAGCAGCCGATGCTCTTCTTTAAAAATAGTATCTAGGTTTGTGACGTCACTAATTGGTTCGTTTAAATAGGTCATGCTTTTTTTTCAGTACTATACCGTGTTTTTAAACTATAGACAGCTCTAGACGAAGTCACATTTACACCGCTAGAAGTTACCAAAAAAAGTCACTAGATTTATTTGGCGGGGGAATTGAAATGTTAAAATGAAGGTCACGTCAGCATATATACTTTCCAGGTTATATTTTTATTAACTATTATAGCTAATCTAATTAATTTATACATATAAAGTCATAAATACATAACTTTTAATTATAAATTAATTAATTGCATTATTTTTTTGTAATTCCTTGATGAAAAATTTATATATTATAACTGTTTTTATTCGTAAAATATCACAAAAGGAGAAATGAAACAAAAAACACGTGCAAATTCAACAAGTGTTTTGACAACTACTGAGAGTCTGACGTTTCAATTACGTTTGAAGGTTAACTTGAAATTTCGTCTGGTTAAATGCGGCTTCACGAAATTGCGCAGCAGCCAATTACAGGCTTTGATTTTCTCACTAGAATTTCTAGTTACTGTCTATAAGTTAATAACAGAGTATAGTAATTTTAAGGTAGTAAGGTTTTTACACTAAACGATGACGTACATTGACTGCTTATACGATTTAAGAATATACCTAATTCTCAGCGTAAAATTGGCATTACCTCGTCTTGATTTACATGATGTATCAATGCCTTTAATGCCATTAAAAAAAAATATTTAAATAATGATCTCGAGGGATCGTAATAAAACGACTAAATACCCCTCAAATATAATAATACAAAAGTGCCTTTCAACACTGAGACTGCAAATTGATGTACGTTTGTCAGAATATTTGCAATGCCCAGGGTCGGATTCGAGAAAAAATTATTCTTGATTTTACAAAGCAATTTTTTTTAAATTTTAGCATTAATGTTAGTTGTACATATTGTACTTAAATTAAACCTTTCAATAACATTGTATAATTCGGATTACCGATTATGTAAATATTGTACTCATTTTTGTTAGGACATAGTCTAACTATAAAACTTCAGAAACCAGTGACAATGCTAACATTTTTATTTCTGGCAGATAGAATTTAAGGTTTGTTTGTGGACTTAATTGACGGTTGTTTATTCGTTTTATTACGATCTCTCGAGTTTTAGTGACTTGTCTACAGAGTGTCCCAAATTATGAGGGCATATAGTACTGACCAAAATGAATAAAAAAAGTTTAATCAACATGGGCCCGATCATCAATAGTTTCCGAGATAAAGGGAATGAAAAATGAGTTTTTTCGGTGTTTACTTTGATTAAATGAGACATTTTGTTTATGAGGTAATGTTAGATGTGTTTTTGTTTAAAAAAAATCAAATAATTGTACTAAGACAAAAGTTGTGGCGACCTTTGCCAATATTTAGTTTTCAAATAACTTCGTAATTATTAGAAAGTGAAAAAAATGTTTCTTATAAAATGTTATTGTTTTTTATGGTTTATTTACTGGAAAAAACAAAATTTTGTTCGACCACTAGTTTAGTCAATTTTTCTTCGATTCTAATACAAAATGATCTCTTTCTCAAAAACATTTGAAGATCGGACCCATGTTGATTAAACTTTTTTTACTCATTTTGGTCAGTACTATTCCTCATAATTTGTGACACTTATTTTTTAACACCCAGTATATAAACGAAATAATATTGTGCAGTGCCATTAGAACGTGGGTAATACTAAACATATGAAACGACATATTTGTTTTATAATTAAATAAATTGAAATAATACAATCCAATATTAATAATTGGTAATAGAATTGGTTATTTTCCAGAAAGCAATATACAGTCGAACTTCAGTAAGTCGAACTTCGATAACTCGTATTTTTGATAACTCGAATCAAACTGGTTGGCAATAGCGCCAAGAGTGAGAATTATGGGTAACTTTTACTTGATAACTCGAACTTCGATTACTCGAATATCTTTATAATTCGAACAGAATATTTGGCGCCAGCTTCAATAAGTCGAATTCTGGGGGAATCCCCTAATTACGTGATTTTGTAACAGGTGTTTTTATAACATGAAGGGGGATGCAGTTTGGGTTCTGCACTACTGAAGTTCAAACTTATGCTTTGTTAATTATTATTAAGTGAAAAAAAAAATACTGTGCCTACTTGATTTATCACGTTTAAGACATTTTTATTCCTGCTGATATGTCATTGAAACGTACTTTAAAAACTTTATCTATTTAAATCAAATATAATAATAAAATACCTTTCTTCACAAATTATTTTTTATTTCAATATGTACATTTCGATTGCAATGCAATCATCGTCAGTTGTGCTTCAATAATATAATAAACATAATATTTATAAATATGTCAAAATTATTTCAAATTTTTATGTCAGTCACAATATTTTAATCTTACTTGATAATTTAATATAAAATATAAATAAGTAATAAAATAATAAATTAGGGATAATATTAATTTGAGGAATGATGTTTAACAATTGGATTGACAAATTTTACGTATACTCAAATAATTATACTTTATCTATTGATGAACATTGAAGCTTTTTTTTATTGAAAATCAAAATAAAAAATTCTCTCGTCAATCACAAATAACTGACTTTGTTTAAAACTAAAATAATGTTTATAACTTTGATCTGAAAATATCAATCTGTATATGTATATCATACGGTAAGTGATTTTTACTCGAATAAATACATAAATAATATACATATGCATTTTATTTAATAACCCGAAGTCTTGATAACTCGAACTTTTTTTGCGGCAAGTCATGGTTTGAGTTATCGAAGTTCGACTGTAATTTTCAATTTATATTTTTAAATAATTTTATACGAGTATTCTCTGTGCATATTTATAATGTTAAAAGCTAAGTATAATTGCAAATAAATTACGAGTGTGAAAGAAATAAAAGGAGAACAACTATTACCTTGATGATTTACAAATGCATTACAAGTTTTTCTTCAAAATCCATGAAATACGTTTATGGGCAATTAACAAGCACCGTTAAGCATTGAGCGTTATAATTTTGCGCAGGTTTTTATGGGTTTCAGATAAAATGAATTTACTTGATGTATATTTTTATCTGAGACAATTTCACACAACACCCTCATTTGTAATGTCCGCTGAGCACATGGTTACGTGAACTACACCAGTGCTTCTCAACAAAAGGGATCGCGGATTAATAACATCATTGTTGAATGCAACTATTTTATTCCTTATATGATTGTAGACTATTTCTATTAGCACATGTTTAACAGCATTTATTTTGTCATATACAAGTTATCTATCGTCTGTCTATTCATTCATTTGAAGAAATAATTGTCTTTGAAGTTTTTTGGTCAAAAATGGGCCATAGATGTAGAAAAGGACATCGATTTCAAAATACTTATGCTGGGTTTATGCAGCATATAAATTATGAAATTACATTAAGCCATTAAATTAAGAAACTAAACTAAAATAACGTCGTTTATGCATTAAATTAAAATTCAGAATTTTATGTTTGACATTTCGTATAATCTAACTTTTATAGGTGAAATTGTCGGCTCCCGTGTCTCAATGGTTAGAACAACACCTCTTAGTCATGAGTGTGCTCGGGGTTCTGGGTTCGAATCCCACTAAGGCATGGATGTTTGTGTACGTGAACTTACTCAGTAATTGGGATTTAATCCTGTTGAGAGGTTTTTTTTTTTAAAAAAATTGCGATACATTATATTTATTTAGGATAAAAAAATAAAGGTAAACAATAATAAGTCCAATTAGTATTTCGTCGCTCTTTTCTGCAGAAACTTTGTTATCATCACACATTTTCATAGGTTAGGAGCGAAAATCTGTCATACATGCGCGAATGGCGCAGGCGCAAAACTAAGAAATTATAAAATTAAACTAAAAGTTGAAAATAGCCAACTTCTTAATTTAGTTTCATTAGTTTAATTCTTCAGTTCAGTTGCATAAACTTAGTCATTGATAACAATGGTTTCTACTTGTTTAGTTTAATTTTACAATTTAATTTTTTAATTTAGTTGCCTACATAAACCCAGCATTAGTTTCAGGAAATTATGCGTCGAAAAAATTGTTAGGTTTATTACAAAAATCAAAAAGTAAAGGAATACAGGATGTTTCTGGCGTAAAATTAGCCCATTATCAGCTATATGGAAATTAAAGTTGTAATAGTATATTACTAACCGATATGGAAAGTGTTTCATTGTTGTCGAAGGCGAAGACTGGGACATAATGAAACTTTTCTCCGAGGTTTGTATACTATTTGATCCACAACCGGAAATTAATAATGAGTAATTGATATTTAAATAACAATAATAACCTAACATAAATAAACGATTGGTCTGAGCTTGTTCATTTGTCACAAGAATTGTCAGTTCAGTTGGATATCTAAATTTTGATTTCTCATATATCTGCACTTATTTATATTATTTACAATTGCATTTGTTTTTTTACATATAAAATGCAAAGAAGCTTTGTTTACAAGTCACTGCTCAGGGTGGGAATGGGAAATAGCCCCGAAGTTGAGATGTGACAGGTTGCAAAGTATAGCGTGAGTATAGCTAAGGTTGGAAAGTGTCAACTTTCCCACCTCAGCTGTACTCACGCTATACTTTCCGACCTCTTGGAAAATGCGGTCAACAATTAACTTCTCAACTTTTTAAAAGTCGGAAATCTTCATATTCCTAACCGATTGTGAATAAAATTATATAAATTTTAAATTTCCAACTCACCATAGCTAAATTTAAATATAAACTAAAATGTTTCATTGTCTTTTGCTTTTACATTTTATTAACACATCACAAATCCAAGATCTATTGATAACCAAGGAGGTTCCCAAAATAAATTTATTTCGGGAATTTATATTATTTTTCTACAATTCTAGTAAGACTTTACAGCAAAGCATGCAAAAAGATGATGACAACGTGAGATGAAAGATGAAAAGTACTACAAAAACAATGACTGGTAGTATATTAGCCACCATAAATAACTAATTACCATGGCTACCATACATTAGTATGATTAAAAAAAATATTTAATTTGTCATTTTAGTCGTACCTAATAAATACTACCAGACATACAGTAACCAACAGCTTAAAAAGCTCATGAGGTAACGTCGCTTAAACGCTCCCAATGGCACAGATATATTGTTATTACCAAAATCTGCTAACAGAGACAGATTTCGTATTATTTTATGAAATTGGAGAAAATGTAATTGGAATAATACTACCTTTTTTGTTTATGTTCTGTATTTTTTTTTTATTAAAAAGCAACGTTTCGCTACCATAAACTTCTTCGGGGAAAATTGACATATAAAATGAGAAAAAAAAAAACAAAAAACAAATAACCAAGGTAACAAGAATAGTACGTAAATGTTGCCTTTTTTATACTATATAAACTGACTATTGGATCAGTATCTGGCTTCATCATAACTCTGGAAATGCTTCCAGAAATCTATGATTGCCGGGTCCAGCTATAAAACTATAAATATCGTAATTATGATAAAGCGGCATATCGCTCATTGCTTGCATTATAACATTGGGTGTCAACGTGCTTTTATTTTATTATTAGCTCGTAGCCCTCAATAATAATTGCAGAATATGCCAGTCAGCTTTGTCACAGATAGATGATGACATATTCTAATCGTGCGAGCGTTTATCAGGGGACACTTTTCTTTGGAATATTTTGCGCCGATCGAAATCAAACCTGGTTCCCCAGATTCGCGATCATAATAAGTATTATATTATAATTGCAACTGAATATCAATCTGGCGTGGTCTACAAAATACCTTGTAAGGATTGTGTGGCCCAATATACGGGACAAACAAAACGTTATCTAAAAACTAGATTAGATGAGCACAGGAGAAATTGTTTTTCGCAAAGAACAAAACAAGTAACGGGGAAATGCGCTCTGGTAGACCATGCTATAAAAAATAATCACGAGTTTAAATTTAATGAAACAAAAATACTTGACAGGGAAAAAATCTTAATAAACGGTGGACACTGGAAATGATACACGTACAGCAGGATAAAAATAATGTTAATTTCAGGACTGATACTATGTACATTAGTAAAATATACACCAACGTCTTAAAACATAGCTTAAAAAAATAAGGGTAAAACTTAATCATAAAATACATTTTTCTAATCCTTAAAAATAAAATTTTTTATTAAAAAAAACAAATTGCACTAAAATAAATTTAAATTTTTTTACTTAATTAAACAATAAAAAACCTTGACTTTAGTGTCTTAACTTGCTAATACTTTACTTAAGTAGTTCCATGGGTGTGGTTCGCGTAGAACATTTGTTCTTAGTTTTTTATAAAAGTTTTATATAATTTATTTTATTTTTTTTTTCTTTTGACGAAATCCATGTGCTTTATGTTGCACTTACGTTTTCATTTTTTTGCCATGTATCTAAAATTTTCTTAATTCTCATGTAAGTAATTTATAATATTTGTGATTTCTGATTATTAAATTGTAACGTTTTGTAAATACTGTTCAGCTCCTGAGGAAGGCTCATGTGGAGCTCGAAACCGGTCGACCCGAGAATTTAAATAAAATTTTGTGACTGCAATCCAGAAATTTTTATTACCTCATCAATATATCCAGTCAAGGAACTTTTTCTATCAACTATTTTCTATCATTATATTATAATGCAGATTATTGTAAAGCGCCAAATTCTTCAATCTTATCAGAAAGTATAAAGTATGTTTTAGATTCATTTAGAGTAGGATTACCAGAAAAATCTATTTGTCATTTTAAATAACAGTATGTAAATGATGTTGGGGAAATGCAATGCGTGTTGTTTTCTTTTGGTACCCCTGCGTTAGTGGGTGACCGCTGAGCCGCCCGCGGCTCCCTCGTCTCCCCCTGCCGTCTTCCTCCCGCCGCCTTGATCCGACCCGCAGCGCCGAGGATCAAGACACAGTAATAACAGTATTCAACTCTTCAGGTTTTCATTCCGGCCCCCTTTCTCCCAGTACAGCCAGAATAGTTTTAGGGCAATTCACACGCAATCTCCGAGGCCGAACCAAAGCAGCTTCACTCACTGCTTTACTTTCAGACTAACAACACAACACACATTTGGACACAACACACAACCGAACATTCTAAACAAATATAAAGAAATTAATACCGTGATATAGAATATACATACAGGATAGTGACCGGAACTCCTGAACAAAGGATTTTAATATGTTAAATCAAGCTCTCGAAATTTCCTGCTTTTCTAATTATTTTAGATAAAAAGTTTAAAATAAAAGTTGTACACCATCTACATCAATAAGCAATATTACAGATAAATTGAAGGTCACAAATGGACCGACAAATCGATCGATTTATTGTTAAGTGTAATACAGCCATTAGAGTAAAGTTGATTGAAAAAGCGTTTGCTAATGATAACAAAAACTCTGACCTAATTTACACCATTAGGAAAATGTGCGGAATAAAAGATATTTGCTTATGCTCATAAAACAAAACTTGATTATATTTAAAGCAAGCAGTCCCGGTTCTAAGAAAACGTAAGTCTGTGCATAATATTTATATCCGTTTTTATTTTTATAACTGTATAGTGTGAATGTGAAATTCAATTACTTGCATGAACTCAACAGATAATTTCGTTCATTAATCAATAAAGAAAAAAGATAGAAGCAACGAGTGCATTTAAAGAACAATTGAAATCAACAAAGGAACCACAGTGACCCGAACGCAATAAACAAAAATCTTAAATATTAAAAACAAAAGAAATGATTATGGGTATTGAACTGTGCTGTGCGGCAAACAGGCCATGGTCTGGCAGTAAACTTGAATATTAAGCGGCATAAATCACTGCGGGCTTTCATTGTGCAAAAGTGGGACACTTTGGATTTCGTTTTGCGCTCTTGGGTTATCCTTTATCGCTTTCTCCGGCTTCGACTTCGTCGTTGGTCGTTTTGTGTGATTACAATTATTTTGAGTGGCAGACTTGTTTTCGAATGCTTTGTTATTTTTAATTTGTAGACTTGCTCCAACATCTGGTTTGGATTGAATGACTTTAATTTCGATCGTATATCACAAGTAAGCATGCTTTAGTTTTCCTAAATGATGCGTGCCTGATTTCAAAGCACATAAATAACATTCTTTGTTTACTTATAAGAGTTGTACAAGAAGTCAAAATAATTTAATATATGTTATAAACAACAATGAAGCGAACGTAATACCATATATTATTCAAATGGTGCGTTCTCTACCTATACCTATATATGTATATAAAAATCATAATACGAGCCTTAATTCAAGTTTATATTTTTTATTTAAAATACAGATATTTCCACATTATAACGTAACTTTAAATTATATTTCTTGATAAACATAAATATTTAACAGTATAATAATAACTCAAATTTATTAGTAAATTTCTATTATTTATCAAGATTGGATAATTCGCCGATTATTCTTAAAAATTGTTGTACTCTCCACGCCAGCAATGAGTGCCCGTGAGGTGACGCCTGGTAAACGCCCGCACGGTACAAATATGTCATCATCATTACCGATATTTGCGATAAAGCAGATTGTGGCACACTCAGAATTGGGTAATATGCCGTGATATATTTATTTACACAAAAATTTCTCATAAACTAAATCGCTATTTACTTTTCAGTAATATTTATAATTTAATTCTTTTATGTTTCATCTGCTTTTTATGGAACACTAAATCAGCGATTAAATGTGTAAATAAATTTGAATATTAATTCTCCCTTATTGCATTTATTGAATTATTTAATATGATTAGTGCAATAATATATGCAAGCGCTCTAATTTTTCAGCCTTTAGCGAGACTTGAATGCAGCTTATTCGCATTTCCATAATAATTTTCTAAAGATATTACTTATTACAAGTCTTAGTAATTTTATTTTCTATTTGTTGAATACATTTATAGGTAATAAATACAGATAAATGTCTGATAAATATAGTTAATGACCGTTTATTATTAATTATAAACGCTAAGCTAAGAACAGAAAGCTGTTTTGAATACGCTTTACTTTTAGCTATTCTGATATTGGTTTTAGGTTTTATATATTTTCTAAAGCCTTTTATGTACTATCATAAAATAAAATTAGCACTAAAATATTATAGTAGTATGTACTAAGATAAGATTTTTCCCCCATTAGTGCAAGATGCACATATAAATTAAAATTTTAAAACGCCTTTAGGAACTAATATTCCATTATACAGACCTACCTACTAATCAGTGTGCTGAATCAATATTCAAATAGAATTTCTAAATGAAATGTATGTAACTTAAATGTTAATAACTAAACTTATCTATGAAATACATGAAGTATAACCTTTAGTAAAAGTAAATTAAACAATTTTTGTTGTCCATAAGTCGTCCTTTCTAAGTGTCAGTACATGTACTGAATTATTAATCAAAGAAATTAATCTTGTACTTTTTATTTTACTATGTAAACTTTCTTTCCTTAAAGCTAAGCCTATATTCTTTTACTGCAACAAAAAAAAATATATTAGAATTAAATTTGAAATTTGATCAATAATTAATGACAGCCTTTACATTTGTTTCTATTGGTTATAATTTTTAGCAACGTTACTAAGGGTATATTCCAAAAATAAAATATAATAACCAAAACCATAGTTTCGGTTACCGTCTGGTTCTAGTCACGTGACTATTATTATTGAAACAGTTCGGTTTCATTCGTGGGTGATTCGCGGAAACCCTAAAATTTTCTTTAAAAAATTACGTCTATCGTCTTTCATAATCCTAAATTATGGAGTGGAAAATTAAAATAAGTACAATGTAAACCGTAGAAAATAGATGCAAACATCAAAGAGTCAATAAATGGTATCTAACCACACTAACCTATAAAATCTGACATCTTATGAAAAAGGACAGAAGATGTAACCGGCGAAACCGAGGCAAAATCATGGTTGCGTTGGTGCGCTTCGGTTGCAACCATTTTAACCGGAACCATGTTTCATAAATGTACAATTTTTACCATTTGATATTATTGGAACACTTTTGGTTAACCACGGTTAAAATTTGTTATTTTTGGAATATACCCTAAGACTTAACAACTTCCTTACAGAACTGCCATCATTGGGATCTCGAGAACTATAAGACATATGATGTCGGATAATGGAACTTTTTGTACGCCTTTGGGGGGCCATGTCAGATAGGTATATTTTTGTTTTACAAAAATATCATCGGCCTGTCTCGATGATCGACTCGAAATCGAGGCGGGCTTCGGGCCGGGCCGGGCCAAAGCTCCAAATCGAGTGCATCTCTAATGGCCGGTGTCTGATGATGGCCGAAAGGTTGATTCAGAAGCTGAAATCTTGTGAAACATGGCGAGTGTTTTCTTAATATTTTATTTTATATTTTTATTTTCTAATTCATCTGTTTTGCGGAAATTAACAAACTCGATTTTTTTCCTCTTGTGGATAAAATATGTCTTGTCACTTGTACCATAAATAACTATTAATTTTATTATCATTTTCTTATTAAATATGAACTTACGAACGGCTCTATGTAGTATCTCACGCTTTTTCCTGTCAGGCACATTGCTGCCGAGTGCCGAGTCTTATTAAAACGTCTTGTGTACGATTAAATAAAGTTATTAGCGATTCTGATGCATCAATGCAAATGAACACTGTCAGTAACATTTCCTATTTGCAAAAACTTGAACGCAGATAAATTTATGGCGTCAACTGCGCATTCCTGAACATATGAGACAATAAAACTACCAACAATCTTTCCAGGATCCAAAGTTCATATTTGCTATAAATTAGCGGATCTGATAGGAAATACTAATTATTCTCCGTCTTTGTGTGGGACGTGATAATGTACTTTAATTAATATGTGATTATTCAAATTGTATATCGATTTAAATGCCGCAATTTTTCACTAAGCAAATGGATTTTAAATATGCGTGTATGTAGATTTACGCAAATTTCATTGCAAATACCAGAAGGCGCCACAATGATTATAATTCTGCAAATCAATAAATTATAATAAACTTTCTACGATTTTTACCTCCCGCTAAGGGAGGTATAGGGATCGTGCTAAAAATCAGATATAGAGATTTTAGTGAATAAGCACGTTTTGATGTCCCCAGAATCCGATTTTAACATTTTTACAATGATGTCTGTAGATATGTATGTGTGTGTGTGTGTATGTATGTGTGTGTGTGTGTGTGTGTGTGTGTGTGTGTGTGGGTGTGTGTGTCTGTGTGTGTGGATCTTGTGGACACGATTACTCAAATACCATCAATCAGAAAAATTTGAAATTCCGTATACCCATTCTATACTAATGTGGGAAGAGCTCATTAGTTTTTAGTGTATATCGGATAACCGGAAGTATCATTTATACAAGCTTTTAAAAGTTTTTCTTGTAAAAAATTCCTTGAATATATTTTTTTAGTAACTTTTACTAATTAAATTTGAATATAATTGTATAATCTTCAATTCTACTATAATAACATTTAGTAAATAACTCTAAATAACTTTAAATATGAATATATAATATAATTTATTTTCATATATCGTCTTGCCTATGCGTCAAACAAAAACATAATGTTAATAACAATTTTAACATATTAAAACAAATGTCACTGTCAGGAAGCATTTATATTAAAATTAATAATGAAACCGTGTTAAGGGGAATATAATGGTAAAATATTTAATTCTAATGAAATTAAGGTTTGTAAAAATAATATATTTTCCATCATACATAAATATTAGATGTACAGGAAGAATTTTTTCTATTTTTGCAGCACTATAAATTAATATTAATTTACAACTACACACACAGAGCACCTAGAAGTTGATGCTGATTTTTATAAGAATGTGTGTGTGACGATTTTCCCTTAAAGTCTCTTAAAATAGGATTCAAAACTTCTCAAATTTGGTATTTAAAACTCATATATAATTTGAAACAACATTTCAGATTTTAACCATTTATGATAAATAGGATGTGTTACTTAATTTGGAGCTCTAACAGTTTTTTGAGGAAAAACAATAAAACATAATCCTAAATTTCGTATTACAGACTTTTCTATTTATTGGACAACAAATTAGATTTTATTTACAACCGATCAACCGGAAGTGATACTTTACGTAAAGCTCACTGCTATTTTAAACATGGAATTGACGGGAGGTCATGTGCTGCCCACATCAGATTTTTTTTTGTATAAAATCCTCATTATTTTCTATTTTCGAAATTGTTTTGTCATTAACTTGACGCTAATACTGATATATTTGAAATATTTCGAAATTAATTCCGCGATTTTCAAAATTTATAAAAGGATTAACTGCCAATTAGCAAAAAATTTATAATTTTTAGACACATTAACCTCTTTTCTGATACATAATTTATATGTAGAAACGCATTACATGTAATTTATTGTAAAAATTAGTTGAACAAAATAGGAATGAATATGTTACATATAAATTAAATATGCTAATAAATCATATTATAGATTATAGCCAGTAATATTTAAATACAATAATTGGTTTAGCCACTATTATTGATATTATGACATGGCATTCTTTCAGTATTACATCATATACCCTTCAATTCTATTTATATTTTTTTGTTTCCTTTTCGAGTTTTTACAGGACTCTAAATTTTTCCCAAAAGAATTTAACAAGAAATGGTAAATACTAAAGATTTTTAAAAGAAAGAATGTACAACGTAACGTAAACCGAATAAATCTATTTTATATTACATTCTGCTGTTCTCACGAGCTTCTCAGAGTTTGATAAACCCATCTATTCTTGAAGATTTCTCAATAGGGACATGGGTTTCCTTCTTCTTCTTCCTTCCTTATTTTACATAAGTATCGTTCGTGTAAACAGATTTATATATCTGTCATTTCGTTAAAAATTATTTTCTAATTGTATTACTCTTTTTATTTCCAAGAAACACTGGCAAAACAGTTAAATATTTTTTATAGAGACAAAACTTCTGAATATCTTAAATTAATTTTTTTGGATTCCGGGTAAACTTAATTTAAGGACAAGATAAACACGAATTTAGTATGCGATTCTTTAATAAAAATCAAATGTAACAATCGAATAAAAAAAATAATAAACGTGCAACAAATACAATAACGACACTTTGTGAATCTGTTCTAATATGATACTTAAAAAAATATGTTGTGGCAAGCACAAGACCTCTCGCCATTTCCATTTTATGTTATATACTTTTTGTATTGTACTTCGCTATCGAACCGTCGTTTTATAACAAAAAATTACAGAACTTTACCCAAATATTGTTTTTTATTGTATTTAACATGTCTTCTGCACACATATAGTTCTAATAATATCTGTTTTTCATTGTATGAGGAAGTTCCTAAATGTCAGAGATTCATCCATTTCATTAGCCAGATTGGCGGTATTACTGATGGATATATGCATTTTACCTATAATTTTAAATATTTAATTAATAAAACAATAAGAAAGATTAAATGAACTTTTCAGAAAAAGCTAACAGAATGTCACTAAAACTGTTGATTTTTGACACTGATATCTGTCCTTTACAAACTATGTTATAAACATTTGAATTTGTCAATTGATATCCCTAATGTAGTTTAGCCTCTGCAATGATTGCAAACGATTATTCTATATATTATAGTGTCTTTATCTCTAAACCTATACAAGATATAATAAAAAATTTTAAGTATATTAGATGGAGAATTTTATGTTCTCCAATATTTGTAATTCCAAAAATTTCCAAAAAAGTATATTTAAAAGAATTTTTCTAAGAAACTACTACTTCCGGTTGTCCAATTGTTACCAAAACCTTTTCAGCTCTTCCCAGGAATGTCAGATTGAGGAATTCATAATTAAACAGGTCTTAAATCTTATAGTTTTTGAGGAATCCTCACTCTAACATCCAGCCAGACACACATACACACATCCATCTACACACATACACACACACGCACATGCACACACACCCACACACGCACACACACACACAGAGACACACACACGCGCGCGCACACACACACACACAAAGAGAGAGAGAGAGAGAGAGACATCATTGTTAAAATTGTTAAAATCGCATTCTAGTAACCTTGAAACGTGCTTATTCATTAAAATGTGGATATGCGATTTGTATCATGAATCCAATACCTCTCTTAGCGAGAGGTAAAAAACATATCAGGTGATATTTTTAAAATATCAAATAAAAATTTGTCAAAAAATATATATAATTAACGCTCATTAAAAATGACATACTAAATCTATTTTTACCAGGTCTTTAAAGTGCCTTTAATTTACTCGGTAACTAAAACAGCAAATTTAATTTTTTTAAGAACTAAGTAATGTATCTACAAAGAAAATAACTCTAGTTAAAGAATAATTAGAAGGGAACATATTTCACCATTTCAAAATTAAATCTGAAATCGGTATAGTGCGACTTTCAATGCATCAGCCTGTATAGCATTAATGGAGAACTATACATATTTATTATAGTAACTATGTTTCAGCAACAGGGCATGCGCAATGACTAAAGCATGTAAAGTTGGCAATTGAACATTATTTTAGTTAAATTTCAGCATATTTAAGAGTAAAATTAATATACAATACAAGTTTCGTAAAATGATGTTGCCTTGGGAATATCTATTATAAACTTAATACTGAACCACTGTATTTGTGACATTTTAAGAAAACTTCTTTAAAAAAATAAAACCAGTATCAATTCCTCATCATTCCTCAGGGTATAAAAACCCAGGATAAGTTTCAGATTGCGCAACGGACAGCCTCCCATACGTTTAAAATATCACATCTAGTGAGCATTGACTTGACAAAACCGCAGAGGGAAAAACAAAACTCAGCAGATCTATTAGCGTTACAAACTTCTCGGAAAAGGATTCTTCAAGAGATTTTTCACAGTTCGGAATGAGAGAGTAGATGTGAACGAAGTCACATAGTCACATTGAGGAATCCGGTTTAAAGGTAGCAGATTTCGGATTCGGTTTCACAAAGATTGTCCCGCGAAAAATTACACTTGAAAGGAAAAAATAAATATGACAACTTTTACTTAAATTCATTCGCAGAGATGTAATTCGCGTGGAAAGCGAAAAATTGTTCATTTAAAAAATATTAATATTAAATAACCTTTCTTCACAAAATATTTATATTTTAATATGTACATTTCAACTGCAAAGCAGTCATCATCAGTTGTACTAAAAATGTTCAAATTGTTCATTTGTTTTATTTTATTGTTTCGCTTTATAAGATATTTCACGATAAAATGAAGAATCTATCTATTTTTTTACCTCTCGCTAAAAGAGGTATTGGATTCATGCTAAAATTCGCATATCCAGATTTTATTGAATAAGCACGATTTAAGGTCCCTAGAATCCGATTATAACATTTTTAAAATGATGTCTGTGTGTGTGTGTTTGTGTGTGTGTGTGTGGATGTGTGTATATATGTGTGTGTGTGTGTGTGTGTGTGTGTGTATGTATGTATGTCTGGATGTTGTAGTCACGATTCCTCAAAAACTATAAGACTTAAAAAATATTTAACTGTAGTTTCCTCAATCTGATATTCCTGGGAAGAGCTGAAAAGGTTTTGGTAACAATTGAACAACCGGAAGTAGTAGTTTCTTAGAAAAATTCTTCTAAATATAATTTTTTGGGAGGTTTTTTTTATTAAATATTGAAGAACATAAAATTCTCCATCTAATACACTTAAAATTTTTATTATATCTTTTATAGATTTAGAGATATAGATATTTTATAGAGTGAACTAATCGCAGAGGCCAAGGCACTAAGGAAACCAGTTGACAAATTCCAATGTTTATAACATGACACATGTCATTGTCAAATGTCAACATTTTTAGTGACATTGTGAAAGCTTTTTTTGGGAAGCATATTTAATTTTTCTTATTGTTTTATTAATTAAATATTTGAAATTATAGGTACAATTGTGGTAAAATGCATATATCCATCAGAAATACCGCCAATCTGGTTAATAAATTGGAACAATCTCTGACATGAAAATGATATAAAATAGATATAATTAGAATATGTGTGCAGAAGACATGTTAAATACAATAAAAAACAATATTTGGGTAAAGTTCTGTAATATTTTGTTATAAAACGACGGTTCGAAAGCGAAGTGCAATACAATACATATATAGCCTAATATGGAAATAGCGAGAGGTCTTGTGCTGGTCACAACAGATTTTTTTTTTAAGAATCAAATATGTATTTAAATAAAAAAAGTAGTACGTATGCGTTACATCTCAAAAGTTTTCATACGCTACTGAATAAACAATAAAAATATCTATTTTTTTTTATTTGAATAATTTTTGCCGGTCCATAATGTAAAAACCTATTATTAAATAATTATCAATTTTAGTAATATTACTTCCACTATGTGCCTTCTTCCTCTTGCTTTAGCTGTAACAAGCAATAAGTTAGCTTTGTTTTGTTATATGTGAATTATGGTCCGGAGTCAGAGAATTTTCTTCCGTGACAAACAGCTGTGGGCCTTGGCTGGTTGCAAGATTTCCATGTGAATCAGACTCTGTTTACCTTACAGGGATTTCACTAACTACGCGTTTATTATAACGGAGAGTGTGTTGAGGTTCCGTTACTAACAAATTAACTGCCTATAAACAAATACTTAAATAGGATTGAGATTTTAAATCCGTAAAGCTTAGCGAATGAATGGAGGTACGATGATAATGACGCAACTTTGCATTCGCACAGAGTCAGTTATTTACATTGGTACACTCCAAGTAATTCTGTTCAAAATAAACAATAAAATTGGTTTATATTAGAGATGCACTCGATTTCGAGCTTTGACCCGGCCCGGCCCGAAGCCCGCCTCGATTTCGAGCCGGGCCAAAGATATTTTTTATCGGGCCGAATCGGTCTAATCATTTTCAAAAATCGAGGCGTGTCGGAATTTTGATTTTGGCCCGGCCCGAAAAATCTTATAGTTCGTTCAAATGCACAGTTCCTTAATATTTTAATGAAAATGAATGAAGTTAAAAAGGATCAAAATGATTTAATAACAACACAGTTCGCATATTAATAAATAAAAATGTATTATTTTACTTCAAGAATTCAAGGTTATTCATTAAAGCATAATAATTATATTGTGATGATGCTATTATTATTGTTATTACTCGTATACTTAAATAAAAGTGATTTTTGTTCCTACCATAATGGTTTCTTGTCCTATTTTTGAGCAGAAACAAAGTTAGATAAAAAATCCTTATGTAAATTAAAATTCTATTTTTACATATAAGCTTTGTGAGAAAGTTGTTTAAATTCTTTGGTAAACAAAGTGTTAAATACTCGTAGGTCAGTAATTTTTATAACAAACTTACACTAGAAGGGTCTCTTTTTTAACTACTTATATTAACTAATGTTGAAAGTTAGAAGAATGTAGAGGTTTTTTATAAGTTTGACATGAAAAAAGTTAAACATTTTGCCTTAACATAAAAATCAACATTAGGATTGCCGGATGCACCCAATTTCGAACTTTGGCCCGGCCCGGCCCGAAGCCCGGCCCGATTTCGAGTCAATTTTCGAGCCGGGCTAGCTAATTTTTTTGTCGAGTCGGGCCAGTAATTTTTATTTTCGGGCCGAGTCGATCCAAACCTCAAAGCCCGGCCCGGCCCGCCCGAATGTATCTCTACTTTATATAGGTCCACGCCAAGTTGTGTAAGTTTAACCACTTCCAAATTTGGCATAAAAGTACACGTTGAAGTGTAAATTCAAAATTGTATGCAATATGCAACGCTAAAATTTCTGATGAAACGAAGTAGCTGTTCAATTTCTAATAGAACTTTGTGTATATTCTCGTAAAATATATGATTCAAATTCAATTTTCTCACATTCTAACTAACTTTTATTGTGATCTATGTTATGGCAGCATTGAATGGTATATACTTTTAATTTAATTTCCTGTACAATTGCTACCGATAACGATGTTATGTGATTTCGAAACTAATGTGTAAAATTACAAACAAGTACTATATTCTTTGTTCGATTAGCTGTACTTCTTTTCATACAGGTAAAATATTATGAGCGTGAAATGTGTATTATTGTTATAGGATTTTTGACATACTTTCGATTAGAAATATCGATTATGAAATATTTTATGAGGCGATGTGATTTCCGGGTCGGAGTTTATGTTGTATGGATAATTGAATTGATAAACATCAAAGCCAACTATAAAACAATTTGTAGTGAGGTAGTACACTACAAAAACTGCGTAAGGAATACTGACGTGTACCGCGTAGCTTCCAATATGGTGTCTTTGCAGATTAGATCTGTGTGTCAACTGCTGTAGTCGTATGTCACCAAAAAGTCTTGGGTTCGAATCCCAGGTAAGCCATGTGTGTTGTGTGTATCTCGTCCCTAAAATATCACCGCTTGTACGATAGACAAGACAAAATTGTTGAGAATAAGACTTATGGTTCACATTTTTTAGAAGCTTATTTTCCCTTTAACAATTCACCATTGATTCTTTCCACGTTTTAAAACCAACCAATCTACCCTATGTAAATTTTTATTAAGTCAAAAAAATTGTCAAAAGTCGCACAGGTGAGTAATCGCCGATTATGAGCTTTTCGCGGTTAATCAATTATCAACAACGATTATTAAGATGTGTCTATTTAGAGCAACTTGTTTGATTATTTGCCATTTTCTTTATTATAACTGAAATATAACAAATATTATACAAGTGGGGCTTTAACATGGGTTTTCAAATAAGTGCGGTAATTGACTCCTGTAACTTTTAAATGAAAACTACGAAAATAAAAAGTTGTGTAAAATTAAATTTTACATTAAAAAGTTTAATGCCCATATTCATAAACATTCGTAAAGTTTCAAAACAGCTCGTTATAATTTTTGACAAATAGAATCAAACTTGACAAATAAAATTTTGATTTTTCTTTCATTGTCGACTGTTTTTATTAGATAAATATTATAACGAATCGTTTAAAAATTTTACAAGTGTTTATGAATACGGGCATAAATCTATGTAAACACGGTATAGTAAACAATAAAGATTGTAATACTGTTAACTTAACCTATTTTTACTAAATAATCCTAATCGTAATCGGCGATTACCAAAACCGTTAATCGTAATCGTCAAAGTAAAATCGTTGCATCACTATATAGCATGTTCTATTACTTTTAAAACATTTGCGCCAAAAACTGATTCATGATTTGAAAATTCTCTCTTGTTAATTCCATATTTTCATTCACGATATTTTAAAGAAATTATTAAGTATCTAAGTTTTAACCTACTACATAAAAGTTTCAGAAAAACATTCTTACTCTTTGTCCCTCCGCTGTGCATCAAGTATAACAAATTTTTGGAAGTCGAAAGTTCATGTTTAGCGGATTAATTCTTTCAAAAAGAGCCATTTTATAACAGTTGTTGAAACTTTACTGTGATTCTGCTCAGAGATCTGTATTCTGAAAATTTATGACATAGTGGTATTTTTTGTTATTAGTTGTGGGACGGAGGAATTTTCGATTATAATAAAATATGCTAGACATTAGAGATATGAAGTCGGATATCAAAAATTTTTCTAGACTAACGGAGCAGAAATTCTAATATGAGATGTCTGTTTAAGATTTAGACAGTGCCCGTCTCAACATAAATTGTTATCTAGAAATTGGTACTAGCGGTTAACTCATGCAGAATATGCCAGTATTGGATTCAGGGAGAAAAACAAAATTTGAAATTTACTTCAATGAGAATTCCACTCAATTTTTTTACCTTCCGTCACCTTTAGGTAAGGAAGGTATTGTCTTTGGTCAAAAAATTCGGTGGTGAGTTTTTAATGAATAAGCACGTTTTAGAGTCCCTACAATACGAATTTACTATTTTTAAGATGATGTCTGTATGTATGTGTGTGTGTGTGTGTGTGTGTGTGTGTGTGTCCGTGTGTGTGTATGTGTGTCCGTGTGTGACAAATTTTTCTCCGACGATAACTCCAATACTATAATTCTAAAAATTATAATTCTTTCGTATTCCTCTTCTGTACATTCATATGAAGAGTTGATTAGATTTTGGTTATAATTGATCCACCGGAAGTACCCTTATTTGAAGTTTTTAACAGTTTTTCTTAAAAAAAACGCAGTTAAATATTATTTTTTGACATTTTGTTATTATATTTATTAAAGAAAAAACTCTTCTCTATATGGTTTGATTATTCATTTTCCTTCATATTCAATAGATGTAGAGTTAAAGCATTATAAAGAAATTAATTTTTGAAAAATTAGTCAGCTTTGCCATTTATCATGGAAACAGCTGACATAATTATTCAAAAAAATTTAATTGACAGATGTCAGTTGCAAGTGCAAAACCAAATATGGAAAAAAGTATAGGATCTAAAATTGGTATGTCATAGTGTTGCTCGTAAGTGACACGCAGGGAAAGGCCAACGAGAAGATGGAAGGACATTACTTAGTGTAGTTTATGTTATAATTTTATTGGATTTATGGAACCTTTTCAAATGAACTTTTGGTATGGAATTTGTAAAAAATAGTATGTGTTCGTGTTCGATTTTACATGATATTATATAGAATCTGTTCCAAGGACCTTTTGGTATGGGATTTGTACAAAATACATGGAATTGACGGAAGGTCTTGTGCTGGCCACAACAGATTTTTATTATTTTAAATAAAACTTCATTCAGTATTGAAGCAATTCATAGTATTAAAAAATCTTAATTGTTCCTATACTTGCCGTCAAATAATTATGGACTGGAGATTTCTACACTGTTGCCAATTCAGGGGCAATGTTGAAAATGCTAAATGAAGAAGCGGCAACACCGCTAGGCAAGGGTGAGGGTGCGGAGAAGGGAAAAAATTGAACATCAGTCCATAATCATTTGACGGCGAGTATAGTTTAACAGTATTTTATTTTCAAGAAATCAGTGTAACGTCACATTCCCCCTATACTTGTCTGTCTCACACACACTGCTCTGAGTACGCTACGAGAGAAAGATAATAATTGTATGACGTCACTTTCCCCTTTTAGCAAATGTGAAATATCTCGTAAAGTAATTATTTAAAAAATGTTGTCATTGTTTTAACTATTATTTATTGAGCCATACTTTAAGTTAAAGTGAATTTTTTAAAAAATTTCTGTTATGGTGAAATGCCCCATTCGGACGGTTCGGGTTCAATACAGACCGACGGCAAACTTGACTTTGAGTGCCCGTGAGGTGACGCCTGGTAAACGGTCTCAACGATACAAATAAATTATATATACTGAACTTTTTAGAAAAACAAATAACATTATAGACTAAAGTAAATTGAACTTTTTGAAAACACAATTCATGATTGAAAACAGATTGAATTTTCATCAGAATCTTCCTATTCCAAATAAAATTAAATGACAATAGTATATTGTGCAACAAGTGCGGAAAAGCACCTATTGCCCACGAAGTGTGAGAGTTTCAGCACGAGACGAAGTCGAAGGCTGGAATCACATGTGGGCAATAGATGTTTCGGCACGAGTGGCACGCTATACTTTTTCTACGACCACCCTCTTTGGTAAGATATACATAATTCATTTTTCATAAAGAACATATTTTCTCAATAATTATAATAGTTAAAATTAAAAAAATACATATTTGTATATTAACATTATATTACAGTTGGCAACTTGTGTGAGAAATAATTTCTCACATTTTAAGCCACGAGTGTGGGAAATGAATAACTTTTGGGCTTTATAAAGCATCGGGATGTATGAGAAATAATTTCTCACACTTTAACCCACGACTGTGGGAAATGAATGACTTTCGGGCTTTATACAGCATGGAAAAAGTTCAATTTTCTCTAGTGGTAGAAAAACTATTTTATCCAATTTAAAATAGTTTGATGCATAAGATATTTGATCCTTCTTATTTATTTTAATTTTGAAATTAGCGCCCAAATTAATGCAACGTCATAGTCATGGTAAAAACTGAAGAATATAACAATGAAATTAAAATAAGTACCAAGTACCACTAATAAATTTATGTTATTGCGTTATACGTGTCAGAATATGAATGGATACGGAAAACTATTTACTTTAAAAATATTAGTTGTGTAAGTAGAATAGTTTATGTACTTAGATGGAGCGAAAGAGATAAAGAGAAGAAAAAATACTACTGTGTAGGAATGAATGAAGGTTTCACTGAATCGTTTTGTAATACACGCCGTACATACAATTGCATTCTGCCTACTGTACTATCTTCAACATTATTATACATTTAATTACGTCATCTAATGCATCAGTACATTATTTATACTGTACTCCACACACATCATTAATATAACATAAAATAACAGAACAGGAAGATAACAGAAGGATGTTCATAGTTCTTGTATAGAAATAAAATTGACAAAATGGGGGATTACGGCTCAATCGAATTAAAGGAAAATAGTAACAAAATACGAATGTATATGCTGAATAACGAATATTAATAAAAAAATGAAATTGTATAATTGAGATATTTCAGAAATAAAGGGTTTTTTGTTATAACGCTTCGACACTAATATGAAAATATTTTGATTGCCGACCGAGAAACCGCCTATACATGCATTACAAATAGCGTGTTAGGAGGTGGGATTACTACCAATGGCAGTTAAGAAATTCAAATTCGAAAGGAGGGGCTAACATTCCTGTACTACAGTTTCCAAACAGTTTTTATTTTAACATAAATTTCTTGCATTAAACTTAATCATTTAAATACACCTGTAATTATAAAGTATGTATACTTATACAGTGTTATAATATTCATTTATTTTTATGTAAATATAACTTAAAATAGCATATATTTCAAGAACATTTAGGTCCATGATGAAAACAGTTTGATATAAAAACACATAAATGTGACGTCACGTCAATCTTTTCAAAATTCGGGAGACCATAACTCGCTTATTAATAGGAATTTTTTCACCGGATTTTCATTAATAGTCTTAGTTTTCCTAATATTTTCAGATGAAATTATATAAAAAAAATGGTGTAATCCCCCATTATAACAAAGATAGAAAAATATTGACGAAGCATTGAAAAAAATATGTTCCGGTAATCATAATTCTACCGCAATTTTATTTTACAGGTAGTGGTTGGATAGGGATTTCTATGTTAATTTTTATGGGGTCCCGTGGCCGCGTGCCGGGGTGTCTGGTCGCGAATCTGGAGAACCAGATTCGATCCCGACCGACGCCAAATATTTCGAATTTTAAATGGCACAAAAGTGACCCCTGTGGTGCACTCTCCACGCCAGCAATGAGTGCCCGTGAGGTGACGCCTGATAAACGCCCGCACGGTAAAATATATCGTCATCATTACCGATGTCTACATATGTTGTAGACCCAGTAATGGGTAATATATGCCGTGATGATATATATTTATATTTATGTTAATTTTTAAATATTCAAATATTGGCTCCCCTAACTGTTTCTTCAAAATCAAAACAGTTAAAGAGTTTTTGTAGGGAAAAATATTCTGTATCTAATGATATCCTAATTAATAAATTTCTTTTATCCGGAATAAGAAAAATTTATTAAATAAATGTTAATTTACCGCAAAAATATTTGCTAGGACCAGATAGAAAACGGTTAGTAAGCGAAAAACAATGCATTGAGGGTTAATATGAAACAAGTCTTAAATCACAAAATATTTGTTCGTTAAATTAGGTTAAAAGAAAATCAACAAATACATTCTTTTATATAGTTTTCAAATAACAACAACAATAAACTTTTCTCCACAATGCATTTTTAATTAATGTACAATTCAATACATAGACATTTGTACCACTAATAATGAATGCGTGGCAGTTGTAATGTACACATTGATTAAAAATAAATTGTGAAGAAAAGTTTCTTATTGTTATTACTTGCATAAATATTTTCACGTAACTTAAATAATAACCTCATAGTTTTTGTATTAAGTTGGTTTATATTACAAAATTAAAACAAAAATTTTATTTTTCCTTGATAAATTCGCAACGCGTTGTTAAAATAAGGAATACGAAATTTCATAGGTTGTAGTATTAAAGTATTTTAGTTATTGCTATGACTATATCCACACATATAAATTTGTATTTTACATTACTGTAATTATTTATTTATTTCAAGTAGCAGAGAAAACACATAGTTAATGATTTTGTTATTTTAAAGAGTGTAAAGCCTCATTCACAGCTCCGAAAATAAAAATAAAATTATACATAAAAATAACGATATAAACAATAGATTCTTATGAAAGTGTTCACAAATTAAACATAAGACATAAACACAAGGATTTGCAAATGTTAAGGCTCATTCACAGCTATGAAAATAAGAAATATAAATAAAATTATAAATAAGACTTTGTGGTTGGTGTTCACAGCTTCGAAAATAAAACTTAAATCAACATCAACTGTCATTTAATATATTCATAATTAACAAGCAATAATAACAATTTTTAAAGCACTGTACGGAATCATATATGCGAACCTTTGTCTTGAAACAACTTTTTAAAAGTATATTTAAATTGGAATCCTTCTGCCAGAATGCAAATTGACAGCTCAAATGACAGTTGTTATGTATGTGCTTATTTTTGTGTAAAATATTTAACTTTTGCAAATCCTTGTGTTTATGTCTTATGTTTAATTTTATTTTCGAGAGCTGTGAACACTTCCATAAGAATCTATTGTTTATATCGTTATTTTTATTTTTATGTATAATTTTATTTTTATTTTCGGAGCTGTGAATGAGGCTTTAAATATTTTACACAAAAATAAGCATAAACATAACAACTGTCATTTGAGCTGTCAATGTGCATTCTGACAAAATGATTTCAATTCAAATATAATTTTAAAATAGTGTCTAAGTCAATGGTTCGCAAATATAGTTGCATACAGTGCTTGAAAAGGTATGAAGTTATTATTGCTTGTTAATTATGAACGTATTAAATGACAGTTGATGTTAGATTACGTTTTATTTTCGAAGCTATGAACACCAACCATAAAGTCTTATTTATAATTTTATTTATGCACGGACGTATAATTTGGCAATTATACACGAATTTCTTTGACATAAACGTCATTTTATAGCCCGCGGGCCTCATTATAGCCCGCCGGGCTATAATGAAGCGTCAAACTAAATTGTAACCTACAATATAAACAATTTAAACAGGCAATATGAAAAGTTTTTATTACAAATCGAAAAATTTTATATTCTTTGATGAAAAATGAAAATTAATTTTGTGATATTTATATGGAAAGCACGGAGATACACAAAATAAAACTCAAATGACATAACTAATAAACAAACAATAAACTGTTGTTCTCCGCTTTCATAGCAACACTAGATACTGGATGTACGAGGACAAATTCTTTTCGATACAATTTTTATAACACTCATAATTTGAAAATTTTCGTCCGTGCATAATGTTTTGTATGTACCACGAGCGTAACTTGCTTTTATGGCCTTTGACGTGTTTTTATCCCTCGGCTTACGCCTCGGGCTCAAAATCCCGCCGCAGGTCGTTACGCTCTTAATACATAAATAACTATTATATTTCTTATTTTCCTAGCTGTGAATGAGCCTTAACTCAAAAATTTCTCTTATTAAAATTTTGTTGAAATTCCTTTTTCCTGAAACCAACTCTGGTGTCTGTCCGTCATCTGAAATTTGATACCTGTCCTTGAAAAATGGTAATTTTATTTTAGACCGGTCATATATTAATAAATTCATATTTATTCATTTGTTTATTTGTTGAATATGAATATATGTATTTTATTTGGTTGATGCATATAGACAGTGACATTTTCCATGTATTAATCATTTATTTTTATTGTCTAATAATATGTTTCTGTAGTTTTGTTTGAAATTAAATTATAACTGTTAGTGATAAGAATCTCTACATAATTATGAGACTAAAAAATACGCAGTGGATAGCACATAAAATATTTATATTTATTATTTATTACAGAATATATTAAAAAAAATTAATAGTGAAAAATTCCTTCTTGTCTGAATGAAGCTTGATGGAGTACTAAATCTTTGGAATAAAATGTAGTCTCATTACAGTAATTGCATTTCATATAATCCGTTTTATGGGTCAAGATTACTCGTATTATAAGACGTTAAAATTTCTAATGTGAAACATATCGTACAACATATACGAGGAAGAAATGACAACATTACTAAATGCTTAAATTGGAATGTTGTAGTAGCAGTCTTAGTACCTCTTTCGTTTTAACATTTGCTATTACCGCATTTATGTATTTCTTATAGCTCAACATCTAGGTTTTTTGTTTTTACTTTATTTACTAAATAAATAAGTATATCATATACTCTCTGGATTAGAGATGCACTCGATTTCGAGCTTTGGCCCGGCTCGGCCCGAAGCCCGCCTCAATTTCGAGTCGATTATCGAGCCGGGCCGAAGATATATTTTATCGGGCTAATCATTTTCAAAAATCGAGGCGAGTCGGACTTTTGATTTTGGCCCGAAAAGCTCGAATTTTCGGGCCGGCCCGAAAAATCTTGTAGTTCAATCAAATGCACAGTTTTCTTAATATTTTAATGAAAATGTATGAAGTTAAAAAGGATCAAAATGTCTTATGTTTAATTTATTAATATCGAAAAAGTGAACATAGGTAATACAAGAAAAAATAATTTAAAATGTAAACAAATATGTAATTAGACATCAGAATCAGAAAAATCAGTACTGTGCGTATAGGTATAGTCCATTTCAGAATGGGATAGGCCTTCGCCTATTTTTTCTCAAAAAAATCCGGGAAAATACGTAACAAAATTTCTTCCCGCAAATCGTTACTGAAGGAAAAAACGAATTCCCGACGGGAATTTTTTGGGGACACATCACTACTCGGCTGTAATGAAACATCTCCCACCTCGGATGCAATATACTATTAATTGTTTTCGAATGATGTAAAGGAAATAGCCTAATATTCCCATAGACTGTACATTCAAGTAGCTTCATTTTACTCTTCTCTAGAGCAGGTGTTAATGTTGCAGTAATTACTTATGTAAAGTATAATTAAATGAAATCAATTAATAAGACATTTTCGCTTAATCTATGTAAATATCCAGAAAGCTTCTTTTCGCTATCACTAGCTATTTGACGTAAGTTTATTGAACTGCTGGTGTAACGTGTGAATCAACGAGTGACAGTCAATTAACCGGACTAGATATAAATTCGCGCTAGTCTAGATTCCGTGCATGCCTATCGATGGCGCTGGAACGGAGATTGGCAGTAATTGCTTACATTTTCACGGTTCACATAAAAGCCAACTCAGTGCGAGGCACAAGTTCAAGGACGTTTATTTTTAAATTTCACTTTTCGGTTACGGAATTATCTGCAAACATAAACACTAACCCGCTGCACGGGTTTTTAATCAAGATTTTTTTAATTGGTGAAATGCTTTTATTCAACCGTCTAATACCAGACATGATTATTTAATTAGCAACTATCACAACTACGCTAAATGTTTATTTTTGCTGTTTAAAAATGTTGATATCTATCATCTTTTTATTATAAATTTGAACCCGGGACCCCCACATCTCTAATCTGATACACTCCCATCTGAGCTATATCAACCCTTGATGATGGGCTGGTTTTTCAATATCTGATTAAAATTTTGCTAAAAGTTAAATAAACAAAATTTAAACAAAATGAACTGTCAAAAAGCAGATTTATCATTGCTGCCAACAAAACGATGCAATATTGTTTGCTTAACTAGAAGTTAAATTTTTTACCAGAGATTAAAAAACCGGCCCTAAATCGTATAAATGTTGGAGAGGATTTTTGGAAGCTATGTCGAAACCAAGGGATTACAAACGTTTTCAAAAGGACCATGTACATGTAGAAGATGACAAGAAAGCAGGGCATCCTAGTACATAATACATCAACCACCAATGAAATATGGCCAAGATATTATGCTTAGTAATCGCCGAATCACAATAAGGGAGGTTGCTGAGAAATTTGTTGTTTTTTTGGACAAAAGAACATAAAGATTGAGTAACGTTAGTTAATTGAAAAAAAAAATCTGATGTAGCCAACACAAAACCTCCCGCTATTTAATTTTTATTAATTTAAATACATACCTACCTACGTATTTTCTAACGCTGCAAACTGTTCCATTGCAGAAAACTATTGCTTTATTTACTATTTTCTTTTTAAAATGTCACTATTATTAATTTGAAGTGATAAGTTTTCTGACAGTGACATTTACTGTCAGTTACATTCATTTCAAAAATGAACTGTATAACAAAGGAATAGTTTTTATCTTAGGCTTCGCGACTAATAAAAAAAAAATTTTTAAATTTATCTGTAAAATATATAGAAAAAGTAATAATGTATTCCTGTAGAAAATTCAATAATCTTTAATTTTCATAAGACATAAAATTCGAAAAATGGCATTTAATGGTATTTTTTGAAGAAAAACCATTATGAGCTTCAAGTAAAGTACGATTTCCGTTTATCCGATTTACACCAAAATCTAATGGCGTCTATTCCTATTAGAAAAGGGTAAAAATACAAGGTTTCAGAATTTTTTGAATGATAGTATTTGAGTTAGAGTGCAAACAAAATTCGTACACATACACACATACACACATACACACACACACACACACACACACACACACACACACACACACACACACATACATACATACATACATACATACAGACATCATTGTGAAAATGTTAAAAATGGATTCTAGGGACCTTAAAACGTGGTCATTTACTAAAATCTCGATATGAGATTTTTAGCACGATCCCTATACCTCCGTTACCAAGGGTAGCGGGAGGTAAAAATACCAGTTTGGATTGTTTTATGATGATTCATTTTACCCTGTAGAATGCATATCGAGGTTTTTTCATACTTCTCAAGCAAGTATTTTTAAAGATCGGTTTACCAATCATATTTGACTGGTAAATCTAGGATAGAAACTCGGCGATCTTCTATAATAAGTGCCCGTAGACCACGATCATCCCTTTCCGTTACCATCGAAAAACTTCGTCAAAAAATTCCATGGTGAGTTTTTAACGAATAAGCACGTTTTAGGGTCCCTAGAATACGATTTTACTAGTTTTACGATGATGTCTATATGTATGTGTGTGTGTCCGTGTGTGACAAATTTCTCCGACGATAATTCCAATTTTACAATTCTAAAAATTATGAATCTTACGTATTCCTCTTCTTTACATCCTTATAATTGGTCAACCGGAAGTTCCCTTATTTGAAGTTTTTAACAGTTTTTCTTGAAAAACGCGGTTAAATATATAGAATATCTAATTCTCCGTACGGTTTCATTATACATTTTCCTTTGAATTCAATAGATACAGTTAAAGAATTATAAAGATATTAACTTTCAAAAATTAGTCAGCTTTGCTGTACTCATAGAAACAACTGATATATTCAAAAAATTCTATTTGACAGATGTTTTTGTGCTGGCCACAACAGATTTTCATTTCCGTATATTTAATCTCCTTGCTCCATTAGGCCAAGTTCTATATATTAAACTTGTACGTAGGATCGCAATATAATAGGGCTGTTGCAAGAATTTTTATATGACTTCTAAGTATTAAATTTGAAAAGATATTGTTCTTTAAAGAGCCTCAAATTTGAAAATATCGCGAAATATCCTTTAGATATTTTACAATTAATTTTTGAAATTTGGATAATTTTTTGAATAAGTCACGTGATCTGAAACAGAATGTGACGTCAGAGTACATACATCTTCAGCGGTTCTAAGGTGTCAAGTGTATTGTCAAAGCTGTCAAACAAGTGTCAAATAAGAATCACGACCAGAACTTTAAAGTAAAATATATTATCAATTTATATAATAAATTCAGTTTTTTTTTTTATTTTACCTCAACTCTTTAACACCCCTTATTTCGGTAGCAGTAAAACAATCGTTCTGATATAAATTCAGCCATCATCCAGCTATCGACCTTCGGTTAATTGCCCGATTTAGCTTGAGTGTAATTTGAATTTGCCATTATTACTTTATTATTCATTTACAATGAGCAATGTCAGCGTTAAATGTCAAATTAAAAGATCTTATTATTAACATGTGACAAACTTTAGCCTACGTTTATTTATATAAATAATATAAATAAACGTAGGTGATGGAAAAACTGTTTTCCTATTGGCTATTAATGATGTAATGTATGTGATTCTACGTCACAGGAGTGGGGGGTAGTTTTTCAGGACGCCAATCTTTTTATTTAATTATTTCCACAAATAACAACAAATGATTAAAATAAAAATTATTACTAAGAAAATCATTCCATAAACTTTCATTTAAAATAGTTTTTGAAAAATGTGAAACAGGCTCATTATGTTTTTCTATAAATTATGTATAATATTTAATAAATTTTAATTTTGAAAAAATAATTTTCTGCATAAAATTCTTTGGTTGTGACAGGGCTAGTATGTATTTAGTTTTTATTTTCACTAAATTTTAATATTAGGGGTAATTTTATTACAAACCTCGTCAATGATGAAATGCTTATTTTTCATCTTTGTCCGGACTTACACGTAGCCAGTAGATAAAAACCAAAAAATTCTCAGAAATGTAACACATTCAACCACCAGACTGGATTGCATAACGCGTATAGGAGACAAATATCTCGAGGCAGAAATATATCTTATCAGCAGACAGAACATTGTCTGGACATTTATTAGAATAAATATTCCCCATCAACAAGAACATTTTCGCTTTTGAGACTCGGGAGACAAGAGAACGAAGTCAAAATTACGAGATTTAATTTACATGGTAGTCTGATAAGAGTCCGGCATCAGTAATGCTTTATTGGCCCATAAGCCGAGCAGTGAAGCCTGAAACGTCCCGAGATATGCATATGAGCGCTGATTGCACACCTCTGAGAAAGGTGCCCCTCGCCCCGCCACATTGCCCGACGACTGGCTAAGTATCAACATAAGTTATGATATCGAAAATTACCAAGAGTTATTGAGATATTGAGACACCATGTCAATGATCCCTGCAAGGGAGACGACGTGGAGAATCGCTCAGGTTTACGTTTTACTTTCAAATAAGTTTCTGATAGGTGTGTAATTTTAATACAAGTTATTATACTTTCAGCACAGGGTTATTGTTATTGGAATATTACTTAATTACCAAAAGCATAACATATTACTAAGGGATAATTCGACAAGGAAATATGGTTTTACTAGCTAATATCGAAACAAAATTAATATTTTGAATGAAATATGTTAGGGCTGGTTTATGATGGATTTAATTTATAAATTTACATTTACAATTTATATAATATAATATATAATAAAGAAACACAAACACAAACATAAAAATCTGTTGTGGCCAGCACAAGACCTTCCGTCAATTCGATGTATTTTGTACAAATCCCATACCAAAAGATCCTTGGAAAAGATTCTATATCATATCATGAAAAATCGAACACGAATACATACTATTGTTAACAAATTCCATACCAAAAGTTCATTGGAAAAGGTTCTATAAATCCAATAAAATTATAACATAAACATACACTACGTGCACTTGTCACTTCTTTCTTTCTTCTTCAGCTTTCCCCTATTTTATTAGGGGTCGCTGTTTCCTTTTCTCTTCCACTCATTCCTGTCCAACGCATCTTCTTCATACAGTCCTACCTTTCTCAAGTCTTCTGCGATACAGTCCTTCCATCTTCTTTTTAGTCATTCTCTTCATGTCACTTGCGAGGAACACTATGACATACCAATTTTTGATCCTATACTTTCCATATTTGGTTTTGCACTTGCAATTGACGTCTGTCAATTACAATTATTTAAATATATCAGCTGTTTCCATAATAAATAGTAAAGCTGACTAATTTTTGAAAATTAATTTCTTTATAATACTTTAACTCTACATCTATCTATTGAATATTAAGGATAATGTCAAAAAAAAATATTTAACTGCGTTTTTTTAAGAAAAACTGTTAAAAACTTCAAATAAGGGTACTTCCGGTGGATCAATTATAACCAAAATCTAATCAACTCTTCATATAGATGTACAGAAAAGGAATACGAAAGAATTATATTTTTTATAATTGTAGTATTGGACTTATCGTCGGAGAAAAATTTGTCACACACGAACACACATACACACACACGAACAAGGCAACACACACACACGCACACACACACACACACACATACATACATACATACATACATACAGATAACTTAAAAATAGTTAAATCGTATTCTAAAGACCCTAAAACGTGCTTATTCATTAAAACTCACCATCGAATTTTTTGACCAAAGACAATAGCTTCCTTACCTAAAAGGTGACGGGAGGTAAAAATGATAATTTGCATTATTTTTCCAATATAGCATTTCGCCACTCGAAACAATATAAAAAATGTTCTAAATATATACAAACGATAATGAATTATCATTTCATACTTAAAAGTTATTTTTAAAAATTAAAACTGCGAAATTTGCCTCTGCTTTTTTGTCTGACCTAAGTACTTTTTCCAGATAAACAATACATTAATAAATGGCCTCCTGAGCAACTTTTATCTAATTTAACCGATATCGTATCTCTTATAATTCTTGAGATTCTCAGTATAGGCACACTATCCTGGACTGCCTGTATAGCAAGTTTATAATCTTTGATGTATTGGTTATATTCCCAAATTTTAATTTAAAATAACTAAATCCGAATATTTTTGTTATGGACAATTTCCTGTAGAGTATTTTAAGGTTGGTCTGTTCGCATTCTAAAAATCCAAATTGCGAGCGTAACGTTACCGTCTCATTCTCGTTATCTTGGCTCGCATTGAGGACGGGCATCCGGGCATTTTTATAAGCACCCCGCGGAATTCGCACGAACAACGTTCATCTGCGCAAGCAACGTTGCAATTTGCAAATTGTTATGCGACAAATGGCAACATTGACAATTTGTTCAACGGCATGCCGACGCCTTGGCTTCGAATCACCGTCGTGTACGCGAATTTAACGACTCACGGACGGCGAAGATGAATTTTTCATTTGGGACGAACATAATGTGTGTATAAATATAAACATTAATACTATCATACATGTCAGTTCTCGAGAATATCAGCTTGTGTTTATTTATTTCAGCGAAAGTCAATTACTTATGTATTTTATTAATTTTGTTATAAAAATTATGTACAAGTAGAAAAACCATTCCAAACAAAAACGATTGGAAAAGTAATTAATTATAAATAAATAAATAAATAAATATATCATCACGGCATATTACCTACCCACTTCTGAGAGTGTGCCACAATCTGCTTTATCGCAGATATCGGTATTGATGATGACATATTTGTACCGTGCGGGCGCTTACGTCACCTCACGGGCACTCATTTCTGGAGTGGAGAGAGCACCACAGGTGCCATTTAAAATTCGAAATATTTGGCGTCGGTCGGGATCGAACCCGGTTCCCCAGGTTCGCGACCAGACATTCAAGCACGCGACCACGGGAATTAATTACAGAAAAAAAATAACGAGAAGTTTTGAATTTCGCGCGTAATTCGTTTTTGACTGAGCTCATGTTATACCGTGAGCATTTTTTACCTCCCGCTACCCTTGATAAGGGAGGTATAGGGATCGTGCTAAAAATCGCATATCGAAATTTTAGTAAATGACCACGTTTTAAGGTCCCTAGAATCCTATTTTAACATTTTCACGATGATGTCTGTATGTGTGTGTGTGGATGAGTGGGTGGATGTGTGTATGTGTAGGTGGATGTGTGCGTGTGTATGTGTATGGATTTTGTCTACACTCTAATCAAATACTATCACTCAAAAAATTCTGAAACCTTGTATTTCGACCCTATTTTAATGTAGAAAGAATGAAAGAAACAGTTATATTTTGGTGTAAATCGAATAACCGGAAATGGCACTTTACTAGAAGCTCATAATGGTTTTTCTTCAAAGAAATACCATTAAATGCCATTTTATCGCATTTTATGTCATGAAAATTAAAGATTATTGAATTTTCTACAGGTATGCATTAATACGTTTTCTATATATTTTACAGATAAATTTTAAAAATAATCTTTTTTATAAATCCTGAAGGTTAAAACAATTCGTTTGTTATACAGTTCATATTTCAAATGTATGTAAATAACAGGTAAATGTTACTGTCAAAAAATTAAACACTTCAAATTAATAGTGGTGACATTTAAAAAAAAAAATAGTAAATAAAGCATTAGTTGTATGCAATGGAACATAATATAGTTTGTAGCATTAGTAAATACGTAGGTATGTATTTAAATTATTAAAAATTAAATAGCGGATGTTTTGTGTTGGCCACATCAGGGGTGAGATCCTATAAGAAAACGCTAGGATAGCGTAGCGAAAAATACCCCTTACGTTTCACCTTCCTTTCCCTATCAAATTCCACGGTTGTTAAGGAAACGAAGTGTTATTTTTCGCTACGCTATCACAGCGTGTTCATGGGATGCCACCCCTGATTTTTTTGTGAAACATTGGGTTTGTTATATCCATGGTTACGACTCGACATTTAATTGCCAGCAATGTCGTATTTAAAATGAAACATGGGGAACGAATTTGACAGAAGTATCATATTTAAATATTGTAAGAAATTTAGCCGTCAGAAAACATTCGAGAGCACTAAACATATTTCGGGCATAAGGCACAATATTTTATCTACAACTAAATTTAATTTTTAGAAAACAGATAGAATTATTTAATTAAAATTAATCTCTAATGACACCTTGTCAATATGGCAGATAACCGTTGAATATTCCTATAAGTAACGATTTGACATTTAATTGACAGCAATGTACTTGCCTGTCTCATTAAAAATAAAACATAGGGAATAAATTTGACGGAAGTATTATATTTAAATATTGTAAGAAATTTAGCCGAGTCAAAAAATCACTCGGGCACAAGGTGCACGCAATATTTTTTTTTTTACTAAATTTAATTAAGAAGCCGGTATAATTATTTAAATAAAATTAACCTCTATTGACGCCTTGTCAAATGTCAAATTCGTTCCCTATGTTTTATTTTAAATGGGACAGGCAAATACATTGCTGATAATCAAATGTCAAGTCGTAACCATGGATATGACAAATCCAATGTTTCACGTTAAAAAATACTCACGGTATATCGTTAGTACCACTTCCTGGGGGTGTATGTCAGTTTCATTCATATTGGATACCTAGTTTGTGTTTGACAGCTACATATTGACGAATGATGTAACAAAAAATTTGCATTAAATTTTATTATAAAAAAAGTGCAGTGAAGTGGTGTAACTATTAGAGAAATGTGTTGGGCAAGGAAATTATGTTGGCGAAATGAATATTCCCCATTTCGTTTTAACATACAAAAATAAACTGCCAACCACAAACGCTAGTAAACGTCTTGAAATATTTTGACACTAATGCGCTGCGCGCGCATAAAATATCTCACTGCATAACCATGACTAAAATGATCACATATTTTCAAGAATCGAAATTATCGAACGTATTCGTGATAGTGAAAAATATTTCTCATCTCAGGTTACAAATTTCTCACCGTTTCAAGAATCGGTAGATGTGGAAAATATCTTGTTTTCTAATATTATTAGTCTTTAAATTTAACAGCGAAGGATAATTAGAAAATTTTTCACTATTTATTTTATGACTCACATCTCAAAAACACAAGCGTCACTTTTATCTTCTATTGAATTGTAGAATCGACGTTTAAAATAATAGCTGTTATTTATTGACATCCTGTGTAATAATATAAGAAAATAATAAATAATAACTTCTATTATTGTGCATATGATTATAAATAAGATAATAATTCTAATTATGTTCAGGTGTCCCATTCTTGGCTCAGTAATAATGCAGTAATGCAATAGCAAGTTTTGTGGCGTATTTTATACCCCATAACAAATTTACAGCATTACTGAAGTAATTAATTACCAATAAATACCTAGTAGAATGTTAGTTTACGAGGGAACTATTCTATTACGTTTACTCCTCGAGTGTAAACTTTGTCGGTACGCCTCTGCAAGCAATTCGATTAAAAACTTCCAGAGGATTCCTACACAGGTTTTAATAAACTCAACCTAACATACAACGCAACAAATAAGTAGGTACTATGCGAATTGCAGTTTCACAACCAAGACTTGGGTTTTATTGTTATAATGCCGTGCTAGTATTGAATACAACTTATGTTTCTTAATTAGTTTTACACTAGACAGAATAATTTTGCAGCAGAAATAACTATTATAGTTTACTTTTCATAAAGAAACAAATTAACTTTGCGTATGAAGAGTGGAATTTTCAAAAGCAATTTTTAACAAAATTGATTTTTTTTCTTCTCGTCATCGTAGGAAAGTAAGTACGAAATTGAAAATTTCGACCAAAATCAGTTTTTCTTTGGCGTAGGAGAATTTTTGGTAAAACAAAAGACCACCCAAAGGCGTACCAGATGTCCCGTTTAACAGAAATTCGTATAAGTAATTGAAGTTATAATATAAATACGCCGATTAAAATGACAATTAGATGTTTGTCTTTTAAAAAGTTTGATTTAAATTTGTTTTAAACATTGCACGACACAGTCACTCACATTTTTCTATCTATATCGCAACAAATATCACAAATTACTTTCCGTTCCGACTACCGACTATTAGTCGGTTAAACTGACTATCCGGCCACTTTTCTAGTCAGCGATTAATCGGTGAATAGTCGGCGATTAATCGGCTTAGTGTGAAGGAAAATGTATAATCAAACCGTATAGAAAATAAAATATCCTTTCATATTGATAATCACATACAGCCCGATTCACAAAAAAGTTTAAGCTAATCCTCATTTTTGGATTAGTTTTATTCTATTCCGGTATTTAAAATTTAATTTTCATGATATTGTCAATAAAGGTAGATACTAGGAATAGATTAGACATATTGTAAGATATAAACTGTGAAAATTAGAGTAGAATTCGCTAATCCAAAAATGAGGATTAGCTTAAACCTTTTTGTTAATCGGGCTGATAAATGTCAAAAAATGATATATAACTGCATTTTTTCAAAAAGAACTGTTAAGAACTCCAAATAAGAGAACTTCCGGTTCACAAATTATAACCAAAATCTAATCAGCCCTTCTTATGAATGTAAAGAAGAGGAATACGAAAGAATTTTAATTTTTAGAATTGTAGTATTGTATCGTAGGAAAAAATTTATCACACACACACACACACACACACACACACACACACACGGACATACACACAGACACACAAACATACATATATCATCGTAAATCTAGTAAAATCGTATTCTAGGGACCCTAAAACGTGATTATTCATTAAAAACTCACCACTGAATTTTTTGACCAAAGACAATACCTTCCTTACCGAAAGGTGACGGAAGGTAAAAATGAGACAATTTTGCCTTTTTAGATCTGTATATAAGAAACCATCGAATTTCAGTGAAGACCGACTTTTAGTGATGTCTAAAAGCAGTCAGCCGGGCTACAAATTACAAAGGTACACAGAAAAGTTTACTACTGCATATTATTATATCTTTCTAGAAAAAATACGTTATCGGCAATAATGGTTCACTAATAATAACAAATAAATTATAGAAATTTGGCGACGTAGATCTTGTTTATTATTTTAAAAATTTTATTAAACGTTTCAGTGATACGACGCCACCATCCACCATCGAATCATGGCCATCTTGGATCTACTTTTTCCTCAAAAATAATAATACCAAATATCATCTTAAATGATGACTTACACTCGTATTAAATATTACTTCAAATTTCATTTAAATCGAAGAAAGCGTTCTATTATTATAAGCAAATAAAAAAAAAAAAAAAAAATGTACTTTAAAGCAGAATACTGGCTAAACATTACACTTTTGGATACAAGTTTAGTTAAATCACCCGGGAATCTAGTCCACGTATTTTAAAGACATCTTGTAAAGATGTCGAAATTGACTTTAAATTATCAATTCAGGATATCTTTAATTTAAAATAATTTGTTTGTTAAAAATTGTTATAGAAGGAATTTCTAATTTGGCTAATCTCTATTTTCCGAGTGTGTTATTTTCAACGAATAAATCTGCAGTGTGGAATGCAGCCTAATGCGATTTCTATGTCCTCTTCTCGGCCGATTGATAAAGATACGAGAAGACTTCACGCTTCATTCACGGTTATGCGAATCACAAACTCTACTACTTTACACCAACCATCCAAATCTCAGATTACTGTGAACGTATACACACAGAACGCAAAAGATCCGAAATGAGATACTGTACAAAATCAAATATAAATCTATCTTAACACCATCAGTAAACATGTATGAACATACGCGAATAAACATAATTTTCGAGATTAGAGATTGCAACATTTTCTGATATATGAATATGTAGATTTGAATCAAGAAGTTTTTCATTTTATTTCTGATCATCTGTGCAAATTAAGACTTATCATAATATATGGATTTCGCATATGACACATACATACCTTGGTTAGAAGTAAATAATTTAAAAGGACAGTTCTTGACTTCACTTTCACACCATACAATAAAACACTTAACTGTAAAACTATCTTTCTAATGTACATACGATTACATGCCAGTCATTGAAATTTGAGGTTATGTTATACTTAAAAGCGTTAAAAAGTCAGTGACGCTCAAACGTTAATCCCTAATGAAGAATTTATCTAAATACAACCATAATTATTTCTTCTTTACTAAGTAATATTTATTATTGATTCTTATAAACATTATTAAATGAACTTATAGTGTTTATTATAATTCAAATTTTGTTAAGAAAACTTTGTTTCATTAACAACAAATTGAAGACTGCAGTTATAAATGTTTATTTTGAATTAAAATGTGACAAATATATTATTGTTTTCTGCAAAAAATATTGTTCAATGTAAAATTATGTAAATAATTGTGTTTATGCATGTGCATACTAATAATATAATGATTTAAGTATGCTTTGTACTATTAAACGATACAGTTTCGTGTAATCCAAGTATTAAAAGTGTTTAAATATAAGGTAAATATATCTTATGGTGCTATTCTGTAACGTTCTATAAGCTCTATGGGCTCTATAAACAACCGACGTTATAGTATGTAAGAAAATAGCTATTCTGTAACTAGGTTACAGTACTATAAGGGCTATAGTCTTTTAGAAATATCTATAAATCTTACAGCGCCAAAATCTTGACTGTAAAGTATTTATAGAGCATAGTGAAACGTCAAAAATATTTATATTAAAAAAAATATTTGACCAATAGTTTTATAAGAGAAAATGTTCACATATTTTCCCCCAAATAAATAAATGTAATACTTAACGTCATTGTCAATAATGTCTTGAAATAATTTTCTAAAAACCAGCTTCCATCATTTATGTAGGTAATTTGGTCAATGATAAAATTATTTATTTTCTAACTTTTTATTAGCTTAAAATCACTGATGTAAACACGCTTGTAAAATGCATAACAGCATCCCATAAATGATTTTTTTCTTTTGCCATAAAGTTAATTTCTACGAGTAAATAAAGTAAATAATTTCTTGTGTATCGTCTTGGGAAGAACTTTATTACAGGCTGGAATTTTCTAAGATTAGCTTAGTTAATAATTGCTTGATGAAGCCATAAATACATTGTCATCTTACATCGTGTGTATCCTACCAAGAAGAGAGACGGGGGAATGTAATGTTAATTGCAGACAAAATTGATGCACATTTACACATGCGTAATTGCAATAAAAATAAATCGCAATTATGCAGAATCGAACGGATATTTCTCTGTCTGTTTTATCTGAAGGAATTTCACAGTGCACTTGCTCTAATTAACATATAATACAGATAGTGACGGATCACAGAATAAGAGATAGATAAATTTATTTCTACAAAAAGCTTTTTACCTTCCGTCACCTTTAGGTAAGGAAGGTATTGTCTTTGGTCAAAAAATTCGTTGGTGAGTTTTTAATAAATAAGCACGTTTTAGGGTCCCCAGAATACGAATTTGCTATTTTTAAGATGTGTGTGTCCGTGTGTGACAAATTTTTCTCCGACGATAACTCCAATACTACAATTCTAAAAATTATAATTCTTTCGTATTCCTCTTCTTTGCATCCATATGAAGACCTGATTAGATTTTGGTTATAATTGATCCACCGGAAGTACCCCTATTTGAAGTTTTTAACAGTTTTTCTTGAAAAAACGCAGTTAAATATCATTTTTCGACTTTTTGTGATTATCAGTATGAAAGAATATCTTATTCTCTATACGATTTGATTTACATTTTCCTTCATATTCAATAGTTATAGAGTTATAGAGACATTAAGAGATATTAACTTTCAAAAATTAGGCAGCTTTGCTAAAATTATGGAAACAGCAGAGATATTCAAAAAAATTTAATTGACAGATGTCAGTGTCAAATGCAAAACCAAAGTTATATGTGAATGTGACAGAGTGTCCCTCGCAAGTGACTTGCAGTTACGCCTCGCCTCAAGATTTGAATTTTCAATGCCGGAAGTACGAGAAAGGCCAAAGAGAAGATGGAAGGACTGTGTAGCAGAAGATTTGAGAAAGGAAGAATTGCGTGAAGAAGATGTGTTGGACAGGAATGAGTTACAGAGAAGAGTAAGAAACAGCGACCCCTAATAAAATAGGGAAAGGAACTTTCGGTAAAAAATTTGTAAATAATAGTGTGTTCGGGTTACAATTTTACAGGATATACAGAACCTTTTTCAAGGAACTTCAGGTATGGGATATATACAAAATACATCGAATTGACGGAAGGTTTTGTGCTGGCCACAACAGATTCTTTTTATTATTTTATGTTTAGCTTCATATTTACAATAACTTCATTTATTGCTTTTCTTTATTATTGTTATTATTTTTATACAGAGTAAAGGCGGTTAAAGGTAAACATAAGGAGTTGACATAAAATTCCTGTTCATTTGATAGCAAACACTGTAGAACACAAAGCTGTACAGAATTAAAAGTTGCATATATAAACCTGTTTTTATGTTTTATTATATTTTTAGTTTCTTCACAATTTTAAAGAAATTCTGAAATTTCGGTTTATTTATAGCAATAGCAAAGCAACTAAAGTTCTTCTTTTTCTGGTTTTCATAAATTATTTATAAACGTCAAACGTCAATTTGACATATGGAAGAGATATAAATTAAATAATGAATTTTTATTCGAATGAGAAACGTGTCATTTTTATAAAGGGATATTATGATGAAAATAGTTACAAAAGAATACGGAATTTATTTTCAATAAGTCAAATTGACGTTTATAAATAATTTATGAAAACTAGAAAAAAGAAAACAAGTACCATGGCTATTGCCACTAATAAAAAGAAGTTTAAAAATTTCTTTTTAAAATTGTGAAGAAACCAATACCATAAAAAATAAAAATCTGATGTGGCCAGCACATTACCTTCCGTCAATTCTACGTATTTTGTACAAATCACATAAAAAGTTCCTTGGGAAATTGTAACACGAACATATTTTATTTTCTACAAATTCCATACCTAGAATTCCTTGGAAAAGATTCTATAAATCTAATAAAATTATGACACGAACATACACCATGTAAATTGCACTTGTCACTGATATCTGTCCATTAGAATTATTGGAATATATCTAGCTGATTCCATGATTATACCAACGTTGGTAGATTTATGATAGTTAATCTCTTTATAATTTTTAACTCCATATCTATGAAGGAAAGTGAATAATCAAACCGTATAAGAAATAATATATTCTTTCATATTGATAATCACATAAAATGTCAACAAAAGATATTTAACTGCATTTTTCAACAGAAACAATTAAGAATTTCAAATAAGGGAACTTCCGGTTGACCAATTATAACCAAAATCTAATCAGCTCTTCATATAGATGTAAAGAAGAGGAATACGAAAGAATCACAATTTTTAGAATTGTAGTATTGTAGTTATCGTCGAAAAAAAAATTGTCACACACACACACATGCACGCACACACACACACACACACACACACACACACACACACACACACAGAAAAATACACACACACACAAATACAAACACACACGTAAAACTAATAAAATCGTATTTAGGGCCTTATTCATTAAAAACTCACCACTGAATTTTTTGACAATACCTTCCTTACCTAAAGGTGATGGAAAGAAAAATGTAAACATAGTTTTATATGCAGCTTAATTCTGAACCTTTTTGCCGTAAAATGTTAAGGAGACAAGCAAATTTCATAAAATTAAAATCTTATTTTAAATCTCTATGTTCACCCTACGCCATCACCTGTATACGGTGTGCAACGAAACGCGGAGTTTAACATAGGATTTTAAAAATGTGCGCAAATTGGCTCTCCTATACGTGCCTATACATTTTAGAGCAAAAGTACAAGAATAAAAAATTGTTTAAAATTAATCTTAACTTTTAAAAAGTATTTATTTAATGCCAAGAATTAAATGTTTAGAAAATAAAATATGACATTTTCTTCAAAAACCAGATAGCGTTGGAAATAAAAAACAAGTAAAGTTGTTATAATATAATTTTCAGCATTAAATATTCAAGTATTATGATTTTAATTGATATTTATGCCATATACAAACATTTTTACTGAGTGTTAAACTAATTTCACAGTTTTATATTTGTAATTTAATTTCATTCGTTATGAAAATTAGCGTTTCCTAATCTTAAAAGATCTTAAATATTAAAATAATAATCTACAGCAAAAAAGTAAGTGATAACGGAAATTGTTCGTTTAGATGAAAAGATAAACATGTAGGTAACAGCATTAATTCAAATTTCATACAAATATACACACACAAAAACTATCTACTCTCAAAAAAATATGGATAATGATATAATAAATAATTATAAATTGTTTAAAACTGTCAGTCCATTACATTTAGCATTTTTAAAATAAAAATTATGCGCAATAAAATATTCTAAGCGCGGAATACATCATCTTGGAGTACTTAAACTCATAATTCAATCCTAATTTAAATGAGGAGCCATTAAAAATAAAATACGAGCACCAGAATATGGTAAAAAAACACCATTCGTCTTTTGTCCTTGGAGTGACAAATGACAAGCGCTTACACACTTCATTCCCCAACAAAATTATTATTTCTTCAAGTGAATATAATAAACAAAAATGAGGAACATTTTTAATTGCCGAGATTATAGTTTATGATTTTGGTCCTAGCAGGATACCAGGTTGATCGTGCAGTGGTTTCTAGCTAATGGTTTAACACAGTAGGTGTCCAGAATTTCCGAAATTAAACAAGTAAAATTAAAATAAATATTTCATTTGATAGGAAAGGATTTATTCCGATGCGCCGACTACTAGATTCTTGTTTTTCTTATTTATTTTACATGTTTAGAAACTTGATAAAAAACAAGATACATGAGTTTTACGTTCTCAAACGTGTGGGTATACATAATTTTTTACCATATTTTTTGTATAATATTTGAATAAACGAGTCACATAACATTAAAACAAACCTATAAGTTTGTGTTATGTTTAATTGGTTAAAAAAAGAAAAGAAAATCGGAAGGCTCAGAACATTGAAAGTATTTTATTTAGAATAATGGCAGTTAGCGAACCTTAGTTACGTATAACGTAAGGTGACATTTCTATGGTACGTAATTTGCATTTGAACGGTATGGTATTACCAGTTATTTAAGCCACGATTTGAAACAAAATAAACTTCGCAAACTATTTCTTACGTAACGCGACAATATCCAACGTTACGTTTTCTGTAAGTTAAGATTCATTAACTGCCTAATAATATATGTTTTTATATGACTTAGGAAATATACAACGCTTCATATATCTATCTATAGCAGGTAACCGTTTTCAAATTAAAGACGAAAGTATATACCTGTTCGGTAATCTTCAAGAGGTTGGTACTTCTGTAGAGGAAAACGGACATATGTTTATTTGAACTGTTTTCCTTAAAATTATTCAAAAAGTACACACGATGTTCGGATTTCAAAGGCCACGATTGGGATCTCGTAAGAGAAACGACTCCGATTAAATGGGATATGTGGTGCGCCCAAGGGTGCGCCTTTGGGAAGCCATATTAGATATGCTTTTGTTTTGCCACATTCTCATAGGTTACTAGATAATGGTGGAAAACTAAATTTGTCGAATTTTTCATTTTGATAATGGTGGAAAACTAAATTTGTCGAATTTTTCATTTTGAAATCACTTCTAAACTATCAGTAATAGAGAAAAAAGTTTCAAATAAAAATGTCAGATGTTTTCATTTTGTAGTCTATCCAGCGTCGTACGAAAAGAATTTATCTATATAACACAAACTTTTCTTTAATGGAACCCATATTTGTTTTTTTACATTTAAAAAATACTTATTTTTTACCTCTCGCTAAGAGAGGTATTGGATTCATGCTAAAATTCGCATATCCAGATTTTATTGAATAAGCACGATTTAAGGTCTCTAGAATCCGATTATAACATTTTTAAAATGATGTCTGTGTGTGTGTCTAGATGTGTGTATGTGTGTATGTGTGTATGTGTGTGTGTATGTCACTCTGACATTCCTGGGAAGAGCTGAAAAGGTTTGGTAACAATTGAACAGTAGTAGTTTCTTAGAAAAATTCTTCTAAATATAATTTTTTGGGAGTTTTTTTATTAAATATTGAAGAAAATAAAATTCTCCATCTAATACACTTAAATTTTTTATTATATGTTGCATAGATGTAGAGATAAAGACACTATAATTTATACAGTACACTAATCGCAGAGGCTAAGGTACTAAGGAAACCAGTTGACAAATTCCATTGTTTATAACATGACACATGCCATTGTCAAATATCAACAGTTTTAGTGACATTCTGATAGCTTTTTCTGGGAAGTATATTTAATTTTTCTTATTTTTTTATTAATTAAATATTTGAAATTATAGGTAAAATAGGGGTTTCCAAGTTTTTTTCATTTTTTAATATGTTAATCTCTATATAAAAATATTAGACCCGTGTTTTTTATTTTCACCGAGAAGCGTCTAATAAGCCAGAAAAAAATTATTAAAGTTTCTATAAATCAGGATCGAAAAAATCATCGGTGCGTGTGACGTCATCGACACCGCGAGAACATACGTTTCTAAAGCTGAGTGAGACGGATATATAACAAGCACGGTGGGTATGTCGTTTCACAAATGAACATGTAAACAAATGATACATAACCCAAGAATTAACCACTTGAATTCTGTTCCTCAGCTTATTTTGTAATACTTATAGAAAATATTTTTAAAGAAATTGTGATTGTACATGCAAATCAGGTAAAACTTGAGTACTTATAGTAATTTTGGAGATAATTAAATATTATTTTTCTATTTTAAGAGATGGACAATTTGTTTATTTGCTATTCTGGTTACTATAGCTCTAATAATGAGCATTTTTGTGGTGGTGAAATACTGTTTCGTACCGGGCTGCTATAATTCCTCAACAAATAATCCAAAGAAAATATATGTAACGGTTCCAAAAATTGAAGAAAAACGTGCAAGTTATAATGACTAAAAATAAATATTCCGTATTATAATGGTATTAAATCTAAACATGTTAATTAATTTTTCTAATTTAATTGTTTGTGTACTCCATTTACAGCCAGAAAGTAAAAACGCTGTTCCTTATTCTTGTCCTATCCTGCTATCATTAAAATTATAAAATTAGCACATGTTTCACTTTCTAATTAATAATAAATTAAACTATTGGTAAAATGATGTTTTATTTAAGACAAAGAAATAACAAACAACTATGAAACTATTTATTTGACTTCATAAATTTGGGGAATACTGCAATTTTCCAAAATGTTGTTGCCTCCTCCATCAACTGCTGACACAAGTCTTTGTCGAATTCAACTTCTACAATAACAGCTTCGTCTCCATACTCTTCTTTAGTTGCTCTGTAAATGTTGTTGTATTAAATAAATATTCCATAAATCTGCGTACAAAACATTACATACCTCTGGGCTTTCACATTTCTTATTTCTGCACTAACAAAACTAGGATTGTCTTTGTAATAAATACGGCAAAATTTCGACTGTCTGCTTTCACAAATTCAGGATCCATATTCTAAAGAAAGTGAACAGTTTTAATATAAACAGCATTATTGGTTATTTACTTCACTTACTTGTTTTTTCAAAAGATTCTTCAAAGAAACTAACAGGAAATTCAGTAAAAACTTCTTGTAACCTTAAATTTCATCAAAATAAATGTTCTTGCTTGAATATCACGTCAGGTCACAACGCGGACATGATCTGCGCGCGCTCGAAAAGCCATTAGCCAATCAGAATTTTCAGAGTGCCGTTGACGTCACAAAGATGGCCGATACTGAATTTTATGCACTCAATTTAAATGCATTAAATTTTAATTTTGATTTTAGAGTAATAAAAATTAGCAAATTAACGCATATATTCATCTTAATATTACTTATACATGATGAATACTGATATCCAATAAGTATTTCTTAAAAAGCTGTAACCTTGGAAACCCCTATTGTGATAAAATGCATATATCCATCAGAAATACCGCCAATCTGATTAATGAATTGGTAGAATCTGTGACATTTAGGAACTTCCTCATACAATGAAAAATAAATATAATTAGAATTATATATATGCAGAAGACATGTTAAATACAATAAAAAACCATATTTGGTTAAAGTTCTGTAATATTTTCGATAGCAAAGTGCAATGCAATACTTATATAGCCTAATATGGAAATGGCGAGAGGTCTTGTGCTGACCACAACAGATTTTTCATTTTGAAATCACTTCTAAACTATCAGTAATCGAGAAAAAAGTTTCAAATAACAATGTCAGATGTTTTCATTTTGTAGTCTATCCAACGTCGTACGAAAATAATTTATCTATATAACACAAACTTTTCTTTAATGGAACCCATATTTGTTTTTTACATTTAAAAAATACTTATTTTTTTCTCTTTCGATTGGTATAAAGCTGATAATAATTATTAGTGAACGGGGGAAGGGAGGGGGAAAGGGGGGGGGGTAGGGAGGGGGTGAAGGGAATTATTAGTAGTCGAATATTAGTTTAAATCGTAGAAATAGCCTTAACGGACCATAGAGAATTTTTAATTAATGAAAAACGAATTTGAGCTAAATTTATGGAGCACATTGGGATTTGTATACATGCTATTGTATTTTAAATTTGTTTTACCATTTAAAAATTATCAAATTTTGACATTTCGAACTGTCAAATATGTGTTGCTTGCATGAAACATAAAATTAAATAGTTCATCAATTTTATGTGAGTAAAAAACCGGAATATAACTTTATTTTTGCATCTAAATTTCAAACGACAAATAAATAACTATTTACAATGATATTTAGTGCAAATTTTGTTTTCCACGACCTGCCGGATTTTCTTAATCTGATTATTCTTGCGTAACCCTCGTATATGGTTGTACTAAGATTCTTTATTGGGACACAAACACAGCTATTATCTTGTAAACCGATTTTTTTTATATATATATCATGAGGTGCTTATACTTTTATCTTTTGTATTACATTAGAATCAAACTAATTTATGTGATAAAATACATTGTACGTACTTAGTATAAACAGAAAAAAGATGTATAAATGGCTATTAGGGTGAAATAATTCGTATATATTATAATGTAACATACTGATAGGTTTGGTATCGTTGCTTCCAAGGTTTTTTACCGCGCTGAACGTGTTATTTTAAATTTTCTATAGTTTTTATTTCATTTTTGAGTGCATTTAATGGTGCAGTTTCACTTCCTACCTTCCGGGCATGGCATATTGAGCAACACATACACGCTTGTCTTGTCATTTTTCTGTCTTGCAGAGCAGAGCATTGTGCGTTCAAACACCGAGAGAAAATTAATATCTTATCTGTGAAACGGTGTATTTAGCAATTGCAGTTCTGCCTGTAGGGCTACATATTTTTTCATGCATGAGCTATTTGAGAAATTCTTTGTGTAAATACGTCAATAGAAAATTAGTTTAATTACGGGATGTGCGTAAACAGTACATGAAAAATAGAGAAAAAATATAAACGAGTATATTCACAACTTATCTCTCCCTGTTTCACACAAATTATTAAGTATTGAAAAATCTTTTTTTACCTCCCGCTACCCTAGGTAAGGGAGGTATAGGGATCGTGCTAAAAATCGGAAATAGAGATTTTAGTGAATAAGCACGTTTTGATGTCCCCAGAATCCGATTTTAACATTTTTACAATGATGTCTGTAGGTATGTATGTGTATGTGTGTGTGTGTGTGTGTGTGTGTGTGTGTGTGTGTCTGTGTGTGTGTGTGTATATGTGTGTGGATCTTGTGAACACGATTACTCAAATACTATCAATCAGAAAAATTTGAAATTTTGTATATCCATTCTATACTAACGTGGGAAGAGCTCATTAGCTTTTAGTGTATATCGGATAACCGGAAGTATCATTTATACAAGCTTTTAATAGTTTTTCTTGTAAAAAATTCATTGAATATAATTTTAAAGCAGCTTTTACCAATACAAATTGAATATAATGGCACAATCTTCAATTCTACGATAATAGCAATTAGTAAATAACTTGAAATAACTTTATATTATATTATAAAATAATTTATTTTTGTACATCACTTTGCCTCTGCGTCAAACAAAAACAATACTTTAATAACAAATTTGACATATTTAAACAAATGTCACTGTCACGAAGCAATTTTCATTAAAATTAATAATGAAACCGCGTTAAGAAGAATTTAGTAGTTTAAATGTGATTCTAATGAAATTAAGGTTTGTAAAACTAATATATTTTCCATCATACATAAATATTAGATATACAGGATAATTCGATTTAAGTTTGATGTTTGAAGCATTATATATCAAACAGCTCTCAATAAGAACGTGATTTCAAAGTGTCAAATAATAGTTTGCAACTACACATTTACGAAATGGATAACGTACGGCGAAGAATTTACACAGATTGCGTTTTAGAGCATAAGGAAGTTGGTGATGATTTTGACAATAATATGTGTGTGACGATGTTTCCTTAAAATATATTAATAATCCAAAACTTCGCAAAGTTGGTAGGTATTTAATACTCTTATTTAATTTGAAACAACCTATTAGATTTTGACTATATATTATAAACCGGATGTAGTACTTCATTTGAAGCTCTAACAAATTTTTCAAGAAAAACGTAATAAAATATAATACAAAATTTCGTATTACAAACTTTTCTATTTATAGGAACAACAAAGTAGATTTTGTTTACAAACGATCAATCGGAAGTAAAATTTTACTTAAAGCTCATTGCTATTTTAAACATGGAATTGGCGGGAGGTCATGTGCTGGCCACATCACATTTTTTCTATTTTGTGTCTTTAACAAAGCTATAACAGCATCCAAAAGAGATCGTTATCATTCGAATACTATAATAGACTATACTCTGTTTTTTAACCAGAAGGAGTAAATGTGCAGTTTTAAGCGCTGTCTATCGTTTATGGATTATTTTAGAGAAAATAACTTCAAATAACATTTATACAATAATTAATTGTACGCAACTTTTATTTGAAGGATTTTTCTCTAAAATAATCCATAAACGATTGACAGAGTTAAAACCCTGCACATTTACTCCTCCTGGTTAAAAAACAGAGTGTAGTACAATTTAATTTTTAAAAAGATAAAAAATATCAAATGTGAAATCGCACTAAATAAACTAACACAAACAAACAAATCTATTAAAAGTAAACTATTCAATATTTGTTTTTTTTTTTAAATATATCATTTTATGACACCAGTGTTAAAAGTGAGAGATCACTAGTATACTTTTAACGTCAATGTTAAAAGTGAATTATAAAAGTTATTTTATTTTGTTCGAAGTTTTGGGCCACTCCGCTTCGCATCGTGTTCCAAGCTTCCTTCTCACAAAATAAAATGTCGCTTTTAACACTATTTTCTACAAATCTATTAAAAATAGGATTTTTATAGACTCCGTGGCTAAAATGGTTAGAGCACCACACTAGAAATGTGGGGTTCAAGTCCCTGCGGTGTCATTGAATTTTTCATAATTTCTTTCTTCGTATATTTAATATTCTCCTTGATCGCAAAGGCCATTTCTATGTTTATAAAACATTTTAGATAGAATATATATCCTTGTTTCCTGTTTTATTAGTTGTAGCAGCGGATTAATTATTATTTTTTCATTGTAACTACTTTAGTTAGTAGTTGTTAGGTTATGTTCACAGTTTAGTTTTTTCTTAGGCCCAGTTTTACAATGAATATTATAGTAGATTATTACTTAACTGTAAATATTAGTGCTATTATTTGTTTTCCACTATATAAACTGTGCACAACTATTTAAAACAAACATACGAATAAAATAAAATTGCTTCCTTGTTAAGTTCCAAATTTCGCCACCAGGTTCGCATTCTTATTTACATATCCCAATACCGATAGTTCTTTTACATTTATTTAAAATTCCTCTAACAGATGTTCCATAATTTTGTGTGAGTTTTTAATAAAAATTTCATAGTTTACAGGCTGCCCAGTTTTGAGCCGTAAATAATACCGATATAAAAAGTTGATTTAAGATTCGTGTAGGGTTAAAATAATAAGCCGTTCTACGAAATGAATAACTCCAGACCATATGCGTGTTTGAATCAATTACGAGGCATATGTAACAAAGAGATATTTAGTACTCATTTGTAGCGGCATAGATTTCGTGTTTGTGATGCATTTAAATCACAGCGCATGCGCGCGCACATTCACACAATATCCACCATATTGTTCTGCCCACGTGATACTTTTAAGTTATTTTATTTATAGCGTCTGTTGTTGTCTTCTGTTCCGAAATAAAACTTGTATATTTTATGTTATGAAGGTGCCAGTGATGCATGTTCTAACATGTGGAAAGATGGGAGGGGCTTTATGGCACTAAAGAAATTGGAACGAAAAGAGATTTAAACTCTGTGTGCTATGTTCAACAAGACAATAGACAACAAGTATAACTTTTACTGTGCTCTTTGTTTGCAGTATTATAGGTTGTAGCCATATTTAAAATACAAGAAAACCATAATTCTGCAATAAATATTTAGGAAAAAATTAGGTCCACTATTATATTTGACTTTTTAAATTATTCTTTAAGTGAAGATGACGATTTTAAAATAATAGCTATTACAAAAAACCCAAAACTGAGAATTATGTTAAAATGACAATACTTCAATATTCAGATTTTTGTGAATACTTTCAAACAAATTGCAAATAATATTGCAGTAAGATTTACAGTTTCACAGTATTTCCATTTTCAAGCTGAACGTGAACTTTACTATCGTTACTTAACGCCGAACGTTATTTATCGCATAACGCTGGTTTCAAAATCCCGCTGTTATAGTGCAGATTATAAAGTTTAACAAATACTATTAGTAAATATAAATAAACATTTTGAAAGAACTGAAAAGTGGATTAAGGTTAAGTGAAAATTGATGGTTTTATTAGTTTAGGGCAAGTAAACTATGGAAAAAATTGTCTTTTATAAAATTGATGGTTTTATTAGTTTAGGGCAAGTAAACTATGGAAACAATTGTCTTTTATAAAATTATAATTTTATTAATTTATTTTACAGTAATAACAAAACAAAGAAAATATTCAAATTGAAAGCCATTATTTCTTTCCCACATTTAAACTCTTTTGGAAAGAGAGCCGTCCGTTCTACGGAACTGGTGTCTAGATATAACTTTCCATATAGCACGATCATATCTAACTTTTCTTCATTTGTAAAGTTATTAAACATTATTAAACACAGAGAACTTTACTGGAGAAATTATTAAACGTCAAACAAACAAAGAATCAATTGTTTCCATGGCTTACTTCACTAAAAAACTAATAAAATAGTTTACAAAATTTAAATTTGTAACCGTAAATAACTCGTTTATTTGAAAAAATTGTACATAAACAACATTACCTTATATGGTTCCATTTAAAAAATATATATATCGTCCCAAATTTTGAGAACCGCTAACACAAATTTTATTTTGTGTACATGACCAATTTTCTAATATAAAATGGCACAATTTTGCTCATTTAACCAACCTCGTAGCTCTTCAAATAAAAAAGTTACCAATAGTGAGCAAGCTTATTGAGACACCCTGTATATCTATAGTAACAAGCCTGACGTCATCAGTTGAGACCATTTTCCAAAAGAAATTAAATAAATTCGGTCTATGATTTTAATTTGAAGAAAACCAATACAAGCTAGTTATTCTTTGCGCTGCTTATGATGAACATAATTGGTATTATTGCAAGCGGAATCAATTTCAATTATTCCCGCTGAATAAATAAGGCTATGCGTATAATATCTTGATTAAATAAATAAATGAAATAAAGAGACATATTCCATTTCCGACAGGATTAGCATTCTGGGCGAATGAACGAGCGAACCGAGGCTCCTCTGCTTCTCAGGTTATGTAACACACGCACGCACGCACACACACACAGCCTACTTTGCATTCAATAGCGAAATTACTTTCATTTGTTTTCCTTCACGCCGCAAACAAATGCGAACACATGCATACGGGACAAACAACGAGATCGCCCCAATTCGCCTGATAAATCTCACAGTAACACGGAACACGACCTATATTAGGAGGGGAGTAAAAGCTTTATTGCCCAGCCATTTTCATTTTAATGTCAATTTAAAGAGATTTTGCGTTTATCGCAGCTATTCACTGATAAACGCAAGTTTATACGTGTGTGAAAGAATAGTGCAATTTAGTGACCACTTGTTCAAAAGTAAATCTCTCACTTGTTACAGGAAATGGTAAATTTCTGTTTTATTATTGTACACTTTTTAACACCATGTTTAAAAAGACAGAAAATTATTTTTTATATATAAAAAATGTCTAGTTATTTTTACCTTCCGTCACCTTTAGGTAAGGAAGGTATTGTCTTTGGTCAAAAAATAGGTGGTGAGTTTTTAATGTATAAGCACGTTTTAGGGTTCCTAGAATACGATTTTACTAGTTTTACGATGATGTCTGTATCTGTATGTATGTCCGTGTGTGTGTGTGTGTGTGTGTGTGTGTGTGTGTGTGTGTGTGTGTGTGTGTGTGTGTGCGTATATGTGTATGTCTGTGTGCGTATATGTGTATGTCTGTGTACGACAAATTTTTCCCCAATACTACAAATCCAAAAATTATAATTCTTTCGTATTCTTCTTCTTTATCCATATGAAGAGCTAATTAGATTTTGGTTATAAATGGTCAACCGGAAGTTTCCTTATTTGAAATTCTTAACTGTTTTTCTTGAAAAAACGCAATTAAATACCATTTTTACCTTCCGTCACCTTTAGGTAAGGAAGGTATTGTCTTTGGTCAAAAAATTCGGTGGTGAATTTTTAATGAATAAGCACGTTTTAGGGTCCCTACAATACGAATTTACTATTTTTAAGATTAGGTCTGTATGTATGTATGTGTGTATGTGTGTGTGTGTGTGTGTATGTGTGTGTGTGTGTGTGTATGTGTGTGTGTGTGTATGTGTGTCCGTGTGTGACAAATTTTTCTCCGATGATAACTCCAATACTATAATTCTAAAAATTATAATTCTTTCGTATTCCTGTTCTGTACATCCACATGAAGAGTTGATTAGATTTTGGTTATAATTGATCCACCGGAAGTACCCTTATTTGAAGTTTTTAACAGTTTTTCTTAAAAACACGCAGTTAAATATTATTTTTTGACATTTTGTTATTATATTTATTAAAGAAAATACTCTTCTTTATATGGTTTGATTATTCATTTTCCTTCATATATTAAGATTGTTTTATTGTCTATAGTCTGTATGGTTTGATTACATATTTTCCTTCTTATTTAATAGATATAGAGTTAAAGAATTATAACGAGATTAACTTGCATAAATCAGCTAGCTCTACTATAATCAGGAAAACAGCTGATATATTCAAATAATTCTAATTGACAGATGTCAGTGTTATATGCAATTTAAAAAGTGTATGTTCGTGTTACAATATTATTGGAATTATAGAATCTTTTCCAAGGAAATTTTGATATGGAATTTGTAGAAAATAGTATATGTTCGTATTGCAATTTTACTGGATATACAGAATCTCTTCCAAGGAATTTTAGTATAGGATTTGTACAAAATATATAGAATTGACGGAAGGTAATGTGCTAGTCACATCAGATTTTTTAAAATGCGACCATATTGTCAAACCTTCGTTGATTTATTAGAGATATTTTACAACCTACCTAGACGTGCAGATTACAGCTTAAAGCTTCAAGTACATTGTAATATAAATAGTTAGACATTTTCAGTTGCAATTTCTCTAAACTTAAATTAACAAGCAAAACTCACGCTTTTAAAACTCGATTTGAATTTATGAAAATGTTTAGTTTAGTATGCATTGAAAAAAATCTTGTTGGGGTTGGAATTTGAGCGTGTGACGCCCATGCACTACCTGCGGCAGGATCCGTACATACATAATATATGAGCGGCCTCTCCTCTACGCAATTAGACACAGCACAAGCCATTGCCGTACGTGTCCGTGAGATTTTTACCAAAATGATTAGTTAGTTAATTACATTGACAATATAATATCGAGTGTGGCAGGCCTGAATACGCGTTGAACCTACACACCCACTGACACTTCTATAGCCTGTCAACGAAGAGAAACCCTGTACACTCGCAGAGAGAACAAGAAGAATATCTTCGTATTGCATTGGTAATTTACTGCATTACTTTATTAACGTGTCTCTGTTTCTGTGGCTTAATTTAAGAAAAAAAAATTCTGATGTGGCCAACATAATACCTACCATTATTTAATTGTTATTAATATAAATAGTTTTGTAGTTTTTTAAATACCTTGTTCTACAATAGGGGATTCCAGCTCAATCGAATTAAAAGAAAATAGTAACAAAATACGAATGTACATGCTGAATAACGAATATTAATAAAAAAAAATCTGTTGTGGCCAGCACAAGACCTTCCGTCAATTCGATGTATTTTGTACAAATCCCATACCAAAAGGTCCTTGGAACAGATTCTATACATATAATATCATGTAAAATCGAACACGAACACATACTATTTTTTTACAAATTCTATACCAAAAGTTGATTCGAAAAGGTTCTATAAATCCAATAAAATTATAAAATAAATATACACTAAGTAAAATGCACTAGACACGTCCTTCATTTCTTCTTCAGCTATCCCCTATTTTATTAGGGGTCGCTGTTACCTCTTCTCTTCCACTCATTCCTGTCCAACGCATCACATAGTCCTTTCTCAAGTCTTTTGCGATATAGTCCTTCCATCTTCTCCTTGGCCTTTCTCTGCGTGTCACTTGCGAGGAACACTATGACATATCAATTTTAGATCCTATACGTTCCATATTTGGTTTTGCACTTCCAACTGACATCTGTCAATTAGAATTTTTTGAATATATCATCTGTTTCCATGATAAATAGCAAAGCTGACTAATTTTTCAAAATTAATTTCTTTATAACGCTTTAAATCTACATCTATTGATTATGAAGGAAAATGTATAATAAAACCATACAGAGAAGAGTATTTTCTTTAATAAGTATAATAACAAAATGTCAAAAAATAATATTTAACTGCGTTTTTTTAGGAAAAACTGTTAAAAACTTCAAATAAGGGTACTTCCGGTGGAGTAATTATAACCAAAATCTAATCAACTCTTCATATGGTTGTACAGAAGAGGAATACGAAAGAATTATAATTTTTAGAATTGTAGTATTGGAGTTATCGTTGGAGAAAAATTCGTACAAGGAAGTAAAAATTTAACCAAAATGCAGTAAAAATTATTTCTAGCCAATATTCATAGTGAATAACACAAATATTATATACAAACAGAAGTATAGAAAATTAATAATAATAGTCTCTAGAACATCTTTATCTTGTTTTTAAATGAATTTATTGATAGAGATTTTAATTCATGTGAACATTTTGAACAAATGTTATAAAAAATCGTTATTATTTTATTGTACATAAATAATAAATTGTTTTGAATTCATCGATAATTTTCATTTTTGCCCTTACCTTAGGCAAGCAAACTAAATTTTGTTAGGTAATAGCCAAATCATTTGCCTATAATTAATTTAATTGTTACGTCATAACTTAATAAGATAATATTTGATATCTCGTTATAAAGTTGATTTTTAAGGTAGCGCTGTTCCAAAAAAAAACATGAATATCTCTGAAATAAAGCATTTACGGACATTTGCTCAAAGGAACTTGTCACCATATTTTTACGTGTTTAATCCATGGTTAAAGTTATGCCGTTTAAATCTGGGACACCTGTATTCGTATTATTAATAGTAAGTAGTATTTGATTTGATTGCATTATTATCCCCTGTACTCAATGTGCTTTCGTGTCAATTCTCATGATTAAAAAGAAAATTGAGTAACAATGTGTTAGTTTAACATGTAGGAGATAATATTTTAGTAGCCGCGTATTTTCCCATATAACGAAAGCAGTAGTGCTGTGCGTTATCTAATTTAGTGGTTGCATGTCGTAGTGTTGTGTCCTGTGCTTCCTAGATGCAACAGTGTGTAAGTATAAGTATACAACACAGTGCGATACAAACGAGACTGTAATATTAGCGTCTAATGATTTCAGAAGCGTTATCGCGGATGGATCGTGATCCACCTCTCGTATCCGCATTGCATGGAGGATGTACGCGCATGATTGCCAACCTGATAAACATAAAATCCCTGCTTTAACGCGGATTGCCCTAATGATGTGTTTAGACCACTTCATACAATTTCATTAGCATTTTTTCCCACCAGATTCCAGCGTTCGTACACTGATAAAAATTGTAATTAATCGAAATTATTTCAAACGGGAAAAATACGCATTCATTATACTGTAAATGTTATTACTTAATTCCAGAATTCACAAAATAATTTTTTAACATAATGCTGCGCAATTAGGCTTCATTTACATCAGTGATCATTAATGTGATTTAAAATATCAGGACGATACAATAAAGGTACATTTATCGCAACTAAATTTTGACTTAGTACAATTTTACGCTTACCAAAATTCCCTATCGATTCCGAAGTACATTTGGATTACTTTTTTCTATTTCGGTGTCTTTATGAGTCTATAAACGAAAAACGTCGTTAAAAAGATCTATAATAGTTATTTTTTATACAAGACGATAAAATTGTATTTTTCGCGAGTCGATAATTTAATTTTATCGTTGTGTGTAAAATTCTAATTTTTTCTATAGCAGATTTTAAAGAGCAAAAATTAGAAAAACCGATTATAAATTAAATTATTTAAGAACAATTTAAAAATCTTAGTAGCGTGGTAGTTATAGAATTTGTTTGAAAACAATTTCATTTTATTCATGTTTATACAATTGAAGTTATATATAATATGAATGTGTTTTTATTTAAATAAAAATGAAAGTTCTTTACCTACCCTTATTGTTAAAGTATTATTTTATCTATCCTTGCGGTTAAAATGTCACTTAGTCAACTATTTCGAGTCGAACAAAGCACACTTTAAAATCTGCTATAGAAAAAACGTTATGTTTTTGACAATGAGTCAACAATAGGCCATTCCAGAATGACGTCACCTGCCCTCCACAGGAGTAATTTTGACCTCACTTTTGAATATTTTTAAAAATTATTTAATTATATATATTATGATAAATAACGAGATATTTTGATTTTGATACAATTCAGCTGAAATCATTTTTTTAAAATAAAGATTATTTAAATATCACGAACCTATTCTGTAGAAAGAATCACAGGGGTTATTATGAATTTAAATGAAAAAAATTGTCCGTGAGGTGCTCTCTCCACTTCAGTATTGAAAGCCTGTAAGATGACGTCTGGCAAACGTCCTTAACCAAAACAAAGCTACCTTTAGGTAAGGAAGGTATTGTCTTTGGTCAAAAAATTCGGTGGTAAGGTTTTAATGAAAAATCATGTTTTAGGGTCCCTATAATACGATTTGTGTGTGTGTGTATGTGTGTGTGTATGTGTGTATATGTGTGTGTGTTTGTGTGCGTGTGTGTGTGTGTGTGCGTGGGTGTGTGTGCGTGGGTGTGTGTGCGTGTGTGTTATGTGTGATCGGAAGTTTTTTGACATTTTATGAGATTATCAATATGAAAGAATATCTTATTATCTATTCGGTCTGATTATACATTTTCCTTCATATTCAAGAGATATAGAGTTAAAGAATTATAAAGAGATTAACTTTCATAAATCAGCCAGCTTTGCTATAATCATAGAAACAGCTGATATATTTTCAAATAATTCTAATTGCAGATGTCAGTGTCAAGTACAATTTACATAGTGTATGTTCGTGTCATAATTTTCTTGGATTTATAGAATCTTTTCCAATGACCTTTCGGTTAGGAATTTGTAGAAAATAGTATATGTTCGTGTTATAATTTTACTGGATATATAGAATCTTATCTAGGGAAGTTTTGGTATGTGATTTGTACAAAATACATAGAATTGACGGAAGGTAATGTGCTTGTCAAGTCAGATTTTTTTTACATGTTATGGATACCATTTTTGGTTCTCACATTATTCCATCTACTAAGACCATATTTATTTTATTATTTTACATATGGTAATTGAAAGTAAAATAAATGTTTGGATAATTTGTATCTGGAATGCAAATTCCCCATGTTCATTGACATTGGCCAACACGGATACGCGAAATATCCATATGACATTGCCGCCGTCAGTCGAACACACATGTAGAATAAATAAATAAAAATATCACATACTTGTATTTCTATTTGATCTGCAATATCAGATATGCTTCATATGATAATTTCAGTGTCTCATTTGAATTTATAAACTTTCACATCTCAATAATTTACGACTGTATTAATTAATATCTTTGATTCTGCTCATGCACTTACATTTAAATGAATAGAACAAGAAATTACATCAAATAAGAACAAATATGTTACATTTATTATTTATTACGTAAGGATTATTTATAAAATATAGAATAAATAATACCTTTTGAACAAGATTAAGGGCCGGTCTTATAAAACTATTTAATCAACAGTTAAAATTTAGTTAGCTACTAAACTAATTTAACTGAAGATTTGGGTATTATAAAAGTTTAATGACAAGTAAATCGACCTATTAAAGTAACTACGGAATTTCATGCTATTAGATTTAAATCAGTTGTTAAAGAAACGTCAAACTGTATTTTTTTTTTTTTTGTTATGTTTATTTTAAAACAATTGAAATAGGGAACTATTTACTTTTTAAATATTTTTTTAAGAAATGTATGTGTCGAGTATGTCATCTTTAGAGTCTGTATCATCAGTGTCCTCGGATTCATAAACAGATAATGATGATGCATTTATATTTGCACCAGGTAGGCTACCAAAATTGTTCCGAAACAGGACAAATCCATATGAAATATATGATGACAATGGCTCGTACCACGATCACGGTTTTAACTAAAACACTGTTTTAAGAAATGTCAAATTTCATTATTTAATGATGATAATAAATACTATGAAATTTATCAAAATATGATTTTAAAGCAGAACATAGTTTGTATTCAAACAAATATTTTTAAATAAATTGTTCTTCTAACATAAGGGTGAAATTACATTTTGAAATTTGAATTGGACATTTCTTAAAACAGCGTTTTTGTTAAAACCATGATCGTGGTACGAGCCATGAGATTAAAAAGAGATTTCGATTGTCAAAACAATGTGTGTTACACATATTGGGACAGATTGAAGGAAATATAAGACCACTAACTTTAAGAAATATGTCAATTTCCGCAATGAATCAGCTAGTAATAACCTTACGATTTTACGCAACCGGGTCGTTCCAAATTATATGAAAATAATCTTCAACAATATCTAATAGGTTATATTTTTCAAAATCAATATGATTTTTCCCACGATCACGTTTCTTTTCCAACTGTCAAATCAACTGATTTACGTTTATAACGAATGTGAATATAGAAACTTTTCACAAAACCACAAACACACTACTAAAATTTATTTAATCCCCCGTTAGTTATTTGATAGTGAGATTAGTTTTATAATATCCATTTCATTTTTAATGGTCCATTTAATTTACTTGTGCAGTAACTAACTAAGGATTAATTTATTGTTTATAAGACCGGCCCTAAATATATTAATTGGTTAAGTAAATCAATGCGGGGCACAAATATGCTAAAATACACGCTAAAGGCTAAAGTATATACGAACTACGTTAACAATTCCAAATTATTTCCTGAATAGAGTTACGACATACGTCGCTATATTAACAGAAATATTTTGGATAAAGCTTGGATTTTAAAATGGCATTTTAAATTTCTAGGACTATAAAATTTTACTTTATGTTTTATAAATCGTTCAAAAAACGTTGCTTTAGAAACCAGTATAACAGAAAAATATTCATATACGAATGTAATATTGTATTCTGCCACACCTAGAATATTTTCTTCTTGAAATATTTTTTTGTATTTTCTACTGCAGCAGATTTTATGAGAAGAAAATAACAATAAAGGAATCCTGTATAAAATATTGATGAAATGCAGTTATTTGATAATTGGCGCTGTTCTTGTACCCATAAACTGTAATAGTTTATGTTTTATAGTAGCCGCAATATCATCTATAAGTAATCCAAGTGAGCAATTCACCGAGTAAAATAACATTATTATTACAACTTCTAATTGAACGAGACAGTTCCACCGTTCCACAACAACTGAAAATCTTTTCGGAAAAGCCTTCCTACGCCGTCCTGGATATTTATTTTTGTATTTATTTCATTATTTATTCGCGTTAATGGCATTCCCTCGAGTATTTGCATACATGTGTTCTCTCACTCTCACTCACGGAGTTTGTGATGGTGTTGTCCTTCTCCCGCTAATGCATTGCAATCAGCCAGGCAAATATTGACGCTCCATTAGCGAAGCAGCGCGTAAACTACAAAAGATGATTCCTAATAATTGTCACCGGAGGTCCTTAATGCTCATTGGTCAGTTCAAAAAGGGCGGGGCAGCAACGACTTATGAAATTTAATATGAGGAAGATTGCAAGATAGGAAAATTAATGGCTGCTTGTTAATTAAGACTTTTGGAGTAAACAGGCATTACTTGAAAAAAAAAAAAAAACGATGTGGCCAGCACATGACCTCCCGCCAATTCCATGTTTAAAACAGCAGTGAGCTTTAAGAAAAGTATCACTTCCGATTGATCGTTTGTAAATAAAATCTAATTTGTTGTCCAATAAATAGAAAAGTCTGTAATACGAAATTTTGGATTATGTTTTATTGTTTTTCCTCAAATATCTGTTAGAGCTCCAAATTAAGTACTACATCCGATTAATCATATATGGTTAAAATCTAATATGATGTTTCAAATTATATATGAGTTTTAAATACCAAATTTAAGAAGTTTTGGATCATATTTTAATAGACTTTAAGGAAAAATCGTCACACACACATTCTTATAAAAATCAGCATTAACTTCCAGGTGCTCTAAAACGCAATCTGTGTAAATTCTTCGTCGTACAAGATCCATTTCTGAATTGTGTAGTTATAAATTAATATTGATTTATAGTGCTGCAAACAGAAAAATTAAATCAGATTGTACATCTAAGTATGATGGAAAATTATATTATTTTCACAAACCTTAATTTCATTAGAATTAAATATTTTACCATTAAATTCTCCTTAACACGGTTTCATTATTAACTTTAATGTAATTGATTCCTGACAGTGACATTTATTTAAATATGTCAAAATTGTTATTAAAATTATGTTTTTGTTTGATGCATAGGCAAGATGATTTATGAAAATAAATTATATTATGTATTCATATTTAAAGTTTTTAGTGATATCTGCCTCTATTTAGCTATGGCATTTTTGTACAAAAAGATAATAAAGTATTTGACATTTTATCTGTCAGAATTTGTTAAGCGTGCATTGCACAACGATGTTTTTCTTTTCAAGTGAGTTGAAAAGTTTTCTCTCTCGCACAATGACATGAGTGCAAGAGAGACAAATGAATAGACTTTTAATGAAAAACTTTTAAAGAAAAACTGGAACATGCGCGACTTTTTCTTAAAAGTCCCTACAAATTTTAACTGTCAAGTAACTGTCAAATGTCATTTGTGTTTATATTTTTGATGTATACAAGTAGTGTTATAAATGATCGATATTAAACTGAAAAATGGCAAAATGGGATGGAAAAATAATCGAAATCTTAATGTTCAGTATAACTTAAATTTTGACACTTGGATATTTTATTTCACGCAAAACTTGATCGTGTAAATATACTTGTAAAATCACTTATAAAGGACACTTTCCAAATCACTTAAAAATAAAAACTTTATCGTGAAATCCAGGCTTTAACAAAGATTTTTGGCGTTATTTTCTTTTTAATGTTTTATAACAGATTGGAAAATGCTAGGTAAATATTAAATTAATAAAATTATAACATAAAATTTGCACAAGTTTTAGGTTATATCAAATTTTGACAAATAAAACAACAAATAATTATCTTTTTGTTCAAATTATTATTAATAAAAAATTGTATAAATTTAATAATTAGTTTATAGGACCATAATATACATATTAAATTTTCGTCGAGAAATCTCGGCGAGAACCTCGGCCGAGACGAAACTCTATTAAACGAGACGAGAAAAATTTCTAGACGAGACATAATTTTATAAATTTGAAACGAGATGAGACAATGAATTTCTCGTCTCGTCTCGTCTCGACCGAATTACTACTGCCAAAATTTTAAACATTCAAAATTGTCTAATAATAGACATATTAGGTACTAAGGCATGAAAATACGGCAAAAAATCTTTTTATTTAATTTAGATACTAGTTTTTTTTTTTATTTTATACAGGTAGAATAAAAATACTTATTTTGTGCATATTTGGCAATAATAAGTTGAAATTAATGATTTCGAAGCTTCTATAACGAATTTCATGACACTAAATAAATCTCCGGAACAGTTACACAAAATTTCACACATCATTTATATCAGAATCTTCGAACTGATTTCTTTTTTCATTAAACAAACAAGTTGATCTAACCAACCGTCGAAACGAATTTATCATTGAAAAATTTCACTAACAAATTCGAAGTTTAAAAGTCGTTCATTAAGTTAATGTAGTAAATTATTAATTAACACCGCTGGACCCCTTGATTTTAGTTACAAAACCGGAGCCTAACTTCATTAGGCGCAACTGGGCCTGTGAAATGCGGGCAAACGCAATAGCAATTTGTTATATGGTAATGCAGGAGAACCCACTATAAATTCACATCAGTGTCCCGGCCGGACGGCAGGGGGCAAGCAGACATATTAGGTACTATTAATATTTGATATTCAGCTTGTATCGTACGACCTAAGGCTCTCTTGAATTATTAATTAGAAGAGGAGAGCTCCGACGCTGTGCTGTGTCAAGTGTGGTTCACACAAAACCAACAAACAAAGAATAAGAAGATTATTCTAAAAGACCAAAGCACACTTGTTGGATGATCACGTAGGCGTGGTCGACTACAGATTGTAACCATTTGTGACTATGTATCAAAAATACTTAAACGAGGGCAACGACTAGAATATACCTTTTCAATTTAATGGCTATAGGCAAGTTCTTTTATTCATCAACAAATTCATCGGTGAAATTCATTGCAATTTGATAATGACGTCACCGATGAATATGTGATGGATACATATTGTAGGTTAGAGTAAGAATGGTCGCTGTCACTAGAGAAGTTATGAAGGGCTTTTTACTGGGAAAATTACTAAATGGGGTATGTGACTAAATTTTGATTTTTACATATATGATACTAGACCATAAAATAAAATACCCGTATTTTTTTAAATTGATTAATTATTCGTAGTTTGCGAGAAAATAATTATTTAAACTTTGGAGAAGGGATCTGTGACGTCAGTAGGGTACAATAATAGAAGAAGACAGTTAGACTGAGACAGATATATTGTGGTAGGCAAAAGTGACAGCAGCTGTCACTTTCGCCATTCTATAACCTATCACAACATATCTATCCCAGTCTAAATGTCTTCTTCTACCATTCTACCCTACTGACGTCACAGATACCTTCTCCAAAACATTAAATTGCTAATAACAATATTATTACAAACTAATGTTTAGTTTTTATTATTATAATGAGTAGCTATAGAGGTTTGTTTTTATATATTGAAATTCGATTATGGTCAAATACCCCATTGTTCCGATTCGGATTCATTTTCCAATGAAGAAAATTCTACTAATTCGAGTAGTGACAATTTAGAAACTCTATTAATAATTTAAATAAATTATGTGATAATGGCAATGAAATCATTTCTACAACATTCATAATTCACGACTTTTTTTCACTGACTACCGGCTAAAACGTCAATAAACTTGTGAACATAATCTGAAAACTATACCCCCACCATTAATCCATCAGAAATTAACAAATCCATCGACACAAACCTGATGGATCCGATGGGTTTCTGTTTAACTAATCGGTGAAAATAGGAGCGCTATGATGAAATTCATTGCTTTTAAAGCGCTGAATAAAAAGACCCCGGGGGTTTGTTAAAATTGTAAGATATAGCATTTCCACAAACCTCCGAATCAATTCGGAGTTGGTGAAATACTGTTCCGAAATAGGTGTGTAAACGTTTCTAACTCTTTTATTTGACAGGTTTTAGTTCTCGCAGTAAATAGTTTGACAGTTTTCTCACCAGAAAGCAATCAAATTATGATTGCTTTGACAGTTTTTAAATCTCCCAGATATTAGTTTGAAAGCATTCTAAAAGCAAATTTGTTGGGACCTTTTAAGATGTAAAAGGAAAGAATGGTGAAATCTATTATTCCAGTGTCTAACTTTGAACACCTTCGAATTGTGGTAAAATGGTATCGTCTGCTTTAAATTGTTTAAAGTTTAAAGAACCAAACTGATCTGTAGTGATAAACTACATAATGTATTTGAAGTTCAAGCAAATTTGCTTTTCTTCTTAGCAGATAATGAATTCTTCGGTCATGGGAATTTGTTGAAAGACATGAAGTATGCATTGTTAAATATCTAGTAATGTCCATAGAGTATGAAAGCAGATTGCGTTGAGGGCAAAACAGCAACGCACTTAACCACAAACATTAACCGCAGTTAACTGACTTCAAGTCAAATATTTCGACGTAATTACACTGAACAAAACGCTGTAGCCTGAAATACTAATATTTCAAAGAAATTAGAAATGCATGTGTTTGACATGCAGGGAACATGAAACATATTTACATGTTCAAGGTCTGCAGACCTCACACAAGATTCGCTATACATTGCTGGCTGCACCGCAAATGCAGACATGGAATTTTTATCGCCGTGCGGTTACTAAGTCATAGAATAACATTGTCGGCTACACTTTTTCAAAAAAATACACTTCTTCTTTTTTCTATTACATATTAATGTTTCCATTTCCATGTTCTTTATATTTTCTTCTAATTCCTTAAAACTTCTTTTATTTTGTACTAACATTTTTGCCAGAAAAACCAGGGCTGAAAAAAACCCCAGCCCACCTGGGTTTTTTTAATAAAACCCGGGTTTTGATTGTAAAATGTTGCCAGTGACAAAAATTGATGTATACAGGGTTTTTCACGGATATGGGACACCCCAATTATTTTCTTTATTATTAGGAAAAGAAGAAAATCATTCAAATAAAAGTTGCAGTAGATGAAGGGGGACATTCACTTATTGAAGAAAAAAAAATTAAACCAGTGATTCGACAGAGTATTTTTTTCTGAATTCAACCATATAAATATTTATGTGCTTATATAACAAAAATATTGAAAAAAATTCATTTGAAAATTAAATAAATTTTGAAAAATCAATATTCGGCTGTGTTAGGATGGAGGTAGATACAGGAAAGTAAGAATTCTTCGGACTTTCAGTCAATTAATAAAATTTATTCACGCCGACGTTTCGACTATACTATAGTCTTCTTCAGGGCTAGAATGGTCAGTTGAAAAAAGGAAACCACATGTGGATAATAGAACATACAGCACGGACAATTAAAAAAATAAATAAATAAATATGAATAAATAAATAAATAGTTAAAACCAACATATCACAGAGAGAAATTCGTCTAAAAATGAAAAACTTGTCTTTGATGAGTGCAATACTTATGGAACTACAAATCACTAGTTATTTGTAGTTCCATAAGTATTGCACTCATCAAAGACAAGTTTTTCATTTTTAGACGAATTTCTCTCTGTGATATGTTGGTTTTAACTATTTATTTATTTATTCATATTTATTTATTTATTTTTTTAATTGTCCGTGCTGTATGTTCTATTATCCACATGTGGTTTCCTTTTTTCAACTGACCATTCTAGCCCTGAAGAAGACTATAGTATAGTCGAAACGTCGGCGTGAATAAATTTTATTAATTGACTGAAAGTCCGAAGAATTCTTACTTTCCTGTATCTACCTCTAAATAAATTTTATTTAACAAAACACAAAACAGTAGGCCATGATCAATAACAAAACAATTAACTTGTATTTAACTTCACAAATAATTTTCAATCACAATTACTTATTATAAATAATGATATTTTGAGATAACAATAGCAGTTTTTTTTAATTTTCAAATGAATTTTTCTCAATATTATTGTTATGCAAGAACATAAAATATTTGTATGGTTGAATTCAGAAAAATATACTCTGTCGAATGAACCTAAAAAATGTATAATATCCCATTTAAAAAAATATAACTTAGGTTTTTAATTTGAGAACCACTGGTTCAATTTTTTTTTTTTCTTCAATAAGTGAATGCCCCCCTTGATATACTGCAACCTTTATTTGAATGATTTTCTTCTATTCCTAATAGTAAAGAAAATAATCGAGGTGTCCCGTATCTGTGAAACACCCTGTATATGTGTGTACCATATTTAATTAATAAAATATGATTTCATAAAAGTGGGTTTTTAGATGGGTTTTTTTGGGTCGGGCAAAATTATAACAAGTCTGAGAAAAACAGAATTTAATGTATGTATCAATTTTTTATACTAGAATTTTTTTCCAACTTTTTACTTTCCGTCACTTTTAGGTAAGGAAGATACTGGTAAAAAAAATCGATGATTTTTTTATGAATAAGCACATTTTATGGTCCCTAGTATATTTACTATTTTAACAATGATGTCTGTGTGTGTATTTCGACTATATTCTAGTAAGGAATAAAGCCATTAGATTTTGGTGTAAATCCGATAACCGGATATGGCACTTTACTTAAAGCTCACAATTTTTGAAGGAAACATACCTTTAAATGTCATTTTTTAGCAATTGTTAATATAAAAATTATTTGATTATTGATTTTTTTTACAAATATGCATTAATCCTTTTTCTATATATTTTAGAGATAAATTCATAAAATAATCAATTTTATAAATCCCGGAATCGGAATCTATGTTTTAGTTTTAAAGATAAACACAATTCCTTAGTTACACAATTCAGATTTCAAATGTATGTAATTGACAAATAAATGTCATAGTTAAAAAAAACCTATCATTCCAAATTAATAATGATAACGTTTTAAAAAGAAAGAAGTAAATAAAACAATAGTTATAGTTATATTATACGAATGCAAAGAAACATAACATAGTCTCCAGCATCAATAAATATGTCTGTATGTATTTAAATTTGAAAGTTAAATGGCGAGAGGTATTGTGTTGGCCACATCAGATTTACGGTACGTGTTTTAACAACAAAACATATTATTTGAGAATCGAAGAATGAAGCACTGAATTTCAATTTCATTATTGGGATTTTAAAATCTGTAAGAGAATAATATAGAAATGATTTTAAATGAGATATCTGATGCGTTCTGGGAGGTCATTTTAGATATACTATTGTTTATCAAGTAGCGTATGAGATCAAATAACTGTTAAACTATTGGCACTTTACAAAAATGTTTTAAATAAAAAATATTTATTGTTCCGAAATAATTTTTTCTAAACGTAAATTTTAATTTTTTTATGGGGTCCCGTGGCCGCTTGCCTGAGTGTCTGGTCGTGAACCTGGGGAACCGGGTTCGATCCCGACCGACCGCAAATATTTCAAATTTTAAATGGCACAAAAGTGACCTCTGTGGTGCACTCTCTACGCCAGAAATGAGTGCCCGTGAGGTGACGCCTGGTAAACGCCCGCACGGTACAAATATGTCATCATTATTACCGATATCTGTGAAAATAGACTGGCACACTCAGAAATGGGTAATATGTCGTGATGATATATTTATATATTCATTTTAAATTTTTAAGACGTAACACAAAATTATGTTTTTAAATGGAAAATATACAGGATGCTTCAAAAATTAAGCCCGCACTTACCAGTAAGTGAGCTACAAATTGCTATTTTGAATAGAAAAAATGTTGTAAAATTGACGATTTCAATTTGTAACAATTTCTTTGAGCTTGTTTTGTGTTTTTCGTAAAGAAATGCATAGAAAGCTTGTAAAACGGCGCATCTTTTCGTGGGTTCAAATCATCATATTAGATCCAGCCTGGGGGTTTAAACGTATCTGAGAAATTACAGTCCCGAACAACCGCTTGACGAAATTCTTAACATGAGCTCTTACTTCGCCCGCGGCCCTAACGAGTTACTATACATAAAATCATTTTTGCTTGCTTAATAAATAATTCAGATTATTTTTCGGATATAATCTCAGGTCGTTGACTGGTGCAATAGTTTAACACATAGTTGAGCTCTATAATAAATGTTAATCTTGAATCTTAAATTATTGATTCTGTTTGCATTGTAGTTAACCTTTCTGCGATCAACTAGTTCCCATCCATTAAATATTGTTTTCGAAATTAAGGTCCATAAATCCAAGAATTTTTGATGGTATACTTATGAGTATGAGTAATATCATTTTTATATATAGGCACAAAACAGTTATTGATTGATTATATAACCGGGAGGTGGGGGTTAGAGGAGAACATAAATATTTAACATACCGGGTTAGTTAAAAGTATGGAGACGGCGATTTATGGTCGTTAATATTCATTTTAGGAAATTATATTCAATCAGAGCTGGGTAAAATGCTTTATCAAACCCATTTTGTATCAAATGCGAAATGCTTTTGCTACAAAGTATTTTAAATGCAAAATGGTTAAAAAAAAATAATAACTAAATTATATACTTTTATTTAGTATTTTTTACATACGTATTTGTCCATCACGTAATAGCTATTTATATAATAAGTTTTAGGCACGGCGATGTGAAATTAGTACGCACGAGAGTAAGCGCGTGATACAAAACGTCAAGTGCCTAAAACACTCATTTCGCAATGTATTACATACAAGATTTTTTATAATAGCGATTTAAAACAGATCATTTCTTCTCAAATATCAACATTTTGAACTTTTCAAAATTAAAAAGTAGACAGACGTCAGGTTCATCTATTCGTTGCTAAATGAAATACTTTGAAGCACTAGTGCTGAAAAGTAACATTTTACGCATTAAACTGTCACTTTTACGCACTAGTGCTTAAAAAATGTGACTTTTAAGCACTAGAAACGAAAATAACAATCAAAAAGTTGTTGTTTTAAAACGCTAGTATAAAAAAAATTAAATTCTTTCAAAGCCAAACTGCACAGGTACAATACCATATAACTAAAAAGTAAACTTTAGCTGGTTTTGCATTGCGCTTGCGCAATCATAACAGAGTTGTCATATTGCCAAAGTGACGATAAGAAAACATTTTAAATGAAAATGGCTTGAAAAAATATATTTTAAATTGAAAATGAAAATGTGAATTTCTGAAACCATTTTAAATGTACATTTTGTATTTAACTATTTGAAATGGTCTCAGCTCTGTGTTCAATACAAAAGTTTATTAAGAAATTTTGATCTACATTTGAGAATACTTGAATTTTTCTTTTCAATTGTTTTTGAGTTACGCTTGTCCGCGTAATTTTTTTAAATGGGAACCTGTTAATTTTACTTTACCATTCGATTGAGCGTTTTTTTTTTTCTTTACAACAGTATTTTTTTTTCAATTTATTTTAATAATATTTTTACAAGGAAAAACACCGGTTCAAGTATTTACGAATAGTAGGTATATCTAAGATAAACAAAAGCGAAGCAATAAACAAACTCAAGCGATGTAACATTTGTATTGAACATAGTTTCCTAAAATGAATATTAACGACAATAAATCGCCGTCTCTATACTTTTAACTAACCCTGTATATAATTTTTATGTAATTTAGATATTTTATTGTTTTTGGTTTTTCACAATTTCAAAAAGAAAAAAAAGTCCGTTAATCAGATTAAATTGACGTTTATTAGATATTTACACACCAAATGAGCTAAGGTAATGTTTATCTATGAGAAGAAAATTTTCGAGTGAATAAACATTCTTAGCTCACGTGGTTTGTACAATATTTTATTCAATTTTGACGAAATAATAATAAAAACCATTATAATATTTACAATTGGCAAAATAAAAAACTGATCAGTTAGTAGGCTGAGCATGACAATCATCGTTGATAGACGCCAAGTCATATATTTAAAATGCTTTATTGTCGTCATTTGTGTCGTGAAAAATAATGAAAATGGCTGATAATATCTGATAAATATTTTGGTAAGTGTTATTTTCGTGCCTGATGTTATTTTAAATGTATTATTTGTTGCAGAGTGAGTTAAAATTTTGTAAGAGTGATATAAAAAATTTTAATTCACTTGTGAATAAAATGTTACTTATAGTTGTTGCCATGGAGTTAATAATGACAGTTTAAAACGTCAAAATTGAATAAAAACAATTTACTACTTTCTTCTAAAATTAATAGTAGGTACCTACCTTTAGATACACAAAAAAAAATTAAAATTAGTATTTTTTTTCCTATATGATCGTTTTCAAGTAAAAAATGAGTATAACAGAGAAAATTATTTATTTGTTAGAATACCTACATGTATATAAAAGAAATCTTATTGATTTTACTGAACATACGGACAAATTAACGCATTTAAGGAAACTTAGCTATTTTAATCTTAGCAAAAACGCAAGAGCCCGTAATGGTTTCGGTGAAAATTCCTTGGGAATAACATGTTCGAAACGCGCGGCTACTGTAAAAACCTCTAAAATATGATGAGCAGTTAGTACTAAATAGTAGCGCCAAGACGTGTTTTTATCTACCCAGCACGTATAATTGCAAACAATGGCGATGTTTGTTCATCCATCCACTCTTCATTTGTCTTTGTACTTGCTTAACAACCTTCACAATTAAACCAACCAACAATGGCATTTTTTTTCGCGCGCCCGTTTAAAATGTTCGCATATTATAATAGATAACACTAGCTTATTTTTAAACTAAAATGGTACATTCAAAATATCGCTACTGTGATCTATACTCGTGATTGGCTAAAGCTCAGTACTGTTTACACCCAAATACAAATATTATTTTCTTTTTGTCGCCTGGTATTCTGAACAATTGATTAAAGACCATTTTCACCTAGCTCGGTTAAATAATTTACTCGTATTCTAAGTTTAAAATAACCAAAGGAATAAATACTACGTAAATGCAAAATTTTATTTCACCAATCTCAGTTACCTTTAACAACGACATGCATGACACATTTAAATTAATCCCCTTGATTTTGATGCGGATATATATATATATATATATATATATATATATATATATATATATATATATATTTGATAGATGGATTAATTTTGCGACAGATTACAATACACTGACAGTTCGTTACTATAAATAATATAATTTAATTTGTTCTAATGGGCTACTTGCGAGGTACTGAAAATCCAATTTCTATCACTATATACGTAATGTTATGTTAAAAACATAAATAAAAATATAAATTTTATTTAAAAAAAATATTTGTTTTTTAGTAAATTATGAAAGAAAATTTTCTGTGACGTCATTATATTGAACTAAAGAAGGGAACCATGTTTAAGAATGTAACTTATAGATGGCATTGCGTGCGAGAAAATTTTAATTTGAATTTGACATTTTTCTCTCTCTGGGCTGTCAAATATATTAATTACTTCACAAATAAACACATAGGTAGTTAAATGTAATTTAAAATATCAATACGAAAAAGACAAACTAAAATACTAACCTCCACACTATTGTTACATTACCCGTACAAACAAACGCTATGGCTTCACGACCACTCATTGGTCATACATGGCGGGAATTCAAATAATAAAATTTCATTATTTTTTTCTGGTTAATTAATAAATATTTTGTCAAAAGAAAAAATATGGGTAGCAAGTTTTTACCTGCTCTTCAAAAATATGAAATAAAAAAAGGTATGCAAGTAGCCCATTGAAACAAGTGTGTACGTATGTAAAAAAAAGAATTGAAATTTGTCTAATTACAATTAGATATTATTTATTATGCAATATGTCTAATAATTTAGTATAATTTACAAATCTTAATTTAGCATTTTAACTAACTGGAAATAGATAATAAATATTTTGTAAAAAATCGTTAATTTAAATATGTAAATAGTTATTTTAATTACTTAGCTAAAACGATATTCAAAAATTGATCTATTCAGGCCGCGGCCTGTTAACTAACTCTCCCTTCGAGCTTGTTATCCTTTGTCCCATTGCCGAGGCAGAGTTACACTGTAAAAATTTACTTGTCAAAATGTTTAAAATATCATTAGTTGACTTTGGCAATTGTAAATTTTATTGTTATTTCTAAGAATATTATTAACCTTTAATAAGAAATATGTTTATTGTTTGGCGGGTAATAACCGATCACCTTAAAGGTAATAAAAGGAAGCAATAAACAATATAATAAATCAAATTTGAAAGAATTCATTTACAAAGTATATAATATTAATATAATATGTATATTCCATTCTTTGCAAATTTATAAATAAATTTAGAATGCATAATAGATGCAAAAGATTAATAATTTATTGAAAGTGAACGTACGCAGCGTGCAAATGCATTGCAACACTAATTTTTATATATTGAAAATTTACATTGTTCTTTAGCTTTAAACAAACTTAAAATATTTAATGATAGATAATGGAACAATAATCATTGTACATATTTACATATGTTAATTAAAGCTAACCTTTGATTAATCTTGCAAATCTGATCATTACATGACATAAGCAAGGATTACGCCCTGAAAAATCACCATAGGCATAGAAAAATATTAATTGGAAAATCATTATAAAATTATATATTGTAGTTACTAATGTCTAATTCTCTATTATTAATGTACCTAGTTTTCTATTAATGTCGTATCATTTCTTTAAAACTATAAATACTTTATTCCACCTTAAAAATAATGCAAACAGTGCTATTCTAAAAGAGGAGGTCATAATGTACATAGAACGTTCTGTCTTCGAAAAGTGAGACATAGGCGTTTAACATGCATGGAAAATCAGTTTTTCTTTGCGCAAACGTTATGTAATTATTTTATGCAAAAATACCTCAAATAAAAGTTGTAGAGATTTAAATTCTGCATTTAAATCATGTGAAATTATTATTCTAGCTCTCCATATAAACGTAAAAATTAATTATAAAGTTACAGTTTTCAAGAACTTTTAGTTTAGGCAGCCATGGATGTAAAAACAAAAATAAATGCGTTGTTTTTAATTGTATTTTTGGTTAATTTACTACTCTAATCCAAATTTATTAATAATTGACAGTTAAAAATAACGCATTTACCTGGACTAATAGCTCCTAAAAACTGTAATATTATAATTAATTTTTACGTTTATATGAAGAGCTAGAATAATTATTTTAGATGCAGAATTTAAATCTCTATAACTTTTATTTGAATAAATTTTGCATAAAATAATTAGGTAATATTTGCGCAAAGAAAAACTGATTTCCCATGTTAAGCGCCTATGTCCCACTTTTCCATTTACACCCTACAAATGTAGCCCATGAAGTTGGCGCGCTTGAAAGTGTACAAATGCTGCCCTCTATATAATTTCGCGAGCTCATAACTTAAAAATACAAATTATAATTAAAAATAACATAAAAATCCACCCAATAATAACTTAATCTATTTCGATTCAATTTGTACTCCAGAGTAAACTTTTTAAATTTGAAGCGCGCGAAGTGTATAAGGCAAGGAACGTACACTTTCAAGCGCGCCAACTTCATGGTCAATATTTGTACGTTAGGAAAATGTACAAAAGGCATGTACTAGGCGATCTATGTATGTTATGACACAATAGGCATTTACGAAAATTCTACAGGTAGATACCGCACCTACCGACTGCGTTCGAAAACACAAGTGGTTAATAGTTACCGTGTTCGAAAATTGTAACATATCTACCAGATCCATCTACGGAATCCAAGATTTGTGGATCGAGTAATTCAGCCGGTAAATGCGGTAAATGAAGAATCTAACCTCAAAAAAAGGTAGAGATGCCAAGCGAAGTTGGAATTGGAAGTGATTTCAGAAGTTAATTATGATAATACAGAAGACGAGACAAGATAACGTTTAACTACGTCAAATTTAAAATCTGTTTCATCTTTCAACTGCTTTTCATAGGTTATAAATCTACCCTGTTTACCACTTGCGTTCTTAAAATATCTATTTCGGTAGCTGTAACCTGATGAACAGTTGTGTACCGATACCGGTAACAGGTTACCGGTAGAATTTTCGTAAATGCCTAATGTGTGTTCCATTCTAAAAATATGGTAAATAGACAACTAGATCTCCTATAGCGACATTGACACAGCTGTTAGAAAATGTTTTAAGATTAAATGTTTGTTTTATATGCACTCTAGATAGCTGATATGTAGGTTATGTAAGTTTAACCTTAGTTATTAATAATATCTAGTCTATGTAAACAAAATCTAATTGGTAGCTGCTAGTTTGTATGTATTCATATGTGAATGCATATTACGGTTGAATGATTGAATTATATGTATTTAACTAACCTTAGAATAATTATTTCTATAAGACTGTATTACAATTTCCCATAGGTTTTTTGATTGTTATTATAAATAATTAATCATATTATACCTCTGTCCCATAATAGTGGTCACTTTTGTAAATAATAAGTTATAATATAATAATTATAACTAATTTAATTTATATTATAATATTTAAAAATAATTTATAAATACTTCAACAATGGAAACATGTTCTAATTTTTCACCTTTTGTGTATTGCAACAAACATTGAAAAACATCAGAAAATCATTTGTCATTTCGCGTTTTTTATTTTCTTATTTCTAAAAATATGTACAAGCTAAGATTTTTATTTAATCTACCCAGCCATAAAAGAAAACAATATGCATCATTCCATTTGAAAAATCAAGGATGATATTACTTCCGAGTAAACCGAAAGTAGAATTCAAGTCATTTTCATACAAAAAATCTGATGTGGCCAACACAAATCCTTCCGCTATTTAATTTTTATTAATTTAAATACATACCTACGTATTAACTAATGCTGCAACCTGTTCCATTGCATATAACTATTGCTTTATTTACTATTTTCTTTTTAAAATGTCACTATTATTAATTTGAATTAGTTTTTTGACAGTGACATTCACCTGTCAGTTACATTCATTTGAAATATAAACTGTGTAACAAAGGAATTGTGTTTATCTTAGGCTTCGGGATGTATAAATTTTTTTTTAAATTTATCTGTAAAATATATAGAAAAAGTATTAATGTATTCCTGTAGAAAACTCAATAATCTTTAATTTTCATAATGACATAAAATGCGAAAAATAGCATTTAATGGTATTTTTTGAAGAAAAGCCATTATGAGCTTCAGGTAAAGTGCCATTTCCGGTTATCCCATTTACACCAAAATCTAATGGTTTAGGGTAGAAATACAAGGTTTAAGAATTTTCTGAATGATAGTATTTGAGTTAGAGCGAAGACAAAATCCATACACACACACATATATATTTCGTACTGTGATACGATAGCTATGTGATGTAAGATTACTAGGAAAAATAGCCGTTTAGAAACCTGTACTATCAAAGAAAAACAGGAGGGCCAAAATTGCATTTGCTGAGGAACACTCATCGTGGACGAGTGAAAAATTGCATACTGTCCTTTGGAGCGATGAAAGCAAGTTCAAGATGTCTAACATATTGACTCTCGCCGGAACCAAATATTTTGAACTTGCTTTCATCGGCCCAAAGGACAGTATGCCATTTTTCACTCGTCCACGATGAGTGTTCCTCAGCAAATGCAATTTTGGTCCTCTTGTTTTTCTTTGAAAGTACAGGTTTCTAAACGGCTATTTTTCCTAGTAATCCTACATCACATAGCTATCGTATCTCAGTGCGATCACTCAAATCTACATGAAATTGTTCCCGAATTTAGCAGAATGTTCACTTGATGATAAAGTACGATCACTTATGGATAGACGCCGAATGGTTTTTGTCAATTCTAGCAGTAGTTTTCTTGGACCCCCGACTTTTATATTACTTTTAACACTTCTATACTGCGAATTTTTTTTCAAAATCTTTGATAGGCCACTTTTATTGAATTTTAAAAAATTTTAAAAATTGTGCTGTTTCACACCATTTTTATCAAGTTCCACTACCCTTTTTTTTACCCATCTTAACATCAACTTACTAAATAAATGACAAAATACAACTGAAAGTAAGACAATTAAAATCATATATTCAATATGTTTCCATACTTTTGTCCACCGAAAAAACGAGTATATACTATATCACTTAAATCGTACAGTCAATATAAAAGATTTCTTGTGAATATATTCTTCGATATATTGACTTTAGAAAATACTATTCAAATTTGCGAGAACTATAAACATATTTTTAAAAAATGAAATATTTAAAAGTTTCTATACTTTTGTCCACCACTGTATATATATATACCGGGTGTCTACTTTTTTTTCTGAACATAGAAAATACAATGTTAATTTTTTAAATCCCCGATATCTCTTTACCTATTAACTTTAGAGCAAAAAGTGTGGAATACTAATTTGTTTAGAATTAAAAATTGCACCCAATGAGCCTAAAATAATTACCCAAATGAATTTATATCTTTAAAAAAAATAGTAATTAAGTTTTACAATATTCAAGCAAATTTTCAGTATGCCATGGAAAATAAAACAATACGATTGCAGAATGTTTTAGTTTGACGTTTGTGAATTTATGGTTATAAACTGTATCTGCTGTAAATTATTGCTGAAATATTTTTCTGATTTTAAAATTTTGTGAACTGTAGCCGGTGTGAAATTTGACGAACACTTGCGTTGGGTTTCTCCATAACACAATGAAGAACATTAAGTTTATTTTTATTAAATCTAATTTCTTCATTGGGTACATTTTCTTGGTTCTTATATTTTTTGCAAAGTTTAATTATGCTTCCACTTTAATTATAGCGTGAATAGTTCCTACAGATGGAATTCGAGAATTAGGATACAAAGCACTAAACAAATCTCTAATTTGTCTTACGGATTTTTCCTTAAAATGCCATTTTAAACACTGAATTTTTTGTTCGGTTGTAATTTTTTTCATTTTGTATAATAATCAAGACTAAATTTCACAATTATTTCAGCAATAATTTGCAGCAGATACGGTTTATAACCATAAATTCACAAACGTCAAACTAAAACATTCTGCAATCGTATTGTTTTATTTTCCATGGCATACTGACAATTACTTGAATATTGTAAAACTTAATTACTATTTTTTTAAGATATAAATTCATTTGGGTAATTCTTTTAGGCTCATTGGGTGCAATTTTTAATTCTAAACAAATTAGTATTCCACACTTTTTGCTCTAAAGTTAATAGGTAAAGAGATATCGGGGATTTAAAAAATTAACATTGTATTTCCTATGTTCAGAAAAAAAAGTAGACACCCGGTATATATATATATATATATATATATATATATATATATATATATATATATATATATATCATCATCGTGAAAATGTTAAAATTGGATTCTAGGGACCTTAAAACATGGTCATTTACTAAAATCTTGATATGTGACTTTTAGAACGATCCCTATACCTCCCTTACCAATGGTAGCGGGAGGTAAAATGTAGCATTTAAGTCCGCACCCTACTTTGTAATTTAAATTACAGGGTCAAAAATAAATAAAGAAAGTAGGAATTTGTTCCTATTTTTTGAATCACCTGTATAGCGACGGAGAGTATTGTCAATCTGGTGTTTTTTAGACAGCGTGGACATTAGAAATTACAGTTGTCAGACGTAATGGTAATCAACTAAAATGCACTAAACAAATTCCCTATAAATTAGTAGAGCAAACCCGAGCAATATATAATTTTCAATTATATCATTATTATTGTATGAATGATTACAGTTGCCTTAATGAGGCAGATTAGTGCGTTTCATTTTTGAAAGCAGACTGATAAATAATCCGACAAAATACTTTATTACTTTGATCTTCAATGGCAACTGGGCGTGGCTATCACGTTATGAGAGAGATACAGTATACGGTTCTCGCATAGGTAAGACAAAGACAGCTATATGCGGATGGTACAGGTTCTTATATTACACACTGGACACTGGCCGTTCTTTATCGCGTGTTCTCTGATCCCATGCCACAACAATGTGTAGTGCAGAGTGTTTCACTAACCAATTAGAACCACACAAATTATACAAATAAAGTGAAGACAGAGGACACTATTGTTTAAAAGAAAACCTGAGAATTTTTTTCGATACATTTGAACTCGTTTGTAACGACTGAAGGGATACTGTTTTCTTTTGCTTGTTATAAGCGTTGTAACGGGGAGTTATACGCTCTCTTTAATGTTATACAATATAATTCCTTTGCCTAATATTTCCCACGGAATATTTCTGGACCATATTTTTTTTTAAAGAAAATTAACTTTTTCTATAAATAAAGTGTTAAAAGTGAATTGTTATCTTGTTAATGACGAATGAAACAACAAATTAACATTTTTAACAAATGTCAAAAAATTATTAGAAATACAAATTTAAATGAAAAAAATCTGTTGTGGCCAGCACAAGACCTCTCGCCATTTGCATATTAGGCTTTAAAAGTATTGTATTGCACTTCGCTATCGAACCGTCGTTTTATAACAAAAAATTACAGAACTTTACCCAAATATTGCTTTTTATTATATTTAACATGTCTTCTGCACACATATAATTCTAATTATATCTATTTTTCATTGTACGAGGAAGTTCCTTTATTAACCAGATTGGCGGTATTTCTGATGGATATATGCATTTTACCTATATTTTCAAATATTTAATTAATAAAACAATAAGAAAGATTAAATATATATACCAGAAAAAACTATCAGAATATCACTAAAACTGTTGATTTTTGACAATGACATATGTCATGTACAAACTATTTTATAAACATTTAAATTTGTCAAGTGGTTTCCTTAGTGTCTTAGCCTCTGCGATTAGAATATTCTATATATTATAGTGTTTTTATCTCTAAATCTATACAAGATATAATAAAATTTTTAAGTGTATTAGATGGAGAATTTTGTTCTTCAAAATATCTAATAACAAAAATTTCCAAAAAATTATATTTAGAAGAATTTTTCTAAGAAACTACTACTTCCGGTTGTCCAATTGTTACCAAAACCTTTTCAGCTCTTCCCAGGAATATCAGATTGAGGAATTCATAGTTAAACAGGTCTTAAGTCTTATAGTTTCTGAGGAATCGTCCCTCCAATATCTAGCCATACATGCACACACACACATAAACACATACGCACGCGCGCACGCACACACACACACACACCCACACACACACACACACAAACACATATAATTAAATTAATATGTTGGAGATGATTACCAAAGAATGTTTTTTTAATAGTTTTACTTCTTATTCTTATTAATCAGTATTTTACAATTTTAATTCAATATAAATTTGTTGTATTTTGATTATGGTTTATGAGCCCATTGAACGCCTAGGGCCGTTTTCATAATAAACTTCATATTCACTTTAACACTAAATTAAAATTAAAGTTGTGTTCGTTTTCATAATATAACTTTAGCAATTTGGCGAATACTGTAGCATTACTTTAAATTAACGATAAGGTCTTAAAGCAATTTTAAATAAAGTATTAAAGTGAGCCTGATTATGAAAACAGACCTTAGTACATTTAGTCAATTATCTCATTGAAAAAGGTATAACATGTGTTCTAAAAGTAAATATAAATTCTAATTCTGATCTTCCCGGAATATTATCATATTTTTAGTCCGGCAATCCGATGATTAAATCTATTCTTAATGGGAAATTAATCTAAACAAATAGTTGATTTTTTTATATAGTAAAAACTGTTGTAGTATGAAGAATGCTGACACGCACAATACCGTACATGTTCCAATGTAATGAGCACATGAGAACGCGCGCGAATGCGCAATGAATTCGTGATTATAATATGTGCTCAGTCATTCAATTGTTGTTTACGGAGAGCAATTTACAAAAATCATCTTTATGCGCTACACACTTTAAATAATTATTACTTCAAGACAGTTTCAAATAAAGTACTCTTGAGAACAAAAAAATAGACATTTACAATAAAACAACTATATATGTACTTCAATTGTTTATTCAAATTTGTTTTTAAATAGTGGTGTTTAAATAATTAATTTTGTAATTCAAAAAATATCAACCACGATTTATTTTACTTCCAGGAATAGCTTAGGACTTATTTTAAAATTTAAATTTTAACCATTATTAGTTTTTTTGCCGTATCTAGTAGCGTAAAGAATTTTAGGAAAACAAAAGCACATCCGGGTTCCCTTCAAAATTCAATCATTGTACAACGACGCCATAATATAATGCGTGCTATTAATATCGAGAATAAAGTTTACACTAGGAGCGAACGAAGCAAGCAAGGAATGTAATCATCTGTGGTTATTATACCGAGTTTTGTACTATACTTTATCTAGAAAGAATGTATTACTTACATGATTTTTTTTTTATATTTTTGTTTATAACCCCAAAGTAAATCATCTACATGAAGTATTTTTTCAATAAAATTATAAGTTAAAATTACAATGTTTTGTGATATAACTATGACGATGAAGATATGACATGTTAAAAAATCAATTTTTTTCGCATATTTATTTTATGAAAAAGATTCTGATTGATACTACGACGCTATCATGGATATTCTCAACCCAGGACGAAGTTTACACGAGCGAAATAAGCGAACAAGAATTGTAATCATCCGAGGTAGTAATAGCCATTATAGCGAGTTTTATATTATACTCTATCTACGACTAATGTATGAGAAAGTTCTTTATAATTTAGTTTCATAACCCCAAACTAAATACATGCCTTATTCTTCCATTAAATAAATGTTTTAAAATGACATTTCTTAGCATATTTATTTTACTAAAATATTGATGCATCTGGGGGTATAATTCCCTCATTATTATTCCCTGTGGGATTTATAAAAGGCATTATATGGCAAAAAAAAAAAAACATGCCGTGAGTTTCAACTAAGATGCAATATTTACTATTCTGTAAGATAAAATGCACATAGGATGTCAATGTTAAAAGAACTTGTCATCATAATAATACTGATTTATAAATAAAGTAAGAAAGTAATAAGAGAAGTATCAACTCTTACAGCCCGATTCACAAAAAAGTTTAAGTAAATCCTCATTTTTGGATTAGTGAATTCTATTCTATTCGTGTATTTAAAATTTAATTTTCATGATATTATCAATAAAGGTAGATACTAGGAATAGATTAGACTATATTTTAATATATAAACTGTCAATAATTCGCTAATCCAAAAATGAGGATTATCTTAAACTCTTTTGTGAATCGGGATGTTAGTGATTTTAAACATAACAAGAATGAAATTTGTCGTCTTTTAATAATTTAAATACAAAAGTTTTGCTAATAATATTTAATTCATTTGCCAAAACTTTTGTAGACGGGTGACTTTTTCTTCTAATGCACATTATAAATTATTTTTATTTTCTTCAGCTGTTTTGTTCTGCCCTTTTCGTATTATTCATATCTACACATGCATCATTTTTAAATTTTGTTAATATTTTGTAGAAGAATTTGGTCTAGGACATTCAGGAGAAAAATTATCAAACATATCACAAACATTTCTCAAACAAGAAACAGCATTGTAACAATTAACCGTTCGATATTTTTCTTTGGTAAATATCTTTAAAGCATAATGTCAAGTTCATTTGACATTTTACATTGACAACTTTGACAACCTATTTTGCATTTTATCTGGAACGGTGCAGTATATCGTAGCCTACGTTATTAAATACAAAACCGGGAAACATCAAACGAAAACTCCAAACTCCCTGTTTTGGCGCGACTTATTCTCCTTGTCATATAGCTGTTTTTTTTTTTTTTTTGACGTACGTGTTTTGCGGTTCTAACCGTTAAATTGATAATATCAATATATTTTTTTGATGGTCTAAAAATGAGATTTGAATGACAGCGGGAATAAGTCGCGCCCTCATCAGCAGTTTTTGAACTAGAGTTTTTGGCCAAATTTTTAACTGAAACCCACGGAATTTGATGTTTTAGTACTGCTGATTATTTAATACTCAAAATCTGACTTTTGGCTAGTTTAAAAACAATATATGGCATATCCAAAATGGAAATAAAGTACTTAGGTTTATTGCTTTAAAAATATTTTAATATTTTCAATAATAAACAAAAAGTATTGAACAAATGTTTACAACAAACAGTTATAATATAATTTATATACACCCGTAAATAATGTTAACTATTCTTATCAAAATCATAACTTAATGTGCTTCATTATTTATCGAGGGAAATAAAGTACTCCCTAGGGAAATAATGTACTCCCTAGGGAAGTAATGTACTCCATTGTTAATTGATATTGATGAAGAGATAAGGAATATTATATTTATTTTGGAAAAAATATAATGTTTTTTTTTTAATTAAATTTAAAATAGTTTTTCTTCGTTTATAGAAATGTGGTTCATGCTTCTTCTTTTCCGTTTGCATATAAAATATAGTATATAACACGGGAGTAAAGTGTCATTATTTGTCGAGAGCGAAGATTGAATCTTGAGGGCTTGATATATAAACTATTATTACTTTATGACAATTGTAAATGCTCTTTTTATCACATGCAATATACTCGTAATTATTGTAAACTTTATTATTATTAACAAAATTTCTGTGAAGAAAATATACAGTTGCATTTAGCAATAAACTTATTGAAAATAAATTTAATAACTACAATAAATTAAATCAAATATTTAATAGAATGACAGCTGATGTTCAATTTTTTTCAATCACATCAGGTATTGATTCCTAATTAAAATCCGCCAATCAAGTAACGCACTGTATGTACAGTTGTCTGATTAAAATAAATATATTTTTTTCGGTGTCATTAGCATTTTGTAATTGGAAACTTGAATATTCGATGTCTTCATGAAGTACAATTTATTAATTCTTAAACTGCTTCAGCTTACAATTAATATCGGAGAGAAATAATGATAATAAAATATCCGCGATCATAGGAGGCCTGTGCTTGCGAATACAGAATCAATTTTTATTGCTTATGGATAATTCTCACGTTCAGAATCAGCCAATCAAAAACGAGTATTTGTTCATCAGTGTAAAAGAATTGTACAGTAAGAAATAAATTAGTGAAGTACAGTTCGATTGTATTAAATTGCAAATAGTTAGCATTATTTCTTACTAATTTCAATAGTTGTTTATTTTAAAAGTAGAAAATAAATAAAATATAATAATGTTATAATTCTAAATTATTCCTGTACTTATATGTATGTATATGCAGCCTTACTTACTTGAATAAATTGAATAAATAAATATTTATTTATGTTGAAGAAAAAACATTTTTTCATTTGCTATAAATTATATTATATTGTTTAACATGGGAAAACAGTTTTTCTTTGCCCATTGATTCCTAAATTATTTTATTATTTTAGACAAAAGTACGGCGAATAAAAGTAGAAATTAAGAAAATTTAAGAACCGAATTTTTTTATTTCAAAAGAAACATGAATTCTGAATATAAAATATTATATGCATTTTTATGAAAAATATCTGATATAATGAACATTTACATGTATTGTATTTTTACTGTATTTATTAAAATTAAAAATAAAGTTATTTTATTATTGTCAAAAGAAAATATAATGCATTTTTATTATATCAATGTTTTGATTATTGTAATCAATTATTGTCAATTAGATTTTTAAAAGTTCAACAATATTTTTGTAAAAAAATAAAAAATAAATCTTCGATTCTTTTTAATTTTAAAGACAGCCATGTAAGCCATTATACTACGGAAAACATTTGAAAATCTTTTCTTATTACGTAATAATAAATTGAAACGATTATTTATTTTCAAATCTTTATAATTTTTTCCAATAATAATAACGTACAAGATGTATACTATTATCATGTACAATATTATTATGACTCAATTTTCTGCCGGGCACTTTTTATTTACTAAAAACTGTTTCCATGTTAAACCCTTATGTCAAGGATTGCTTGGGACACCCGGTATATAAATACATAATGGATCGTACCACGATCACGGTTTTAACTAAAATACTGTTTTCATTATTTAATGATAATAATAAATACTATCAAATTTATCAAAATGTGATTTTAAAGCAGAATAAAGTTCGTATTCAAACAAATATTTTTAAATAAATCGATCATTTAACATAAGGGTGAAATTACATTTTGAAATTTGAATTTGACATTTCTTAAAACAGCGTTTTAGTTAAAACCGTTATAGTGGTACGAGCCAATGGGTGGTAGTATGAACAAGTGATTAAGGGTGATTATCTATGAGATGACTAGCAGTGTTTTAGTGCTTTCAATCGTTTATGGATTATTTTAGAGAAAAATACTTCTTATAGAAAAATGAATTGTACGCAACTTTTATTTGAAATATTTTTCTCTAAAATAATCCATAAACGATTGACAGCGCTAAAACACTGCTAGTCATCTCCTAGTTAATCACCCTTAATCACTTGTTCATACTACCACCCAATGTCTTTACTGAATAAGTCATACTGTTTTTAAAATTTTGATGGTATTGAGTTCAGACTGCAGTAGTATTTAAATACTTAGGTATATACTACAAAATTCATTTCTTATTATTTTCAGTTAGGTATATTTTTTATATAATTTGTGTAATATTTAAAGTGAAATATTTTGTCTTGTAAATAGTACCTACCTAGTAAAATTGACCTTATGAAAAATGAATTAATATGTATTTCAGTATGTATTTTACTCAAAGTTTATTTTAGCTTCGACAGAATAACATGCAAACAAATATTAATTAAAATCAAAGGTAGATTTTTTGAAAAATATTTAAATATTTTTCTAGAGTACCTATTCAAAATATTTTGAAATACCTAATATTATTTAAAAATAAGTATTTGTATTTATATTTAATTAACTTTATAGATTATATTTTTGATTGTATGTTAGTGAATCTTAAAATATATAATTAAAGTTATTATAAAAATAATTCGTTGACTCACCTTAGTTTTGGAAGTTCTCGGCGGTCCATTCGCCATTATAGCATACACCTCCACTTCATACGTATCCACCCCGGCTTCTCTATCAAGTGGCACGGCTGTAGACAACACCCCTAACCGTGTATCAATATCGAACAACCTGTCCACTTGTTTATCTAACCCGGTCACATTGGTCACATAGTATTCCACTTCACCACTCGATGCCCGTGCCTTTACTGTTAGTATACTCGTGCCTGGCGATTCATTCTCGTACACGCTGCCGGAGAACTCCTCGGACTCGAACTCAGGCCCTCCAGAATCGCCACTCGCTATGACAGTGATGTATGCGTCAGTGCTTTTTCGTTCGCTTTGGACGGCTTCGTCGGTAGCTTTTACTGCAAGCTGATATCTAGATTCTATTTTGTAGATTGGTTTTCGGAGAGATAATGTTCCGGTACTGCGGTGTAATCGGAATAAATCCATGTTGCCACTGACTAATTCGTAGGTTACTAAACCGTTTGTACTGCTGTCCAAATCTCTAGCAAAAACATTCATAATTTGAAAACCATCACGGCCGAAACTTTGTTGATTGTGTGATGGTAAAACTGCAGCATTCATTGAAACAAATATAGGAGCGTTATCATTTACATCCTCAACAATCACTGTTACTAATTTACCAGCTGATAATCTTGTACTTTCAGGCATTGCCTGATCAGTAGCCAGTACAGTAAGCCGAAATGTATCAATAGCTTCTCTGTCTATAGGCAACAAAGTGTGTATTACACCAGTTGTAGGATTAATTCCAAAATGTCTTCTCTCATCTTCAGGTTCTTGATGACTTATAGTGTATGTTACCTTGCCGTTTATACCCGAATCTGGGTCTTCTGCTGTTATTGTAACTATCGGAGTATGAACAGAAATACCTTCTCGAATTTGACGCACAATTGCAGTGTTAGGAAATGAAGGAGGGTTGTCGTTTGCATCCACAACTATGACTGAGAACATTATTGTTGTACTCAATCGAGGATTACCTCCATCCGATGCTGTAATATTTAGCTGATAATAATTTAATTCTTCATAATCCAAAGGTTTATGTAAATACAGCGTTCCTGTGTTTGAGTCTATGTGGAAAGTATCTCGACGATTACCAGCACCGATTGAAAATGTAATTTCACTGTTTATACCCAAATCTGCATCTGTCGCTCTAAACTGTATCAATTCTGTGTTAACTTGAGTAGTTTCTATGACAGATATTTTTGAATTTGTTTGTGTAAATTCAGGTGCATTGTCATTTTCATCCAATACATCAACTGTGACAGTGGCAGATGAACTTAGACGCTGTGAAAAACCGGCATCATGTGCAAGTACTGTCAGGGTGTATCGAGAGGTCGTTTCACGATCAAGGGAGCGTTCCAAGCTGATCTGTCCGGTGGCTTCATCGATGGTGAAGCGTCCCTCGTCGTTGCCAGCTAGTAAAGAGTAGTAGACATCACCATTGAGTCCTTCATCTGCGTCCGAGGTGTACATGCGAACGACCTGCGTGCCAGCAGAGCTGCCTTCGGAGACTTGCACCTTGTACGGAGCGCGCAAGAACTTCGGCGGATTGTCATTAACGTCCGTGATGTACACGTTCACTTTAACTTTATCTCGGAGCCGCGGGCTCCCGTTGTCAGTCACGGCTGCTTCCAGTGTAATAAAACTCTGTCCGGTCGTCTGTACTAATTCTTCTCTGTCGAAAAGATGCAGCGTTTTTATGAAACCGTTTTTCGGGTCGATGGCAAAGTCGTTTTGTGAGTTAGACAAAGAGAATATCAGCTCGGCGTTCCGTCCTATGTCGCGGTCTGTGGCAGTTAGCTTGCCGACAAACGTATCCGGAGGCTCGTTTTCTCGAATGCTGAACGTGAAGGTGGAATTTGTGAACTCCGGCGCGTTGTCGTTTTCATCGATGACATGGATCACTACAGGAACTTGGGATGAGCGAGGCGGGCTACCTAAATCGCTCACTGTAACTGTCAGGGAGTAGTAATCTCTCTCTTCACGATCTAGTGGGCTGCGGACGTACAAAAATCCGTCTGGGAACACACCAAACTTTCCTTCCGTGTTGCCTTCCGTTATTGAATACGAGACTCGGCCGTTCGCGCCTAAATCTGCGTCGCTTGCTGCCAGAGCGAAAAATCTATCATTCACAGGCGTTGATTCCAGTAAAGAAGTTTCATATGACGTGTGATCAAATACTGGAGTGTGGTCGTTAACATCGTCAATAGTAACAGTTAAATAATTTTTCGAAGATAATCGTGGCTCTCCACTGTCTGTCGCTGTAACTTCAAGATGTAAAATAGTACCAGGCTCAGCGCGTATAGGTCGATTTAAATATATAACTCCAGTGGCTTCTGAAATCCTGAATTGTTCCTCAGGATTATAGCTGAGGCTGTAAGTGACTCTACTGTTCACTCCAGCATCTTTATCCCTCGCGCGTGCTAAATAAACTTCCTGTCCAACTGCTGCATTCTCCGCAATTCTGACGTCATCGCGGTCGCGTAGGAAAAGTGGAGGATTATCATTTAAATCTAATACTGATATGTTAACAACTGTTTTACCATACGACAGTCCAGACCTTGCGACCACTGTCAAACTGTATGTAAGAACTTGCTCTCGATCAATCTTACTCGCTGTTGTTATTTTACCCGAATGTTCGTCGATGTGAAAATTGTGTTTTGGGTCACCGAAAACTATAGAGTACATAATGGATGATTCACTCGCTCCTCGAACTCTGACCCTGCCTACATCTCGGCCAATGTTCGGAGATCTTCCATCGTGATCTTCAGTGATTTGGAATTCATAACCGCCGTAAGTATCAAATTCCAGTTCTTCCATGTAAGATTCTTTTATGATTTCAACAAAGGCGTCTTCAACAGCTCGCTTATCCCCATGGTCTCTGGCAGAAATCCGTAGTTTATGGTTTGGTTTTTGTGATCCGCGCAAGTTGCCGCGAAGAGTAATAACTCCGCTCCACTCGTCGATTGTAAATAACCCGTCGCCACCGCTCTCCAGTTTAAAGGTTATTATCGCGTTTTCTCCTTCGTCTAAGTCCGTAGCGATAACTTTTAGTACCGATGTCCCAGGCACTGTGTCTTCGGCCAATGGCACGAAATACTTTTGCGGGTAGAACTCAGGGTTATTATCATTCACATCCAATACATTTAGGAAAACAGTAGCCGTTGAGGACTGCGGAGGCACGCCCTGATCACGGGCAATGATACGAATCTCATAATCAGAGATAGTTTCCCGGTCAAGCTGAGTTTTAGTGGTGAGTTGACCGGTTAAAGAGTCTAAAGCGAATGTATTAGGGTATCTCTGTTGAACTCCAGGTTGAAGAGAGTAAGTGACGCTTCCATTTGTGCCCTGATCATGATCGGCAGCAGTGAGCATGGCAACTAAAGTATGAGGCGGAGTGCTCTCTGACAGACTCACATTGATGTATCTCTGAGAAAACTGAGGTGCTTCGTCATTCTCATCCAGTATAGTCACTTTCAGTTGAGTGTAAGCCCATTTAGGGTTCGGCCCGCCGTCTCTCGCCGATATTCTCAGCTCTACAGTTCCCTGAACTTCCCTATCCAAAGCCGCCCTTGTAGTTATCAACCCCGAATCGGAATTAATATGAAACCATTGTTTTTCATTGCCAGACACAAATGCATAAAATATCTGTGCGTTCACTCCTGTATCTTCATCTGTGGCTGTGATTCCAGCCACGTAGGTTCCCGGCGGGGCAAGCTCGCTCAATATAGCAGAATATTCACTTTTTTCAAACACAGGTTCATGGTCATTTACATCGTTCACATGAATTATGAGGAACGCTGTTGCTGTCCTCGACGGACTACCTTTATCCGTAGCTACAACTGTTAAGTTATATTTACTGATTTCTTCACGATCTAAAACACCGTGCACTCTCACAATATCAAAACTAGGAGTGTAATCTAAACGAAAATGGTTAAGTTCATTGCCAGAAACAATTCTAACTTCAGTATCTCCATTTAAACCCTCATCCAAATCGACGACGGATACGGCGGCAACAACACTTCCATTCACAGCATTTTCATCGACGGTAGCAAACATTGCAGTGGACGGGAAATACCGAAAACTTATTACAGGGTCGTGGTCATTTGCATCCACCAAGTTCACAGTAACGTACGTCCTACCGTCTTGCCGCGGCGAACCATGATCCCGCGCGAACACTGTAAACACGCAGCTCTTCGGACACGGTTTCGGCGTCTGCGGACAGTTTTGTTGCGGACATTCAAGCGCTTCGGTCGTGGAAATCACTCCCGTTTTCGGGTCAACGGTGAACTGTCTTTCTGTGTCCGAGAGGTAGTATGTTATTTTGGCGTTATCACCCAGATCACTGTCTGTAGCCATCACTTGAAGAACTGGCGAACCCGGTAACACACTTTCATTTAAAGACACAGTATAGTCACTGTGGTCGAATATAGGTGGGTTATCGTTGACATCGAGGATGGTTACGTTAACCTGGAGATAACCATGTTTAGGGGGGTTGCCACCATCTCTTGCAGAAATATTTAAAACGTAGTATCCTATTGTTTCCCGGTCTAATTTTCCAGTTGTTTCTAGGTGTAAATAAGATGTTTCTCCGGTAGGATTTGCTGTCACTGCCAAGCGAAATTTTTCATCTTTATTCCCAGCTATGATTCTGTAATCGTCGGATATACCATTGACTCCGATATCTCTGTCAGTAGCTGCGTCTAATAAAAGTCTTGTACCTGCTGCAGCGCTTTCCGAAAAAGACACAGCTATACTTGGTTCAGGGAATTCGGGAGGGTTGTCATTGATGTCTATGACAACTATTCTCACTTCTATAGGATATGTAGGTTGACTTGAAAGTACCACTAAATCATATCGGTCATGAAGTAACGTTTCCCTGTCGAGGATAGCATTTGTCCGGATTTCTCCACTTGTAGGGTCCAAAGTGAACTCTCTTGGAGGTTCATTAAAACGATAAGTAAAGCCAGGCTTGGTGGGAATCTTCCCGACTGGAGTCCCTCGGGGTTGGCCCTCGGCCACTTGGAGGGTAACGCGGGTATCCACGGCACGGCTTTGCATCTGCGTGGTGATGCCATACACGGTGGTTAACATCCACGCGATCGTCACAAACCACCCCGCACTCCACCGCATGGTTAATACCGCACTAGCTGCACATGGTCACCAACACCACCTGCATCGCGAAGCAACACTACACGTTGTGCTTGCCGAGCTCAGGTAACAACGCTGGCATTCCACTGCTCCTCCTGCCCCGTCCACAAACCCGTCCAGCCTCTGGAAGGCTTCGCTCTCTCTCACACAGGTATGCAATATGGCCGGACGCTAGCCTCAGACGATCCGGAGGATCGGACACTGAAATCACACAACATATATAAACACACACACCCTTATTTCACAACTCCTGTAACCCCTAACACCCACACTCACATCTTTACGCTCCAAACTTGCACTGTTCGTCGATTTTCAAATTGTAAACAAACTTTATTTAAGGTTATATCACTTCCTCACCTTTTATAACTTAATCCCAAATCTTTCAAGTCTTTTCGAGCACAATTTTATTGTTGTTTACCGTTTCCGCGTCCCGATTACTACACTGATTCGTACACAACACTGTCGACGGAGTCTCAGTTGTGTTGTTGACCGCGCGGAACTCGGCTGAAGACTGAGTGCTCGGCGCTCGCTCCTGGGAGGAGCTGGCGTGCGCGACCAATAGCAGGGCACACCGCGTTGCCACGTCTACCTGTCTTCCTCGGACAAGTTGAGATATACAATCGCACCTAAACATAAACAATATTTATGGAACCGTCACCCGTGTGGGGTTCGTGTCGTAAATCTATACGAGATGAAGAAGGGCGAGGGGAAAAGTTGAGGGATGGAAGGGTCATCGGAGGTTTGGAGATGACTAAACGTTTTAATAATCATCTGGAGCTTTAAAGATTTTTGTTTTCGAATCAAATATTTTTGTGCAATTTATGTTACTTTTTACTATTTAGCATTTTTAAATTACCACACCCATAAATGAGTATAAGGCATATTTATATGTTTGTATTTATTACCCACCTATATTGTTTTATAAATGCATCTAAAAATTTCTCTATACTAGTATTTAAAATTTTGCTATTATTTGGAGACTTCAACGCTTAGTTAAGATAGTAGCGTAGTAGAGATTTCAACGTTAGTTAAGATAGCGCAAATATTTTAATTTTATTTTTTGTAAAATCTACCGGTAACTTTTTGCACTTAACCTCCCGCCAATTTTTAAATAAGAACACTCTCAAAGAATGCAGCAAGAAGTACACATTTAAACGAACATACTATTTTTTTGTTTTATTTTAACAGTTATTTATCTATTTATATAACAAATAATTAAATTTATGATTTTTTTTCTTGAAATGATATATGATTCAAGATTTATGAATTCAAAATAATGTATATGACATTATTTTAAATCTTTAAAAAAATTAGTGAATATGTGTAAGTAGATATAAAAAAAATCATACAAAATAGAATAGGTACTCGTATTAATATGTAGTAACATAAATTGAAGTATGTATATATTTATCTTCAAGGGAGTGTAAATAAAATAAATATAAATATATTATCATGGCATATTACCCATTTCTGGATTGCCAATCTGCTTTGTCACAGATATTGGTAATGGTGTACCGTGCGAGCTTTTACCAGGCTCTCACGGGCACTCATTACTAGCGTAGAGAGTGCACCACAAGGGTTCGAGATCAGACTCAGGTAAATACTATAATATAAATACATTGCTTTGATTTTATTTACGTACTATGAATAAAAGTAAATGAAATTTGTAAATTGTTCAGGTAGGTAATAAATTTATCACAAAATATTATTTTGAACCTAATTAAATATAATTACATATTAAATTTAGCAAAAAATATTTTTTTTGGTTCTAATTATCTATCTAAGTGTATATATTGCAGTAAATATAAATAGTGGAATGATATGCACATTCGCTTAAAATTGTTTTTGCTTGCAATTCAACTAAATATAACAACAATAACCTCACCTAACGCACAAAACTAACCCCGAGGTTTCCAAGAGTGACTTTTGTGCGTTAGGTGAGATTATTGTTGTAATATTTGGTTGAAATGCAATAAAAAGTTGTTCTGGGCAAGTTTTTACATTTACCGACAATGTAATGTGCACATTATTCCACTATGTACTTTTACTGTAACATATATAACTTATAAATTGTGTTTAATTTAATACAATTTTAATTTTTTGATTAAAAAATATTTATGCAAATTGTAATTATTTGAGTTATTTAAGCAGGTACTGAAAATAGCGAATCTATTAAACATTACATAAAATTGTATCAACAAAAGAAATTCCTTACAATTTTTCATTCAATAATGGTCAGAACAGGTAACAGGTATACTCACATTTTTGAACAGTAGGTACTTATTTTCTTTGAAAATTCGCCTTCCGTTATTTAAGATTTTCTAGGAAAGCGGAAAGTAATGGTAGGCCCACATCCCAATTTCTAAAAAAATCACGTAAATTTTATTTTGGCATTTATCTTAATTGTTATTCGTTGTCATAATAATTTTTTAAAATTCAAAATTGAAATATAATTTACGGAGAAAAGATAAAAGAGAAGGTTATAGTATATTGCCATTCCCCGTTTTATAATTTATTTTTATTTCTAAAATAAGATGCAAGAAAAAAAGTTTTGATTTCTTAGAAAACATTTTTGACAATATTTCGTGTAATGTAATTTTAAGGAGAAAAGATAAAAAGAAGGATACAGTATATTGCCATTTGCAGATTTCTAATTTATTTTTATTTCTAAAATAAGTTTAAGAAAAGCTTTGATTTCGTAGATAACATTTTTGACAATATATCGTGTCAAATTCACATTTAATTAACTACTTATAAATAAAGACCTGCGTTTCTATATTAATAGCCTACTCCGAATTAGGTTTCTTTCTTTTTAACAGACTGTAGTCCTAGAACTTTACTCCCTTGATATGTTAAACAGTCTCTTTCTCTAATAAAAAAATTCTTATTCACAAAGAATATTACAACTCTGAAGATTATTTTATGGATTGTAAAAACGACAGATTTTGTATTGGATAATATTTCCTTACATTTTATTAGTTTAGTCTATAATTATGTATATTTCAATATAAGAAATTGAAATTTAAAATTTATTTATAAATGATATTTTGGTTACTTTATATTATATTATATTTATATGTAGCAATTCTAATTTTGTTCTTTGTCATTCCATACGTTGTATTGTACAACTTTTTTTGGAAATAAACGATTATTATTATTATTATTATTATTATTATTATTATTATTATTATTATTATTATTATTATTATATAAACACCTTTTAGATTGTCATTTTCGTTGCTAAATGTGTACAATCTGTCACTGTCACATGATACAATTTTGCTTGTGTTTCTTGAAAATTCAAATATAATTATTAATAATATTACCTGGAAGAATAAAGTCACTGTCTTTAAAATGTCTCGAACATACTCATATACTTGGAAATTTGTTTTCCAGAACATAAAACATACTTCCAAGCTTGAAATCTATCCAATGTTTGTTGAATGCCTGCATTTGTGATTATACTCACTTTATTTTTACTTATTTTTGAAAAAAAATGTGGAAACTTAAATGAGTTTCCCTACTCATAAGCGAATGACACCCGTATACGCAACACATAATATTGCTTTTACCGCGTTTTGCAACATTCATTTTCGTATAAAAGAAATACTTTTAAAAAATGAATGCTAACATGTTGTACTTTTCGCCCCTACCGTCATGCACTAGTTCAAAATTTAGTCATCAGATGTCATATCGAGTTGTCATTAACATGCTACTAGGACTAAAGGCCCATAGACAAAATAATACTTATAGTATTATTTTATCTATGTAAAGGCCTCTGAAATGTAATTAGCATCAGGCCCCAAAAAGCCACCATCCGCCACTGCATTGCTAATTATTATTAAAATTTCTATCATCTATTCCATTATTTGCGCCTTCCTTGGTAGGCCAAAGGTTAAGGCTTTCCATTTATAGACCAGCACATATCATAGTTGCTAAAAATCTCGCTCACATTCCGTCTTGGCATCTGAGATTGTGGCCACAATTAATCAAGTATAGTTAGGTCCGTAGCGCGATTACCTGTTCATTTATCCCCGCGCTTCTCCCGAAGCACGGGACTCGAACTGCACTGCAGTGCAGCTTGCTCCGGTGCGCTGCAGATACTTATGCGATTCTAAATTAACTTACATTGTTCCTGAGATCGGACCCTGACCCCTCACAATGAGTAATTGAAAGTTTTGTTGGCTCTTTTGCAGAGCATGTTATTAGCGTTGTTTGCCAGTGTAATTCAACGCACCAAATTGTTTTCATCAGCAATAAATAATCCGAATATTTATACCATATTTGTTTCAAAAAGAAGGATGGCAAAATTGAAATAAGATTTATTAAACACTTGTATTTTAAATAAGTACAGAACACTATTTTTTTCGTAATAGGGATTTCCAAAGCCTTTTTAGGCGTTTACGAAAATTCTACCGGTGAACTGTTACCGGTATATATCGGTAAACAGCTGTTCATCAGGTTACCGCTACCGGGAGAGATATTTAAACGAAGCAAGTGGCAAACAGGGTAGATTTATAACCTACTAGCTGATCCGCCCCGGCTTCGCACGGGTACAGCTAGAATAACGATTAGCTACACGTGTACCAGTAATTTTTCACATTTACTTTGGAGACATGCCCCGCATCGCACCTAACAGCAGTAACAGCGCCCATTTCTAAACATGCCACGGGTACAGTGCCGGCTCAAGATATATAGGCGTCCTGAGCCAATAGTCAATATACCCCACATTCAGATAAAAACTTCAAAATTTTCAAAAATCTAATTTTTATGTATCTAGATACTTCTTAATGCGCTGATTCCAAATTTTGAAACCGCAGGTCGATATCTCTTTTCGTTCTCGAGATATTTAGATTCAAAGTTTTGCTCAAACCTGCCCATTTTTGGGTAATAACCCAAAAATGGGTCGAGATATGAATTTGGCGACAACACCATTCGATTCTACGGGCAAAATTACATAAGTACACCAATTTTCAGAATTTTTGAACACCGCATACAATCTCTAAAGCAAAATAACTGAAAATGGCCAAAAGTCGCAAAAATCTAGATTTTGGCCATTTTCAGGGGTTTTCAAGCTTTTATTAATAAAGAATGAACCGGTTGGATAAAAATTATGAAAATTGCTATACTTATGTATTTTTGTCTGTAGAATCGAATGGTGTTGTCGTCAAATTCATATCTCGACCCATTTTTGGGTTATTACCCAAAAATGGTCAATTTTGAGCAAAACTTTGAATCTAAATATCTCGAGAACGAAAAGAGATATCGACCTGAGGTTTCAAAATTTGGAATCAGCGTATTGAGAAGTATCTAGTTACATGAAAATTAGATTTTTGAAAATTTTGAAGTTTTTATCTAAATGTGGGCTATATTGACTTTTGGGGCAATAATTCAAAAATTGGTAGAGATGAAAACTTGATAGTAATATTATTTGATTGTAAAGAGACTGTTACGTAAGTGTACGCATTTTTAGAGTATTCGAACAGCAATACCTTCCTTACCTAAAGGTGACGGAAGGTAAAAATACCTATCAGAATTTAAAACTAACGAGAATCCAAGAATGATTAAATTATATGGTAACTTTCCGTGCCTTCACTATCGCAAATTTATGTATCATTTCTTCCTGACTTGATTATTTCGCAATGGCATGTTCAATAAATTACACAATTTATTTACACAAAACTAACTTTGAGGGGCTCCAAAATTTAATAATACAAGACTGGTATATATTTCATACATTGATTTTTTTGTTTATTTATATATTTGTCTTTAGTTTTTATATTTTTTGGGCGCCCCAAAAAGCCAGGCGCCCTAAGCCAATGCCTAAGTGGCTCACGCCTTTAGCCGCCACTGCACGGGTACGTTTATTTATGTAGATATGATGCAAGCAATCTCTCCGATAAATATCGAAAATCTGCTAACGGTTAAAACTTAACTGTAGATACAAAGATAAAAAAATAATTGAAATCATCCCTTATTGTACCGCCTTGACGGATGATATTTCAAAAACGCTAAAACACTCTTTATTTCTTACCAGAAGCATAAATAAGAATTTTTATATCCCTAACTTGAAAAATGATGGATTCTCCATACAAACTTTCATCCCTGTTTAACCCCTTCAAGTTTTATTTTCGCGACAAAAGGTAGCCTATGTCCTTCTCCAAATTCCAATCTATCTCTATACCAAAATTCATCAAAATTGGTTCAGCGGTTTAGGCGTGAAAACGTAACAGACAGACAGACAGACAGACACACAGACAGACTGACAGACAGACAGACAGACAAATAGACACACAGACAGACAGACAGAGTTACTTTCGCATTTATTATATTAGTATGGATGAAAATCAGTTGAAAGATGAAACAGATTTGAAATTTGACATAGTCAAACGTTATCTCGTCTTGTTTTCTGTATTATCATAATTAACTTCTGACACTTACTTCCGATTCCAACTTCGCTTGGCATCTCTACCTTTTTTGAGGTTAGATTCTTCATTTACCGCATTTACCGACTGAATTACTCGATCTACAAATCATGGATCCAGTAGATGGATCTGGTAGATATGGTACAATTTTCGGACACAGTAACTATTAACCACTTGTGTTTTCGAACGCAATCGGTAGGTGCAGTATCTACCGGTAGAATTTTCGTAAATACCTTAAAAAAAATCTGATGTGGCCAGCACATGACCTTCCGTCAATTTTTATTTTAATTAAGCAATAAGTTCCATAATACATTATTACCGTTAGTATGAACAACTGATTAAGGATTCTTATAGCGAGCAGTTGAATATACCATTGTTTTTTTTTTCTTTCAATCATTTATGGATTATTTTGGAGAAAGATATTTCAAATAAAAGATCTGTGCAATTAATTTCTCTATAACTGTTATTTGAAGTAATTTTCTCTAAAATAATTCATGAACGATTGGCAGAGAAAAAAAAACTAGTCAGTTCACTTAGATATGACGTTTAGAATTTTGCATTTCTAAATTCATTAACTATGTTGAAAAAATGCACTCAGACCGTATTCATTAAAAATCACTAACATTTTTTAACCAAAGACAATACCTAAAGGTGACGGAAGGTAAAAATATATGGTGTCCCATAACTGCAGGTACATATTAGAAGGACATACACAGCAAAATTTTTGAAAGAAGTCCGATCAAGGCCATCTACGAATTGTATCTATGAATTACATGGGTACATAATATCTGGTGTACCTCATAAAAACTACGTAAACGACACTACTAAATTTGACAGCATAAAATCTTAATTCATAGATGCAATTCGTAGATGGCCTTGATCGGACTTCTTTCAAAAATTTTACTGTAGTACTTAACGTACTGATTAGTAGCCGCATAACTTTTCTTTCTTATACCAGTTTTGATATTGCTCTTGTGATTATTGTTATTTTACGAAATAATGATAACGAATTTCTTTATTCCATATATATTAGTATCCAGAGGTACAAAAAAAGTTCTTCTTAAGTGAACTACCCTTAATTATAGGAATTTTGAAAAAAATATTTTGTACCGTAATCGGTATGTTAAGTACCATATGCTCTTCTAATATGTACCTGAAGTTATAGGACACCTGAATATAAAAATTTCGGAAATCTCGACCAGAAAAACAAAATATATCACAATAATTTAATGGGGTGCCGTGGCCGCGTGCCAGAATGTCTGGTCGCGAACCTGGGGAATTGGGTTCGATCCCGACCGACGCCAAATATTTCGAATTTTAAATGGCACAAAAGTGATCCCTGTGGTGCACTCTCCACGCCAGCAATGAGTGCCCGTGAGGTGACGCCTCCTAAGCGCCCGCACGGTACAAATATGAAATCATCATTACCGATATCTGCGATAAAGCTGATTCTGACACACTCAGAAATGGGTAAGATGCCGTGATGATATATTTATTTATTTATTTAATTTAACTAAATACTAATATCCTTTTTGCATCATTGCGATATCAGTTTATTGAGTAGATGTCATTTAGTAGTGAAGTGCATCACTTTATATTTGTTCAGTGATGTGTGTGTTTGGTAAACTGTAGTTCATGTAGATGTGTTAAAATATGTTGTACTAGCAGTGGAATTGTTTACCATTAATCAGCTTAACTACAATTACACTTACATGTGTTGCCACTTTAAAAATTCATTGTTTTATAGACGTTTTTAGTGCTGTCATTCACACTGCGATTGACAACAATCTACTACAGAGCAATCAAGTTAAACATGCTATACATACAATTGAATCAGAAAATAGCAAATAAATATATCAACTCGGATTATTAAACAAATTATTTGACAGATATGACGATATACAGGGTGTATCAAGATAATGGAACAGTGCATTTTATTCGTGTATGTGAAAAGATACAGAAAAAAATGATTAAGATATTTTGTAAGGCATAGAGGGGAACACATTTTAGCATACACTTTATTATCTTCAATCCAGTGGTACTCAAATTATAGGGCAATATTATATTTTTTTTAAATGGCATTATATATATTTTATTAACTCATTAAATAGAGAAACATTCAATCAATAAAACAAAATAAAATTTATTTTAGTTTTATTACATTCAAGTAAGCTACGATTTTGGCAATAAATTCAACTTTTAAAATAAATTTTTTGTTTTATTGATTGAATGTTTGCTCAGATTACTTAGATACAGTAGAAATGAAATACTAGCTTTGAATTAATTTTTATAATTTTTTTCGCAATGTAAGGGTATGATATTATTATATCGTTGAATTCAGAACAAAATTCTCTATTTAATGAGTTAAATATATATATATATATATATATATATATATATATATATATATATATATATATATATATATATATATCTCAGAAACTATTGAAGATCGGACCCATGTTGATTAAGCTTTTTTATTAATTTGGGTCAGTACTATATGGCCTTAAAATATTTTACCCTTAAACACCCTATACAGGGTGTATCAAGATAATGGAACAGTGCCGTTTATTTGTGTATATGAAAAGATACAGAAAAAAGTGAGTAAGATATTTTGTAAGGGATAGAGGGGGACACATTTTAGCATAAACTTTATTATCATAAATCCAGTGGTACTAGAGGGCAATATTATATTTTTTTAAATGGCATTATATATATATATATATATATATATAATGCCATTTAAAAAAATATAATATTGCCCTCTAGTACCACTGGATTTATGATAATAAAGTTTATGCTAAAATGTGTCCCCCTCTATCCCTTACAAAATATCTTACTCACTTTTTTCTGTATCTTTTCATATACACAAATAAACGGCACTGTTCCATTATCTTGATACACCCTGTATAGGGTGTTTAAGGGTAAAATATTTTAAGGCCATATAGTACTGACCCAAATTAATAAAAAAGCTTAATCAACATGGGTCCGATCTTCAATAGTTTCTGAGATATAAGCAGTTAAAAATGAGTTATTACTGTTGTGCTTTTGTTTTCCAATAAAAATCAAATTATTGTACTAAGGGCGACCTTGGCCAACATTTAATTTTCAAATAACTTCGTATATTTAACTCTAATAATAATAATAATAATAATAATAATAATAATAATAATAATAATAATAATCCAGGTAGCTACTAGAAATATGACAGCTTTCTATATTTTGTTTTGAGTATAAAATGTAATAAATAAATACTAAAATATTCAGTTACTGCGTGTTTTAAATAATATAAGTTACAACAGATGGATTAAAAAGATAAAATATAATGTCTGGTCGCGAACCTGGGGGAACCGGGTCCGATCCCGACCGGTGCCAAATATTTCGAATTATAAATGGCACAAAAGTGACCCCTGTAGTGCACTCTCCACGCCAGCAATAAGTGCCCGTGAGGTGACGCCTGGTACAAATATGACATCATCATTACCGATATCTGCGTCAAAGCAGATTGGCACACCTAGAAATAGGTAATATGCCGTGGTGATATATTTATTTATTTATTTATTTTATATGTTTATATTTATAATACATATAACGTTTTTTGTAACGTCATTACATAGTCAAAACAAGCTTTAGTATCACAGATATTAATCAATAAACTATCAAACAAAAAATATGTATAGTTGAATATTTCACTCAAAAAATTTCAACCAATCACGTAACAGTATTTGTTGAATTTCGATCAGTGATAATCGAATATCAATGAATATTTGCAATTGTGCAAACACCCGGATATACGCACAAGTGCAATTTTTCTCGGTAAATATTCTACCAATACCCCCTTCGTGCACGGCAAATACCTGAATATTTTCTCGAGTGCACGAATGTGCACTTGGGATATAACATATTTATTTATTTATTTATTTATAAATTTGGAGAATCAACAGTTGCATAACAAAAATTGAAATTCCAAAATACAAGTAAAACAAATGAACAAGCAAAATAATAATTAACACAGAAAAAAAAACATATGTACCTATTACTTTTCGTTACGAATAAACTGTGCCTGGTGAAATCAATAGCAAAATATTTTCGAAATTTGTGCAAAAAGTTTACTATTTTTGTAGTTTATAAAACCAGTAATTATTTCTTAAATTACCTACCGGCTCAATTTTTCATTTATTATAATCTCGAATGGGTATTGTAATACTTAGATCCAATTTTGTTTTGCTTTAAACTGAAAATTGTCCCATCAAGAGAATACTTTTTATACTCAGTCACACAACATAAAAAATAATCGGAAACAGTGCTATTGAACTACGCATGATTTTACGACTACAGGGTTGGACTAACGCCTTTGTAACTTACAAATACTTTAGTCGTTCTTCTATGGCAAAAGTAGATAGATATATCACTTTTTCAGATATCTTAAGAGACTAAAATTAAAAAATCTGATGTGGCCAGCACATGTCCTCCGACCAATTCCATATTTAAAATAGCAATAAGCTTTAAGTAAAGTATCACTACTGGATGAACATAATATAATAGAAAAATCTGTAATACGAAATTTTGGATTATATTTGTTATTCGCTATGTTTTTCCACGAAAATCTAGTACCACTTCCGGTTTATACTCAAAATTTTATATGTAGTTTCAAATTATATACGAGTTTTAAATACTAAATTTAAGAAGTTCTAAATCATATTTTAATATATTTTTTCAAGAAAATCTATTTAGAGTTTCTAGTCAAGTACCACTTCCGGTTCATCAATTTTAGAAAATATATAATGTTGTTCTCCTTAAAACAAAAGTCTTAAATAACAATTTGAAAAGTTTTGGATTATATCATATATTTTTCACTAAAATCTGTTCAGAGCTTCAAGTAAAGTATCACTGTTTATGAATTTTAGTCAAAATCTAATATATTGTTTCCTTTGATATAAAAGTCTTAAATACTAAAATTTAATATAGTTTTTCATTAAAAATTGTTATGAGCTATATATACCCAAGTAACACAAATGACCCAAAATCGACGTCACTATGACGTCTGAAATTCCATCATATAGACGTCCTGACCACGTCTTAGCGTGGAGCTGTGCGACGTCATTTTAAGACGTTGTGTCGACGTCATTTCAAGACGTTGTGTCGACGTCATTTCAAGACGTTGTTTAGACGTCATTTTAAGATGTTGTTTCGATGTCATTTTTATGGTATACCTAAACATAAATGATGGTCGGAAAAAATAACTAGGAAAAATAAATAATTTAATTCTAAAGTTTTATTTATACTCTATAATATAAAACATTAATTAGAAAATATTAAATAAAGTAAAACAATAAACCCAAAAGACCAAAAATCAACGTCACGGTGACGTCTAATTAGAGGTCTAAATAGATAAATTTTTGACCAAAAATCAACGTCACAGTGACGTCGTAGAGTCGTCTGATTAGACGTCTAAATAGACCTATTTTCGACCGAAAATCAACGTCACAGTAACGTCGTATAGACGTCTACTTAGACGGCCGTATATGACGTAAATTCAACCTAAAATCGACGTCACTTTTTGGTCGACCGTTGGTCAGTGTTACTTGAGTAGGTAGTACCACTTCCAATTATATATCCTATTTTACACAAAATCTAATTACATTAATGCGGAAAGAAAATAGAAATTTTTGGAAGTGTTTGATATGTTATCGTGGAAGAAATAATCGTCGCTTTTTCTCTCTCTCTCTCACACACACACACGCACACGCACACGCACACGCACACACACACACACACACACACACACACACAAACACACACACACACACATACAGAGATATCATTGTAAAAATAGTAAAAACGTGTTGTGGGGACCCTAATTCGTCCTTTTTCACTGAAAACTTATTATCAAATTTTTGAACCGAAAACATTACTTTCCTTCCCTACGGTGGCGGGAGGTACAAAAAACAAAAATGATAAATCTAAATTGTAGCCTCCAGTATTTTTTTTTTTTTATGAAATTTAATCTTTAATGAAAACGATCTGTCGTAGTACTAGAAAATTTTAATTATTATTATTAGTTAAGCCATACTATTTTTTTATATTCTATAACGTATATGTTAAGCTCGTTTTGTTCTTACAGTTTGGTAATAATTGGAGACATATTAATTAAGCTATGTATTACAACACAAATATATAAATATGCATGTTTAAAATAACTTTCATCGTCAATAATTGGAAATATGCATTGCTAATAAGCAATAATGAAATAATTCATAGAATACCTACTCATATATTTTATTTTTATTGTCACTGGTAGCCCATGTCATTCAAAATATCTTGCATTACCATTTTCATTCGCTGTACGTGCTTTCTGTCGTAGTATTATAAATTCAACAAGTATTTGGTTTACTTTCGTTGAATCGTTATTTTCTGTATTCGTTTACTTGAAAATAAATTCCGGATTTAAGAGTAAGTGTGCTTCATAGATGTAAAAGCGATGTTAATAACATTAAAAACTGGAATATTTTAAAAATTAGTAACTTTTTTAAAGTTTTATACAGGGTGTCTCAATAAGCTTGCTCACTGTTAGTAACTTTTTTATTTGAAAAGATACGAGGTTGGTTAAATGGGCAAAAAGAGCATTTTTTTCTCTTTCCAATAAGGTAATGTTATTTATGTACAATTTTTTCAAATAAAAGAGTTATCTTTTATTATTTTATTTAGTTAAGTAAACCATGGAAACATTTGTCTTTTATGAATTATTATTTTATTAACTTATTTTACAGTAACAACAAAACAATTGAAGAAAATATTCAAATTGAAAGCCATTATTTCTTTCGCATATTTCAGCTCTTTTGGAAAGAGAGCCGGTTGTCTATGTAACTGGTGTCTAGATATAACTTTCCATATAGCAAGATCATATCTAACTTTTCTTCATTTGTAAAGTTAGTAAACATTATTAAACACAGAGAACTTTAAGGGAGATATTATTAAACGTCAAACAAACAAAGAATCAATTGTTTCCATGGCTTACTTGACTAAATAAACTAATAAAACAGTTTACAAAATTTTAATTTTTTACAGTAAATAAGTCTTGTATTGTACATAAACAATATTATTGGAAAGAGAAAAAATACTCTTTCCAATATGATAATAAAAAATATATGGTTCCTTTTAAAAAATATATACTTTGGCCCAAATTTTGAGAACCGCTGACACAATTTTTATTTTGTATACATGACCAATTTTCTAACATAAAATGACACAATTTTGCTCATTTAACCAACCTCGTATCTCTTCAAATAAAATAGTTACCCATAGTGAGCAAGCTTATTGAGACACCCTGTATAGTCCGTATCAATCATACTTTTTTAAGGTACATTTTTGACCACTGTACCAATTTTTTTTTGAATTTTAAGAAAAGACAAGTTGTAATAATTTGGAAATGAATGTTTTATTCCGGCTTAAAAATTTAAAAAAATAATTAAAACATTTTTATATTTAAAGAAATCTAAAGTGTCAAGTCAAAAGTAATACGGATAAAAAACTTACATGAATTTTTTTTTAAAAATCGTTATGGTTCTAAACATTCAAAACACAATAAAACTACACAATTTACATGTATTTCCTTTGAATCCTATCAAACTTTCGTAGAGACCAATCATCAAGACCAAGTTAGCATACAATCAGCTGCAGGAGAACTTTCAAAACATTTAAAAATTAGTTTCTAGTAATGTTTTACAAAAACTAATACGTAAAGCATTTAAAATCACTAAGGACTAATCTCTAATCTCTCCACGCCAGCTATGAGTGCCCGTGAGGTGACGCCTGGTAAGCGCCCACACGGTAAAATATATCGTCATCATTATCGATGTCTACATGTGTTGTAGATACTGGCACACCCATAAATGGGTAATATGCAGTGATGATATATTTATTTTATTTTATTTTATTTTATTTAAGGACTAATCTTACAATCCCTAGTTCAAATTTTAAATTCCAGCTCACAATATTAAATCGAATGCCAGAGTGTCTGGTCGCGAACCTGGAGTGACCCCTGTGGTGCACTCTCCACGCCAGCAATGAGTGCCCGTGAGGAGCCTCCTGGTACGCGCTCGCACGATACAAATAGTTCACCATCATTACCGATACCGATATCTGCGATAAGAGCAGATTGTGGCACACTCAGAAATGGATAATATGCCGTGATGATATATTTATTTTATTTATGATAACAATGACAAATTTATCATTGGACAGTTCATTTGGTTACGGTTTTGTTTATTTAACAAACATTTAAAATTTTAACCGGCGATCATAAGATTGGTCCTAAGTAAGTTTTCTAACAGTGTTCTATTTCTTGAAATAAACATATTTATTTCAAATTTATAATTTTTTAGTACATAGTTTATTATTGCTGTATTCCATAAAATTTGGCGGGAATACATAAAATTTCTTGATACGTCCCTGGCAATGTCGGGATCTTGTAGCCGGGAATTAGGTTCGGTATCCCGCTGGGTGTGATAATCTACTCCTCAGACCTTTTCGAGTTTCGCTTCGTTTTGCTCGAACAATTCAGGTAAATTTCCACCCAAACATAATAAATGGACCCAAATTCCACCTGAAGAAAGACCCCTCCCAAAAGCCTTCCGTACGCCTATGTCACAGCCGTGATTGATGGAGGCAGAACGCACCCTTTGTTTATTTATGCCATTGTTACTACGAGGAAATGGGAAACGAAATTCGAATATTTTGAATTATTCTGCCGAGGGAACAGAAAAAATTTCCAAAGCAGGTATATGCAGGCACCTGTTTTACAAGATTTTAAAGTAGAATGAATGCTATTTTATTTTAAATATTTCTAATCTTGAAATCTAGTGCTTCAACATAAATATCTAATGTTGTATGATAATAATCTTAAATAGTTTTCATAATACTTAAATATATTCTATAATAATTTACTGCATATTTAACAAATAACATACAATACAGTATCGTCCAAAACTACAGGTATGTATACTTCCTAATTTATAATATTATTTTTATAAATAGCATATCCACGTTTTAAAGTTCTTAGAATCTAATTTTAATATTTTTACGATGTCCGTGTGTCTGTGCGTGTGGATATTGGAAGAACGATTTCTCATAATCTATAAGGTACTTACTAAATAGAAGAAAGAGTAGTTATTTATGTATCAAAGTAATGAAGTTCTACTTTTTATCACGAATATGGAATTTAGTTGCCGATGACGTAAGGCCAAGCAAAATAAACAATATGAGTGACAAAATGGAACTCCAGTGCCGAGTTGCATATTAAATTTTATTTGAAATTGAAAATTTGTGAAAATGAAATGTTTATGTAACAGTCAGTGACACTCAAGCTTACTAACCTGCGAACATCTAGGTTATCGTAAAGATCAGAAGAATACACCCTAAGAAATTCTGTTTAAAATAAACAGTAAAATTAGTTTATATAGGTCCACACCAAGTTGGGTAAATTTAACCACATACAAATTTGGTATAAAAGTACCTTTTGAAGCGGTTCAAAATTTAATACGAATATATCGTAGCATAGCACCAACTTATGTATTTTAACTATGAAATGATGTATGTATTATAAATAAATAAAAACAATATGTTCAAAGATCTCATTTATAGAACGCATTTTACATAGATTAAATGATGATAGAGTACTTACCAGGTAATGGAAAATCTTCAAATCCGACGCCATCGTTAAAGAAAACACATTTACACAAATTTTTGTATTTCACTTTGAATGTTAGTTTGTATTATCATTTAATGCACAAAACACAGAAATATACAACCAAACACTTCGAAGTACCACAACAAACTAAACTACCGGGCGATTTTTAACTTGTTTCATTAGGAACTCGACAAAACTGATCAGAGTAGAATGAAATTTCTTTAAATAATTACTATAAGTAGTGTAAAAATTTTATAAATTATTTAGCAATACATATTTTACTTCATTTTATTATTTACAATTAGCAAATTTTATAAAATTTAATGTTGATTTTTACACTAATATATTTCACCGCTTACCAAATCGGTTTTTACACGGCGAAAATTTCTTAGAGTGCACTCATAATTATGTTTTATTTCAATCTTCTTCATCAGAATTGTTTAGTTCGTTCTTCTTGAACATTTTTTTGTCATTTTACGTACAAATTGACTATTATATATCGCACACCTACCCAAATTATCTTATCTGTACAATAATTATTATAAGGTTGGCAACACTGCATTTGCTTGAAATCGTCGTATAATGAATTACTTTAGTGTAGTGCCGATTTCTGAACTTTAATGACGAATTTGTACACTTTAGTGACGATTTCAAATAAAAATGTGTGTGTGTAAATGTATGTATGTATGTATGTATGTATGTGTGTGTGAATGTTTCTCAAAATTTATAAGACTTAAGACCTATTTACCGACGTATTCCTTAATCTGACATTAATAACAACAATAACAGTAACAATTAGACAACCGGAAGTAGTATAGTAGAAATTTTTTTTCTAAATATGTATTTTTTGAAAATTTATATTATTACGAACAATAAAAAACATTAAATTCTCTATCTGATGCATTTACTATTTTTATTATATCTTCTATAGATGTAGAGATAAAACATGTATATTATATAGAATAATTTGTTGTAATAAATCTTACAGTTGAAACTACAGCAAGGAAACCGGTGGATAAATTCAAATGTTTGTATGTAAGAGTGTGTAAAGTATGTACTTTTCGCGCGATTGTAGAAAAACTTACATTTTGGATGCATCAAATATATATACATGAACACAAACGCAACATTCTACTCACCCTTGTATACTACGCTGTCACTATGATCACGTTTTTATTTTTCTCGATAATAACATAACAATACTGTATAGTGATCGTGATACTAATATAAATTAGTAAACAATGTTGAATCGTCATCATATCTTTAACGTATCATGATCATATCGACAACGTACATGTCAATGGGTGTATTATAAATATTGAATCAGAATTAGGGAATATCGATCGTGATTGTTTCGCTAATCGCTAATGTAATTCAAGCCTAATAAGTCACTTTTGTACTATTTGAGAATTGAAAATGTTTTTGAAGTTTCTGGTTGGTCGAATTTAGAACCGGTCATTCCAAATTACAACCGATATAAGAAAAAGTCGTATAAAGCAAAATACAGGGAATTTATTTTAACATGCAACATATGGCGAATCACTTCCATGGTTACTCACTATTGTCAAAAAATGACAGCAATGTAATATTTGTCCATTTTAAAATGCAACATACAAAATTTGTGGTTTTGTATTATCAAAACTAATTTCCTATAAATTAGAGTACATACGATTAACAAATAATCAAAACATGAATTTGTACATCTTAAAAAACTTTAGCTTACAAAAATTCATAACTTTCATGTAATAAATGTTTAAAAATACCCCCAATCACTCTGAGGCAATATTCTAGTCGGTCATAATAAGAATTGATACCATTTGTGATGTGTTTTGGAGGTATCTCCTGTGCTGCCATACTATTTATAATGTTGCATTTTAAAATGGACAAATATTACATTGCTGTCATTTTTTGACAATAGTGAGTAACCATGGAAGTGATGAACTATAATGTTGCATTTTGAAATAAATTCTCTGTATGACACCCACCGAACACCCAGCATTTTACAGACATCGTGTCGCTGCCTTAATGATATATTTATTTTGTTTTTATACTGAGTATAGCAAATTACAAAATTATAGATATAACTTCTTTTATCACTAAGTAAATAACGTATTATCTTTCTTTTTTCTTGAAAACATCTTGGGCAATTTCTTTCTCGTGCTAAGTCAGCGATGGGCTGACAAGTACGAATGTTCGCCCGTGTTGCCATCTATCAAATCGCACCGGAACTAACCGGAGGATGGCGGCGTACAATTAAAATGTAATTAAATTTCTTTTCACAATATTTTTTTCCTTTTTTGTTATTTACATAAAACGAACCGGCGCTAGAACATCTCAGCATGCCATGAAAAATAAAAATAGACACATTTCGTTGATGTAGAATATTTGGCATATTTTTTAGAGTGAGGCAATGATAACTGTTATTTTGGATGGTCTAAGGTTAAATTGATCTTTACCTGTATAATAATAATACTGTTAGTAATTTGTCATAAAATTGTGTGAATGCTTTATTGCACACTGTGTCATAAATGTTGTTTTAATGAGAAAAATTTGCAGGACTACAGACCGAAGCGTTTTTTTTTATTATTATTTATTTATAAATTTAATATGTAATTTGACACACCTTTACCGTATTTGAAAAAATTATTACCTAAATAAATTATGTGCATATAATGTTAATACATCAATTTTTATTTGTTTAGTAAGCAGTAGCGTAACAAGACCGTCTGGGGCCCCGAGGCAAAATAATCACCTGGGGCCCCCCTCCCATAGAAAATTAATAATTGAAATAAAATAAATACGAATATATTTTTTCACTGATATTATTTTATTTTATACCATAACAAGTACAAGTAAAAAAAAAAAAATCTGTTGTGGCCAGCGCAATACCTCTCGCCATTTCCATTTTATGTTATATGTATAAGTATTGCATTGCACTTCGCTATCGAACCGTCGTTGTATAACAAAAAAAATGCAGAACATTACCCAAATATTGTATTCATTGTATTTAACATGTCTTCTGTACACATACAATTTTAATTATATCTATTTTTCATTGTATGAGGAAGTTCCTATATATCACAGATTCTTCCAGTTCATTAATTGGATTGGCGGTATTTCTGATGGATATATACATTTTACCTACAATTTTAAATATTTAATTAATAAAACAATAAGAAAGATTAAATGTACAAAAAAAGCTTTCAGAATGTCACTAAAACTGTTGAATTTGGACACTGACATCTGTCATTTACAAACTATGTTATAAACATTACTATGTTATAAAAATTTGAATTTGTCAACTGGTTTTCTTAGTGTCTTAGCCTCTGCAATGTACTACATTAAATTATTCTATATATTACAGTGCCTTTATCTCTAAATCTATACAAGATACAATAGTATATTGTCTTATTAGGAGTAAAAGTGATTCTGTGTGACACAAGCTCGGTTAATAATATGAAATAGTTAAAATATTTTATTTTTTTTCTATAAATTAATGAGATTATATGTTAAAGCTTTCGTGACAAGGATGTTACGATGGGGCCTCTAAAATCGCGGGGCCCCCGGGCTTTGCCTCGAACTGCCGCATGGTGTTACGCCACTGTTAGTAAGTACCACTTATAGTTGGTTTCACGTAAGAAAATAGCATTGGTTTAAATTCGCAATTCAAGTTAAGCAAACTTTTTCTGGTAGCTAAAGTTTGAATTAAAAATATGTCCATAATCCGTTCATAGAAATTTTCTAGAGATTATAGGCTATTTAAAACATCCTTTAACATAACTTCATGTTTTTAAACAAAACTAAAAAGCATAAAATTCATTATATCAGTGTCAGATTGACAGCTCGTACAGTGTTGTGGTGTCATAACACACAACACTGTTATATAATAGCGAGAAAAGTTCATTTGAATCGCCAATAGGGAAATATATTCTGGCTACCCTAAGCAAGGAAGGTATAAGGATCGTGCTAAAAATCGCATATGGAGATTTTAGTGAATAAGCAAGTTTTGATGTCCCCAGAATTCGATTTTAACATTTTGTCAATGATGTTTGTGGGTATGTATGTAATTGTGTGTATGTGTGTGTGTGTATGTGTGTGTGTGTGTATCGTGTGCACGTGATTACTGAAATACTATCAATCAATTTTGAAATTTTGTATACTCGGTATAGGTACTAATATGGGAAGAGCTTACCAATAAAAATTGAATATAATGGTACAATCTTCAATTCTACGATAATAGCATTTAGCAAATAACTTTAAATATAAAATAATAACGATTAAATAATATCATACCCTTACAATGCAAAAATTTTGGTAAAAATCAATTCCAAATTAATATTTCATTTCTATTTAAAAAAATTTGAGTAGGCTAAGCAAACATTCGACTATTTAAAGAAAAGAAAATTATCTGTGATTTTCGTATGTCTTTGTAACAAATTATTAAATTATTTTTTCGAAATGTTCCAAAATTCGTTATTTTTTATTTCGCGTGATTACCATTTGGTCTTAGTTAGGATAACTTTTTGCAAATAAATTGCTTGCTTGAAATACATTTTGTTGGGTCTCACATCAATAAATAAAACAATCTAAAGTATTTTTTAAATGTTCCCATTATTAAATTAATTATTTGTCGGCTCCGGTGGCTCAATGGTTAGAACAACGCCTCTTAGTCATGAGTGCGCTCGGGGTTCTGGGTTTGAATCCCACTAACTAAGGCATGGATGTTTGTGTATGTGAACCTACTCACTCATTAGGATTTAATCCTGGTGAGAGGCTATAAAAGCAAAAAAAAAACGAAAATTAACTTAATTATAATAATGGGTGACAATGACATAGGAAAATGACAATTAATATTCTTTTGTTTTAATTATTCAATGTTTGCTCAACTTACTTAAAAAAATAAAATAGAAATAATATTCTAATTTTTAATTAATTTTTATCATGTTTTTAGCAATCTTATTACATCGTTGAATTCAGAAGAAAATCATCTAATCAATGAGTTAATAAAAAACATATAATGCCATTTAAAAAAATTTAACATTGATCCATAAGATGAGTACCACTGGTTTTAAAATAAAAAAGATTATGCCAAAATGTGTCCCCCTCTATACCATACAAAATAACTTAATCACTTTTTTGTGTAACATGTCATATACATGAATAAAATGCACTGTTTCATTATCTTGATACACCCTGTATATCCAGTAAAATAAAATAAATTTCCGTTTTTGTAAATCTAGATAAATTCACAACGTGTTGTGGCTATTTTCTTTTTTTTTTTTTTCGCTCATTTAGCGTTTTTAGTTTTGGAGCCTAACATACTCATGTTTACGTATGTGCGTATAATGTGGCTAAAAAGAAAGCCTTAATGATATATTATCTCATATGACTTACTTCAAAATTCTATACATTACTGATATATTTATAACCCTAACACCTTATTAAATCTAAATAAATGTTCTCATTATCATTTAGATTTGTCATTATGACTATTTCTTCCGAAAAACTTGATTAATATTCTTCGCATGGAGTATAATTGTCACTATAACAATAAACGCTATAGTAGTGTATGCCTGTACGACGTTACATTTCTCACGTATGGGGAGATCATATATTGGTATGCAAGAGATACTCTGATGGACGATATATTCGTGAGATTGTCCATTCTAATGAAATTTATGGAGGATTGTTTTGCATAGTTGATATGGAAGAGAAGCTATTGTTATTATTACTGATCATTAGATATGAATTTGTAAGAGTTTCTTCAATTCTTTACTGGAATACAAGATAGAAAGTAGGTACATAATTGTACCACCACGCCTTATTATCCATTGCTGAGTATGCCTACCTGTTTTCTTTATTATTGGGAATAGAAGAAAATCATTCAAATAATATTGTAGTAGAGCAATGGGGGCATTCACTTATTGAAGAAAATTTTTTAAAACCAGTGGTTTTCAAACTATAACAAAGTTCTATTTTTTTACCTCTCGCTAAGAGAGGTATTGGATTCATGCTAAAATTCGCATATCCAGATTTTATTGAATAAGCACGATTTATGGTCCCTAGAATCCGATTATAACATTTTTAAAATGATGTTTGTGTGTGTGTGTGTGTGTGTGGATGTGTGTATGTGTGTGTGTGTGTATGTATGTCTGGATGTTGTAGTCACGATTCCTCAAAAACTATAAGACTTAAAAAATATTTAACTGCAGTTTCCTCAATCTGACATTCCTGGGAAGAGCTGAAAAGGTTTTGGTAACAATTAAACAACCGGAAGTAGTAGTTTCTTAGAAAAATTCTTCTAAATATAATTTTTTGGAAGGTTTTTTTATTAAATATTGAAGAACATAAAATTCTCCATCTAATACACTTAAAAATTTTATTATATCTTGTATAGATTTAGAGATAAAGACACTATAATTTATAAAGTAAACTGATCGCAGAGGCCAAGGCACTAAGGAAACCAATTGACAAATTCCAATGTTTATAACATGACACATGTCATTGTCAAATATCAACATTTTTAGTGACATTCTGATAGGTTTTTCTGGAAAGTATATTTAATTTTTCTTATTGTTTTATTAATTAAATATTTGAAATTATAGGTAAAATTGTGGTAAAATGCATATATCCATCAGAAATACCGCCAATCTGGTTAATGAATTGGAACAATCTCTGACATGAAAATGATATAAAATAGATATAATTAGAATTATATGTGTGCAGAAGACATGTTAAATACAATAAAAAACAATATTTGGGTAAAGTTCTGTAATATTTTGTTATAAAAATACGGTTCGAAAGCGAAGTGCAATACAATACATATATAGCCTAATATGGAAATGGCCAGAGGTTTTGTGCTGGCCACAACAGATTTTTTTTTTTAATGGTATGTTATATAATTTCAAGGCCCATTCGATAGAGTACTTTTTTCAATCATGTAATCATTTATTATCCTTGCATACCAAAAATATTGAGAAAAAGTCAATTGAAATTTAAATAAATTTAATTTTATCTTTATTTTACAGTAGGCTATGTATTAAAAACAAAAATTACTATCTGTAAATTTGAATTATTTAATACATAATTCTTAATAATAATTATAGAGCACTAGTTATAAAATTTTAATAAATATTTGCATCATTTCAATTTAAACTCACTTGTTTCTCATACATATAGCCTATAAAAAATAAAATTTATTTAAATTTTAAGAGACTTTTTCTCAGTATTTTTGTCATGTAAGGATATTAAATGATTATATAGTTGTATTAAAAAAAAAAAAAACATACCTGCTTTATCGAATGGGCCTAACATCTCATTTAAAAAATACAACTTTATGTTGAACTATTGGTTTAATCTTGATCTTCTACAACTTTCATTTGAATGATTTTCTTCATTCTATATATATTTATATATACTCTATACTCGATAGAGTATTTTTTCTGAATCCAACCATGTATTTTTTATATCCTTACATAATAAAAATATTAAGAAAAATTCAATTGAAATTTAAATAAATTTTATTTTTAGTTATTTTTGAGTGGAGAGAACCACCAAAGAAATCACTTTTATGCTATAAAATAAATGGAAATAATTTTCAAGAATCGGCCAGATTCGAACCCAGGCAATCAGAATAACTGTCGACCAACTAACGCAAACAGCCACACGAATTTGAGTGCAAACTTTCAGGTTGTAATTTATGAAAATGAGCTGTAGTTTAAAAAGGGGTAGACAATATTTTATGTAATAAATACGAGGGTCACGCTAAAAATATTATTGAGAATAAGATACAAGGTTCACATTTTTTAAAAAAAATATTTTAATATTTTAAATATATTTACTTCCCTTCAATAATAATTTACTTCACCACTCACTTTTTCACAGCTCCCCTACAATATTCACATACCATAATGTTCATAGCAATCACTTTCTTTTTAGTAATAATATAAGAATTTACATAGGTACATATTCGTATTTTTAATAAATATAGAATTATATTTGTGTATGTACTTGTACTTACCTTTGATACCTACCTATATGGTATCGTTTGTTAGTTACCTTTTTATTGTAATTAAATAATTATTTATGATTATCACATTCTTCTATTGACGCTAAATGAAAATAATTTATACACATTTACATATCATAAGTGTTTCAAATGATAATATTTTGAAAACCATAAATAATGCGACATAAATACAATAAAGGCACAAAGCATAGAAAATGAAAAGGTGTCTACAATTTGAAATAATAAATTACAGTAAATAAAAACTACATGCACGTAATGTCACATAAATTATAGAGTTATTTTATGAGGTGTATAGTATGTGCCCCCACAATAATATTTAAAAATATCTAACCCACGTCTAAGAGTAGATTTGAATTATGTCTGCCTACTACTGCTGCAGAAATGACAATATTTTCTGGATGATTTTGTCGTTTTTTGCACTGTTAACGAACTTATTCATGTTAAAATCTGTTACCAATAAAAAAGAAGACATATTTTCATTATAGTTATGTGTGTATGTTCGTATATGTGTTTTAGGACAATACTATCCTGTTTTTAAACTTAAAGCAGTCAATTACAAAAATATTTATGATTTTAATTTCAACTACCAGTAGTTTATTTATTGTTTAATGACTAAATAATTTAATTCCAGAAACTTATTGGAACTAAACCTTTTCGTCGAAAAATTTTCCATGATTATTATATGGACTCTACAGGTAGCTTTTTTAACATATTCAGATAGACATTTTTAATAAAATTTGTATAATGAACAAAATATAAAAAAATATAAATGACAATAATTTCATAAAAAATAAACAATTCCTGCACTATTACCGATATGCTTAATAATCTGCGTTAGATTAGTGTAAAGCAATGTGTTGAAGCAAATGTTTTAATATTCATTTATAAAATTGTACACAATGAACTTCCAACTTATTTAAAAGGAAAAAATACTTGCATTATTATTATTATTATTATTATTATTATTATTATTATTATTGTTATTATTATTATTGTTATTATTATTATTATTGTTATTCTTATTGTTGTTGTTATTATTATTAGCTATTATTATTATTGTTGTTATTATTATTATTATCTATTATTATTATTACTGTTATTATTATTATTATTATTATTATTGTTATTATTATTATTATCAGGCAACTTTATAAAATTGACCAGAACCTTTCTCTTATTTTGACAGATCATAACAAGTTAAGGAATATTTTGAAATTTTTAAAAGCAGTGAATTTATATGACGATATTTAAAATTCCAAGTTTTTCTTCAAAAGGGTAAATTAATTACATTTATATTGCTAATTTTAAATTTTTGTAACATTATATTGTGTATTGTCAAACCTTTATTTATATTGTTGTGTTATTTATTGTTATAAGTTACAGTTTTATATTCTTGTATTGTTATTTGTATAGTGTTATTGTTAATTTGTTATAGGGTAGTTGAAGCCCAATAAATAAATAATAATAATAATAATAATATTACTATTATTATTATTACTATTATTATTATTACTATTATTATTGTTGTTGTTATTATTGTTATTATTATTATTGTTATTATTATTATTATTATTATTATTAATATTATTATTAAATGCAATTACTAACAGACAAAGAGCCCAATTCGAGGGAAAGGAAAAAACACATATAAAATAATAGTTAGTATCAACAGGTAAGCTTTTTTATATCATTAACCGAGTGGTGAAATATATCAATATATATATATATCACGAACACATACTATTTTTTACAAATTCCATACTAAAAGTTCATTTGAAAAGGTTCTATAAATCCAATAAAATTATAACATAAACTACACTAAGTAATGTCCTTCCATCTTCTCTTTGGCCTTTCCCTGCGTGTCACTTACGAGCAACACTATGACATACCAGTTTTAGATCCTATACTTTTTTCCATATTTGGTTTTGCACTTGCAACTGACATCTGTCAATTCAATTTTTTTGAATAATTATATCAGCTGTTTCCATGATAAATGGCAAAGCTGACTAATTTTTCAAAAATTAATTTCTTTATAATGCTTTAACTCTACATCTATTGAATATGAAGGAAAATGAATAATCAAACTATATAGAGAAGAGTATTTTCTTTAATAAATATAATAACAAAATGTCAAAAAATAATATTTAACTGCGTTTTTTAAAGAAAAACTGTTAAAAACTTCAAATAAGGGTACTTTCGGTGGATCAATTATAACCAAAATCTAATCAACTCTTCATATGAATGTACAGAAGAGGAATACGAAAGAACTATAATTTTTAGAATTATAGTATTGGTGTTATCGTCGGAGAAAAATTTGTCACACACGGACACACATACACACACACACACACACACGGACACACATACACACACACACACGGACACACACACATACATACAGACATCATCTTAAAAATAGTAAATTCGTATTGTAGGGACCCTAAAACGTGCTTATTCATTAAAAACTCACCACCGAATTTTTTGACCAAAGACAATACCTTCCTTACCTAAAGGTGACGGAAGGTAAAAATGGTCTTTAAGGTTTAGTTTTAATATAAATGAATCATATTCTAATTTATTATCATGGAGGTCCTATTATCAAATCATCTTAACATTTTAAAACAAAAGAATATATACAAATTATTAATTATTGTTGAAAAGTAAAAAAATCCTGTTTTCAATGATGTTACTATCTATCATCTCGTACATAATACATCATAAAAATTATAAAAATCATATAGAACAGTGTGGAACGATTTGGTGAAATAGCTATATATTCTTACGGATTCGCGAACAATTTTTATTTGTAACGGATAATCGGTTGCACGATTCACTTTATGGATGTACGATAGGGTTAAACCGCGCACGAATTATAGTTTTTTTTTTAACCGACCTCGTTGATCACATTAGTTAGAACATTCTATAAAATGTACTATTTCGGATACAGTATAGTCCTATAAAATGTCTTTTCTTCCTTGTCCGGCAAATGTCTTTGCCAGATAAATAATTAACCGTGTTATAAAAAAGTTCATATACCTATGCAAGAATAAAATATTATAATGCTGGTGTATAATTTCGAGTAATAAAAATTGATATTTTCTAAATTAAAAAGTGTTATTTTTTCCAACATTTGGGCGCTTCGCCGCGCGTCTTAGAAAAAAGAAAATCTATAACATAAATAGTGAGTAATTAAAAGTGACAGTTCCAACTTAAATTGTCATTAATTTATTCAAATGGATTCAGGAATCCTAGGCGCTTGTGAGTGTTAGAAAGAGATGAATAGTGTTCATTTAAACAAGGACAACAATCGAGCGTTCATTATTTTCATAAGTCACATTCCCTCCCGCCTACCCGTATATTATTTTATACAAGACGACTTGAAATCTCTGCTCTCACTCATAACAATGCTCTGAGTGCCAACGTAGGAGAAAAAAATCCCCAGATCTTTTCTTGCTTCAATCACAATCACAGACAGCCGGGACGTGAATAGGGATTTTGTTGGCTGGCGGTTGCGACCCTGTCTCTCTCGCAGCAATGTGAGACAGACAAAGATGGCGGCATTTAGGTTATGTTCACGTAATTGGTTCTAGTACAGATGCCAAGAGCATTGTATTCAATCCAGTATAACATCGTTGCCACGTTTGATATTTATCTCTATCTACATACTCTATATCTAGATATCTAAAATCTCTACCGGGAAGTATATATTTGATGTATTCAAAAATACAAGTAACTGTGTCCAAGCACTTCAAAAAATACTCTATTTACAGCTATTAAGCTGCTGTAGAAATGAAAGTAATTGTTATTGTAATTAGTGACATTTTTTCCACATAATGGGGTATTCCACCATAACAAAAAAAAATTTAAAAATTCAATTTAACGTAAAGTATGGCTCAATAAATAACAGTTAAAACAATGAAAACATTTTTTAAATAATTGCTTTACGAGATATTTCACATTTGCTAAAAGGGAAAATTGACTTCATACAATTGTTATCTTTCTCTCTCAGTGTACTCAGAGCAGTGTGTGTGAGAAAGACAAATATAGGGGAAATGTGAAGTTACACTGATATTTCGAAAATAAAATTCTGTTAAACTAGGAACAATTCAGATTTTTTAATATTATGAAATGCTTCAAAACTGAACGAAGTTTTATTTAAAATAATAAAAAAAATTGAGTGGAATACCCCGTTATTATATATATATATATATATATATATATATATATATATATATATATATATATATATATATTATCTCTATTGTACACTCTCTACAAGAGCTATGAGTGCCCGTTGAATCATTCTGAAATTAGTTATTTACGTATAGAGAGCCGAAAGAAAAGGTTTACACCTGCCATAGCCATACATAATTCCAATTTGTTGTTTTTGTTTCCGTTACTTGTCAAATCTTTTGTTTGGCAGGTTTGACATATTTTAGGTTAATCTTGATATCATCATTGAAAAATAATTATTTTAATATATGACAATGGATCGAAGGTATTGTGTTGAAAATTGTGTATTAAAATATGTGATGAACGGTGCTGTGTCGTTTCATTAGTAAGTTATGATTGAAATTATTTCTTCTAAAAAATAATTTGACAAATAAACATGACATATTTTTATATGTCTTCTAATTTAGCGTTGCATTTTTTTGTATTCGTATTTATTTCACGTTTCAATATCAAATATACTTAAACACAATTAATTTTTGACGTGAATTTGACACATGTGAATATGACAAATACGAATGTCAAATTCACTTGTCTAATGTGGAATTATCTATATCTTTCTCACTCACACTTCCTGTGTTCTCTCTTAATCTAGCCGGGTACGCAACATATACATATATCGATATACACTTGCTCCATCCAGTAGTTAACAAATCCCTGATATATATAACCTTTTTGTATTTATTGTCAAAATGACATGTCAAATAGTTTTTCCGCCTTCATCTGGTATTGTGGAATAAAAAGATCCCCAGAATTATATTACCAACTGCATCATTTCTTTTTGATCACTCTGTTCTCCCATACAATAATTTAAAACAAATATCAAATGTGGGAAACAATATAGCTAATATTGTATTCAAACGTATCTAATATAAGAAATATTCGTCATTACTAGCCAAGAATGTAAAATAATCATAAAAGATAATTGTTATTACAGGCAGTGATTTTCCACAATCCACAAATGATTTACGCTTAAATCAGTCAAATTTAATATGTAACTAAATACCTCGAGCACAATTATGTAAACAAAGCTCGAATAAACATCTCGGAAACCTGTTTCTAATGCTACATTTTTTCCGGTAATTTATAAAATTTAGACGAATACCTCTGAAGATAATTTTCAGAAATTTACATATGGTCAGGACATTAACAATACAGAATGCCGCTTAGATACCTATTATAGCTATAAGAAAGTGTCATATTTTTATCATATTGTTCATTATTCATGATAATATTCTATGTTGTTTTGTTCCTATAACCATTTACGTTAAAAATTACCGTTAAATTAAATATTCGATATCTCTTCGAACACTACGACAATTAATATATTATATTTTTATTTGTCAGAGAGTTAAATAAATTTTAATGACTGATATTTATCATTTTATTTTGAGGCATAATTTCTAAATTTAGTTCTTGGATGATTTTTTAAAATAGGTAATAGGTAAATAGTTAAAAAATCATTTATAGTATTATTATTATTACTATTATTATTATTGTTATTATTGTTATTATTCCCGTATGAAAAAATTATAGTATTTCTAATTAGTACAATATCTATGCGAATATTTTACATTTTAAATATTGAATCGAATTTTGAGTAACAAATTATTATTTTCAGTTTTTTCCTGAATATATTGTCTTCTATAAACTCTTATCCAAGAGCCTTGATAATTTTTCCATCACTTTGAGTAATTTTTATATCTCTAACGATTGCCAACTACTGTCTTAGACGCCAGCATCTGAAGACCACTTCAACTCTTCATAAGCAACATTAAAATAAAAGAAACTTTGAAACGTTCAAGGACTCTCGCTGGAAACAAAAAACTAAAAGTGCCTAAGGATAATAGTAAGAAGGAAGAGGCTTACTGATTATAATCACCACTTACTTTTTTCGAATATGACGAGATTTGAAATGACTTTTAATTATTGCAATGGCTAAGCGTGGAAGAAAAAGAAACATGTCGTGTTGTCGACAATTGCTTGGTCTAATAACCGCACTCTCTAAAAAGTAAAACCCTTGTCAGTTATAGTCATTTGGGCTGAATTCTAGAATAAGAAAGAAGAATAAGAAATTCGGGTATATAATAATGTAAGTAGATGTTATCTTTGTTCGGGTGGTTCGCGACAAAATGAGTATTAGTTTTTAGGTTGTATTTGTGAAAAATTTGACTTTTTCGCTTGTAAATTTTCAAAAAATATAACTCGCATAACTCAATTTGATGAAACTCGGATCATTAATTAGGAATTTAACACTATTTTTCCCTCTCGCTAAGAGAGGTATTGGAATCATGCTAAAAAATCGCATATCCAGATTTTAGTGGATAAGCACGTTTTAAGGTCCCTATAATCCGATTATAACATTTTTACGATGATGAATATAAAACATAATAACCCTTACATCATTGAAAAGAGAAAAAAATCATTATTTTTTTGAGACTAAAATTAGATATGGGTTCCATTTAAAAAAAATCTGTTGCGGCCAGCACAAGACCTCTCGCCATTTCCATATTAGGCTATATAAATATATTGTATTGCACTTCGCTTTTGAACCGTCGTTTTATAACAAAAAATTACAGAACTTTACTCAAATATTGTTTTTTATTGTATTTAACATGTCTTCTGCACACATTTAATTCTAATTATATCTATTTTTCATTGTATGAGGAAGTTTCTAAATGTCAGAGATTCTTCCAATTCATTAACCAGATTGGCGGTATTTCTGATGGATATATGCATTTTACCACAATTTTACCTATAATTTCAAATATCTATATATATATATATATATATATAAAATAAGGTTTTTCTTTGGGGCCTTAGTTATGGACTTCTACTGAACCGATTTTAATGAATCTTTTTTTAAATGAAAGCTGTTAGCATGCAGATATGCACAAAAATTTAAAATGTTACAATTTTGATTCCGTCTATTTTTTATAAGGCCTTAAAGATTTTTTATTAAGTACCGCTGTCAAGCGATAGATGGCAGCACTGAACAACATGCAAATGAAGAGAATGATATAAAATACATATAATTTGTGAAAATTGCTACAAGAATAATATTTTGTGTTATTTAGGGCTGGTTTATCAATGCAAAGTTAAATAATTTAATAGGTAAATATCTTGAAACATGCAAAGCTTTTATCATTCAACAGTCAAAAGTTAACCATAAATGACAGATAAATATGTCAACATGTCAAATTAAAAGTGAAAATATAAGAAGGAATTTTTGCCCCAAAAATTAATAAATATAATAGTTAATTCATTAATTCAAATTTAGTAAGTAATTTAATAATATTGAGCAAAATTATTAGGGAGACATATTTTGTATTACAATATAATAATTTTTTTAACCTAAAGTTTAAAAATTTATTGAATTTTATATCCGTTACCTAAAATACAGTATTATTACCTATTTGAAAATGGACAAGAGATAGGAGTAAATTTATAGGTTTTCAAAAAACGAAATCATTAATTACAAAAGAGTATGTTATAATCAATAAGTTGGATGTTACTATTTTCCCGCTTTATACGCTACCCCTTAATGCTGCCTTTTACAGAATGTTTTTACACTTTTGAAAAATGATTTCAATATGTATTCACATTAAAGAAAACTGATTCCACATAAATGAAAAGTGAATTCACAATTCACAGTAATGAAATATGATTTCACATTAACGAAAACTGATTTCACCTAAAGGAAAACTGAATTCACACTAATGGAAACTAATTTCAACTAAACGAAAATAGATTTCAAACCCTCGGGTTTCTTATTCTCGCTTCTAGCGTAGCTAACAGTGTTGTAATCAACTTTTATCATTGTTGTAATCACGTTTCATCATTGTTTTAATCAAGTTCTCTCATTGTTGTAATAATCACATTCTTTCATTGTTGTAATATAATCTTTAGTAAAGTTTCTTAAAAATACTATTCGTTATTTATTTAATATTTTATAAGTTCAGAAAGATATTTTAATTTGTTTTAGAGGCAATAGATTTGCCTCCTCTAGAGGTGGCAACTGCTCCTTCTTGCTCTTTCTTGGCGGTGCCCATTTAAGTTTCCCATGTAAAATCTGTTTTCATTAAGTTGAAACTGGTTTTTACAAGTGTGAATTCTGTTTGCGAAGTTGGTATTCAGGAGTGATAAATTTGTTTTCGTTACTGTGAAATCAGGTTTCCTTTGTGTGAAATCAAGTGTCGTTAATGTGAAATCATATTTTGATAACCTGAAATAGAATTTCAAGTGTGAAATCATACTGTAAAAGGTATTGGCATGCATGGTTATTCATATTTTTTAAAACCGAAAAAAGATGTTAATTTGCAAATAGAATCACGTTAATCCATCATAGATTACAATAATGTATAATATTTTCCTGTACAATAAAACATTCATTATTACTACAATAATTGAACTTGAAATCATAAATGAAACATTGATTACGACAATAACAATATTTGTTGTTGAGAATAAATTATATAAATTATAAAATGAAATGAAATGAAGTATAAGAATGATTGTATTTGCAACACTGATTCATAATTATAATTTATAATTGAAAAATCAATATTCGACTGTGTTAGGATGGAGGTAGATACAGGAAAGCAGGAAAGTAAGAATTCTTCACTATAGTTATTTGTAGTTCCATATGTATTGTACTCATCTAAGACAAGTTTTACATTTTTTGACGATTTTCTCTCTGTGATATGTTGGTTTTAACTATTTATTTATTTATTCATATTTATTTATTTATTTTTTTAATTGTCCGTGCTGTATGTTCTGTTATCCACATGTGGTTTCCTTTTTTCGACTAGACCATTCTAGCCCTGAAGAAGACTATTGTATAGTCGAAACGTCGGCGTGAATAAATTTTATTAATTGACTGCAAGTCCGAAGAATTCTTACTTTCCTGTATCTACCTCCATAATTTATAATAATAAAATATAACATTGAAAGACGTTGAATATGCGGATAATTTAGATGTTTTACCTTTCTCTTCTTATAAATTTATAACAGTGAAAAAAAAATAATAATAAAATTTCAGATGAAATGTCGAATTTACCACTAGCATCAAATCTTCAAATGAGAAACGGATTCATTAAATGAATACCTACTGTGGTCCCTATAGAATTATTATTATTATTTTCTATATCAATTGCATATTTTTGATAGGTATGTTTAGATGTTAGAAAATTTTAATATGGCTGGAGTTTGCTGTAAAATTTGTACAATAATATCCAAAGTTCTTCATCAAATAATTACCGAGCAATAAAATCCATCCTGTGCCTGTGTTACAAGACCTATATTTTTATGTCAAAACAGTTTCAGTTCCCAATTTACAGTTAACTATGAGTTTATAAACTGGTAGATAGACTGTAACCTTGCATTAACAAACCGATCCTAAATAATTTACTTATTATTACCAGTGTTGTATGAAATAATTTCCCTATTCCTATGTGCCCAACGAAGCACCGATGGTTAAAAAAATGTTGAAGAGTACCAAACATTACAGGAAATATATAATTTAATAACTTTACCCCATAATTTTGTTGCAAATATTTGCAACGGGTTCAGCTAGTTTAATTAATAAAACAATAAGAAAGATTAAATATACTTCCCAGAAAAAGCTATCAAAATGTCACTAAAACTGTTGATATTTGACATGACATGTGTCATTTACAAACTATGTTGTAAACATTGGAATTTGTCAACTGGTTTCCTTAGTGCCTTAGCCTCTGCGATTAGTTTACTCTATAAATTATAGTGTCTTTATCTCTAAATCTATACAAGATATAATAAAATTTTTAAGTGTATTAGATGGAGAATTTTATGTTCTTCAATATTTAATAAAAAAAAAACTACCAAAAAATTATATTTAGAAGAATTTTTCTAAGAAACTACTACTTCCGGTTGTTCAATTGTTACCAAAACCTTTTCAGCTCTTCCCAGGAATGTCTGATTGAAGAAACTGCAGTTAAATATTTTTTAAGTCTTATAGTTTTTAAGGAATCGTCCCTCCAACATCCATACATACACACACACACACACACACACACACACACATACGCACATCCACACACACACACACACACACACACACACAGACATCATTTTAAAAATGTTATAATCGGATTCTAGGGACCTCAAATCGTGCTTATTCAATAAAATCTGGATATGCGAATTTTAGCATGAATCCAATACCTCTCTTAGCGAAAGGTAAAAAAATATAAGTTTGTGTTATATCTCGAAAATTTAAGAATATAAAAATTTAGTTCGTACGCCGCTGGTTAGTACATAAAAATATCTATCTTTTATATTTGAAACGTTTTTCTCAATTAATAATAGTTTAGAAGTTATTTGAAAAAAAAAATCAACAATATTTAGTTTTTCGTCATTATCTAGTGCCCTATGAGAATTTTTGGAGAAACAAAAGCACATCTGAGATGGCCTCCCAAAGGCGCACAAAAAGTTCCATTTAACCGACATCGTATCTCTTATAGTTCTCGAGATCCCAATGGTGGCACCTCTAAATGGGACTACTGTATATAACCATCAAAATAAAATTCTTGAGGGGTGGGTATGCTAAATTTTAGCTGCCCCTATTTTTTCAAGTACCTTTGTACTAAGGTAAGTTAATACTTATGGAAACAACGCGCAACTTTCAGTTCGCAAGCTCTCATAATTTTGTAGAGTGCATCACAGGTGGTATTCGACTTGGGTACTCTTGTACAATAAATAATTGCCTTAGGCCATATTTGTACTCGGATTATTAAGAATAAATAAATTAAATATCATAATTAAAATATATTTCTTCCTAAACCAATTCCCAAAGTAAAAGAACGAAGTGTAAGTTTAAATAAGAGCCATTCAAGTCTTTTGAAAATAAGATAATTTTATTCTCTGATTCCAAACATAATTTTGAGGAAAAATTTACGTTGGCAATAATCATATCCCGTGAAATATAAAATCATTAAATCGTTTTTTCGTTTTCGCTTCGCCTGCGAGTTATTTATATACACGCGGGCAATTATGAATACTCAAACACAAGAATTACACATTCAAAAAGGAAAGATAACAATAAACATCGAAAATTGCAGAATATTTGATTCTCTGTATCTTTTTAAACAAATATTGTATTACATCGAATTGGAATGCGCACTTTTTTCATAATATTCATTGATTTTAAGATGCTTCCTAATAGGGACGTTTTTCATTAATTTTTGATTTTTTACCTTCCGTAGCCTTTAGCTAAGGAATGTATTGTGTTTGGCCAAAAAATTCGGTGGTGGGTTTTTAATGAATAAGCACGTTTTAGGGTCTCTACAAAACGATTTTACTAGTTTTACGATGTCTGCCTTTCTCTCTCTCTCTCTCTCTCTCTCTCTCTCTCTCTCTCTCTCGTGTGTTTGTGTGTATGTGCGTGTGGTCAAAAACTAGTTTTACAATGATGTCTGTATGTGTGTCTATGTGTCCGCGTGTGTGTGACAAATTTTTCACCGACGATAACTCCAATATTACAATTCTAAAAATTATAATTCTTTCATATGCCTCTTCTTAACATCCATATGAAGAGCTGTTTTTAGTTATAATTGGTCAACCGAAAGTTCCCTTATTTGAAGTTCTTAACAGTTTTTCTTGAGAAAACAGTTAATTTTTTTGACATTTTATGTGTTTATTAATATGAAAGAATATATAATATTCAATAGATATTGAGTTAAAGAATTATAAAGAGATTAACTTCCATAAATTAGCCAGCTTTGCTATATTCTTGGAAACAGTTGATGCATTCAAATAATTCTAATTGACAGATGTTAGTGTCAAGTGCAAATTACATAGTGTATGTTCGTGTTATAATTTTATTGAATTTATAGAATCTTTTCCAAAGAACTTTCGGTATGGAATTTGTAGAAAATAGTATATGTTCGTATTACAATTTTACTTTTGGTATGGGATTTGCACAAAATACATAGAATTGTCGGAAGGTAATGTACTGGTCAAGGGGTGGGATTAGTTCGGCAATTTATTTGAAAGAAAACAGTAGCTACAAACAGTTTTTATGATAAATTAACAACATAATTTACTTATTTAAATTGGTCATATTAGATTTGGATAATAATAATAATAATCTTGTACTTAATATTTCGAAATTTTTTATACATTATAACCTAATTTCTCTTGTTATGTACCAGCTACAAATAACGATTATTGTTATAGAATCGCAAGTTCACTTTGCAGTTGATATTTGCAATAGGGTCCTCCACTATACTTTTTTAATATTTTTTTACAAAACTTCATCTAAACTGAAAGTGATATGTAATTTTAGAAAGTCTTTATTGTTATTCGTTAAGTCGTAATATTTTTTTAATATTCTGTGACGTAGATATAGAGATGATTTTGTTCTCAAACAGTGGATTTCGCTAATAATTGAAGTCACATAAATGTATCTTTTTCAGCACTTATAAAAATGTATAAATGTTAAAATAACCCTTGTAGTCAATAATTGCATATATGAGTGGACAATAAGTAATTTAATGTCATAATTAATAAAAATACTACGCATATAGTATAGTCCAAGATTTGATTACCACTGGTAGCCTATGTCATTCAACATATTATCTTTTACTTTCATACCAACGCTTGTAATCTGTCATGGCATCATAAATTTAAACTAGTAGCATTGTTTGGTGTATTTCTGTTGTTTTATTGTTGTTATTTTCTGCATTTATATAGTTGCAAATGGATTCCGTATTTCAAAAAGGCGATAGCAGAAGGTTTAAAAATAGTAAGAATTTGGAATAGAATAAATGTGTGACGTAGATACAGAGATGAGGAAATGATAATAAAAACTCGATTATTTTAGAAACTATTTTTCAACTTTGATAGTCCTTAATAACTCTTTGGTTCGGTCTACTTTGGAATACTGCTCTCTTATATGGTATCCATTATTTGAAAATTCAAAATTATTTCTTGAAAAGGTTCAACGCAAATTTTTGAAGTATCTGTGGCTAAAAACATATAAAACCTATCCTTCCAGAGGATATAATCACCAGGAATTGCTTTATACTTTTGAATTCTCAACGCTTGAAGCTAGGCATTTTGGTTTTTTTATATAAACTCATAAATTATGAGATTGACTGTAGCTATTTATTGTCTAAATTGAAATTTTTAATTCCCCGTATTGCATCTCGAAACGCCAGTACATTTTTTATTCCAAAAGCTACTACCACCTTGTTACAAATGTCTCCCGTTTCCACAATTTGTTCAAATTATAATAAAATATGTAAACTCTGTGACATTTTTAACTGCTCCTTACATGATATCCGCAATGTAAATTATTATAATTGTAATTGATATTTGTTTATTTGTACACATATTAATATTGTTCATTAGTCCTGTAACTTATCTTATATATTACCTATGTATTGAACTGTAGTCTGTAAGGTAATAAAGCTTATAATAATAATATACAGTTTTAAGGTCTAGTTTTAATATAACTGATCCTTGTTCTAATTTGTTACTACGGTGGAGGACCCTATTGATATCATAACATGTTCAAATGATAGCAACCGAAGTTATGGAATCCCACCCCAGATTTTTTAAATATTATCTATTCATTTAAAAAATAATAATAAACATGTATTTTTTGTTTGTTAATACAATGACCTATTTCGCTATTGTTGTATGCTAATTTGCAATTATTTATACAAATTATGTGCAAATAGCGTTAACCTTTAATTCATACAAAAAAAAAAATATTTCTATGAGTTATCCGAAAAATAAAGTAGATATTCAAAATAGTAATTTGTCCGGTCGGATCTCTTAAACTGTAGGCCAAGCCGGGTAAATAAAGAACGAAGAATGCCGATAAAGAATAAACTGAAGAGAGAGAAGGACAGCACGCAGCCAAGTATCAATTTTGATATCGCATTTTGCGCTTATTAGTAAATGCCACGATACCAGGTCCAAGCATTTATTTCACTTACTTTATTTTAATGGTCGGCAAATATATTTAAAAGTTGAGAGGGTCGGCCGCGATCGCTGTATAAATAATAAAAAGACGAGAACAACGTAGGTACCTAAAGTGTCCAACTGCTCATTATAAATGTGCTGATTTATTCTGTATGGCTGCTGTTAAAACAACGCGGTTCGCCTTAATGGTTGTACAACTACACAACTTGCGTCGTTCAACGAGCAGAAGAGTTCTTCTGTTTTATCTGTCCTCTCACTCCAACACCTTCAAATACTTTATTGTCGCTCTTTCTTTATTTCTCTGTTTCTACATACACTCACAAATGCATAATACTCTGTGGATAATATCGTTCGTACAATAACATTTTTATATCCAAAATATTTTTCGTATGTTATTATTTCTGCATAGATGTAACAATAAGGAAATTGTTTGATATAAGAATATCCATTAAATATATGTTTATGTTTGTACATTATTGTAATAAATTCCGTTACATTTTAATTCCATTTTCCATTGCTGGATGTAGAAACATATCTGTTTTTATTCGCTATTGTTATTTCTGTATACTATAATAATGGGGGTCATTTAAAAAAAAAAATTGTCGATTTTTTTTATAAAATCATGAAATCCATCTCATTTAATAAATATAGTAATAGAAAATAATTTGAAATGTGCGACTTTTCATTCATAAATTTGCTAATAAACTTTCGAGCTTTTAAACACTAACTAAATTTGTGACGACACAAAGTAGCTTTGTTTGATGACATGTACTAGGCCGCCATAGTGCTAACTTTCTTGCACTAACATGTTTTATGAGAAACGGGCAGCTTCTGGCAGGCTGTTCGATGACAAAAATTTTAAGAACTAGTGCTCACTTTTCTGACCTGACTCGCGAGGTAGTGTAGAAAGTGCAGACTAGGAGTGGGGGTAGCTAAATGTTGTTCGGTAGACATTTTAATTCTATCCTATCTACACATCTGTTTATTTAACCTAAAATTTTGTTTTGCTATATAAAGAATTAATTAATATATCTGTCTCTGAATCTGATGAAGAATCAAGTGATGATTGATCTTCGTCAGAATCGTTTATTAGTTCACTATGCTCTTTAAAACAGACATTTCTGCAGTCACTTTTTTGCAGCTTTATGATATGACTGTGTTTATAAACAACCTAACCTTTTACACCTTTGGCTATGCTTGGCTTGATTACTCGCAGCTGAGCAAACTTGCCCAAATATAAACTAGTGTGTTTTATGAAACCACAAGAATTAGACTGTACTAGTGTACACTACACTGCACTGCACTATTCTGCTCTACACTTCAAGCACTTCTCATCAAACAGAGCTATTCATACTCACACAAAGACAATTCTCTCTCAACACACTCGCTTCACTGCACGAAACAGCATTCTAACCTAAAAGTAAAAGTGTGACAGTTGACAGCAAAATATACAAGACAGAAGTTTATTATTACTTCCTATTTCTTTAATAGTATTAGTGCAGTATAAGGTATGTAAATAAACTATTTATTTAAAGAAATACCAAACCAAATAATCATAGTTCTAAATTAGTAGAGCTCGACTATCGTATGCGTGAAACTGTGTCGTCAGCCATTGAAATATTTGAAATTGAACGCAACTTTTCAATCATTATTTTAATTTGACTAATTTAAGATCACAGATACAACTTTATGGTTTCTTTACTTTTATAGATTTCTGTAACTTAATATAACTCAGGATCATGTTTAAATATTAGAAAATTATTATGTAATAATTTGTAAATAACTTTTTTCGAAAAACAGTTTTACCAAACTGCATTTTATACCATTTTCATCCACTATTCAGAATTTTTGTTTTGTCATTTTTAAAATTAAAATAATCGTATCAAAATGCTTCGTCTAAGTCTAGACCAAGGTACAAACGTTCAATCGAAAACGAATAAAGCGCGAAATTAAAAAATTAATAACAGGGTCAAAATATTGTTATCGAACTCATAATTTAGAAGAATTTATAATAAAGTGATTAGCTTGTTATTGCTCTAGCACTCGCCTTGTCACAATAACAATAATCGGGGATATCCCCATTATACATGATTGGTTAAAATTTGAATCAAATAATAAATAATTGGTTAATTAAATATGTGAGAAATATTTTTCGTTTATTATGTACTCCGTTTATTATTAATAACTAGAAAATTTAAATAAATCTTGTAAACAATAACAATTCATCTTATTTAATGACACTTTATTTCAGTACTCAATTTCAAAGCACACAGCCATATTTTCAAAATTAATTATATTTATAGTAGATAATTCCATGTGCCACAAGCTTGTAAAGTACAATAAGATAAAAAATTGATCATAAACGTTGGCTTCAGCGAATATACTATATCAAACATACGTTTATCCTTCTTTAAAATATTAATTCTTTTTCAATATTGCCTGGCAAACGAAACTATGACGGAATTATTTGCAGCCTAGAGCCATACGTGTTATAGTCATTCATTACATGGATTTACATCTGACAGTTTTATTCTACTATCTTATTATGCGTGGATAGATGATGAACAATCTTAAATTATCAACTTTGTAAACGGTTTTTATTAATGTTTGTATGAAGCACCTACATTTACTTTTAATAATATCACTATAGATACAAACATACAATTTCCTTTGCTTAGTTTATGTTTACACATATTTTTAATTTTTGAGTGCTTTATATAGCATTTTTTTGTTGATTTTGAAATAATTAGATTCTTCTTAAAACTTTAATTCCAAATTTTGAAAGTTCATTAATATTTCGTTTCCGAAATACACATCGGGTGTAACATGAAAAATGAGCCATAGGCGTTTAGCATGGGAAAACAGTTTTTCCATGCGCAAAAGTGGCTTATTAATTTTAATAATGCTTCAATTAAATGTTATAGAGTTTATAGATTTTATTTTGCACATGGCACATTGAATTTAAAATTTTGTAAAATTTACTTCTTTCTAGCATTAGCCATAGAATTCAAATAAAACCACAAACAAATATAAGTACGGCTTTTCGTGTTACACTTGCAACACCCGTTATACAGAATGTAACAAAAATAAGTACATTCAATTTAACCAGTGATAGAAATCGGCAAGAACAACATTATTTCTTAGGCTGTGTCCAATGTCGCATTTTGACATTTAGATTTTAGGATTTAGATCTTCTTCACATAAATACAACTCCGAATGGCACACTAGTGATATCCATTGGTTTTTATGGCAACACTTTAGAACAACAAAAATGAATTATATCTTTGTAATTCGGATTCTTCGGTAGTTCGGAGTCCCTGTTTACTTGTACTATGTACTCTGTAGTCCGGATTCCGGACAATTTCGGTAATACGGATGCGTACCTACGTTGTAAATTCGTTTGAAACGTCACCAGACATCACGTGATAGGCAGTTGGCTGCAGCAGGCCACCCTACTCACGTACTATTAGTAGTCGAAGTGTTCCTGATTATTGCAATATGGGTCCGCGAAAACACATTGGCTCGTAGTATGATCACGGTTTTAACTAAAACGCTGTTTTAAGAAATGTCAAATTTCATTATTTAATAACAAAAATAAATAATATCAAATGTATCAAAATATGAATTTAAAGCAGGACATAGTTTGTATTCAAACAAATATTTTTAAAAAAATCGTTCTTTCAACATACGGGTGAAATTAAATATTTAAATTTGAATTTGACATTTCTAAAAACAGTGTTTTAGTTAAAACCGTGATCATACTACGAGCCATTACGTTGTCTTTTCAAACAAAAAAATGAGATTCTTGAACAATTAAAAAATGGAGTGTCGAACAAACAATTAACGATATGGAGTGGGTACTTCTACCATTTCGGACAAAAAACAAAAAAAAAAAAAACATATTCACGAGTAATTGATAATTTTCTAATTGTGCCACATAGTTATATACTTTTTATCTATGCAGACTTATTTCCAACTGTGATTCTGGGCCAGGATTTATATATGTATTTAAATAAAGCATTACAAACTGCTCACTTACCTGAATTTTGTAACAATACAAGAAAAATAGCGGTAATCCGGATATTTCGTTATTCCGGATTGGGTATGTTTTTATTAGTCCGGATTAACGAGGTTGCACTGTATTATATTTCATAAAATAGAATTTAAAAAGCTGTTCTATGACAGTAAATTTGACGTTTTGTACAAATTATAGCAACGAACATGATTTGTTTAATTAGTGCGCGTCAACTTCAAGGCATAGAGTGCCCCTGCAAAACCCTAAAATCTAATTCCTAAAACCCTAAATAATCACTAGATTTAGGGCATATAAATTTAGGATTTAGATATTAGGGTGATAAAAGTGCAACATCGGACACAGCCTTTGTAACTTTTTTTCGAAATTAAAATTTATTTTTTGGAAAAAAAAATATTTCCAATTTCGAAACATATGTAAAGTGGTGAAATCGAAAAAAGTAAGTGACATTGACAGAACTCGTCAAGAGCAACAATATTTCTTAGAAACATTTTTTTGAATTCTCATTTTTTTAGTATTTTTAGGCAGGTAATGATTTTTTTTTATAAAACTTTGAAGATTTTTAACACGATATCTAGGTTTACAAAAAAAAAGTTACTAAGAAATATTATTGCTATCGACCAGGTCTATCACTGGTTAAATTTAATGTACTTATTTCTAACACACCTTGTATTTAGATGTATTTAAAAAGAAAATTGGATTTTTTTTTTTTTTATTTGACGTATCGATTATTTCGATTAAACGCATAGTTAATCATTATGAAGTCGAGTAAGCTACATATATGGGGTTTTTAATAATAAATAATAATAATAACCCAGCGAAATTGACGAAAATATTCATTCATTAGCCTTATTTTATTATTATATATTAAAGTACTTATAAATACTTATTGTATTGTTTGATTTTTCTCGGTTCATCTGTTGACCAAATAAACCAACCTGTTGTAGAGAAACTGACAAATAGCGGTTAGACAGTTAACCACGGCACTATACATTTTATATATATTACGTATTAGTAATCACAGTTCCGTTAACCGGGTACTATTTTCTACCTATAGGTTTTGACAGCACCAATAAATATTTCACTAATACATGTTTAAAAAAAGGTTTCATTAAAATCTGCTAAAAAAGGCCTATCAGTAATGGAACTGAGTCAAAATTGAACTGCAATTAAATCCCAACTCCTAACCTACAAGTGAAGTTAAATAAAATACCTATATGTTATCCTCGACATCTGTATTATACAATGTTACATATTTTACTTAAAAGTATATTATTACCTACTTATTAGTCTAATACTCCAATGAGAAATCATTGCAGGTAAAATTATTATTCAAGATTTTTGCTTATACGTAAAATACCTCGTCAAATTGGTACCAACACACAACCGCACAACCCCTTGCCTTCGGCTCCAGATATTAATTATGTTATTTGTCACGGTATTTTATCAAAGCAACAATCTTTCGTCATAAAAATTTTACCGACGATATAATCGCTTACGATATTACACGTGAATAATGAAGAAGAATTTTGCATAGTAGTAGGTTTTGTTTTGAAATTTGTCCGTTACGAATTTGATAGTCAGAAGTGTGCTGTGCATTTGTGTCTAATAATTTTCAAAGTTAAATAAATTTGTGTATATTTTATACAATATTAATAGTGTCAATTGCTTTTAAAAGTATTCCATGTATATTTGGAAGTTTTTTGTTAAGATTATACACGTAATTTTTGTTTTATCAATTATTCAAATGAAATGATAAGGTATTGTATGATTCAATACAAAAGAAAATATGAGTAAATATGCTTGTTTTATGTTAAAAAAAAATACTACGTTAATATGAGTATGTTAAATGTAGATAGTACAGGATGACGTGCACATTGCCCGGCAGATATAGATTCATTTATAATTATTTTCGCTTGCAATTGAACTAAATATAACAACAATAACCTCACCTAACGCCAACACACAATACTAAGCCTGAGTTTTTCAAAGAGTGATTTTTGTGCGTTAGGTGAGGTTATTATTGTTTTGCTTTGATGAATGGGCCCATAAACCGTAACAAAAAATAATAAAATGTACACTTTATCCTTAAAGTACTACTCAATAAATTACGATTAAGATAAAAAAAAACATTTTTTTTAATAATTATTTTTCGAGATATTTGAATTTATTTCCAGGGCCACAGATGACGTCACACTATTGGTATCTTTCTCGCGCAGCCTACTACAGAAACTGCTGTGAGAAATATAGCTATAGGTTTCTTTAAAAATCAAATGCAGTTATACAAAAAACAGTTATGACTTGTTAATGCCACGAATTGCTTCAAAATTAAACGAACTTTCATTTAAAAATATTTTAAAAAGTTGGTTTATGGGCACATTGCAAGAAAAAAGTAGTTTTGGACAAGTTTCTACATTTACCGACAATGTGCATTGTTCCACGTGTAAAATTGTATTCGAATAATTTTGAAATAACGAACCTTTCGAAATTATAATAAATTGATAAATATGTTTTCTTTCGTCTATACTTATGCAATTAATATGATAGAAGTATGTGTAGTTATACATATTTTATATAACGTAAGAATTTTGAATATAAAAAATACAATCATATTTTTATCTTTTCGAAAATATGCCATACGACAAGTGCTGCCACCATTTAGAATTCTTCTGTAGTACTGCATGATGTCACAGAACTTTGTATTTCTTGATAACTCATGTGATGAAACATTAAACTGATTTAATTATAAATTAAAACTTGGTACTACATTTCTGCAATTTTAATACAATCATTACAATAAAAAATGACGTTATATCATTTCGGAAACTGTGTAGCTTTAATTTATGTTCCTTATTACTTAACCTACAAATATTCCGGATTGTAAGTTGTAAATTATAACATAAAACTACATACATGAACTATAATTTAACTTTTAGATCGGAATATGGTGCATTTTGGAAATGTATCCAGGCGGGCTGTGTTTACATGATAACACAGTTAGTTAAAATGTTAATTTTAGCCACATTCTTTCCAGACATGGAAACTTTAGGAGGGACAAGTGTTATTGGAGTATATACTACTTTTATGTAATAAGTAATATAAAATAATGTGTCTTTCTTTACAGGAATTTTTAAAAGCTACAGTAGATTTGGCTGATCTAGTAGGTCTGTATATAGTTCTAGCTGGTATTCCGGGCAAAGGCCACAGTAAGGTCCTTACTGCCGGAATTGGCTGGGCGACAGCCGAAGTAATCCTTTCGAGAGGTCTTCTATTGTGGGTGGGTGCCAGGGGTGCAGAATTCGACTGGAGGTATATCCAAAAATGTTTAGAATCCAATGTGAATCTAATTCAGCATATCACAACTGTAACTTTGATTTGGTTGTGGTCCAGGCACGATTTGAGCAAGTAAGTTGTTTTATATTTATAAATATTGGGTAATATTGAGAGAGTTGTACGTTTTAGACATTTTAAACCAATGGTTACTGCTCTGTTAGTCTTGTGTTCTTATAAACCAATGTTAATGGAGTTGGCTATTCAAGTACTGGGAAGCGGTCTTTGGATGGCATTGATGTTAAAAGCTGTTGTTACTTTGTTTTTAGGGGCTATGACTCTGCAGATATATGCGGGGCTAGCACAACATATTGGAATATATTAACTTTCAGATAAATATGAAATACCGACAGTTAAAATGATTTTTAATCTGTACTCGCTGACGGAATTAAAATTATTATTTTAGACACTTGTTGTACATTGTACTGTTGTCTATTCAGTTTTTATAATTGTAATATTTATTAGTTTCATATATTAAATAAACAAAAAATTGTATTAAAAATTCTGTCTATATTACAAATATTAATTTTGCGAAAATCCGCGAAAAATCTATTAAATACTATAATTATAATCAATAGGGCTGTTGCAAGAATTTTTATATACCTTCTAAGTATTAAATTTTTTAAAATATTTTTCTTTAAATAGCATCAAATTTGAAAATATCCATTAGATATAGGGGTGGCATATGTATCGGTTTAACCGACACAGTCCCAGTTTTAAGCTCGTGTCCCGTTCGGCTTGTATGTGCCCAGTTAAAAAGAAAAATGTAAGAAAAGTAAGAATCTAATATTAATAAATTTATTAATTTTTTGAGTGTCACCATTAAAAATGTAAGAAAAGTTTAGTGGTATGGTCATGGAAAACATTGCGGTTGTTTGTTAGTGCCTAGGTTTTATTGTGGTTGTAAAATCTTAAAATTAATAATTTATTTTCATTTTACGAACTATTATATTATTAAACACCTTCCTTATACAATGCCGAAACGAAAATGCACATTTACGTTACAAATACGTTTTTGAGAAAGCTCAGGGAGATTGTACCTATATTTTCAAACTATTGGTTGCGCATCTACCGGATATTAAAATTATTAACAACTTTTTATTTAAAATTATAATTATCTTGATGTGCTAATGAGCGAATTCTAACATAACATGAATTAAGAAGTTTCATCTTTTATTAATTTATTGAAAAACTGTTTATTTTTTAATTCGGGAATGTAGTTTTGGAATCGGGTATTTTAATATATTTTTTTAAATTTATTTTCTGAAGCTTTCAAATTTTTATATTATAAATCAAAAATTTTGAGTTCTCTTTTTAAATTAATTTGAGCGAGACATGAATTATTAAACATTATGTAAAAAATTTGAATTTTACCGAATGTGACGTAGTTTTTGATGACATTTAAGAAATAGGGAACTTGTAAAGACACAAAATGTAATAAAACTAACAAGAACAAGACAGTTGACTTTGCGAGTTTTTAAGAAAAAAATATATATCAATAACAAAACAATAAAATTGGTAGTTTTCTAATGACTATTTCACTCATATATTTATAAACCAATCCAAATTCAGGATTCTACCTAGTTACCAAGTTTCATTTTTACAAAACAATCTCACAAAAAAAAATTCGCACCCTTTAAGCCAATAAGATGCTGTAGTTTTACAAGTAAGTGAGTTTTGATAAGTGAAAATTTTTGATGTTTTAAGCGTTTTAAGAGTGCCTAGAAAATATTGTTTATATACCTGTCAAAGTCCTGTCCGCTTATTTTTATTTTTGAAATAGTCATCCGAATTATTACTCGAGCCTTTTGCTAATTTATCTCGTGACATTGTACAAAAATCACTCGCTTGACAGCTCGTGATTTTTTTGTCAATGTCACTCAATAAATTGCTAGGCAACCGGCTCTCGTAACAATCTGAAAATTTTTCCGGCAAAAATTTACCACTTATGATATTATACAGGGAATTTATTTTAACATGCAACATATGGCGAATCACTTCCATGGTTACTCACTAATGTCAAAACATGACAGCAATGTAATATTTGTCCATTTTAAAATGCAACATACAAAATTTGTAGTTTTGTATTATCAAAACTAATTTCCTATAAATTAGCCTACGTACGATTAACAAATAATCAAAACATGAATGTTGTGCATCTTAAAAAACTTTAGCTTACAAAAATTCATAACTTTCATGTAATAAATGTTAAAATACCCCCAATCACTCTGAGGCAATATTCTAGTCGGTCGTAATAAGAATTGACAGCATTTGTGATGTGTTTTGGAGGTATCTCCTGTGCTGCAATACTATTTATAATGTTGCATTTTAAAATGGACAAATATTACATTGCTGTCATTTTTTGACAATAGTGAATAACCATGGAAGTGATGAACTAATGTTGCATTTTAAAATAAATTCTCTGTATATGAAAAATTTTACACCAGCTAGAAATCCCACATTAGTAGTAATGAATTACTTTTTATAATATTTGTATATTTATACATAATCACAATTATTAAGAACACAGTTTGATTTCAACAAATAAAAAAAAAAATCATCTAGCATTCATAAAAAGGAAATCACATATGTACATAAAATGCGAGATATACACTTAAATAATTCGTGAATTATAAATAAATAAGTGTATACATTTTTTTATACTATTTTAATACTATTTTTTTCTGTACCTGGTTTTCTCTATTATGCAATAATCTTTTTTTGTCTGAAGGGTTTTAATTTAAATACCCAAAAAATATAGATTAAATTTTTAAAAAGAAAATAAACAGGCATCAATAACAAAAAAAAATTATATAAAGATGCATCCATTTATATAATATTTGTTTATTTTGTACATAATCACAATTAACACAGTTAAATTTCAACAATTTAAAAAAAAGTTATAGGTACTTTGCAATAATAGGAAGGAAATCACATACATAAAATACGACATATATGGATAAATAATTCGTGAATTATAAATTGAAAATAGGTTGTTGGACTAAACATTTTTTTTATCCTATTCTAATCCTAGAACCCAATTAATTCCTTGTACTAGAAAAAGAATTAATGGCTGCCAAGCCACCAACCATCTTAACCAGTCTAGTAGTTGACCGTATAAAACATGCGGTCTCTCCCAACTAAATAATTCATTAAGAAAAATAAACATTAATTTTATACCTGAAAATGCATATTTTTTTTAAAGGATACGGATTACAAAACATTTTTTTCAAGTCTACTTTTTCTTTGCAATATGGACATGTTTGTTTTTTGCCGACTATGCACCACCCCCGAATACAAAACTCGTGAAACCTGAAATTAAATCAATAAATAAAAATAGATAAGGGAGTAGATATATCGGGTGTCTATTTTTTTATGGACCATATGAAATACAATGATAAATTCCAACGACTAGTTTTTAACCAATCATGATGCAAAACACTTGAAAATTCAACCAATGGGAACAGTATTATACTGATAAAACCCCGTTACTCCGATAATTTTCCGCTACCAAGTAAATAAACAGTTGTTATTGTTAATAACTGTCAGTGTGACAATTAATGTGTCGTTTCATTTTGCGTTGTCTTTGGAATTTATCTCACCAAATACCACGACCTCTCAGATTTTCTCAGATAAATTTTTATTTTTAAGCACTCATTTTTACCTTCCGTCACCTTTAGGTAAGGAAGGTATTGTCTTTGGTCAAAAAATTCGTTGGTGAGTTTTTAATGAATAAGCACGTTTTAGGGCCCCTAGAATACGAATTTACTATTTTTAAGATGATGTCTGTATGTGTGTGTGTGTGTGTGTGTGTGTGTGTGTGTGTGTGTGTGTGTGTGTGTGTGTGTGTGTGTGTGTGTGACAAATTTTTCTCCGACGATAACTCCAATACTACAATTCTAAAAATTATAATTCTTTCGTATTCGTCTTCTTTACATCCATATGAAGAGCTGATTAGATTTTGGTTATAATTGATCCACCGGAAGTGCCCTTATTTGAAATTTTTAACAGTTTTTCTTGAAAAAATGCAGTTAAATATTATTTTTCGACATTTTGTAATTATCAATATGAAAGAATATCTTATTCTCTATACGGTTTGATTACACAGTTTCGTTCATATTCAATAGATATAGAGTTATAGAGACATTAAGAGAGATTAACTTTCAAAAATTAGTCAGCTTTGTTAAAATTATAGAAACAATAGATATATTCAGAAAAATTTAATTGACAGATGTCAGTGTCAAATGCAAAACCAAAGTTGAAAGTATAGGGTCAGAAAGTTATGTGTGAATGTGATAGAGTGTCCCGCCAAAGAGAAGAAGATGCGTTGGACAGGAATGATTAAAAGAGAAGAGTAAGAAACAGCGACCCCTAATAAAATAGGGAAAGGAACTTTCGGTATAGAATTTGTAAAAAATAGTGTGTTCGTGTTACAATTTTATAGGATATACAGAATCTTTTTCAAGGAACTTTTGGTATGGGATATATACAAAATACATCGAATTGACGGAAGATTTTGTGCTGGCCACAACAGATTTTTTTCTTTTAAGCAAAATCACTCAAGCAAACTGACATTAGGTAAAACCCCTTCTCCTTCGGAGTCGGAATTTACCATGCAGTTTTCTTTCGTGTTTGTTGCTAAGCAAAAAAATTCGTGCAAAATAAAAATTTATCGATAAAATCAGGAGGTCTTGTGATATTACTTCTGATAAATTTTTCATATGTCTGTAATTTCTGCCCTGTTAATTTTAGAACAAGTATAAATATAAAATATGTTGAGAATTAAAAACTGCATCGAATGAGCCAAAATTTATTGATGTAATACGCTCTTCTCATTAGATAGACGTTAAATAAAATTTCTGACTGAAGCTATTTACAGAGTGCCATGGGGAACAAAACTGTCTTATATCCGATTGTAGAAACGTTGATCAACGGTTCATCAAAACGAACAAATTCGAATTAGTTTCCTTATTCTTATGACATTTAAATCATGGCTGTCAAAAAATCGGGTTGTATTTGTTCGTTTTGATGAACAGTTGATTGAAGAAGGCGTTGATTAACGTTTCTGCAACCAGGCATTATTGTTTTGAGTGTGATAGATAAAAGTTTATTAACTGATATTTAATTATAAATATTATTCCATTGATTTTTTTTCTGAGATGGTAAATATATCCATGATTAATAATTAATTTAATGAAATCAATAATCATTAAAACTTTATAACAGATGTCATTTGTCAAAATCAAACAATGCAACTGGTTAATATTTTTGTTTTATTTTTCATGGCACTCTGTAAATAGCTAAAAATTATAACTTTTATTCTGGGTCTCTCTCGAGAACAAAACGGCGCATTTACGACCAATCTTACCATCTCTGGTTAAAATTTTATCTACCAGTTAAATAAACCGAAACGAAATGAACAGCCAAATGGCAAATCTATAATTGCTGTCAATAATACGATATGATATTGTTTACAGTTAAAATTTTAACCAGAGATGGTAAGATTGGGCCTGAAACAATAATATTGGACTTATTTGATGCAATTTTTAATTATGAACAGTTTTATGCATTTACACTTCTGTTCTAAAATTAATAGGACAAAAATAAGTCCTATTTGAAAATGTTACCATTGTGTTCTCTATGGTTCATAAAACGTACACACTGGTATAGAAGCAATTTCCTATAAAATTTATTAGTAAATAATTAAATATGACTTACACGTGTTCACACGATAATTTGTATGTATTTTCGATTACTCCTTCTTCCCCTTCGTTGACTAGTAATTTATTTCCACATACTGCACATACACCCGGGTCTAAATTCCGAGTTGGCATTCCTTGCGCCGTATAATACTAAAAATAAAAAGATATGGACCACAAACAATTAAAATAAATATAAACTATTTTTTAGTAAAATCATTTGCAGAAGCTGTTCATTCTCGGTGAAACATAATAGATTAGCCAAAAGTTATCCGTTAGGAAGTCAATTTGGTGGTGTGTTATTTACCCGAAAGAAAAAAATCATGGGTCACTAGATACAGGCGGAAATATAAATTTTGCAGTTTTTACCTATCGCCAAGAGAGGTATTAAGATTCATGCTAAAAATCGCATATCAAAATTTTAGTGAATAAGCACGTTTTAAAGTTCCTACAATCAGAATTTAACATTTTTACGATGAGGTCTGTGTGTTTGTGCGTCTGTTTTGATAACAATTGGACTAATGGAAATAGTAGTTTCTTAAAAAAATCTTCTAAATATTATTTTTTGAAATTTTTTGTTACTGTTGCAATAAATCGCATAATTCAGACTACACCAAGGAAACCAGTTTGAAATTGAAATGTTTGTAATTCACAGATAAATGTCAGTGTCAAAAATCAACAGTTTTACTGACATTACTGAAAGCTTTTGTCGGCGAAGCACATTTAATATTTCTTATTGAATTATTAATTAAATATTTAAAATTGTAGGTAGGTATGTAGTAGTATATATATATATATATATATATATATATATATATATATATATATATATATATATATATATATATATATCCTTGAGAAATGTCGCCAATCCCGTCAATGAATTGGAACCATCTTGAACATTTTAGAAGAGTAGGACAAGATTCCTTATGGAATAAAAGAACAGAAATAATTAGAATTATTTATGTGTACAAGAAATGTTAAATTAGAGTCTTATGAAACAGAAATGGCGAGAGGTATTGTGCTGGCCACAATTTTTTTTTTTTAATACATAATTTCATAGTATGAAATAATACTGGATTTTGATTTGCACTTCTTTCGCACTTTTTCAACTGTAAATTTTATATTTTCGTTAATATTTAGTAACTTATGATTTTTCCAGGTCGTTAAAATAAATATAAGTTTAAATGAGCAAATATGGACGTAATTTAAATATTAAATACACCTAGGGCCGGTTTTATCAAGAAATTTAATATTCACTTAGAATTTAATTAAGTAAATATAATTTTCCTGAAATCGTCATGTAATCTACTACTTCACTGCCGCAAATTCGGCAATTGAATTTCCCTGCTCAGCAGGGAAGTAAAATGCAACATTGTCATATTTATTTTCACAAACAAATTTTACGTTTCAATATAAATTACAATTAATTATTTACATATATAATTTATATTAAATAAATTATATAAAAAAAAATAATAATTTATAACGATAATTCTTTATTTATCCCTAATTTGTAGAGCGCATCTATCAAACAAACTTCAAGTACACACAACATAACCTGATACAACGCTGAACTAAGTTGTAGCAGAAATTAAATTTTAAGTATGCAATTCAAATAAATGATGTCCAGTACAGTTGTTTTTTGAATTCTTATACGATTTCAGAAAAAAATTAATAAAGACGAACTTCCCTGCCTTGATAAGTAAATAACTAGAAATGAACAAATTCTATTATTAGTTTTTCTTACTACATTCAAATTATTGCTGTCGAAAAACGCGTTGAATTTTTTCTTATAATTAAATTTACTATGGAAGTAAATTTTAAGTGAAGATTAAATTTCTTTATAAAACCGGCCCCTAGTAATAGAACAAGGTCGTGAAGATAATAAATTTAACTGTAATGCATAATTTCATACGTAAACATTATTTAAAATACTCTTATATGTCAGTAACTCTAGTTTTTTATATCACATACCGAAATCTGTTTAAATACAGAGTTATTTTACCCAAAAATGAATAAAAATATAAAATTAATTGTAGCATAATGAAATTCTTACGCCAATATGCGACGCCATCTTATCGGCACAAATTTCCGATATATCCCTGCCCAGAACACCATAATACAATCCATAGAACACAAAGAGCAGTCCTACATCCATCCATGAGCTCGGTTTGGCATCAAACACAAGATTCAAACCGAAGAACGTCGCCATCATAATAATATATCCAATTACTCCGAGCACGTAGCTAAGCTTGTGTAGGAAGTAAAACCATTTGTACACCAATCTGGGATAACATAAACACTGCGTTCAATAATAGCTGTCAGTAAAATAAGTCAAGATAAAGGGAATATTGCTTTACCTTGGAGTCGTTCCTTCGATAGGTTTCTGTAAGGCCTTTCGGACGATTAAGCCTGTTATACACGAAAACAGCAGCCATAGAAAAATAAATCTCCACCAAAGGTTTTTCACACTAAATGCTAATGGAATGAGCCACATGCCCAATAGAGTCACAAGCTAAAATAAATATGTGGATTATAACCATTTACACCAGAGTGATTTTGATTTTATCTACCTAGCCATAAAACAAAAGACGAGCGAATGTAATTCCTGGAACATTTTTCTGCTTGCTTACCACGTTTTATTCAAATTGCAAGAATTTTGCAGGTTTGAGTAAAAGAAAGCAAGTGAAAAACAGCATTATACTCGTAAAGGTTTTGACAAGAACAGCAATAAACCAAAAATTATTCGAAGAAAATAGTTGAAGGACCAACCGTAGCACGGTTTAAAGGTGATAAAAAAGGCATTTTAAAAATTATTTATTACGGACATTTCGGGCTTAGGGCAAGCCCATCTTCAGCTATCGTTGAAATATACTGTATTTCAATAACTCCGAATTGATTCGGTAGATGGTTGAAATGCTGTATTTAAAATTGTTATTGACTTAGTTCATTAAATCATCGTGACTAATACAACTTTAATCAAATTTTGTTATAAATTTTAAATAATAATGTATATTTCAACGATAACTGAAGATGGGCTTGCCCTAAGCCCGAAACGTCCGTAATAAATACTTTTTAAAATACACGTGAACCATTTATGCCTTCTTTTATCACCTTTAAACCAAAAATTATTCATAAACTGATTACTGGCGTTTATAATGATATTGCGCTGTCATATTTTTGAGTAAAATGAAGCCAGAACGAAGGAAAACATCGAAAAAATTGAAGTTTATTTTAACAGAACGAAGAATAAAAGTTACTGATTGCAAATGATGTAGGGATAACCAAAGATACTAAATAAAATACATATTAATTTACAATCAGTGAGACAAATTTTTTCAAAAAGTATTTTAAATGGAAGTTTATGCATTATTAATGCAGTAATAAAAAAATAATTTATTATTTTCGTAAATAATTAAATAAAAAGATTGGCGCCAGAAATAGTCATGAAAAACAACACCCCACTCCTGTGACGTCAAATTACATATAGCACGTCATTCATAGCCAATAGAAAAACAGTTTGTCCAGCATCTATATTATTTACATTTGCCACATGTTAAGCTGTATGAAACTTTGACGTCACATTCTGTTTCAGATCACTCGAATTTTTCAAAATATGTAATTCTAAGGGATATTTCGTCATATTTTCAAATTTGAGGCTATTCAAATAATATTTTTTTAAATTTAAAGTCATAAAAATTCTTGCAACAACCCTATTGTTTTCCTTCATGGCTAGGCAGATAACAATCTAAATCGCCCTCGTATATTCACGGAACAAAATAATATTTTATCTATTTTATGACTTTTTTGAAAAAGTACTATTCTTGCCAAAAATGTACTGATTTTTCATTTATAAGGCAGTGGCGAGAAATTAGAATAGAAGTATTTTTATAATTTTTTTTCCAATAGCTTTGTTAATATTATTTTTTAAAAAATAATAAAAACCATGATGTCACTAGATTGGTAGATGTAAAATTTGTATCACCAAAACTGTAGTATACATATTTTTCAATTTCTTTTATGTAAGTAAATAATAGTGTCCGATTGTAATATATCCATAATTCAAAACACTTATTTTGAATTGTTGAACTTCATTTAAATCAAATAAATTCTAAAATTACAGTTATTTAAAATGCTGTTTTGAAAATTTGAAAATTCAATTGATTTATGAGTTTTAAAACAATAATTAATAGTTTACAAATATTATAAAAGTTGTAAATATATTATCATTTTACGTGTTCATATTTTCAAACAATAGTTTTTTGTTTTATAGTTCTAGTTTTCGTTTGTTTTAAGTATTTTAAAAACGAAACAAAATCACAAAATTTACAATTAAGTTTTATATCACGTAATATTCTTATTTTTTTCAAAAATATGAAATAGAGCCCGAAAGTCATACAATGTTTATTATTTTAGCTTTTTATATAATATATTTGGACAGACATAATGCATAAATCTACTGTTTGTTAAAACTTACAGAATACGATTTGTAATGCCTCTTTTTCCACTCCACTAAAGCAATTTGAGCGACTACTAAAGTAAGAATTAAAATCAAAACCATTTCCGCGTGCATAGCGTCGTGTCCTTTGTGTTGTTCATGAAGCTTCTGGTGTTCTAATCTACAATATAATATAAAATATAAATTATTTACTCCAATGATAATATGACGTGTGGTACATAACCTCCATTTTTCTTCTGGCGTTAGCTCATCTAAACTCTGAAAAATGTAACCATTACAGTAAGTATTTTATTCAGTACTAATGCATGCATACATTCAAATTTAATTCAAATCAATACGATGAAATTTTAATTCAAATTATTGCTAAAGAAAATTATATGACTACTTACTCGGTTTCCTATTTCTATTGGTTTATGTAAATCCATTTCGCTACAATGGGTTGTGGTTCTTCATACAATTTTAAATAAATCTAATGGAAAATTATTTAATTCTAATTAATTTAAATACTTATCAGTCACATAATGAATGATATTCACAATTTACGTCCACTGACAAGTCTAACTGGAATACCAACATAACGAATTTTGTTACGTGTCATACTGGATTGGAATATTGGATAACCCTGCATCTGCATTTGTATGTCAGTGGCGTAGATTGAATTTGAAACCAGTGACGTGCGCCGAGATACTCAGAAATGGGCTAAAGGAAGGGGGAATGTCCCATTTGGCGGGAAGTTTAAAATGTGGAATTTGTATTGAACTCCGGGCTGCGAAAAACCATCAACCTGATCAGAAAATCGATTGATCGATCAAAATGATCATAGACAAAATTTAATCGATCTGATCGGTTACTCAGAAGATCGATCCAGCAGCTGGTCAAGGTTATGTCTGATTAAAATATAATATTGTAAGAAATGATTGACCACTATTAAAAAAATCAAATTGTTTTAATTATTGCCGGCTCCGGTGGCTCAATGGTGAGAGCAACGCCTCTCAGTCATGAGTGTGCTTGGGGTTCTGGGTTCGAATCCCACTAAGGCATGGATGTTTGTGCATGTGAACCTACTCAGTTTGATCAAGATCCATCAATCGACAAGAACGATCACATTTAAGGATCAAATTGCAATCACAGTTTTTCAAGATCGAACAGTCCTAATTGAACTATGTTACAAATAATAATGTATCACAGGTTTACAACAATTTTAGATCATGCTTAATTTATAACTTTACTTCGTCCTGAAATTTTAATGAGACACCCATGAAAAACATGATAAAATGAATAAAATACTAAAGTCAACAGAATAAGTTAAAATATTGATCTTGTCAAAGTGACACGCGCCACAAATTAGCTGATTCCAAGCACTTCAAGGTCGCTTGAGTCACGTGTCTGCTCTCGGCCTATACCGTTCAAGCGTTTCGACTTAGTCATTTTCAAAACTGTACTGTTTTGTGTTGGATTTATTTTTGTGTTCTAGTCGAGTGTGGGCTATTTGTGATTGGCCCTTTTTTGAGTGTTTTTCTGATTTCATGTTTTCTAAAATGTTTAATTTTATATTTTTGCTTTACTTTTCATTTTTTAAAGCAAAAATAAAATATGGGCTCCATTTAAAAAATGTAAGTTTATATCATATCTCGATAATTTACTGATTTAAAATAAATATCATACATCGCTGGATGATCAATAAAAATATTCAACTTTTTTATTTGAAATATTTTTCAAAATCAGTTTTCCGTCAACCACGATTTAAAATATACTGATTATTCCAATTGCTATAGATCATTCCAGCATGACGTCACCTGCCCTCCACAGAGTGATTTTAGCCTAACTTGAATATTTTTAAAAAAAATATTTATTTATATATCTTATGATAAATATCGAGAAATTTTGATTTTGATGCAATTCATTTATAAAATTAAACCATAAATTTTTCTATGGCTCCATCATTGAGTAAACTATGTATGAAATTTATTTCTGACAGCTGCCCCTCACGAAATTCATTTGTTCTGGATTGATCTATTGATTTAATTGTTTTTGAGGTTCCTGATTCTGAGTGATATGTGTTTCCTTCAATATCCACTAGATGTGCTACGTGACAACGACCTAATTTTCGCTTACAAAATGACAACTTCAAATTACAAAATTTGTATTCCTTTTGATGAAGATTTATAAAATGGAAATAAATACCTCAACATATATGTAATAAACATTTTGGGTGACATTTTATAAATAAAAATGATGAGTGACGGATGGGCATTTCTCAGCTCACGTTGCGCCTCTAGCAGAAAAAGGAAGGAAACACGCGTTTCACGGAGAGTGGCATAACCAGTATATTTTAAATCTTGTATTTAACCGAAGTATACTTCGTTTCACTTAGAAAATAGTGACGGGAAGATAGGTGCAGTTTCATCTTGTTTTTTGATTGGATAATCCGCCGGTATTATCCAGTCAAACAAGTTCGAACTGCACCTATCTTCCCATCACTATTTTCTTACGTGAAATGAAATATAATTCTTCATATAATTCTGAGATCCCATTGATAGCCTTCAAAATCCAAACATCCTGTACATTCATTGCTAAATCTAAAAAATAGGGTACAGAAAAACATCTGTCTGTTAAAAAATCTTTTCTATGTATTTTATTAAATGTACATCGTACAAAATATTACACCATTTCCATATAGTATTTGAAAATTTGACAAGAAAACTTATCGTGTATTATTGTTCACAAGAAAGTACTAAGCTCCATATAGTGATTAGGGTAGGCATACTTTTGGTCCGTGAAATAAAATATATCAAATTGAACAATATGTACATACATTATATTTTCACTAATTGGCAAGTACATGTATTAAAATATTCAAAGGCACCTCTATACAGACATTGTATATGCATATATATTTTCAAGTATCGAATATCAAACTTTGTATTTAATTCTCCATATCACAGTCGTTTCACATGACTTTACAATTTTACAAGAAAAAATAGGTAAAAAGAGGGCCTAACATATTTTAAATTAAGAACAATGGAAGAAAATACTAAGTTTGGTATAAAAGATACAATATAAATAGAAAAAAAAACTAATCACAATTGCATTGAATATAAAATATAAAAGAGCTACAACTAAAATAAAAATATTTACTAACAAAATGATAACCAGGACGTTAAACACCCTAAAGTAATCGTTTTACTTATTTACATATGTCATTCCTATTCACCTTAAGAAAAAAATAAATATATAACTTATCGGTTGCTCTTCAACTTCCAACGTAAAAACAAGAAGGCCGCAATTCTGAGTGTGAAGAAAATGATGATTAGCGCGACGATATCGACGGTGAAATCTGAATTGGTCATGTCTAGCTCTTCCAAAGTGGTCTCAGGAGACTTGAAGTGACAGTAGACTTGGAAACACTTTAGCTTTTCACGAGCGTAGCCGTAAGTAGCAAGTGCTGTTCCTTCGAAACCGTATCTAATGTAAGATAGATATGTGATCCACCGTAAGTAGACTGGAATAGCGTCGAAGGACACGAAGAAGCCAGAGAATAAGAGGAATGGTACTGACATAACTGGCGCCAAGAACACACCATTCTAGAAAGAAAGAAAAAAAAACATATAGATTGTGTTCTATCATTTGATTGAAATATGCTTAACAGTATTCTAATATATTTAACAAAAACATTTCTAGATTTTTAGAGAAATAACACTTTAAATATTCCCGCCTTGATGACGTCAGTAAAGTGAAGAAATTACAATTTTTTTACTTCAAATGTGTTCGAAATTTAAATAAATTTTCAAATTCTTTTAGACTATGAGCATATTGTAATTCAACAGCTTAATTATTCATTTTTACATAATTTAATAAAAAGAAAATTAACAACGAAGTCATCCTAAAAAAATACTATTGATTTTATTTTAAATAGGATCTAAAGTTTTACCATGTATATAGGTATGGAACTTTTACATCAAAAGAAAAAGATAGACAAAAATATGTAGTACGTAGTAGGTTATTTGTGCATTGAGGAGACGAAATACAGTTCTTAAATTATTTGATGAATTTAAATTGAATATGTATCAAGTTTATGTTTTAAAGTTTAAGTTTAGTTGCGGATTATAAATAATTGCAGTACAAGAGTGTTTAATCGCGAAACTGTTGCAAATACATACATTGTAATGGAAATGTTACAGTTAGAACACAATGGATTGCAATGGGGTATTCCACCATAACAAAAAAAATTTTAAAAATTCAATTTATCATAAAGTATGGCTCAATAAATAATAGTTAAAACAATGAAAACATTTTATAAATAATTGCTTTACGAGATATTTCACATTTGCTAAAATTGAAAATTGACGTCATACAATTGTTATCTTTCTCTCACAGCGTACTCAGAGCAGTGTGTGTGAGAAAGACAAGTATAGGGGAAATGTGACGTTACACTGATTTCTCGAAAATAAAATACTGTTAAACTAGGAACAATTAAGATTTTTTAATACAATTAATTGCTTCAAAACTGAATGAAGTTATTTTTAAAATAATAAAAAAAATTGAGTGGAATACCCCATTTCATGTTGAAATTGAGGACACATATAATGAACTTAAAAATGTATTTTTCTTCTATAGTTGTAATTGTATTAAATTTTGAAACAAATTTGTGACATAAAAGTAATTCTGCCATTTTTAAATTTCAAGCGCATTTTCAATAGAGAGTTCGAAAAATGACCCTTTGCGCTGTTACATCTGAAATCCATCTATGACGTCATTTTAAAATTTGATGGAATTCAGCGCTTAATTTTCTGTTGAATACAAAAACATGCCTTAATGTCATTTAGCATCCATCTTCAGAAATAACCAGGGACGAATATTACGTTATAACCTTATTTATACATGGCTCCCGTTTTAAACAAGTGATACTTTTAATTTCGATTTTTAATTACAAGATAACATAAATTTGACTTTTATATATACTATTACTTATCAAAACATTTAACTTTCATATAGTGAAAATCCCGTATTATTATTACGTCAACATAAAAGCGCACCCGAAATCATTAATACACTTTCTCAATAAAAAAATTATTGTATTTACCTGAACATTCATGGCAGCTCCGACCACAAGCCCCACACTTTGAGCTACGAACGACACCAACAAACAGGCTCCCAAGAACATTCCATATCTGAACAATTCCAACGGTTGTGACGTCATGAAATATACAATCGAAATGTATATCACACAAAATATTGTCTGCAAAAAATACCACACATTAACATTCAAATTCAAATGACACAAATAATTATATCTACCTGGAACGGCATATCAGATATGGTAATGGCAAGGTAGTACGACCGTAGCGAGTACCATCTATTGAAATTCTCCTTGAGTAGTACGGGCATTTCTAGCGGGAAGGAAAGAATAGTGATGGTCATGGACGTGTACATAAGGAACAGCATGTTGAAGAACAAGAATCCAAGGTTACTGAGTACTTTAGCGCCGTCGTTGCCGATGTTGTAGTAAAGGCCACCGATAAGGAGACCCACGAGAATGTGGGCGAAGAGACGCAGATACATAAGGGTCTAAACAAAAAGAGAAATATATTAGTAAATAAAAAAATCACATCTATTTATTAAGGGCTGGGAATGTCTTATTTGAATATCGGTAAAAACCCTGCAGATGGACTATAACAAACCATGTTTGGAGTTTAATCGGTTAATTTATTGTACTTTGCCAACACACCATATAAGTAAAAGCAATTTAGGGTCAACTGGGGTAAATGTGAAAATATTGAGGTAAATGTGAAACACTGTCGCCATTTTATACGGTCTATAATAGTTATTTATGTATTAAGAGCGTAAGGAGGCTTTTATGGCCTACAGCGGGATTTTGAGCCTGAGGCGTAAGTCGAGGAATAAAAACACGTCAAAAGCCATAAAAGCAAGTTACGCTCGTGGTACATACAAAACTTTATGCACGGACGAAAATTTTCAAATTATGAGTGTTAGAAAAACTGTAGCGAAAATAATTTGTCCTCGAACATCCAGTATCTAGTGTTGCTATGAAAACGGAAAACAACAATTTATTGTTTGTTTATCAGTTCTGTCATTTGAGTTTTATTTTGTGTATCTCCGTGCTTTTCCATTATAAATTAATTTTCATTTTTCATTAAAGAATATAAATTTTTTCGATTTGTAATAAAAACTTTTCATGTTGCCTGTTTAAATTGTTTATATTGTAGGTTATAATTTGGTTTGACGTTTCATTATAGCACGGCGGGCTATAATGAGGCCCGCGGGCTATAAAATAACGTTTATGTCAAAGAAATTCGTGTATAATTGTCAAATTATGATACGTCCGTGCATAAAAAAATATTTAGTGTGACGTAATGAAATGAGCTTCATTTTGGCTTGATTTATGAGTACTTCAAAATGTTGTAAAAACTAAGCAAATTTATACTGATTTATATATAGAATCATTGATAAGATCTTTAATTTTTATTAAAATCAAATAGTTTTTGATTTATTTACATTTGAATTTACGGGGTAAAAGAGAAACATGATTTTAGATAAAAATGAAAAATCATGGTTGCAAATGGAGGAATAAACCTAATAAAAACTAATAATGTGTAATATAAATTTAAATTGAGATTTAATTTTATATAATCTGTTTGAAGCAACATTTTTAATATTTAAGTACTTTTTCAACGAAATGTTCATATTTAACCGAAAATAAATAACTAAGAATCGGCGAATTTTTTTAAAATTTGAATTTGACTTTAAATTGTAAATAACTTTTTTATATACTCCTAAAATTAAGGTTTTAGATTCTTTTGCTTTTTCTTAAAAAACATCTAACTTTCTATTATATGAAACATTTTTCTCGATTATTAATAGTTAAAAGTTATTTGAAAAAGAAAATTCAACAAAATTCAGTTTTTTTGTAATTATCTATTGCCTTGTGAGAATTTTTGAAAAAGAAGAGCACGCCTGAGAAAATCCTCCAAAGACTTATAAAAAAATCCATATAACCGACATCGTATTTCGTATATTTCTCGAACAGTAGCAATTTTAAATCGGACACACTATAAAATAGTTATTTATGTAAAAAGTGTGTAAAGTAGTACTTTCTGGTGGAGTGTGATGTTTTACGCAAGAAGTGCAGCCGAATGCGGAAATTAGCACGAGATAAAAAATACTGTTACACACGAGTTACATACAATATTTTTCCTACAACCGAAACGTATTTACTTTTCACGCACTAGTATTTGAAATGTGACACTTTACACATTATAAAGAGTGCGTAAAGTACGTACTTTACGCACGGTTGTAGGAAAAAATATTTCTTTACATAGTTGTATTGTATATGATATTGTATATGATATACAATCTTTGTATGGCTTCGAAATATGTTCAGTATAAAGAATTGTGAATTATGTGAACAAAGCAATATTTTTCCCTATTTCAATACAATGTGAATTCAAAACTTCATACAATAAGAAATTTAATATTGCTTACCCAATCTCTTCTGCTGAATAATAAGGTTCTTTTTAAAATAATATAGAATTGTTTCATTTCTGATGTACCATATCGTGGTTGAGGCACACATAAAGAGTCTTCTAGTAAAGATGCACTCGCTGCATCGTTGTTTTTGTCAGGTTCCACGGGAATTATACACGTACCTAGAAATAAAATGGAAAATTGTAATTGTAATTAATACATTTCATGAATTATAGAAAAATTATACAAAAATATATGATGTCCTATTTCAAATTTTAATATTATCTTGTAATATTCTCAACAGGATGCGATATTATAAAAGTATGTATATTTATTATCACGCGCATTATTTTTTTTTTTAGAATTCATGTTATATTACTCATTTCCTTTATTTCTAAATTAAACCACAAACCACATACTCATATTAATCCTTTATTAATATGATGTATAATTCAGAATTCTCACGAGTCCCACAACTCGTAAATAATACAAAATACAGACATTTTATCTGCTTTTTGATAAGTTTTATTTGTATTTGAATATTTTAAGGGCTATCTTGCACTGAAATATTAACAAATACACCAAAAAATTTTGGAATTTATGTTAATTCGAGGGTCACGTTAGAATTATTGAGGCAGGTTGACCGTGAAAAATATTGTAAACATTTATTTATCTGATGAAAAACAGGGATGACCAAGTGTGAAAGATGAATAAAGAAAAATGGTTTTAAATAAAATTTCTTATTGTCTTATTCACACTGTCCAATTTAATAACAAAGTTAATTGAACAGTGTTCAATTAAAAAATATATATGAGATTCAGTTCTGGGTTTGGGTTCGCTAAAATGTTTCGGTTTGATTCCGGTTTTGGTTCGGGTTCGATGCCTTGGTTTTTATGATCCAGAAATTAATTTGATAACTTTAACAGTTTTATTAAATCTCACATAAATTAGATTGAAAGCATTCAAAAAGAAAATTGTTTGGCAAATTTTAAAAAGTAGAAGGAAAGAATGATGAAGTATAAGGTGTAATATTATTGAAGAAAATGGGCTACTTGCGTGGTACTGAAAATCCGATTTCTATCACTATATATGTAATGTTATGTTGAAAAAATATATAAAAATATAAATTTTATTTTAAAAAAAATATGTTTTTAGTAAAATAAGAAAGAAAATTTTCTATGACGTCATTATATTGAACTGGAGAAGGGAACCAAGTTTAAGAATGTAATCTATAGATGGCCTGGAGTGCGAGAAAGTTTTAATTTGAATTTGACATTAGTTCATTTTTCTCTCTCTCTGGTTTCTCAAATACATTAATTATTTTACAAATAAATACATAGGTAGTTACATGTAATTTAAAATATCGATACCAAAAAGATAAACTAAAATACTAACCTCCAAACTATTATTGAAACGTCAAACAGATTTACATTACCCACCCAAACATACCGTTGCTATAGGGCGGTACCACGCTATGGTTTTTCGGCCATTCATTGGTACGGCGTAATTCTACGTCATACATGGCGGTAATTCAAATAATCAAATTTCATTATTTTTTTTTCTGGCTAATTAATAAAAATTTTGCCAAAAGAAAAAATATGGGTAGCACGTTTTTACCTTTTCTTCAAAAATATTAAATAAAAAAAGGTAGGTACGCAAGTATCCCATTGCATTGAATATATTTAAAATAAAGTTCTAAAAAATATTAATCTTGTTTCTTATTGTCAATAATTCTAGCGTAACCCGCTGGTGGCACTCGATATCTGTTTCATAGGCGTTTAACAAAAGAAAACAGTATATTAAAATAGGAGTATTATCTATCCCGTAAAATTTTGCTTTATGCAATAGATTTAAATAAGATTCTAAATTTTTGAGAATCAAACTTTTAAATTTATGATTTTAGTGAGTGATTAAATTTAATTTAAAGATGTGGTAAAAAGAAAACTGTTAACCTTAACCACTGATTTAAAAAAAAGAGCTGTTGGGATAGGGCCACTGGCATGGTGAGTAACAGAGTAACTAACTTCTCTTTGCACTTTTAATACGGTTTCGCATAAAATGTTACTATACTTTGTTTTTAAACTATAGACAGTAACTAGCAATTCTAGTGAGAAAATCAAAGCCTGTGATTGGCTGCTGAGCAATTTCGTGAAGCCGCATTTAACCAGACGAAATTTCAAGTTAACCTTCAAACGTAATTGAAACGTCAAACTCTTAGTAGTTGTCAAATCACTTGTTGAATTTTCACGTGTTTTTGTTTCATTTCTCTTTTTGAGATATTTCACGAATAAAAACAGCATGCATAAAACCAAGAGTTAACAGTATTTTTAAAAATATATCAATTTTTCATCAAGGAATTATAAAAAAATAATGCAATTAATTAATTTATAATTAAAAGTTATGTATTTATGATTTTATATGAATAAATTAAGTTATAAGTCTATAATAGTTTTGGTTAATGAAAACATAACCTGGAAAGTATAAATGCTGACGTGACCTTCATTTTAACATTTCAATTCCCCCGCCAAATAAATCTAGTGACTTTTTTTGGTAACTTCTAGCGGTGTAAATGTAACTTCGTCTAGTGCTGTCTATAGTTTAAAAACACGGTATAATGAAGATGAGAATATTGTTCATAAACTAGAAATACGTATATAATTTTTATTTTCACTTAATTTTAAGATTATTATCAATCACGTATTTATAAATATTGTGGAAAACTCCCTTACCTTTGTTTTCTTTGGCGATATCGTTGACTGCTTGCACATTTTGCAGCAAATTTCCATTTGTATTATTCTTCGTAAATTTATCTACATCACTATTAGAAGTTTCATTAACTGCGGACTTATCCACAGTAGGATTTTCAGACACGTTATCATTCACAGTTTTAGTCGCGTTGTTCAACCCATCAGCTGGAGTTATAGCTGGGAAGGACGTTTCATTCCTGATATCATTTTGACCGTTGGCTATCGCGTTCACAAGCTTCTTGCTATGATCCCCATATTCTCCACAAGAAACTTCAATAATGAAACTTGCGGGGTTGTGGTAGGACGGACATGGGAGGTTTAGAGTCTTCAAGAAAGGCACGAGCATTTTCGTTGAACCTTGGTAAACGCATTGTCCTTCAGCTAGGGTGTATAAGTGGTCGAACATCTCGAACAGTCTTGCAGAAGGCTGGTGGATGGTGCAGATAATTGTGCGACCACCGCTTGCTAAAGTTTTTAAAAGAGAAATGCACTGGAAGCAACTGGAACTGTCCAATCCACTGGTAGGCTCGTCGAAGAACATAATTGGTGGATTGCTGACTAATTCTAAGGCAATTGATAGACGTTTTTTCTGACCACCGGATAGGCCGCTGGTCATGGTTTTCCTGTGCTCTTCCAGGCCTAAAGTGTCCAAGATTTCGGTAATCTGAAACAAAATTACAATATTATATTACAAACTGTATTTTTATAACATTCATAACCGTGAATGAATATTTTCTGTGAATATTGATGGACTTCACTGGTATTTGGACCCAGGACCTCTACTAACTAGTATTATTTGTTTTTAATAAAATTTAAATATTAATGAAAAAATACTAAGCGACTGGTAAAATTAATGAGATAGGAAATATACAGGAATGCAGTCAATATAGATGTCACAGTCAACTCTCTTTAAATCAAACTCTCTCATTTGAATTTTTCTCTAAATCGAATTATTTTTTTGACATGTTCAACTGTAAATGTATGTATATACGTAAAAAATATTCTTTAACTAGAATTTTTTTGTTATATTAACTGAATAAACTTTGTTTTTTGCATATACATACTCTTTGTACTTTATATAAATGTTTATTTTATTTTCTTTTATGCTGGAGTTGTGCAGGCAACTAAATTAAAAAATTAAATGAGCCTGTTTCACATTTTTCAAAAACTATTTTAAATGAAAGTTTATGGAATAATTTTCTTAGTAATAATTATTTTAATAATTTGTTGTTATTTGTGGAAATAATTAAATAAAAAGATTGGCGTCCTGAAAAACTACCCCCCACTCCTGTGACGTAGAAACACATACATTACATCATTAATAGCCAATAGGAAAATAGTTGTTCCATCATCTACGTTTATTCATATTATTTATATAAATAAACGTAGGCTAAAGTTTGTCACATGTTAATAACAAAATCTTTTAATTTGACATTTGATGCTGACATTGCTCATTGTAAATGAATAATAAAGTAATAATGGCTAATTCAAAGTACACTCAAGCTAAATCGGACAATTAACCGAAGGACGATAGCTGGATGATGGCTGAATTTATATCAGAACGATTGTTTTACTGCTACCGAAATAAGGGGTGTTAAAGAGTTGAGGTAAAATAAAATATAATAACTGAATTTATTATATAAATTGATAATATATTTTACCTTAAAGTTCTGGTCGTGATTCTTGTTTGACAACTTTGACAATACACTTGACACCTTAGAACCGCTGAAGATGTATGTACTCTGACGTCACATTCTGTTTCAGATCACGTGACTTATTCAAAATTTTATCCAAATTTCAAAAATTAATTGTAAAATATCTAAAGGATATTTCGTGATATTTTCAAATTTGAGGCTCTTTAAAGAACAATATCTTTTCAAATTTAATACTTAGAAGTCATATAAAAATTCTTGCAACAGCCCTATTGTAAAACTAAACTAAACATTGTTATCAATGACAACGTTTATGCAATTGAACTGAAGAATTAAACTAATGAAACTAAATTAAGAAGTTGGCTATTTTCAACTTTTAGTTTAATTTTATAATTTCTTAGTTATGCGCCTGCGCCATTCGCGCACTTATGACAGATTTTCTCACTTAACCTCTGAAAATGTACGATGATAACAAAGTTTCTGCAGAAAAGAGCGACGAAATACTAATTGGACTTATTCAACAAATTGTTTACCTTTATTTTTTATCCTATATAAATGTAATGTATCGCAATTTCACCTATAAAAGTTAAGATTATACAAAATGTCAAACATAAAATTCTGAATTTTAATTTACTGCATAAACTACGTTATTTTAGTTTAGTTTCTTAATTTAGTGGCTTAATTTACTTTCATAATTTACATACTGCATAAACCCAGCATTACTCTCTCTAGTTCGAATCCTCTCTATTTCGAACAAACTCAAATTCCCCTTGTGAATTCGATTTATAGAGAGTTGACTGTATTTTTATTTTTTGATGAACATCAATGTTTCGTAGCCTACTGCTACTTCGTTAGGAAGGCTACAAAAGATAATATATAAATACATGTTAACATTTTTAGTAAGCCTAAAGATGGTAACTTATTTACTTTAAGTCGAATTAAATGAAAATTAGATGTTACAGGATACATCAAAATATATAACATTAATTGAAATATGCTAAACATCAACAGCACGTGAGAAGTTGCGCTCACTACAAGAATTAGTGCAACAATGGCCGATTCATAAAATGTGTAGCAGACGTACCGTTGAAAAAAAGACATGTGAGAAATGTTATACAGACAAGAAAGTTGTGAACTTTAGAACGGATACTGAGGATCTAAGTAACATCTATTGTCACTGCATTCAGACCTTTCATGGTACGTCCGCTATACTTTTGATGAATCAGCCATTGTTGATCTAATTCTTGTAATGAGCGCAACTTCTCACATGCTGTTGATGATTAGCATATTTCAATTAATGTTATGTATTTTGATGTATCCTGTAACATCTAATTTTCATTTTAAAATTTAATTTGACTGTAAGTACATAAGTTACCATATTTAACTTACAAACTTTAAGCTTACTAAATATTTTAATATTATTTATATATTATCTCTTGTAGCCATTCTGATAAAGTAGCAGTAGGCTACGAAACGCGTTTGTTAAAAAATAAAAATACCATCTATATTGACAGCATTCCTGTATATTTCCTTTAAATATTAATATTTGTTTTTTATCAATAACTTGATAATGAAAGGCAATCAGAAAATTTTCCATTCTTTATTTTCCTGTAGGTATATCAAGTATAAAATCACCTACAAAAGCATAAGAGACAAAAAATGGGACCTAATTTATGACTCTTATATTCTGAATAAAAATTAAATATACGTACTTATAATCAACAGCTACAGAAAATTCAATTCATTTCATAAAATCGGTTTCTTAATTATAATAATTATTACCTGTTCATTCATTCATGGAATTAGTAAATTGACTAGTTTAAATTATGCTTATAATAGCAAAAACATTCCAATAGGAACTACGAATTTTACAATACACAGTAGTTACTTTGACTTTTGTGTATGAAGTAATACTATATCATCGATATTTTGGTAGGTGTAGGTACTATTTCTAACAAATAAAGTTATAATGGGAAAACAAGGTCAACAAAAAAAAAAAAAAAACAAACAAACTCATAAATGACTTAATCACCCCTGCAGATGGATAATATCATGTTACTGATATTGATAATTTAAAAAATGGAAATTTTATGAAAACTGTCAAATCCCAAACAGTATTTTATCTTTGAAACACTATAAAACTTTTGATATAACGTATGAAAATGCAAAACAATAATTTGATTACCTATCTTTAATAGTAAACATGTTTTCAACTTTTATTACCCAGTCGAAAACCTAATAAAAATAACCCATTTTAAAAACAAAGCCATTGTATTTACTATGAATGACTAACTATGAAATTACTAATAATATACATAAATATATCATTATCTATTTAACGCCGATATCAACAAGTGACGATATAACGACCTTATTGTACCCTAAGATATAATGCGACACATTACATTTCTAATGATATTTATTACATGACTGAGTACTATAATGAATCTACTATACGAATAGTACTCAGTACCATAATGAACTATGGAGCTGTGGGTAACGAATTACTTGTTATCAATTATTTTCTTATACTGTATTCCAGGTAAGAATGCAGCTGGTGGCGCTGCGGCGCCAGTCTGTTTTAGACTCAAAACTAACGAATTAGTTTTGTTTCGTGTAAGACATACTTGATTATAACTCCAGTTGACAGTTAACGGAGACGTTTTGATATAGATTTTTTGCGATTGTAAACTTGGTTCACGTTTAGATCAATCAGAAAGCTGTAATCGTAATATTACTCACAACTTCATTCTTATCTAGAATACAGTATAGTAAAATACCTCGAAAAATACCTTGTTTTCACGACTATAGTTGTCGTCAGATAAGTATGAACTGATCTTTTTCCCTTCTCCACACCCTGACCCCTTGCCATACGGTTTTGCCACTTCTTCATAACCTAGCATTTTCAACACTGTCCCTGAATTGGCAACAGTGTAGAAATCTCCAGTCCATACTTATTTAACGCCAACTACAGTACCAAAATATTTGACGTTACGATTAATATAACATAAATAGCTATTTAGCCCTATTTTGTAAGAAAGTTGTTAACCAGTAGAAACAAATGTAAAGCCTGTCATTTTCATATTTTATTCAGTGTTCGCAATTATTGTTGATTATTTCCTATAGTAATGTTGCTAAGACATAACAACTTTCTTACAAAATAGGGCTGATTATTTAATTTTATGTTTGATTGATTGTTTGATTTTACCCGCTTTTAACCTCGACGCTGATTTCACTCTACTTTCTTTCTCATTCTAGTTCTGTCTCTGTCTTATAGCAAACAAGTAGTATTTCTCTCTTTTGGGATCACATCAAATCAATTTTCAACTTTACTATTTTTTTTACTCGGATATTTAAAAATAGGGATCTAACATTTATGGGGTCCCGTGGCTGCGTGCCTGAGTGTCTGGTCGCGAATCTGGGGAACCGGGTTCGATCCCGACCGGCGCCAAATATTTCGAATTTTAAAAAGCACAAAAGTGACCCCCGTGGTGCACTCTCCACGCTAGCAATGAGTGCCCGCGAGGTGACGTCTGGTAAAAGCCTGGACGGTACAAGTATGTCATCATCATTATCGATGTCTGCAATAAAGCAGATTTTGGCACACTCAGAAATGGGTAATATGCAGTGATGATATATTTATTTATTTATATCTAACATTTTTGATCAAGATGACATACATATAAAAAATAATAAAAATAGTGGACATCCCCATTGTGACGAACTCACCACACCACGGAGGTCATTTTATGCGTTATTTAATTAACTTTGATTTAATTCTACTTTTGTTATCCAACAGACAAATGGCCACTTACGTCGATTTACATAAAGAAAAGTTATGTTTTAGGCGGCGGTCTCACTCATAGACAAAGAAAGATACATACTAGACCGAGCTTCCATCATGGCGGCAATGTCTGTGCCGAATTGAATAATATCGAGGAGCTAATTCTAGTGTAAATTCTACAACATAATGAAAAAAAGTAACTATGCAGTAACTCAAAATACGTATTTTACATCATTTCTTCATTTCAAAATAATAAAGCTCAGTCGCCCAATAAAAGTACGAACAATATTTAATTTACATTATTTCTACAATAATTATAATAAATATTTTCTTCAATTGTAGTGAATTTTATTTATTTATGTTGGCATCTCAGCAATCTGTCATTTCTGTTAGTGAGAGTCTTTCAAGTTTATTTCTTTGGTTAGTATTTGTTTACAAAGCTTGTTTCGCTATGTGTTTCATGTACAAATATATTTTATTATTGAATTTGATTGTTTTCAGACTTTACGGTATACATATGTCCATATTTTGTTAGATTCAGAAAACATATTTTTCCTATTTTTAAATTTCCCGCCTTTCTATTAGCGCCTCGTTATGGCGACCATCGATACTATTTGGCACAAACTCCTAACATTATAAACTCGGTCTAGTATATATCTTTCCTTGTCTATGGTCTCACTGCACGAGTCGCGTCACGTGGAGTAGAATGATTTCATGCCAGTAGTGGTAGCACGCACTTTAGAATTCTATCATAGAAAGCAGGCGAATACGATTTTACTTTTACGAAACTTGGTAGCACGCACTTTAGAATTCTATATTCGCATTTTGATTCGAAAATTATTGGATTTTATATTATTAAAATAAAAAATATTATTACAGTTGTATATAATAAATGTATAAATTATATATAAATTGGCTTTGAATAGAACTGTGGCAAAATAATGACGTTCTTTTGACACTTTCGCCTCAAGTCGAACGCTTACAGGCGAATATTTTGAGACACGCATGCTACCAAATTTTCGCTTCGATGCGAAAAGCGAAAACAAATGCCTTTTTTGATAGAATTCTAAAGTGCGTGCTACCACCACAGGTCGTTTAAAAATCGACGGTCCGGCAGTGTAGCCACCTCTACCGATTTTTCGGTGGATCTACCGATTTCCCCTTCAATTTACCGATCTACCGAAAGACATCGATTTCTACCGAATTTGCTGATTGACAAAATTTCTGATTATATTAAAAAATATATATCAAAAATGTATTATTTAGTAAAATTTAAATTAAAGGTAATCAACGTACACTTCCTCATCGCCCTTCTCTCTATTGACAAATTGTACAAATATTGCTAGAGGAATTCCCGATTTCTTAATCTTATTGCCAAAATGATGATTCTAATTTAAAAAGAAAAAATTCTTATGAAGATACATATATCCATCAATCTTCATAAGAACTTTTTTTTGTTTTTATATAAATTTATATTTTGTGATAAAATTATTCATTTACGTTAGTGTTTTGTATAAAAAATCAATAAAGCAAACACAACAAATAAATTATATATTAAAATAATGCAAAAAAAATAATCTACCGAAAATTATCGAAATCTACCGATATTCTACGAACAATCTCCCGAATTCGTTACATCCGAACGTGGCAACACTGGGGTCCGGTCTCACTGATCGAATTGCTTCGATCATTTAGTGTCGAGTAGATTTCTTAACTTTTAAAATCTTTGAAGCTTTTGGGATTTTTCGAAGGTAATATTATTATTATAATGTGTCACCAATATTGATCTATTACATTCATATTCGCATAACCTGGCCTAGACTGATCATAAAGATCTGGGCTATCTATAACTAAATTGATTAATAAATCAATTTCGTCAGTGCTCCATTCCTTATCAATTATTTTAGTTTCCATATTCATTTAATAAATTAAACTTGATTTTTGATTGTGAGGTTATTGTTATTTACTACACATAAATGCAAATGCTTCAATACGCATGCGTCAAGGCATCGAGTGCCGTCGAGCATCGAGTAAAAATTCAAACCAGCTTAAAAATCAAACAACTTGATGGCACTCGATGGAAAACGGTGGTCTGATGCGACACACGCCATTACTATACACATGTTTAAAATTTACACGACAGCAAACGATTGAAGGTACTCGATCAGTGTTGCCAGTGGAAGGGAAATTTCCCTAAATTTAGGGAAATTTCATGTACAGAGGGAAAAAAAGGAATATTTTTAATATTTAGGGAAAAATTGAATAGTTACTGCTTTTATTCAATTAAGATTAAAAACCTTATCGTTTATAATAATTTTTACAAGTAATTTATATTCCACCACAATAATTCAAGCATGAAAATAAGTTTTACACATTGGGATTGATCTTGTTGTTTGAATGGATAAGATGGGGGTTTTATCCAATCAAAAAACAAGATCAAACTGCTCCTATCTTCCCACCACTCCATTCTTATGCGGAATACGGTATAGATTACTTTTACCATAACTTTAAATTAAGTTTAATCGGTAACCAAAAGAGTAAATTCAGAAATTTAGGCTAAAGAAATTCAGAATTTTATGCTCAAAATTCTATGTATAGAAGAGGATGTTAAAGTTTTACGGGACAAATGTTAAAAAAACTTTCTTATTTAACGACCTACATCGGATTCCCTTGTTTATTTTAGGACAAATTTTTGTTTTATTATTACTTGAATGTATATTTTTGTTGTATGATTGATGTTATATGTTATAAATAAGGACTTTTCCTTAAAGAAAACGTGTTTTATTAACAACCGGTCTTATATTAAATATTTAAATATTTTTTTCTAAATAGGGAATTTTTAGGGAAATTTCGTGGTAATTTTCAGGGAAATATATTTTTTACACCTGGCAACACTGTACTCGATCAGTGGGACCGCCGCCTTATTCTCTACGTAGAATGAAGTGATCTGGGTGCAGTAAACTTACAATGTCATCTCTTTCGGCACCCACTTTGTCGCCAATTTTCAAGCTGGCGGCAACAGACATGGCTTCATCGACGGTTAGGTTTCCATGAAGCTGATTGTCTTGCATAATGTAAGCAGACAGCTTGCGAAACTGGCTGAGGTTTCGTTCATGGCCGTTCATGGTGATCGAACCCGCCATTCCTGTAGTCCTGCAAACAAACACATTCTTATTTATCAGTTTTTCAATGTTAACAACATCACAAATACTATGGTACGAATACGAATGCATTCATTATAACTTCCTGATGTTATATTTTGAAAAATGCATAACTATGAAGACATTTATGCCAGTTTGCTTTCTTTGTTTAACTTATTTACAGGGTGAAAAGTTAAATAAACAAAATTGAATCGGATTATTGACAGCAATGATCAATTTGTCATTTGATAGTTCATTTCGTTTCAATTTTGTTTATTTAACTGACAGTTAAAATTTTTACCAGAGATTGTAAAACTGAGCCTAACTTCTCCTGGTTAAAAAACAGAATATGGAAACAGCTGATATTTACAAATAAGTCTAAATGACAATGGTTTCGATAAAAATCATATGCAGTAAAACTAAAAACAATTATGACTTTTTAATACTACTTATTGCTTCAAAATTAAACGAACTTTCATTTAAAATAATAAAAAATAAGAGTGGAGGACCCCATTGTGTAAGATATCAGTGTCAAGTGCAATTTACATAGCATATGTTCGTGTTATAATTTATTGGATTTATAGAATCTTTTTCTTCGTGTTACAATATTACTGGTTATACAGGTGTTATATTTTAATGGATCCAGCAAATATCTCGCTTATTTATTAAGTTAGTAATTTCTTTCATATAACATGATTTATACAGAAACATGTAAGCTACTTGATGACGGATGTACATTCATGATACCACTTCCGGTTTATTAGTAATTAATATCAACTATGAAATTGAAATGGAACATATAGGTAGGTACTACATTTTTTGACAAATTTGGAAAGTACATCAAATTTGCTTTACAATTATCTAAAATAATAATTTATTAAAAAGTAAAATGGCGGACACTTTTTTATACACCTAATGGGGGATTACGGCTCAATCGAATTAAAGGAAAATAGTAAAAAAATACGAATGTATATGCTGAATAACGAATATTAATAAAAAAATGAAATGGTATAATTGAAATATTTCGGAAATAAAGGGTCTTTTGTTATTGTGCTTCGACACTAATATGAAAATATTTTGATTGGCGACCGAGAGACCACCTATACATGCATTACAAATAGCATGTTAGGAGGTGGGGATTACTACCAATGGAAGTTAAGAAATTCAAATTCGAAAGGAGGGGCTAACATTCCTGTACAGCAGTTTTCAAACAGTTTTTATTTTAACATAAATTTCTTGCATTGAACTTAATCATTTAAATACACCTGTAATTATAAAGTATGTAGACTTATACATTGTTATAATATTCATTTATTTTTATGTAAATATAACTTAAAATAGCATATATTTCAAGAACATTTAGGTCCATGATGAAAACAGTTTGATATAAAAACACATAAATGTGACGTCACGTCAATCTTTTCAAAATTCGGGAGACCATAACTCACTTATTAATAGGAATTTTTTCACCGGATTTTCATCAATAGTCTTAGTTTTCCTAATATTTTCAGATGAAAGTATAAAAAAAAAATGGTGTTATCCTCCATTGGAAAGAGAATAGTGAGCCATGACTGTGGCATTTTACTAATAGTATTTTTAAAAAACCTGTATTTCCTTGATGCCTGTGTTTATTAAAGATATTTATTCAAAAAGACATACTAGTATTTCTCTTTTTATCAATATATCAATATTTAAAGTTGATAGTATTCATTTACATCTCTTAAAATTTATATTTTATACTTTTATAGAATATATCATCAGTAATACTACACATTCATTATATTATCTACTCCTACAGGCATTAAGGTTTACAAATATTTTTATGGATATTAAATGAGTGTTTATGTACTTTTATGTTTAAAATAATTATAGATGTACATGTGTTATTTACTTTTTTTTCATATAAAAGTATAAATAATTATCGTACGGACAAAGTTTCATTTTTTTTATGTTAAAGTGCGCACATCTTTATTGACCTCTTGTAAATTTTATCTATTTCTCAAAATAAAGTAAAAATGCGGAAAGCAAAATAATAAAAATAGTATTTTACATAGATATCAAATTATTATCGCAGCTACTTGCCATTATATTTCTACATATTTCAAATGCGCTTTAAATAGTACTTATGCTATTACTCGTAATATGTACATGTTCAATACTAATTTGTTTTCTACATTACAATGCATTGAATAATTATTTGAGCTAGTGAATATAAAATGAACATGTATATAAAATTAAATATCAATAAATAATTAAAAGAAAGCAAATAATATTATATGTACTATTTCCCATTAATTGTACTAAGTTTAATAGTGTTTTGCTTTCTGATTTTGAGTTTTTTATCTTTGAAATAATTCATATTTAAACATATTCACCGAGAATTTAATATTCATATGTATACCCTTCATTTTTTGCTGTTTTTGATATTTTTTATTCTTTTTTGTAGAATCAAAGTTTTATGTACGATACCTTGTTTAAATATTTTTTAAGTTTCAAGATTTAATATAATTGTGTTTATACGTTGTGTTGTTTAAATATAATGGGTTACAAGTAAAAAAAAATGTGTTGTCGCTAGCTCAAGACCTCTCGCCATTTCCACATTAAGCTATACAGGGTTAGTTAAACGTAAGGAGACGGCAATTTATTGTCGTTAATATTAATTTTAGGAAATTATGTTCAATACAAAAGTTTTTTAAGAAATTTTGATCTACATTTGAGTATACTTGAATTTTTTTTTCTTCAATTGTTTTTGAGTTACGCTTGTCCGCGTAATTTTTTTAAATGGAGACCTGTTAATTTTATTCTACCATTCGATAGTGCGTTTTTTCTCTTTACAACAGTATTTTTTTTTTTCAATTTATTTTAATAACATTTTTACAAGGAAAAACACCGGTTCAAGTATTTACGAATAGTAGGTACATCTGGTAGACAAAATTATTTCCAATAAAGTTGTCGGTCACAAATGTGTTTGACGTAAAGAATAACCACTGATAAAGTTACATCGCTCGAGTTTGTTTATCGCTTCGCTTTTGTCTATCATAGATGTACCTACTATTCGTAAATACTTGAACCGGTGTTTTTCCTTGTAAAAATATTATTAAAATAAATTGAAAAAATACTGTTGTAAAGAGAAAAAAAGTCTCCAAACTAACCATATAAAATCCATTATAAGAAAAACTTAGTTTTGATACAACTTCTCTGCTAGTAAAGTTCACATTATTTAAAAAAAAAAATACATGTGGCAACCGTGAGTTTAAAATGATGGTGACGTAGCTGGTGCAAGTGATAATGTTAATGAACTGGACGTTTCTGTGAGAAAATCCATTGCTTAAAACCGAACCTAAAGAAGATATGACTGAAGTGGTACATCACAATGAAGTTGAAATTAATTTGAATAAAATTTATTTACAGGAACATGTATAGTTTCATAATATTTTTGTTATGGGAGTCCAACTCTATGTATAGCAGGGACAGCATTCACAGTCTTATTTAGAGATGCACTCGATTTCGAGTCGATCATCGAGCCGGGCCGAAGATATTTTTTATCGGGCCGAATCGGGATAATCATTTAAAAAATCGAGGCGAGCCGGACTTTTGATTTTGGCCCGGCCCGAAAATTCGAGCTTTTCGGGCCAGCCCGAAAAATCTTATAGTTCATTCAAATGCACAGTTTCTTTAATATTTTAATGAAAATGGATGAAGTTAAAAAGGATCAAAATGATTTAATAACAACACAGTTCACATATTAATAAATAAAAATGTATTATTTTACTTCAAGAATTCAAGGTTATTCATTAAAGCATATTGTGATGATGCTATTATTATTGTTATTACTCGTATACTTAAATAAAAGTGATTTTTGTTCCTACCATAATGGTTTCTTATCCTATTTTTGAGCAGAAACAAAGTTAGATAAAAATCCTTATGTAAATTAAAATTCTATTTTTTTATATAAGACTTGTGAAAAAGTTGTTTAAATTCTTTGGTAAACAAAGTGTTAAATACTCTTAGGCCAGTAATTTTTATAACAAACTTACACTAGACGGGTCTCTTTTTTAACTACTTATGTTAACTAATGTTGAAAGTTATAAGAATGTAGAGGTTTTTTATAAGTTTGACACGAAAAAAGTTAAACATTTTGCCTTAACATAAAAATGAACATTAGGAATGCCGGATGCACCCAATTTCGAGCTTTGGCCCGGCCCGGCCCGAAGCCCGACCCGATTTCGAGTCAATTTTCGAGCCGGGCTATATAGCTAATTTTTTTGTCGAGTCGATCTTCGAGTCGGGCCGGTAATTTTTATTTTCGGGCCGAGTCGATCCAAACCTCAAAGCCCGGCCCGGCCCGCCCGAATGCATATCTAGTCTTATTTATGAGGGTTTCTTTGTTAACTTAAATGAGACGTTCCAAAGGTTTATGGCAATCCTTTCGGTTTCTATGACCTATGAGACACAGTATAACATACACATATCATATATATTATATTATTGGCTTAGGAAGTTTAAATGAAAAAAAAAAAACATATTTAGGGATTTTTAAGAATTCCTAAGGTATTCCCAAGTAATACGGATCTTAAACAACATTTGGTATCACGTATTTCAAAATTTTAATGTGAGAATTACCTTTCAGTTAATAAAATAAATAAAAATATTTCAAATACATCTTAAACCAACATACTTTGTTTTTTCACCATTACATAAAAACAAATCTTGCACGTGTACAGATAAGAACATAGATATTTTCAAATATAAAAAAAAGTATTTTCTATACATAAAATTTGTACATTTTATTGTGATAAAACTTATTATTAACTTGTGAATCATAGATTTTATGCAAATATGTACATACATTTTCTCCGCGTTTTCAAAACATGTGAAAGTTGCGCAATGCGAACATTGTCCTGTGATAATAGCGCAAATCTCTACATTGCGAACTTTGTACGAGAGTGTTGTTAGGTAGTAAGTAATCAAACTTAAACGATTTTGTAATATTCAATCAGGCGAGCAACCTTTGTCAAACAAATTAAGATTTTGTGTTTTTGTTAAGGATTTTATTGCTTCTTTTAGAAAGCCTTGAAGTTTGTACCGTCTCGCAAAAAGTAATTCAGAAAAAGATAGTGATTTAGTATTATGTGAAAAAAGAAACTAAGGCGTATAAATGTTAAGAACCATAAATATTTAAATTTAGGGTCGTGCGTGTTTAGCATGAATAAAATGGATAAGAATATTAATAGCTAAAGCTATTGTTATTATTTCGTGCAAAACATATCGTGCATTTTTGTTTTTATACGAGTAATAGGGTTACTACACCATACTCAAATTTTAACTATCTTAAATAAAAAAACGAAAATATACATAAATTATTGAAAAATATTTGTTTAAATATTAATAAGGTCGCAAACTACAAGCGATTGAAGTTGATTACTAATTGGGTATGACGCGTTAGGTCCTAAGAATTTGATTGGTCGACTGATTTTAAAAATATTTGCGCATCTACAGCGGTCACCTTTAAAGATTAAGAACCTCAGACCAAATATAAATTAGACGCCGCATACAACCATTTGTTGTGAAGCACGAACTTAAATGGGCGTGCCGAGCTAGCTAGCGGCGTTCATGAAATGCGGGTTGCATTTGCAATAATTTGAAAGTAACAGTAGCTTGTATTTTGTAACCTATTAAGTGATTTGCACCTAACTTTACAAAATCACCTTTGCACGTAAAATAATAATAACAAACTAGGCAAGCAACACGCTATACAAAAGAAACGCCTCGTTCCCTCCTATCCCTACCTAACCCCTCACCCAGGAAGGAATGGCTTCACAAAAAACCATTGCGCAGTATAGGGAATTCGGCGTCTAATTTATATTTGGTCTGAGTTAAGAACTGTCACGTTTATGTATAACCTAATAAAAAATTTAACAATCAGAAATTTGAAACATTGAAACTTCAAAACAAACAAACACGAGCGCCGTCCGCCGTCATACTTGTGTCATAATATTGTCAAACTGTTTCAATATTCTATAATTTATTAGGAAAAAAAATGCTTATTATTTATGTTATTATGCTTAATAATAATTTCTTCGTAAATATAACGTAAAAGTTTTTATATAAAAACATTGGTAATATTGGCCTGGTAAGCGCCCGCACGGTACAAATATGTCATCATCATTACCGATATCTGCGATAAAGCAGATTATGGCACACTCAGAAATGGGTAATATGCCGTGATGATATATTTATTTATTTATAAAAATATTTCAGCTATGCAAACATGAAAAAATTTGTATCCTTCATAACTAACAGTTTGTCGATCACTGGTCGGTATCTGCTACGTCAGGCACCAAATTTTTAAACTTCATATCTCGCATATTACATAAAATTTTTAAGTCGCGTTTGCACTAAAATTCTTATTTCATCCTGTTACAGAAAAAATAATGGTATAGGACCCTATTAAGAGATTTTTGGTAAAAATAACCTTAGTTTTTTTTTTTTTAAAAAAACTTTCTAGCTTTCTTACTATTGCAGATTTCTGTAACTTAGTTTAACTTATGACCATGTTTAAATATTAGATAATTATTTATTGGATATTAAGCAATAGAAAAATAATTGATGAGCAATTACAGTAAAATTTTTGAAAGAAGTCCGATCAAGGCCATCTACGAATTGCATCTATGAATTCAGATTTTATGCTGTCAAATTTAGTAGTGTCGTTTACATAGTTTTTATGAGGTACACAAGATATTATGTACCCTCATAAAAACTAAATAAAAGGCACTACTAAATTTGACAGCACAAAATCTTAATTCATAGATACAATTCGTAGATGGCCTTGATCGGACTTCTTTCAAAAATTTTACTGTACATAATAATTAGTAATTTTTACAAGATGTTTTTGTAGAAACACTCAAGCTACTTAGCTACTACTTTTTGCGAGAAACTGTTTTACTAATCTGTTTAGCATCCTGAAAAGTAATGTCGATGTATGTAACTTCTAATATTTACAATATTTGGACTATGGTTGTTTTTGCCAAGAGCTCCTCATTTGTTATCAGTTTACAGAGAAAACAAGAAGCAAAATTTATCTCAGCTAATTATTTTAATTATTCTTAATACGTCAAATGATAAAATATACAGTATGTCCCCGGATTGAGTTTACAAGAGGAAAAAAAAAATTATTTTTGATTTTACGAAAAAATGCCAAGGGAAGTAAAATTTTTGCTTGAATTGAAACGCATGTTTCAGTTATTAAAACTTTAAATTAATGTAAGGTTCTTTTAATATAACGTTTTTTCGTTTTTTGTCCTAATAATACAGTTATTACATTGAATCTAACTTGATTTTAGTTAGCTTTGAAATATTGACAAATGATTATTAATTCTAATTTCAGAAAAAAAAAACGGCGAAAATCAAAATACTTGTAGTTTATTCAAATAAATCTTTTTTATCTGATATTAGAATTAATAATCATTTGTCAATATTTCAAAGCTAACTAAAATCATGTTAGATTCAATGTAATAACTTTATTATTAGGAGGACAATATACGAAAAAACGTTATAATAAAAGAACCTTACATTAATTAAAAGTTTTAATAACTGAAACATGCGTTTTAATTCAAGCAAAAAATTTTTTTCCCTTGGCATTTTTTCGTAAAATCAAAAATAAAAATTTTTTTCCTCTTGTAAACTCAATCCGGGGACATACTGTATATTAATACAATGGTTCAAATTATTTTAGGAAAACTAGCAATCCACAACCCAATTTTTGGTCATTGATACTGCTACTCTTGTTTTTTTAATTCGTCTTTGATTTTAATGGTACAATACGAGTATTCCTGTTTCTTTTAAGAATTTTCTGCACTTGCTCAATGGAATTTAAGTCCGGTGACTGTGGATGATGATTCGATGATTGGGCTTATTTTTGATCTTATACAATAGCCATTCTTTTACAATGCATTAATTATTAGATGAAATAATGAATGAATGAATGTAAAAATTTATTTAAATGTTTTATTTCCTCCCTATAGCGTGAGTTGCTTACAAAGTGAATTAATTAACAAAGTGCAACAACCGCAATGCATTGCTAGATAAATACAAGTAAGCTATTTTTAAACTGTTTAAATACCTTCTCACTAATAGGAAAATAAAATAAAAATATTGGGAAGAATTTGGATGACTTTCTGAAATACGGAATAATTGTTTTCTGTGCGTACAATCGATGTCATGAACTGACCATTACCATTTCTTTATTTATTTCTTTCAAAATGGTGACTTGTTTACATTTACATTAATTTTATATTGTCTTATTAACATCTGAATATTTTAAATCGATTGTATTGTTTCAAACTTATCGAAAACAAAATATATGTGCCGTCCATACTAATTTAAATTGTCATATTTATTACGTGCTTTACTTAAGTAATGTAGTATTTTAACTACATATAATTGTTAAGTGTTCTTGAACTGTAACTAAACAGTTTGTCCCTGACCCTTTGACAGGTACAACCAAGAAAAAAGAATTAGTTCACATACTTAGCAATTTTTTAAACGGTAGTTCTTTGTAATTTTGTACACTATGTGTGCCAGGAATAACTGATTCCAGGTAAATCGTACATTTTGTTTAATGTAAGAATAACCAGTGTCAACATTTCATACTTTTGGAAATGAGTAATTTAAAATTAGCAATTAACATATTAAAAAATGAAAAAAAAACTCCTATTTAAATAAAATTCTATAACTTTCAAATAATAAAGCATATGACTACGTAGTCTAACTCAAAATTTTAGTCACCCAACTCACTAATTAATTATCAAGATGGCTACCATTTAAAATACATTGGTATGATTAAAAACAAGTGAATATGTTATTTTAATAAGCTTAATCGACCCTGATTAAGAGTACTGTCATAACGCTTTTAACATCCGTAGATATGTAGATAGACAGTTATTCATATTCATACATACAGTATGTGTAAATGGCCTCGTCTATAAATATAAGATTTTAATGGTTTAGTGTGCGAATCTGAATAACGAACTATAATAAATTGCAGAAACATTTAATTTTCTGATTCTGCGAAAGACACCGAAAGCGCGACGTCAAAATCGAGCGGGAATTACAAAAGTTGAAAGTAGGCTCCTGTTCCTTAACTGCATTTTGATAAGAGTTAATAGCTGTCATCTGTCTAATTTGGAAATTTTAAAGTTTAATAACGTGATTTTGTTACATATTCCTATTTTATGTAATTAAAGTAAAAAAATGAACTACATCCGTAATTCGTTTTAAGAAACATTATAATGAAAAACATTTTTATAAATTCCAAGAAATAATGTTGGTGTGGCTTTATCATTTTCCCCCTTAATCTCTCTTTCTATCTGGCTATTGCTCAAAGGACTACCGATGTTCTGCGCTTGGGGGATTCCACGATTTTTTGATTTTTATGTTATAGTATTTTTAAATTCAGAAATTCCATAATTTTTCTTTTTTCTTCAATAATGACTTTTTTTGTGGGTGAAGAGAGACTTAATGTTTGTGGTGAAATAGTGGAATCAATTCATGTCTACGTATATAATGGTTTATAATGCAGACCTTACAATTACAAAAGAAAATGTACATGCCAGTTTTAAAGAGAAATATAATGTTGAGGTTGAGTTCATGTTTGAAACATAAATTTTATTGTATTTGTATAATATTAAATTTTTTGTTTAAATGAAGACAAATCCCCTGAGAGAGTATCGTGTGCGTGTCCTAGAGGTAAATTTTATTGCCGTCACATGGCTGCGTTAACTATACATGTTGTACCGAAGGTGTTTTATACATTTACCGCCAATTTTTTTTATATAAAATGTAAAAAACACCTTCGGGAATTTACATGTTTAAACAAAAGTAAAAATTTTCAAAGGGTGCTAACTTTTTTAACAAAAACTAATTTTTACGTATTTTATCATTAATTCTATTTATTTTTTTAACTATTGACGTACAAATGTGTGTTATTTCGTGTTATTTATTTATTTATTTATATATTCGAAAAATTTTAATGTCAATCTGTATTATTAAAACTAAATCACGTGAGTAAACTTTAACAATATTTGTAAAACAATATGTACATTTAAATTATTTATAGCTCCTGAAGATGGCAAATGAGTTGCCGAAACCGGTAGAGGCCGATTTTAAATAAATTATTATTGACTGCAATCCAGGACTTTTATTCATCCCAAACATCCATCCAGTCAAGAAGCTCTCCATACACATTAAATATGGTGTTCTACTTTTTTAATGCACCATGTATAATTCATTTTTATATATACCCGTTTATAAGGGAAGTAGAAATATTTTCAATGAATAAACTATATAAACGAATTTTTGTATTTAACAAAAAATGTGTAGAAATGCCGGATTTATATATTATTTATGTATGATGTGACAATTTTTTTTTTATATGATTTACTCTTCAAATTTTGCATATCTACTTCTTTTATTTTCCATATCCAATATTTTTCAAATGCATTTTTAATTTTATTAATTAATTATATTGCAAAATATTATCGTAGTGTTATAAAACTAGCTTCAAGGAACAATTTTAATTCTAAAAAAGTTTTGTACTTGCCCTTGACAAATGACAGCTATTTAAATTTGGCGCTAGTACGGTTCGTTCTTTGGAAGCCTACTTTCAATTTTTGTAAATCCCGCTCGATTTGGCGTCAACACTTTTGGAGTTGGAGTCTTTAGTAATTGAATAATAAAGGCATTAATTTTCCTTAAACTTATAATCAAGCAATTACAAAAATTTTTATATTGTAAAATCAAAAGAAACTCTATAAAACGTATAATTAACAGTGTAGTAAATACTGAAATAATTATTCTAAACTGTTTATGACGTCAATGGTGCGTAAGCGTCAAGCGTTTTTACAATTATTTATTGAACTTCACGTATTTGTTTGATCGCATCTTGTAATCCTGTTTTGATCCATATTCAATCAATTTTTTTTATAACAATGATTCCTAGACACGTGTGAGATTTATAAAAAAAAAAAGTTTGGAAACAGATCAAAATGATGTAAATTTTAGTTTTAAATTTTGAATCACGACAATAATTTTTATTAAAATTTGTTTATCAATTTATTTACTCTAAGTGTGGTCGCGAACCTGGGGAACCGGGTTCGATCCCGATTCCACACCAGCAATGAGTGCCCGCGAGGTGACGCCTGGTAAGTGCCCGCACGGTACAAATATGTCCATCATCATTACCGATATCTGCGATAAAGCAGATTGTGGCACACTCAGAAATGGGTAATATGCCGTGATGGGTGATGATATGTTTATTTATTTATTTAAGTAATTTTAAATTGAAACAAAAATAATACCTAATAAAATATAGAACGAAGTTAGTACTTAATTCGCAGTATTATTTTTTGTTGAATCCATTTGTTGAATTTATTTTATTGTACTCGTATCTTCCTAATTCAATCACTACATTAAAACGGAAACCAGTTTATATATGTATGTATGTATAAGGTCACTTGCAATTTTATGCACAAACATTTTTTAGAAAAAATTTCAAGGAAGCATATAAGAATCAATATTAATCTAAAGTACATGCTATTTAAACAATTAAAAAAAATAATTTCATGGTACATAATAATTTAATAATTATTTATGAAGCAAGTATAAAAAAGTGTTTATTTATTGCACAAGGCGTCTGGCTTTTGATAGCGATGTGTAAAATGTTACTAGCCAATATATGTATTTCATTTTTAACAGATTATTGTGCTCATTTTTTCACATTTGCCTTTAACCGTTGTTTGACAACGCATAATATTTTCTAATTTTGTTTATGGAAATAACGGTCGGTACCTCTGCATTATTTTGGAGTTCGAATAATTTATTTTTTCATATATTCACCATTATCATACAAAGCACAATATGAATGCTTAGTATGACTAACTAGCGTAAACTCGGCTACGCCGAGTATACCCTAGGGCTCCGCCGATAGTGTTTTATAATAGTTTTACGTACGTCCAATCCGTCTAGGAACAATTTAAACGCAAAGTGCTAACGCTAAGAGTCTTTCAAAATATTTTTTTCTCGCCCACCCAAACAGCCCACGCAAACTGCTCACCCAAACTGCTCACGCAACCTGCCCACGCAACCTGCCCACCCAAAATGCCAACCCAAACTGCCGCACGCAACCTGCCCACCCAATCTGCCCAAGCAATTTGCTCGACGATACCTCTCATTTGATACCAAACACGACATGGTTCTGACAACTTTAAGCAAAAAACAAAAGCCATTCGAGCTGTCAAATGTTTAACATATCTGCAAAGACAGCCCTCGACGATATCTCTCATTTGATATCAAACACGACATGATTCTGACAACTTTATGCAAAAAGTAAAAGCCTACCGAGCTGTCAAATTTTTGACATTACTGCATGGCAGCCCTTGACGTTACCTATCATTTGATACCAAACACGACATGGTTCTGACAACTTTAAAGCAAAAAACAAAAGCCGATGGAGCTGTCAAATTTTTGACATTTCTGCTTGACAGCCCTTGACGTTACCTTTCATTTGATACCAAACACGATTGGTTCTAACAACTTTATGCAAAAAACAAAAGCCGAGCAAGCTGTCAAATTTTTGTCATTTTTGCATGATAGCCCTTGACGTTTCATTTCATTTGATACCAAACACGACATAGTTCTGACAACTTTAAGCAAAAAACAAAAGCCGATCGTGCTGTCAAATTTTTGACATTTCTGCATGACAGCCTTTGACGTTACCTTTCATTTGATACTAATCACGACATGATTCTAACTACTTTAAGCAAAAAACAAAAGCCGATCGAGCAATCAAATATTTGACATTTCTGCATGACAGCCCTTGACGATACCTCTCATTTGATACCAAACTCGACATGATTCTAACAACTTTAAAGCAAAAAACAAAAGCCGATGGAGCTGTCAAATTTTTAACATTTCTGCATGGCAGCCCTTGACGATACCTTTCATTTGATACCAATCACGACATGATTCTAACAACTTTAAGCAAAAAACAAAAGCCGATCGAGCAATCAAATATTTGACATTTCTGCATGACAGCCCTTGACGATACCTCTCATTTGATACCAAACTCGACATGATTCTAACAACTTTAAAGCAAAAAACAAAAGCCGATGGAGCTGTCAAATTTTTAACATTTCTGCATGACAGCCCTTGACGATACCTCTCATTTGATACCAAACTCGACATGATTCTAACAACTTTAAAGCAAAAAACAAAAGCCGATGGAGCTGTCAAATTTTTGACATTTCTGCTTGACAGCCCTTGACGTTACCTTTCATTTGATACCAAACACGACATGGTTCTAACAACTTTATGCAAAAAACAAAAGCCGAGCAACCTGTCAAATTTTTGTCATTTTTGCATGATAGCCCTTGACGTTTCATTTCATTTGATACCAAACACGACATAGTTCTGACAACTTTAAGCAAAAAACAAAAGCCGATCGTGCTGTCAAATTTTTGACATTTCTGCATGACAGCCTTTGACGTTACCTTTCATTTGATACTAATCACGACATGATTCTAACAACTTTAAGCAAAAAACAAAAGCCGATCGAGCAATCAAATATTTGACATTTCTGCATGACAGCCCTTGACGATACCTCTCATTTGATACCAAACTCGACATGATTCTAACAACTTTAAAGCAAAAAACAAAAGCCGATGGAGCTGTCAAATTTTTAACATTTCTGCATGGCAGCCCTTGACGATACCTTTCATTTGATACCAATAACGACATGATTCTAACAACTTTAAGCAAAAAACAAAAGCCGATCGAGCAATCAAATATTTGACATTTCTGCATGACAGCCCTTGACGATACCTCTCATTTGATACCAAACTCGACATGATTCTAACAACTTTAAAGCAAAAAACAAAAGCCGATGGAGCTGTCAAATTTTTGACATTTCTGCTTGACAGCCCTTGACGTTACCTTTCATTTGATACCAAACACGACATGGTTCTAACAACTTTATGCAAAAAACAAAAGCCGAGCAAGCTGTCAAATTTTTGTCATTTTTGCATGATAGCCCTTGACGTTTCATTTCATTTGATACCAAACACGACATAGTTCTGACAACTTTAAGCAAAAAACAAAAGCCGATCGTGCTGTCAAATTTTTGACATTTCTGCATGACAGCCTTTGACGTTACCTTTCATTTGATACTAATCACGACATGATTCTAACAACTTTAAGCAAAAAACAAAAGCCGATCGAGCAATCAAATATTTGACATTTCTGCATGACAGCCCTTGACGATACCTCTCATTTGATACCAAACTCGACATGATTCTAACAACTTTAAAGCAAAAAACAAAAGCCGATGGAGCTGTCAAATTTTTGACATTTCTGCTTGACAGCCCTTGACGTTACCTTTCATTTGATACCAAACACGACATGGTTCTAACAACTTTATGCAAAAAACAAAAGCCGAGCAAGCTGTCAAATTTTTGTCATTTTTGCATGATAGCCCTTGACGTTTCATTTCATTTGATACCAAACACGACATAGTTCTGACAACTTTAAGCAAAAAACAAAAGCCGATCGTGCTGTCAAATTTTTGACATTTCTGCATGACAGCCTTTGACGTTACCTTTCATTTGATACTAATCACGACATGATTCTAACAACTTTAAGCAAAAAACAAAAGCCGATCGAGCAATCAAATATTTGACATTTCTGCATGACAGCCCTTGACGATACCTCTCATTTGATACCAAACTCGACATGATTCTAACAACTTTAAAGCAAAAAACAAAAGCCGATGGAGCTGTCAAATTTTTAACATTTCTGCATGGCAGCCCTTGACGATACCTCTCATTTGATACCAAACACGACATAGTTCTGACAACTTTAAACAAAAAACAAAAGCCGATCGAGTTGTCAAATTTTTGACATTTCTGCATAGCAGCCCTTGACGAACCCTCTCATTTGATACCAAACACGACATGGTTCTAACAACTTTATGCAAAAAACAAAAGCCGAGCGAGCTGTCAAATTTTTAACATTTCTGCATGGCAGCCCTTGACGATACCTCTCATTTGATATCAAACACGACATGGTTCTGACAACTTTAAGCAAAAAACAAAAGCCGATCGAGCTGTCAAATTTTTGACATTTCTGCATGACAGCCCGTGACGTTACATTTCATTTGATACCAAACACGACATAGTTCTGACAACTTTAAGCAAAAAACAAAAGGCGATGGAGCTGTGAAATTCCTGACATTGGAATATTTGTTTTTTACTTAGTTATTTATGGGATGTTTGGCAACACTTTCGAAATGTACATGAATCATGGACATGAACCTTCAAAAATTATAATTTTTAAATATAATGTTTTAGGCCTTTTAAACTACTATGGAATAACCTCCCATTGCCATAATGTATGTTTATTAATTTAACTTCTTTCAAAATGGCCTTATTTTATAAATAATTCCATTTAAATGTTCTGATTGACATGTCAAAGAAACGTTCTTCGTCTTAAATTTTTCAAAGAAGACTAAATTTTTGATTTCAAATTGTTTCAAAAAGCCAAAATACGACCTTTAAAAATTTTTTACACAAAAACTATGCACCGTATAGAAAATTGACCTATTACCAGGAAATCAAGTTGAGTTATTCTCTACACCTTGGAAAAATTTTCATTAAAATCGCTCTTACCGTTTAGTCTGTACAGGCGAATAAAATTTCCCCGATCGTCTTGATGAATTCAATATAGAAATATATATAGATAGTGAATCTACCCGTTTAGAATAAAAGACTAGCGAAAACTCGGCTACGCCGAGTATTCCCTAGGGCTCCGCCGATAGTGTTTTATAATAGTTGTACGTATGTCCAATCCGTCTAGGAACAATTTAAATGCAAAGTGCTACCGCTAAGAGTTTTTCAAAATATTTTTTTCCCGCCCACCCAAACAGCCCACGCAACCTGTCCACCCAAACTGCCCACGCAATCTGCCCACCCAAAGTGCCCACGCAACCTGCCCACCCAACCTGCCCACTCAAACTGCCCACGCAACCTGCCCACCCAAAATGCCCACTCAACCTGCTTACCTTTCATTTGATACTAAACACGACATAATTCTGACAACTTTAAACAAAAAACAAAAGCCGATCGAGCTGTCAAAATTTTGACATTTCTGCATGACAGCCCTTATTGTTACCTTTCATTTGATACCAAACACGACATGTTTCTGACAACTTAAAGTAAAAAACAAAAGCCAATCGAGCTGTCAAATTTTTGACATTTCTGCATGGCAGCTCTTGACGTTACCTTTCATTTGATACCAAACACGACATAATTCTGACAACTTTAAGGAAAAAACAAAAGCCAATCGAGCTGTCAAATTTTTGACATTTCTGCATGGCAGCCCTTGACGAACACTCTCATTTGATACCAAACACGACATGGTTCTGACAACTTTAAGCAAAAAACAAAAGCCGATCGAGCTGTCAATTTATTTACATTTCTGCATGGCAGCCCTTGTCGATACCTCTCATTTGATACCAAACACGACATAGTTCTGACAACTTTAAGCAAAAAACAAAATCTAATCGAGCTGTCAAATTTTTGACATTTCTGCATGGCAGCCCTTGACGAACACTCTCATTTGATACCAAACACGACATGGTTCTGACAACTTTAAGCAAAAAACAAAAGCCGATCGAGCTGTCAAATTTTTGACATTTTTGCATGACAGCCCGTGACGTTACCTTTCATTTGATACCAAACACGATATGGTTCTGACAACTTTATAGCAAAAAACAAAAGCCGATGGAGCTGTCAAATTTTTGACATTTCTGCATAGCAGCCCTTGACGAACCCTCTCATTTGATATCAAACACGACATGGTTCTAACAACTTTAAGCAAAAAACAAATGCCGATCGAGCTGTCAAATTTTTGACATTTCTGCATGACAGCCCTTGACGTTACCTTTGATTTGATACCAAACACGACATGGTTCTGACAACTTTAAGCAAAAAACAAAAGCCGATCGAGCTGTCAAATTTTTGATATTTCTGCATGACAGCCCTTGATGTTACCTTTCATTTGATACCAAACACGACTTGGTTCTGACAACTTTAAACAAAAAAACAAAAGACGATGGGGCTTTGAAATTCCTGACATTGGAATATTTGTTTTTTACTTAGTTATTTATGGGATGTTTGGCAACACTTTGGAAATGTACATGAATCACGGAAATGAACCTTCAAAAAATTTAATTTTTAAATATAATGTTTTAGGTCTTTTAAACTACTATGGAATAACCGCCCATTGCCATAATGTGTATTTATGAATTTAAATTTTTTCAAAATGTCCTTATTTTATAAATAATGCCATTTAAATGTTTTGATTGACATGTCAAAGAAACGTTCTTCGTCTTAAATTTTTCAAAGAAGACTAAATTTTTGATTTCAAATTGTTTCAAAAAGCTAAAATACGACCTTTAAAAATTTTTTACACAAAAACTATGCACCGTACAGAAAAATGACCTATTACCAGGAAATCAAGTTGAATTATTCTCTACATCTTGGAAAAATTTTCATTAAAATCGCTCTTACCGTTTAGTCTGTACAGGCGAATAAAATTTCCCCGATCGTCTTGATGAATTCAATATAGAAATATATATAGATAGTGAATCTACCCGTTTAGAATAAAAGATATATATAAAAAATATATCTATGAAACATCATCAGTCAGTTGTTTCGAGTCAAGGCCATCTAAGATGTCCGGAAATGTAATAATAGTGCGACAGTAATTCCTTAGAAAAGCATGATTTGTTATTTTTCACATGCACAAATTTTTAAGCCTTTTAAAAAATTATGCAATGTAATTCTCTTTGGAATGCGTTCCTATAATTTGCAAATAGTTTTATAGTTGCAATTATAATGGTTTTCCAAATTACAAGTAATTAAAAATACATAGCACTTAATGACACACTTGTTGAGCCATGTCAGTGATAGAAGATATAAATTACCCATTCTTTGCATAAAAGTGTACAAGATGCCATTAAATTGAATTAAGTTGTAATTCAATGCTTTTTGTTTCGTAATATACATAAAAAATGGCATAAAAGAATTTTTAACAATGTTTTAGATTATATTACATCATGTAACGTAGAAATTCAAAAAAAAGAGGAAAGAAACATTATACTCGTAATTTGCTTATTTAATATTGTAAATAAGGACCGTGATTATATTTCCTTATCTTACAATCTTTGTTGTTTACAGATAATATTGTTATTCTATTCTTTTATTATTTGAAAATACAAACTTTTTTTAAGGCTATTTGAAAAAATCTGTTGTGGCCAGCACAAGACCTTCCGTCAATTCCATGTATTTTGTACAAATCCCATACCAAAAGGTCCTTGGAACAGATTCTATATAATATCATGTAAAATCGAACACGAACACATACTATTTTTTACAAATTCCATACCAAAAGTTCATTTAAAAAGGTTCTATAAATCCAATAAAATTATAACATAAACTACACTAAGTAATGTCCTTCCATCTTCTCTTTGGCCTTTCTCTGCGTGTCACTTGCGAGCAACACTATGACATACCAATTTTAGATCCCATATACTTTTTACCTTCCGTCACCTTTAGGTAAGGAAGGTATTGTCTTTGGTCAAAAAATTCGGTGGTGAGTTTTTAATGATTAAGCACGTTTTAGGGTCCCTACAATACAAATTTACTATTTTTAAGATGATGTCTGTATGTATGTATGTATGTATGTGTGTGTGTGTGTTTGTGTGTGTGTGCGTGTGTCCGTGTGTGCGTGTGTGTGTATGTGTGTCCGTGTGTGACAAATTTTTCTCCGACGATAACTCCAATACTACAATTCTAAAAATTATAATTCTTTCGTATTCCTCTTCTGTACAACCATATGAAGAGTTGATTAGATTTTGGTTATAATTGATCCACCGGAAGTACCCTTATTTGAAGTTTTTAACAGTTTTTCTTAAAAAAACGCAGTTAAATGTTATTTTTTGACATTTTGTTATTATGTATATTAAAGAAAATACTCTTCTCTATACGGTGTAATTATACATTTTCCTTCATATTCAATAGATGTAAATTTAAAGCATTATAAAGAAATTAATTTTCAAAAATTAGTCAGCATTGTTATTTATCATGGAAACAACTGACATAATTATTCAAAAAAATTTAATTGACAGATGTCAGTTGCAAGTGCAAACCCAAATATGGAAAGTACAGGTTCTAAAATTGGTATGTCATAGTGTTACTTGCAAGTGACATGCAGAGAAAGGCCAAAGATAAGATGGAAGGACATTACTTAGTGTAGTTTATGTTATAATTTTATAGGATTGGATAAATATAAAACCTTTTCAAATGAACTTTTGGTATGGAATTTGTAAAAAATAGTATGTGTTCGTGTTCGTTTTTACATGATATTATATAGAATCTGTTCCAAGGACCTTTTGGTATGGGATTTGTACAAAATACATCGAATTGACGGAAGGTCTTGTGCTGGCCACAACAGATTTTTTTTTCCATATTTGGTTTTGCACTTGCAACTGACATCTGTCAATTAAAGTTTTTTGAATAATTATGTCAGCTGTTTCCATGATAAATAACAAAGCTGACTAATTTTTGAAAATTAATTTCTTTATAATGCTTTAACTCTACATCTATTGAATATGAAGGAAAATGAATAATCAAACCATATAGAGAAGAGTATTTTCTTTAATAAATATAATAACAAAATGTCAAAAAATAATATTTAACTGCGTTTTTTTAAGAAAAACTGTTAAAAACTTCAAATAAGGGTACTTCCGGTGGATCAATTATAACCAAAATCTAATCAACTCTTCATATGGATGTACAGAAGAGGAATACGAAAGAATTATAATTTTTAGAATTGTAGTATTGGAGTTATCGTCGGAGAAAAAATTGTCACACACGGACACACATACACACACACACGCACACACACACACACACGGACACACACACACACACACACACACACATACATACATACATATAGACATCATCTTAAAAATAGTAAATTCGTATTGTAGGGACCCTAAAACGTGCTTATTCATTAAAAAATTTTTTGACCAAAGACATTACCTTCCTTACCTAAAGGTGACGGAAGGTAAAAATAGGGACAAATAATTTTAACCTGTTCGAGTGCCTGAGTGTGTGGTCGCAAACCTGGGGGAACCGGGTTCGATCCCGATAGACGCCAAATATTTCCAATTTTAAATGGCACAAAAGTGACCCGTGTGGTGCACTCTCCACACCAGCTATGAGTGCCCGTGTGGTGACGCCTGGTAAGCGCCCACACGGTAAAATATATCGTCATCATTACCGATGTCTACATATGTGTAGATAATGGCACACCCAGAAATGGGTAATATGCCGTGATGATATATTTATTTTATTTATTTTAACCTGTAATTTAAATTATGAAATTGAGGCCAACTTAAATTTCATTTTGTGGTGTAAAAGGTCCTAAATTCTACATCCGGTTTCGCCGGCGTTATCATCGTAGATCTTTAAAATAGAATGATATGTATATTTTTATATTTTGTGAATGTAATTTATAGTAGCTTGACAGTGATGTTAAAACTTGCATTTCCATTAATAATTAACCTTGTTAACCTAATTAATTTTTCAAAATGGGGCTGCTGCGAGAATTTTTATATTACTTCTAAGTAGTAATTTTTAAAAAATATTGTTCCTTAAACAGCCTCAAATTTAAAAGTATCACAAAATATCCATTAGATAGTTTACAATTATATATTAAAATTTGTAACATTTTGAAAAAGTCACGTGAACTAAAACAGAATGTCACGTCAGAGTACATGCATTTAACTTGTGACAAATTAACGCCTACTATTATTTACATGAATAATGTAAACTGTTTTCTTATTGGCTACGAATGACGTATTGTATGTACTGGGACGTCACAGGAGTGAGTGGTTGTTTTTTATTACTATTTCTTTTTTATTAATTATTTACGAAAATAACAATAAATTATTATTATTTTTGTTATTACTTTGATAAATATTGCATAAAATTTCATTTAAAATATTTTTAAAAAATGTAAAATCGGCTCATTATGAAACATTAATATTTGTATATATGTACTTTGTTTGAGGAAATATTTTGATGTTTACCCGATTTATCATTTGTTTCTAATTATTTTGAACTGTCAAAGAATTAAAAAAAATATGTAACAATCTAATTTTATTTTTTATATTTATAATACTGTTTTGAATCTTAGGCATTTCAAAATGTAGGAAATAATCAAAAACAAATGATACATCAAGTAAACATAAAAATATTTCCTTAAACAAAGGAGGTACAAATGTCATGGCAAACTGATAGTGCATTAAAGTTTGATACATATGTACTTGTGTGTACGTAGGTACTTACAATCACACTTACAAAGTATGCAATCGAAAGAAGGCATTCATAGAGCAATCATTCTTAACCACAGATTCCTACCCCAGCACACGTCTTTCTTTCCTTGATTTCGAAAAATCCATTATTTTGAAAAATCAATAACAAGTAAATAGAGGAAATAGGCATTTAACCTTAATTTTTTAATCACTGTAGATAAAAAAAATATTTTGACTTTTATGTCAGCGAATGAGTGTTAAGTACGTATTTAAACAAATGGATAAGTATATCAATAAAATTTATTGCTGTTGTTATAAAATAACTTTAAAACATAAAACGGCATTTAGATCTTTTTGAATTTAACGGCCAGTTTCATAATAAATATAAAGTCACTTTTAAAGTTAGATCTAAAAGTGAATAAAGCGTTTCTTAATTTCAAAAGTTCTTTAAAATAAAGTCATCTAAGAGTTGCTTTAACTTAAGTGAAATTATGACACGCTTTTTACCTTCCGCTACCCTTGGTAAGGGAGGTATAGGGATCGTGCTAAAAATCACATATCAAGATTTTAGTAAATGACCACGTTTTAATGTCCCTAGAATCCAATTTTAACATTTTCACGATGATGTCTGCATGTATGTGTGTACTCGTATATGTATGTATGTATGTGTGTGTATGTGTGTGTGTGTATGGATTTTGTCTTCGCTCTAACTCAAATACTATCATTCAGAAAATTCTGAAACCTTGTATTTCTACCCTATTCTTATACGAAAAGAAACCATTAGATTTTGGTGTAAATCGGACAAACGGAAATGGCACTTTACTTGAAGCTCATAATGGTTTTTCTTCAAAAAATACCATTACATGGCATTTTTTCGCATTTTATGTCATTATGAAAATTAAAGATTATTGAATTTTCTACAAGTATCCATTAATACTTTTTCTATATATTTTACAGATAAATTAAAAAAATTTTTTTTTAATCCCGAAGCCTAAGATAAACACAATTCCTTTGTTACACAGTTCATTTTTCAAATGAATGTAAATGACAGGTAAACGTCATTGTCAAAAAACTGATTACTTCAAATTAATAATAGTGACATTAAATAATAAAGAAAATCGTAAATAAAGCAATAGTTATATTCAATGGAACATAATATAGTTTGCAGCATTACTAAATACGAAGGTATGTATTTAAATTAATAAAAAATAAATAGTGGGAGGTTTTGTGTTGGCCACATCAGATTATTTCACTTTGAGATCAAATTTTAAAAGTAAAGTGACTTTATATTTATTATGAAACAAGCCGTATATGCGTTAATTTTTAAAAATTTGTCTTACAATCTTATAAATAAAAGTGAAAGTCCGATGTCTATACAATCTATACCGTTTTACATATGGACGCCAAATTTTGTAGAGATGTTCTTTCAGCTTCCGGACATGTAGAAGTAGATAAAGTTCAACATGTTAAATAATTTATTATAATTAATTTTCAAAATTTACATAAGAAAAGCATTGGCACTCGGGAGTACCCCATAAAATAAAAGCGTTAGTATGAAATTTAAAAAGCAACAGAAGGATAGTTAAAAAAACTAGTTTAGAAGAGCACCAAACATTAAAAACACAAAAAAAAAATAATTTAATACCATTACCCCATAATATTTTTTGCTGCAAATATTTATAACGGGTACAGCTAATATGAAATATGAATTATAGCCTTTTTTGCAAATATCGTTTTTGTTGTCATTTCTTAAGTCACAAAAACTGGTCATTCTATCTGTATATACATCAAGCGCAAAGTTAAATGCTTGGAATCCTAACGAAACGAAAACATGCTTGTATAATGGTCTTTAGGTATTTTTCCATATGGAAACTTACTTATAACCGGTGAGAATGTTGAGCAAAGTTGATTTTCCTGCCCCTGAGGGTCCCATAATAGCTGTGAGCTCGCCTGACCGTAATCTGCCGCTGACATCTTTCAGAATAGTCTTTGTAGCTGAAATAAAATAGAAATTGTTAATAAAAGTTGTTTAATTTTAACAATAGGAGTTTCCACTAATTTTCAATTTTTTTATATGTTATTCTTCATGAAAAGTTATATACAGGGTGTAAATTTTAAAACGGGTCATAGGGCTATAACATAGAAAAACTGTTTTTTAGATGCCAAAAGTTTCTATATGTATTTATTTAAAAAAGAATTAGTGCATATTATAAAGAAAAAAAATTACGAATTTTTTGATACCAAACACATTACATTTGTGTTTCATATAAGGCCAGAAAATAAATTTTAAAATTTTGCACAATTAAGAAAAAATATCATTAGCCGTGAAACTGACAGAAACAAAACAAAACAATTGTTGACTGAACACGCTCATTAATAAACGTATTTTGCACATTATTTGATAAATTATTTTCGTTTTATTAAAAAGAAATCGTGGATAATTTATCTCATGAAGAAAAATTACAAATTATTAAATGGTTTTAATTATTCCCTTGTAGTTTGCAGTTTTTCTCGTTTCTTATAACATATTTCTTATTAAATGTAGATCATCTTTAATTTGTAAATATCTATTACAATAAATAATAGTTGTTTCTTAAATAAATATCCTGTTTTCTTTAGTTTGTGTTAGTTCATAAATTAATAAATTTAATCTTTAATCGTCCTTTATCATGCTAATAAAAAATGACAATATTTTGTTACTGTCAGTTTCATGGCTAATGATATTTTTTCTTAAATGTACAAATTTATAAATTTATTTTCTGGCTTTATATGAAAAAGAAATGTGATATGTTTAGTATTAAAAAAAATCGTAATTTTTTTCTTTATAATAGGCACCAATTATTTTTTCAATAAATTAATATAGAAACTTTTGGCGTCTAAAAAACTGTTTTTCTATGTTATAGCCCTATGACCCGTTTTAAAATTTACAGCCTGTATATTAGAATAAAGAAAACATTTTTATTATAATAGGTTTTGTGTAAAAAAATTTTTGAAAACAGTATTTTTCATATCTCGTTTAAACGGCTAGTTTTTACCGCCACAATGATTGCGTACGCTCCCGCCGATTTTCTGCTAACACTCAATAAATGGACGAGATACAAAAGTCTATAAAATATAGAAAATGCTTCACTAATATATGATAAGGTAAACAATAATAATTGTATTTACAATTTTAATTAGTTTAAAATAGCTATTCACCTCAAATACTTTTAAATGTAATGTTACAATTTGAATGTGCTGCCATCTATTACTACTAAACTGTAAAACCGTCCCGGGCCTTTACGTCACAAATTTGGCAGCGTTTCAAACGCAGTCAAATGTTTTCATGCATTTTTAAAAAAATGGAAACATATTTAAACATTTAGTTAGTGTTTTCATGAATGTATTGTATTATATTTTAGTGGACTAGTGTTATTTTTCATTATTTTGATAATGGTGGAAACCCCTATTAGCAACAATAATACAGTTGATGAAATGAAAGAAAACCGGTCTGAGGAATAATAAGGGTTAGCAGGATTTCTTTAAAGCGACATTGTGATTAGAAATATTTTCCTTTGACTTGTTATATATGTAATAAATGAATTGCTAAAATCAAGACTAGTAGGTTGCACCAAAGAAACGCCCATAGTTTATTAGATAATCACGATACCGTGGTATACTCTACCGGTTTTCTTTCATTTCATCGACTGTAGTCGTATTCCTTCCTTTAAATTATATTTATATTATATGTAGGTATAAAATGTAGTTTTTGGTTCCCCATAAGATCTAATTTTATTATTTTTTCAACAACAATAGTTATATTATTTATTCCTTCCCTTCCTTCAAGCTAAAGTTAAAGAAATTGTTTTTCGCAAAAAAATTGTAGCAAATTTTAATGATTACGAGAATCTTGCTAGATTGATCAAGATTAAAAATATGAAAATCTGTGTTTCGGAATCTTCGAGCATATACTGACTAGAGAAGTAATTCCCTATCCCAATGCATAGGATGTTGTGATCGGAAGATATGTAGGCGGGTGGCTGGAAGTTATGGTGTATTGTGGGCAGTATTTTGTTGTGTTATATGTCACTACATGTCATTTTACTGTAACTCTGTAACAACGTTATTTTTTGCGTGTAATTTGTGAGTATATCTAGGAGTCTATCAAATTGTAATGAAAAATACAAAGAAAGTACGGATATTTCGTGTCATGTGTAAGTAACTGGGATATTTTTTTTTTTACAAATAATACATTAAACAAAGTGTAACTTTTAGGTTTCTTGCTAATAATGACGTAAGAGGAACGAGACTGAAATTTATTGGAAATAAAGGCGATTTACATATTTCAAAAGCAGCAATTAGTCATTATTTTGTAAAAAAGGTAGTACAAATATTAAGATAATACGCAGTTCGCAATACACCACGGTTTCAATCCGCAGTCCGCAATACACCACGGCTTCCGCATATGTTCCGATCACAACAAACACCGTAAGGCGGTCTCTAGTTAGTATATGCTCGAATTAAGTACCGTTGTTAGTGAAAATAAAGAATAAACCAGAGAGCATTTTCAAATCATGATTTTTATAATTTGACAACACTGTCCGAAATTAATGTGACAGTTTATAAGTATTCCAGTAATTAGTTTCAAAGCTTTGGCAGTTTTTACGTCACTAGAAATGGAACAAGAAATTAATTTGACAACTTTGGCATTTTTAAATCTCTCGGAAATTATTTTGAAAGTATTCCAAAATAAGATTGGTGAAGTGTGTTATAGTTGAAAGGAACTATTTTGAACATATTAATAGTAAAATAGTGAACTCTAGGTGAAACAATGTTAAATAAAATATTTAAGAAAACACTCGCCATGTTTCACAAGATTGCATTAAGACTTTATTTACGTAATTTGCAAATTCTATTATAAATACTACTAAAATTTTAAATGTCAGTTCTGAAATTTACATTATTTTTATTATTTTGTATATACTCCATCTCCAAAAAAAGTTTTTACCTCCCGCTACCCTTGGTAAGGGAGGTATAGGGATCGTGCTAAAAATCACATATCGAGATTTTGGTAAATGGCCACGTTTTAAGGTCCCTAGAATCCAATTTTAACATTTTCACGATGATGTCTGTATGTGTGTATGTGTGTACAGTAAAAATTTTGAAAGAAGTCCGATCAAGGCCATCTACGAATTGTATCTATGAATCAAGATTTTATGCTGTCAAATTTAGTAGTGTCTTTTACTTAGTTTTTATGAGGGTACATATCTTGTGTACCTCATAAAAACTATGTAAATGACACTACTAAATTTGACAGCATAAAATCTTAATTCATAGATGCAATTCGTAGATGGCCTTGATCGAACATCTTTCAAAAATTTTAATGTAAGTGTATGGATTTTGTCTTCGCTCTAACTCAAATACTATCATTCATTGTGAAACCTTGTATTTCTATCCTATTCTAATATAAAAAGAATCCATTAGATTTTGGTGTAAATCGGATAACCGGAAATGGCACTTTACCTGAAGCTCATAATGGTTTTTCTTCAAAAAATACCATTAAATGCCATTTTTTCGCATTTTATGTCTTACGAAAATTAAAGATTATTGAATTTTCTACAGGAATACATTAAAACTTTTTCTATATATTTTACAGATAAATTTTAAAATATTTTTTTTTATTAATCGCGAAGCTTAAGATAAACACAATTCCATTGTTACACAGTTCATATTTCAAATGAATGTAACTGACAGTAAATGTCACTGTCAAAAACTAATCACTTCAAATTAATAATAGTGACATTTTAAAAAGAAAATAGTAAATAAAGCAATAGTTTTCTGCAATGGAACAGTTTACAGCGTTAGTAAATACGTAGGTATGTATTTAAATTAATAAATATTAAATAGCGGGAGGTTTTGTGTTGGCCACATCAGATTTTTTTTCATAAATTACTTTCCCTGTCCAAAATAACAATTTCCATTTGTTAGGTGTTTATTTATGCTTCTTTTGTGTTCCGAAATTTTCGATTTGAGAAATCTTTTTGTTTGGCTTTCCCAAAACAAAAATCATAAGTACGCTTACATAATAAATGTTGCTATATGATTAGAATTCCTGTAGATAAATAAAATTTAAATAAGCAGCACATTTATCTCTTTTCCATGTAAAATGAATAGTTATTAGTTTGATAAATATATCAATTTTTATTTAATTCGCAAAAAAGAACAAATATTAATATTAAATTTTAATTGACTAAAAATTTTCCATGGGAAATTTTTAATATTCATTGCTAAAATATTAATTGGTTTTCATAATTAGAGAGAATAATTAATTATATTTTAATACTTTTACCACGAAGGTCTAAAATATGATTGCTTAAATTTTTCGAACAAAGGAAAATAAAGAAAGTTACATAAAAATGTATGTTTGTATGTAAAACAAGTTTTGCGAAATAAAAATATTAAAAAGTTACAAAAAATATCTGATAATCTTTATGAAGACAAAATCTAAAGCAGTATATTATCCCGAAAACAAGTTTTTAACGAGGAAGATAAAAAATAAAATGTAAAATTTCAAGGAGACTCATTTAATAAATTTATGATTATTTCCTTAATACATTTCTATTACAATTTACAATATACCTAAAACATCAAATTTTGCTATTTTACAGATTTCATTTTCATGATATATTTGATTACCGTCCTTGAAACTACAATAACTATAATTATTTTTATTGTTTCTACACCACTAATTATTTTGAAATTAGAAAAAATAGACTTGATCTAAATTACATTAATTTCTGTACGTCAAAGGGCAATTAACGTAAGGAAAAGGTAGCTAATAAGATTACAATCAGGTTCAATAAGAACAATTAGATTTGATCATCCGCAGTATGTGAAGACAATAGATCATGAATCATTTATACCGGCTACTCAATATTCAAGTCACATGACAAAAACTTGCACGAAACGAAAGCAAAACTCGCACGAAGCCTGAGAGACAAAAAATAATGGAAACTGTTATAGTATTCAAATAATTTTCCATAAATAATAACTAAAATAAATTTACCGCTACTTTAAGGGTACACCTTTGGTAAAAGGGCAAACTTAATTTATTGGCGACATATAAACTGTCAAAACATGTAACAAGAAATAGTATATTATGTGGCAAGTGTGTGAAGCTGAAATTTTTACATGAGGGTGGAGATTGCGACACGAGCCGAAGGCGAGTGTTGCGAACCACCCGAATGTAAAATAGGCTTCACACACGTGTTACATACTATACTTTATCTACGACCTTGCAATAAAATATATTTTTTCTTCACATTGTCATTCTTTTAACGTAAAGCCTCTGTATTATCGACTTGTGTAACCATGGTTACCAACGTTACTGGTGTTTAACAGCTTTGTTTTATTAAAATACAATTCAATTTGTAATATTTAAAATAATGAACAGTGCGTGGTGTTACTTCACGCACAGTGTGCAAAAAATCAAACTTCACACATAAAAATCGATACGTGAAGTACTCATTTCACGCATGGGAGTAGAAAATAGTATATTATGTGGCAAGTGTGTGAAGCTGATATTTTTACATGAGGGTGGAGATTGCGACACGAGCCGAAGGCGAGTGTTGCAAACCACCCGAATGTAAAATAGGCTTCACACACGTGTTACATACTATACTTTTTCTATGACCTTGCAATAAAATATATTTTTTCTTCACATTGCCATTCTTTAAACGTAAAGCCTCTGTATTATCGACTTGTGTAACCATAGTTACCAACGTTACGGGTGTTTAACAGCTTTGTTTTATTAAAATACAATTCAGTTTGTAATATTTAAAATAATGAACGGTGCGTGAAATGTTACTTCACGCACACTGTGCGTGAAATAGCACTTCACGCACCGTGTGCAAAAACTCAAACTTCACACATAAAAATTGATACGTGAAGTACTCACTTCACGCATGGGAGTAGAAAAAATAGTTTTTATGATAATACGTGTTAAAAGTGACATTTTATTTTATGAGAAAGAACACGACGCGAAGCGGAGTGGTCCAAAACTTTAAACAAAATAAATATCATAAACTATTTTTTGAATTACATTTGTATTTCTAATAATTTTTTTGAAGTCAACTTGTTCCATTTGTCATTACCAAGGTAATAAAGTTTTTTCCATTGATCGACTATTAATGGGCTTCATTAAGATATAAAGAATCGTTTATTAATGATTTTTGTTTTCTATTAAGAAACGATTATAGTGTAAGTAAATGCAGGTAGCACTACTTAACAGTAAATATCAAAAATATTACCAATTTAATAAGTTGCAATGAATGGGAAAATAAAACGTGTGTTAACAATAGACTTTTTACCTTCCGTCACCTTTAGGTAAGGTATTGTCTTTGATCAAAAAATTCGGTGGTGAGTTTTTAATGAATAAGCACGTTTTAGGATCCCTAGAATACGATTTTACTACTTTTACGATGATGTCTATCTGTGTGTCTACGCTCACAAGTTTAAATGTCTGGGTTATTATTAGTCGCCCTTATTAGCACACTTGACAGTTAAATAGCTATTAACACGTGGTATTTTGATAGTTATCGCTACTCTCATTTTTGGAAATAACTCGTACTAGATCTCCTTATAAACTTTAAATTAAGTTTATTTGGTCACCATAAGAGTAAATTCAAAAATTTTGACATAAAAAAAAAATTTATGCTTTAAGAACCCCATATAGTTTTACGGAGCAGAAAATATTTTAAAAAAAATATTGTTCTGAAGCAGTATTTATGTTTAGCAAATATTATGAAGATAGCTATTTATCTTAAATAACTATCTTTACTGAGTAGTGTAGATAACATGAACAAAAAGTTATAGAATAGCGCTATTGCTTCCGGACAAATTATATGTTAAAATAGAGGTAAATAAGTATTATGCAAATAAAAAAACGCACGTTTAAAATATGTTTGTATATTAAATATAAAGTTTTGCATTGTAAATTTCATATCAAAAAGTAGAAATAAGGCTCCAATTTAGTACCAATCTATTCCTACATAGAGGTACCAATATGTATTTATTATCAATTTCAATATATGAGACCTCGGATAAAATAGTAATTAATTTCTGGAAAAATGGTACCTATATGTATAATATATAAATAGGAAATTTTAGTGATTACATTGTATCTTATTGGGGAACACTTAAAAAGTTATTCTTTTCAAATTACCCGCCCTAATGACGTTATATACCATTTTTTAGGTAGCCTAGTGCGAGTATAAATTACATATACGAAAAAACATGCTAAGAATCAGACATTCGTTTCAAGACGTCATTAAATCTCAAATCTTTTATAAATATATTTTCTAGGTAAATTCATGTAGCGAAACTTCCTCTATTTTGGGTAGTATGACGTATTTTAAACATAATTTACATTAGAAAGTAAAAAATGGACCTCGAAATGAACCATTTGGAAAAGTTAGAAACAAAAGTAAGAATTATATTTAACAAAAAAATGAATGTTTCGACATTTCTGATAACAAAAACATGAAAAACCATTGTATATTTTTATAAGCATAATTGTTTTTTTTAATGAACTAGCGAAAATTTAGAAAAGAATTTTTTGTTACATAAAGAATTATTCTAATCTTTCAAATTCTATGAATTATGTGCTTATGACATTATTATCGATTAAAAAACTTATTATTTTATTTACATCAATTACACCTGATAGAATTTATCTCTTAATCTAATCATTTAATCAATTTCACGTACCCTTGAATTAAATAAGATGACCTTAATTATTGTTTCAAAATTCATTACGAAAAAAAAATGTGTAAAGATAAAAATGAGCAAATTTTTGTGAAATTAGAAAGTAGGATTCAAAAATATTTATGACATGTTGAAAATTCTTGTAGTATAATATGTTTGTAGTACTTAACATGGTTTTACAGCACATTAATAGATAGAAATATTAATTTTGTATGCAACATGTGGAAGATAATCAATAATCAATAAGCACACAGATAATATACTCAAGTGATTAAATGTTAGTATAATGATATACATTTAATACGTTTTTGATAGATTATAACGTAGTTTCCATACAAAAATAAGGATTTTATTAATAATATATAATTACTCGTACTTGGAAGGCATGAACCAATAAAAATGTAATAATAATTATTTTCTATTTCGTTGTTCTTGTCTCTATAAGCACTGTTAACACTTCGTGAAGGAGATTTATAAGCGCACTGTTTGATACAATGTATTAACCACGGTATTAACGTATGCATTCCGTCAAAATTAATAACACACAATTCATAAACTGTCAAAATATGAAATTTCCATTGTTAGAGGTAAACGCTACAAACATAACTCACAAAAAAGTCATGTTTTTGAGAAGTCGCATTTTTAAAAAACCTCATTATAAAATTATCTCAATAGAAAAAATAGTATAAACTCATGTTTCATAAGACCTGTTAACGTACGAGTCCTAGTTTGGAAAACGAGCCGTGAGGCGAGTTTTACAAAGGACGAGTTGCCTTATAATACTTGCTTTTAATATACTATTTTATTTGTAAATATAAACATTGTCATGCAGTTTAACAATTGCTGAATTTTTTAAAGTTTTTTATTATGGCAAAAAGCCGTTTATCAACTCATATTTCTTCTGAAAAAAGTTTTGATAATAAACACAACTTATTAAAATGTACTCAACAAAACAATAATTATAAATAGCAAAATATAATGATTTTTGATATATAGTTAATAAATAAAACAGCCTTTTTATTGTTTTAAGCAAATATTTTAGTAATAAATATTTTTCTTTTACAATTTTTCATTTTCATATTATTTCAATGTAATAATATTATATTTTTATGAGGTTAAAATAATACAAAAACATGTACAATGTTTTTAATCATGATGATAAAAGCATTTTGCTCAAACAAAATACATTTTCTTTTTTCTAAACACTCTATTCAATTATTTTTCTTTGTTTACTTGTTACAAACAATTGAAATATGAACATACAATTTTTTAAATCATATGAGTAACACCGTATCACTAAATAACAAACAATGATGCACTAAGTCAAAAACCTCTTAAATCTCCACAGATAACACTAGCAAAATACTTACTTTTTCCTTGGCGAACTGTGTATTTCAGCTCCGAGAAGGCAAGATCAACCCTAGGCCTTTTTGGGAGATGTGTCAACGTCTTTGGCTGCAATGGGGTGATCTGCACTTTCACGCTCGACCCCTTTCTAGATTCCAAAAGAATATTTTCACTTTCGCCTTCCCGTTCGATAATCATTGTGACATGCAAATCAACACAGACATAAACACTAACTAAGAATGAAACACAATGAGCCACTGTCCAATGTTGTCTTGTCTAAATGACAGGCTACTTCATTCTGACTACTTTGGACAAATATCTGTAGATAAGTGATTTTTTGTTTTATGCTTTTTCAAAGTCCAAATACAACTAGTGTTGATCTATGAATCATAGACTGATAAATAGGTGAATATGAGTGATTTATCAATAAAGCAGTACAAAGATTGTTGGAAGTATTATATATTTGAGCAAGTTTTGAAGATTTTGTTATCAAAACTGCTTTCCAGCAGTAATCTTACTTGATTCCAATTCAAAATGGATTCTAGTTACAAGCATGCGCAGTATAAGAGTAGCGCACTTATAACTGCGATGATGTTTGTGTGTGTGAGTGAATTATAAGCGCGCGAAAGTGTTTGAGCGCGTGTGTATCGTTGATACTTTGATGTTTTATGTCTAGGTTTTTTGTTTTTCATATGAACAGATACATATTTCGTACTTGTTTAATGCTCATTTTGCTGTTAATTCATATTTAGTAGAATTCACGAATTCAAACGCCATTTTAGTAAAACGATATAAGTAATATTTCATTGAATCCGATATCACGTTGAAGAAATATAAGTAGTATCCGTAATTTGTAAACTCTCATTACAGGAAACTAACTCTTCCAATGAAATTCTGAAATTTAACTTAATATTCAATTTGCTAAGAAAGTATTTGTGATGTTTTTTCCCCACGACAACTTTGAGATCCTGTGAGGTGACGCCTGATAAGAGCTCTCTGTGGATATATCGTTATTTTCGAAAGCAAATAGGCACACCCAGTAATGGGTAATATGCCGTGATGATATATTTTGTATTTATTTAAAATTTGTTAAATCATAATACCCAATAATTCCCAAGTAATGAGTATCCCTAATATTACTCGCTAAAACTATAGGAATTTTTGTGCATAATTATAATAATAAGTAGTAAAGTAATATTGCTATTTCTTCATTTTACATTAAATATGCGTAGATGTTTTTAACCTAACTGTGGAGACAGTGGCGTAACTAGCAAAATCCACAGGCGGGTTTTTTTCTCAGTAAAAAGGCGCCATAATAAATTCGTAATTTATTTAAAATATAAAAAAATGTACATCAATTAAATAACTATAGTAATAAAAATAAAATTGTTTAACAAAAAATGTAAGAAATAATTGGTATAATATAATTAAAATTTTAATCTACGAGTTTTGAGTTTCTTAAATTCTTCCAACGCCAGGTTTACTCGTTACTCTTTTTACAAACTTCCGAATTGTCTGAATTATTACTGATAAAAAAGTATTTATTTTAAAAACAGCTTTTGTACTCTCTCTTAATGCATTTACTTTTTTTCTCTGGCATCCGGTCATCTTTTTCTTAATTGAACTCATTATTAAAATGATATTTTGAACTTAATAAAACAGCACAGAAGATAGTACACAGACAGTACAAGAAAACACGACAGGTGCCTGCATTTGCAACAAAATAGTATTCAACAAATAAAACTAATTAAACTTACTATTTAATATATTTGTGTTAAAATTAATAGGTATACCGTGAGTATTTTTTAACGTGAAACATTGGGTTTGTCATATCCTTGGTTACGACTTGACATTTGATTGACAGCAATATATTTGCCCGTTCCATTTAAAATGAAACATAGGGAACGAATTTGACATTTGAAAAGACATCAATAGAGGTTAATTTTGTTTAAATAATTATACCTGCATTCTAAATTAAAATTAGTTGTGGAAAAAATATAGTGTGCAACTTGTGCCCGAGTGGTTTTCTGACTCCGCTAAATTTCTTACAATATTTAAATATAATACTTCTAATTCATTCCCCATGTGTCATTTTAAATGAGACAGACAAATACATTGCTGTCAATCAAATGTCAAATCATAACTTATAGGAAAATTCAACGGTTATCTGTCATATTGACAAGATGTCATTAGAGGTTAATTTTGTTTAAGTAATTATACCTGTTTTCTAAAAATTAAATTTAGATGTAGAAAAAATACTGTGTGCACCTTGTGCCCGAAATATGTTTAGTGCTCTCGAGTGGTTTTCTGACTCCGCTAAATTTCTTACAATATTTAAATATAATACTTCTGTCAGATTCGTTCCCTATGTTTCATTTTAAATGGAACGGGCAAATACACTGATGTCAGTCAAATATCAAGTCGTCACCATGGATATGACAAACTCAATGTTTCACGTTAAAAAATACTCACGGTATTAAAATATTAAAAATATTAGAATGAAAAGGATTGCAGATTGTATTAATAATTTTTTTATTTATAAGATTAAATTAAAAAAAAATATTAATGACTTTAATTAAATTATTGAAAAAGGCGCCTATATCTTGAAAATATTCACAGGGGGGTGAGCGCACCCACCTAACCTCCCCTTAGTTACGCTACTGTGTGGAGACCAAACAAACTATACAATAGTATATTTTTAGACACATTTAGGCTATTCTTAAATTGTTCTACAGAAAGTAGCCAACTGGGAGAGGTTTTTTATTTATTGGTTAAAAGTTTACTGATGTACGATCATTGACGACTTGTGATGAGATCAAATTTCATATAAAAATTAATAATTACGTAATCTACTTAGGTTCTGTACTTCCTATTATATAGAAAGATAGTTTATTTTTATTGGCAAGAACTTCAGTTGACGATGTTAAAGTCTATTATTTGAATAGTTTAATAAATGTAAAATTATTTTTCCCAACATATATTCTTATGGTGACACTTCTATACCTTCTAACTATATCTATCGTAATCTCATTACTAAGGTAATATTTTAATGGTGAGAACATGAAGTAATAAAGTAAATATGGATATGTCTCGAAAGAAAGGACGTTTTATCTACTTATGGAAATTAACATACTCGGTTTACACCTTTTTTGTTGAACTTTCAGCTGAATAAAATTATTTTTATTTACTTGTACTATAAATATTTAAATTTCTCAATCTACATAATTTTTCCCCATCTTATATACTTTTGTGCATTTATATTATTTAAACCAGGCTTATTCACTATGGGCACTTTATCCATTATATGAGAGTTATATTAAAATTAAACTTTTTCGAGAATCGCGCTGTATTAGAGCCAAAATGGCCCAAGCCTTATTCATCATTCGTATCGGTTGATTAACATTACATATTGGGCATGATGGTAGCCTAAATGTTGCTTTTTTCAAATTACGAATGTAATTCTAGGCTGTGTGAAATTTATAAATAAATTTTAAAAATACAATAATATTGTTTTGAAATGATATTTATTTAAATTTCGTGGTGAGATACAGCGTCTTCTGACGAGCCTTGCGAAAACTATAATAAAACAATTATTAAATATTACAGTTTTATAACATCATAAACTTTTAAAGTAATTTATTCTTGCATAATTTTCCAAATTTGAAAGCGAATTATATGTTTTGAAAATGCGTTAGTTTGTTTTCCTTGACATTTTTAATAACACAAAAAAATATGTATCGATCAGAAATTATAGTAATAACTAAAGAGTGGAATTTTTAGATTAATAAAATATTTAGACGCATCTGAATCAGAATCAATATCTATTGCACTTCGTATACGCATATATTGTTTCCATAATTTTATTATAATCCAATGAGGTCAAACGTAAATAAATTACATGTTGTATGCAATACAGTTATTGTCATTAGATCTACGGCTTTAGTTAACAATTTGTACATTTTCTTCAATTTTTTGTTTCAAAATAAAATCTACGTACATAGTTATTATTATTGCGTCATAGAAACGGGGTTCTACAGGGTGTTAAAAAATAAGTGTTACATATTATGAGGGCATATAGTACTGACCAAAATGATTAAAAAAAGCTTAATCAATATGGGCCCGATCTTAAATAGTTTCCGAGATATAAGAGAGTGAATAATGAGTTTTTTCGGGGTTTACCTCTGCTATCTCGAAAACTATAAGAGTTACGATTTTGATTAAATGAGACTTTTTGTTTGCCTTTCAAAGGTCATCCTAGATGTGTTTTTGTTTTTTAAAAAAAAAATCGAATAATTCTACTAAGACAAATGTTTTGGCGATCTTGGTCAATATTTAGTTTTCAAATAACTTCGTAACTATTAGAAAGTCAAAAAAAACGTTTTCTATAAAATTTTATTGTTTTTTTTATGGTCTATTTACCAACATAGACAAAATTTAGTTCAGTCACTATCTTTGTCTGTTTTTCTTCGATTCTAATGCAAAATGGCTTCTTTCTCAAAAACAGTTGGAGATCGGACCAATATTGATTAAGCTATTTTTTACTCATTTTGGTCAGTACTATATGCCCTCATAATTTGTGACATTTATTTTTTAACACCCTGTATAAATGATTGATTCTAAAATTGGGGTATTCCACTCATTTTTTATTATTTTAAATAAAACTTCATTCAGTTTTGAAGCAATTCGTAGTTCATAGTATTAAAAAATCTTAATTGTTCCTAGTTTAACAGTATTTTATTTTTGAGAAATCAGTGTAACGTCACATTTCCCCTATATTTGTCTTTCTCACACACACTGCTCTCAGTATGCTGCGAGAGAAAGATAACAATTGTATGACGTCAATTATCCCTTTTAGCAAATGTGAAATATCTCGTAAAGTAATTATTTAAAAAATGTTTTCATTGATTTAACTATTATTATTGAGCCATACTTTATGTTAAATTGAATATTTTTAAATTTTTTTGTTATGGTGGAATACCCCATTATACCATTCAATTTAAGTAATATAAAACATTCGTCCCTATTATTCTGTAAGCCAAGTTAAATTTAGTATACATGATTTATTGTACCATTTTTTTCATTCTTTAGATCGATCTGTAGATTTGGATATTAATCATTTAACATTTGTTTATTTGTTATTTTATGCTACGTGAGGCAAATCATGTATCTTCTCTATGTACTAAAATGCTGCATTGTTGCATATACAGAGTGAGTCAGAATGACATTGTCAAACATCGATAATATATACTACTTATACATAAATATATGACAAAGGGCTGGCTTTATAAAGAAGTTTAATCTTCACTTGAAATTTAATTGTCAAGTAAATTTAATGAGTTGCATTCAGTTTCTCTCTTCTTATAACCATTAAATTGGGCAGAAAGGATGGACATTTTTTAAAACGTTAGAAAATTGTTACTTTTTGTTCAAGAAAAATTAATTTACAGATTTGAGTTCATAAAGACATAGTATTTGACAAAATCAAGTGTGGAAAACAACTTCGTACATTATTAATGCATTTGTGGAGGCGTTCTACGAAGTTTTCAAACACTTTTTTCAACGCCGCTCTGACAATTTGGGCGACTTCTACGCGAATAGCTTCTTTCAGTTCTTTTAATGTGATATTACGAACACAAACTCCGCACGTTGGGAGAACTGAAAGAAGCTATTCCCAGGGAACACAGAGTTTTTATTAAGACATTATAACTAATAACGTAGTTACTGTAACTTACAGTTAGCGGAATTATAACACTTTTAAGTTAATTTGCCTTGTACAACTTTATTCTAGTTTTTTAAACTTCAATGCGAAGTTATGATGTGTGGTACTTATTACTTGGTCACATAATAGTTATTAAAACGTTTTATAATTCAGCTTCATGTAAATTAGATAAATAGATGACCCACCCGCCTGACATAAACGTCGCATAAACGTCAAAATCAATAAATAATCGTTGCGTAGCAGGTATAATGTAAGTTAAAAAGTTTTAAGAAAAGTTTTTGTAAAGTAAATAGAACTAATAACAAACTGATTTGTGATCTTCGTGGAACGTCTTCAGAAATGCATTAATGATTACGGACACCACGTGCAAGATGACGTTTGACACACTTGTTTTTCAAATGAGGTGCGGGAGGCCACGTGACTTTGACAAATGCTTGTGGGGCCCATCATGGTTGCCAAGAATACGGCTTGTATACGTTGCCTGTGTTGCCAAATACATTTGAGTGTAAAATTAATAAATAAAATTGTAAAGCTAGTTATTATTAATGAATATCATGTTGTTTTACTTTTTAACACATAAACCTAATTTTTAAAAAAATTATGCGACTTGTGCTGCCATCTATGGCACAAAGATTTCTTGGCGCGCTAAATTTAAGGAAAACCATCAGATGAATGTTGAACGTCTTGTATATTTTAAAAATTAAGTTTATATGTTAGAAAGTAAAACAGCATGATATTCATTAATAATAACTAGCTTTACAATTTTATTTATTACTTTTACACTCAAATGTATTTGGCAACACAGGCAACGTATACAAGCCGTATTCTTGGCAACCATGATGGGCCCCACTGCCCCACAAGCACTTGTCAAAGTCACGTGGCCTCCCGCACCTCATGCTGTCATTACAAACTCAAATCTGTTAATAAATTTTTTCTTTGGCAAAAAGTATCATTTTATTCAATTCAGATTTTAAAAAACGTCCGTCCTTTCTCATTATATTTAACATTTTTTACTTGTATTTTACTTTCGACCTGCTTACTTTTATGATTGCAAAATTGAAAATGGAATATTTCGCACCTATATGCAGTGTAACAGTTGAGAATTAAATAGTTTTGTAATATTTGTACTTTGAAATATATTTTATCTCTGTAATTTAGCTTATATTTTTGTTTAAATTTTATCAGTTCTGAATTCAAAGGTTAGATTGAGTAAACAAAGGTCAAGTATCAACAAGTGTAAGAGAATTTTAGTTTCCTTGCACTTTGTCAGTTGAGATAGCACAAGCTTTTTTGTGAAAAGTAAGTCATTGCTAGGAAAATTTTGATAAAGATATTTATTTTAAATTAGTAGAGTATTGATACTGTGTTTTACTGGAAATACTACCGGATATTTTGTGCTAAATGCTAAAATATTGCATGTACATAATCTATAACGATATGGGTACATTTACATTTCATTTTCCTGATTCCTTAATTTTCTTAATTTGGGCACCAATCAATATATAATGCAAAGTTGGGCTCAAACTGTAATAAAATAAAATAATTACTTACATTGTAGCTCGGTTAAATATATTTTTTTATAAGATTGCACATAATATTTTGCTGCGTTATTGGGAAAATATTATATGAGTAGGTATAGATGAGTATTTAACTGTGCTAAAATGGAAATATTTTATTGCCCTTTAAATTAAGAAGTCAGGAAAATAAAGTGAAACGTAATACAATAATTTTAATAACATCGCGCCGAAGCAAACCATGTCCCTGTAGGGGCGTGCTGAGGCAGCTACACACACTCGTATGTTTCTACGGCACACTAAGAGTAAAAAATAGTTTTGAGGTTATGCATTGTAAAATCATTTAAGTTTTTATAAACAAAATAGCTACATACCGTTTTTCTTTAAAAACCCTGGCCAAAGTAGTATTGACAAAGACTGTTTTCATAAAACTGACTTAATATTTCAAAAATCGCGTAGTCCTGCCACCGTATATGATTTTGACAGTGTGTTCACATTCACAATCACAATTCTTTTGTCCTGAATGGATATAGATTTAACGCTACAAATTTAGTTTACATTTTTTCCGGGGCAAATGTTTGCTTCGAGGAGCTGTAACATATAAAGGCGGTATAGGGATCTGACTAAAAATTGCGAAGTGAAATAAATATATGCGAATAAGTCCTTTTTAGAGTTCATAGAATCCAGGGCTGGGTCAAGATATAGACGCCCTGAGCCAAATTAGTTTAGAGCGCCACCACCCGTTACAAAAATTATTTCTGATTTTTTTAAACTTGAAAGAAAAAGAACTTAAAAGTTGATAATATATAAATTATAATCCTTAGCAATAAAAACACTATGAAGTTCCTTGGAAAATATTCTATAAATCCAATAAAATTATTATGTATACTTATATATAAGTACTCTAAAAATGCGTACACTTACGTAACATTCTCTTTACAATCAAATAATATTACTACCAAGTTTATATCTCTAGCCATTTTTGAATTATTGCCCCAAAAGTCAATATACCACACATTTACATAAAAACTTCAAAATTTTCAAAAATTTAATTTATATGTATCTAGATACTTCTCAATGCGCTGACTCCAAATTTTGAAACCGCAGGTTGATATCTCTTTTCGTTCTCGAGCAATTTACTTTCAAAGTTTTGTTCAAAACTGCCCATTTTTGGGTAATAACCCAAAAATGGGTCGATTCTACGGGTAAAATTACATAAGAACACCAATTTTCAGAATTTTTGAACACCGCATACAATCTCTAAAACAAAATGACTGAAATTCGTCAAAAATCGCAAAAATCTAAGGTGTACCCCTTACGATTTTTTCAGATTGTGGCCATTTTTAAGGGTTTTCAAACTTTTATTCATAAAAAATGAACCGGTTGGACAAAAATTATGACAATTGGTACACTTATGTCCGTAGAATCGAATGGTGATGTCAACAAATTCATATCTCGACCCATTTTTGGGTTAATACCCAAAAATGGGCAGTTTTGAGCAAAAATTTAAATCTAAATATCTCGAGAACAAAAAGAGATATCGACCTGCGGTTTGGAATCAGCGCATTAAGAAGTATCTAGATACATAAAAATTAGATTTTTGAAAATTTTGAAGTTTTCATCTAAATATGGGGTATATTGACCTTTGGGGCAATATTTCAAAAATGGGTAGAGATATAAACTTGGTAGTAATATTAGCTCTGTTCGATGAGAAGTGCTTGAAGTGCAGAGCAGAATAGTGCAGTGCAGTGTAGTGTTACACTAGTTCAATCCAATTCTTGTGGTTTCATAAAACACACTAGTGTATATTTGGGCAAGTTTGCTCAGTTGTGAGTAATCAAGCCAAGCGTAGCCAAAGGTGTAACAGGTTAGGTTGTATATAAACACAGTCATATCATAAAGCTGCAAAGAAGTGACTGCAGAAATGTCTGTTTTAAAGAGCATAATGTTTGAACTAATAAACGATTCTGACGAAGATCAATCATCACTTGATTCTTCCTCAGATTCAGAGACATATATTAATTAATTCTTTATATAACAAAACAAAGAGAATATACTATATCTGAATCCATTATTTTATTTTCTCAATGTGTAAAATTTTAGGTTAATAAACAGATGTGCCCGTTTCTCATAAAACATGTTAGTGTAAGAAAGTTAACACTAGGGCGGCCTAGTACATGTCATCGAACAAAGCTATTATTTGATTGTAAAGAGAATGTTACGTAAGTGTACGCATTTTTAAAGTATTTGAACAATACCTTCCTTACCTAAAGGTGACGGAAGGTAAAAATACCTATCAGAATTTAAATCTAACGAGAATCCAAGAATGACTCGCCACATCTTATTATTTTAATTATTACTTAGAATTGTTATTCAATTTGAGTATTTGAAAACAACTATTAAACCAACAAATACTTATAAAATGTTGGGACTACACAACTTAAAGGCAAGGTCGTTCAAAATGGACTAAATTGAAGTTTGACTATAGTGAAATTAATATAATGCTGCGTGTGCATATTAATAAATGATGTATCTTAATTCAAACGGATCTAAATGTCAAAAATATATGATTATGAAAAACATTTATATGAACCAAGCTTATTATTTCATAAAATTTCAGACGTGGTAGGTACATGGTTGAAGTGTAAAGTTAAAAATGGAGCTAATTTTGTAGTGTATTAGTACTAAAATATTTTGACTGACATAAAAGGGTTATATGTACGAGTACAAGGTACTTAAATGTAGCGGAAAAGTATGTTAATAAAATGTGAAGCTGCAGCTATCGTTATTCTTTTGTATTCAACACTATGATAAATAACTTTAAACCAAAAAATAACACTTGTTATTTGTTATTAACGAGGGGTTTATCACTAGTTGTTCGGGTGTTCCACACACTTCAGACTACTCAAAGACTGCACGGAACTATATTATAACTTCATGTGACTACATGAGACTGCATGCTTTTATTTCAGACTACATAAAATCACGGGAGACTACACAGAACTACAAAAGATTACTCTTATACTACATATGACTTCACTGGTACTACACACGACTTCACGTTGACTACAAACGACTTCTTGCAAACATAAAATGTACATACGAATTAAAAAAAAAACTTACATGTTTTTTTAATCATTTATTATTAAAAATTTTGAACAAAAAACTGTGTTTCTAGCTTGTATAAACATACAATCGAATTTAGTATATTGGATTATTAAATATTAAACAAACTCAAATCTTCAGCGAAAATGTAATGTTCCCGACGAGTAATAGAAGGGGGATTTAGTTTTCGTGTAATGTCAAAGGAGGTTATATATGAAATGTCCTCTTTGTTGTGAAATATGAAACTATTTTCATTAATTTTTCTAAGAAATTTCGTTTCATAATTAGTTTGTCCTTCATTTGCCTCCAAATTCAAAATAAATCCAATATAATAAATTTGTTTCTTTTTTGTAGAACAATTAGCAAGAACATAGTTCCCATGTTTTATATTTTGATCAACTCTATCCTGAGCTCTGGCCGCTTCTTTAATATGAGTTTTACTCGGAGTTTTAGAATCTATAAATTGAAATATTAAATTAATTATTATGTAATAAATATATTTCAAGATAACTTACTGATTATAGCTTTAAGTATTTGCAAATTATTTATGCTTAGTTTAATTGTTTCATGGCTAAATATTGGTGGAGAAATCGTACATAAATAATTTTTGATTTTAGTGAAACCATGTGTTTTTAATGACTCAATTTCAATATATACTTCACTGTCACTAATCTGCGAGCTAATCTGTATATTTTCATCTGTGTCTTTTAAATGTTGTATATTGTACCAGGTACATAAAACAGCCAAACCTCTCTCAGATTCCTAATTAATTTCAGCAGTTTCTTTAGTAAATAATTGTTTTTCCATGTATTTTCCTTTCGCTCTTTTAATATTAAGATACGAAAAATTTAAAACTAATCCTAGCCGAAAGTTATTGGATTTAATATTTTCAGAAAAAATTAACCAGTCACCAATTGATATTTCCTTTCACGCTGTAGGACATTGTGTACTTTTTCGAGTATCTTTGTTTGGTGTTTTACAGAATTCTTTTACGCCTTGTAGCCGGTCACTGCTTAATTTTGTGCAGTTATTGGTTAACAACCAACACAAGGTAGATTTGCGTACAACAATTTCTCTACCATTTGAATGTGTAATTACTGTGAAAGGACTGTGTTCTTTTAATTTTATGACTGTATTAGTATAGTCTTTTAACAGCAGATTCCCAGTAATACTTTTTAACAAATGATAGTCTTCTTTTAATTGTTGTATATCGTTATTCATGTCATCATTTAGAACTTTGGCTCGGATGTTACTGTCACCCCCTCGGCCATCCCTCTCCTCATTTGCACTTATTTCTTCAATGAAACCTTCAGTTTCTTCCGTTTCCATTTCAACTAACTCGTTATTTGTACTTTCTTCTTCTACATTTATTTTACATTCAAAATCTATCATACCTATATTATTTTCTGTAATCATGTTCATTGTTTTCGCGTCTAAAATAGCATCTTTTTTCGATTTTTCTACTTCACAATATATTTCTTCATTACTAGGCAATTTTTCGTTAAATGAAATGGGAATTATATTTTGAAGTCTTGGAAATACAACATCTGTAGTTTGTTGGGATGTAATATCACTTTGCAATTGAATTCTTTTTAATCTATGCATCATATCTAATAAACTACAATTTACAACTGTAGAGTAAGTCGAAGACATAGACCGAATTTGGCGAAAAAACCTTCACATGCCTGACTACTAAATATTTGTGGTAAGAAATATGAGTCATCGCTGTTTGATCTTAAATTGTGTATCAGATTTATTATTCCATGGGCATTCAGTTCAATGCAAGCGTAAGCATTTGAAGTTATAAAATTATCTTCTAATTTATAATTTGGATTTTTCTGTAACCAAAAGCGCCATATTCGTAGCATAAAAACAGAATACCACATTTTATACAAACGTTCCAGAGGTGAAGAAGATGGATTTAAAAATGTATCAGTTACATAGTATACAATCTTCAAATACATAATAGTTCCTTCGCTGTCAGGAATATATTGTTTCAGTAAATTTGCAACATATGGCATATACATTTTTTTTTACTGACTGAAAATTCATTCGATCTCTAGGTTCTAAATCATGTGCTGTCAATAAGTGTTTATCTTTTGATACTGTTTTAATAAGAATTTTTAAATGGCTTACTGATACTATGTTATTTCTAATTCTTTTAATAATCTGTTCCTTAACTTCGTGCCAATGTGTATCGTATCCTCTATGTAAACCTGTTCGGAATATGATGCATTAAACCAATCCCATTCTAGTGGTACAGAATTATTCTATAGTCACTTTCATTTTCAACCATTGTAAACAAATAGTTTTAAAATGTCTTAGAAACTATTAGAATTTGGAATAACGCGAGGAGAACCGAAACATGAAACAACGTAACAACGAAACAGAATCAGAACAGTATGGTGCTACCTGGGTGCTACTGTGGAGAAGGAGAAAACAACGCTTAGTCCATCGTGTATCTCCGGAAATACTCGAATCAATTCGTTAACTGACTACATAAGAAACTACATGCATATGTTCCATAACTACATGATAACTACACGATACTACATGAGAACTACACAACACTACATTACATTTTATAAGACTGCAATACAACTACATAGGAACTGCACAGAACTACATTGACTACATAGAGACTTCAAAATTAACTACAAAGAGACTGTACCACAGACTACAAGGAGTGATAAACCCCTCGGTTATTAACACTATAATTGGTTTCGAAACATCGCTCCATCATGGAAAAGTTGTAACCCAAACTTTTTTACATATACCTCTGTATAAGAGGTTATTATTACCTATGAAGAAAAACTACTAATTACAATATTTTATTGTTTATAATCTCGGTCGACCGGTTTCATACGCTACATGTGACTTTTTTTAAGCATTATGTGAACATTGGAAAAATATAGGTAATGATAAATAGGTAGGTACATAACACAAATAACAGTACTGTGTAGGTACTTAGTACTTAGCTTAAGTTTAATTACCTCCCAAAGGTGTATGTATCACAAAGAATACTGTTCTTATTATATTTTAAGTCTTTTTATTTATTTATTTATTTGTTGTTTTAATTTTTGACGAAATCCATGTGTGCTGTTATTTATTTGTACCAGAATATATGCATTGTATATAAAGTTAATTTACCTTAATGTGTTTAACCTTAAATAATTTAAATTTACGCATTGCGGTGACGTTGGTGCCTAGTTGATAATTAAAAAAAAATTAACTGCATTAATGCAAATTCGCCTAAATGATAGGATTACTGTTCAAAATAAAGCTAAAATTACCTCCTCTACCGGTTTCGACACCTCATGTGTCTTCTTCAGGAGCTACAATAATATTACAGATTTTGAAAAAATATTTTTAAAAAATACAAACATGTGTAACTTACGTGAAAATTTTTAGATTGTAAAACATTGATAAATACATAAGACAATAATAAATACATACAATGGTCGTCAAAAATTAAAAAAATAAATAAATAAATACATTAAAAAACGCATGTAGTCGTCAATAAATTAAGATATACTTTTATAAACCTTGATTTAACAATGGCACCCTTTAACTGAAATTAAGTTATAACTTGTTCCGAAGGTCGTTTCTCGAATTGCCGCACGGAACATAAACGAAACTGCAAAAGTAAGAACAATAATAATGGGAAATGTGCACTAGTAGGGCACGCTATATCACTCGGACATAATTTTAATTTTGATGCCGTCAAGGTTATTGATACAGAACAAAATTTACACAAACGCCTCACTCTTGAAATTTTACACATAAATAATGACAAAAACAACATAAATTTAAAAACTGACATTACAAATATAAGTAAAATATACACGAACATTTTAAAATATGAACCAAACATAAAAGAGAAGAGAAATGACTTAAAATCTAGCGGCAATTCGAGAAACGACCTTCGGAACAAGTTATAATTTCAGTTAAAGGGTGCCATTGTTAAATCAAGGTTTATAAAAGTATATCTTAATTTATTGACGACTACATGAGTTTTTTAATGTATTTATTTATTTATTTTTTTAAATTTTGACGACCATTGTATGTATTATATGTTATTTATTATTGTCTTATGTATTTATCCATGTTTTACAATCTAAAAATTTTCACGTAAGTTACACATGTTTGTATTTTTAAGAAATATTTTTTCAAAATTTGTAATATTATTGTAGCTCCTGAAGAAGACACATGAGGTGTCGAAACCGGTAGAGGCGGAAAATATATTTAATATTTGACTGAAATCCAGTAATTTTCTTTCCTTCATCACCTTTCCAGTCAAGAAGTTCTTGCAGCCATATGCATTATCACTGTTTGTTACCCATTGTTGGGTGTGTCAATTTACTTTGTACACAGATAACGGAATGCAATTATTATAGCATATCAATATTCCGTACTGTGCGGGCACTCTTTGCTGGCGAGAAGAGTGCACAACATGGGTAACTTTTGTGTCATTTAAAATTCGAAATGATTTTGGTATCAAACGGGATCGAATCCAGGTTCTCAAATAAAATAAAATAAATATTATGTTAACGTAAAATAAAACGTTTTTCATGTACAAATTTCTGAACTAAGTTACAATTATAAATCTATTTTCATGTTACTTTCACTAGTTTATAGATTAATGATCATGATTTTAAAATATAATTGACACTAAAACAAATAGAATTCTTACCTCGTATAGTGCACAAGTAATGAAATAAAATTTATGGGGTAATAAAAAATATATTTAATACTTTGTATTAATATAAATTTTAAAAAATTTCAAAGAAAGTTCTACTTGTTTAATGTATATACAATGAATATGTATAAAAAATGGAGAAAGTTACAATTTTTAGGAGAAATTCATAATAAATTTGACAATGACAATGTGTTGATTTACATATCACTTTGAAAAAAACCATACCACTTATTTTAAATCATGCATAATACATCACACACTATACATAATTATGAGTACTTAAGTTAGACCTCACATACAAAACAACTTGAATTAAAATTCAAGTGCTTCATTCGCTTCTTACAATCAACATTGAAATAAATTCATAAGGTATTAAATCGTTCTTACCGATTATTATTTAGTATGAATTTTGTATCCATCTTGCACACTAGTCACCATACGAAGTACTCGTATACTGCGTTGTAGATTGTCTTGTAAACTCTCTCTTAGTGACCCCCTTTCACGAAGTTTACACAGAATGTCTCTCTTATACTTCCGAATACAGATAGAGATAAATAAATTGTGCTGAAATTAACAAACCGTTGTCAATTTTATAGATTTTGACGGAGGGGTCTTCTTTCGTGATAAATTGACGATAACCTCTTTGAGACGAGAACCAAATAACAAATTATATTCTTTAATCGCCAGTTTTGGAATTTGGAGTGTGTTTACGTGTTTACAGATGTAAAGACGAAGGAAAAAATTGTTGATTGTTTATGTAGAATATTGTAATAGTTTCTTCTTTCTTCGTCAAGTTACCTTGAATGGTTTTCATTTTAAAGATTAAAGTGTTAGGATTTTAATAAATTCATTCCTTTTAAAATTCTGAGTCTAGTGTAATATAATTTACCTATATGAAGAAACATTCTACTGTAGCTAGCAAAAAATAAACAGCAAAACAAGGATGAATAGACTTGGTTTTGTAAAACCGCATTCCTTCTGATGATGGTGTTGTCACTCAAAGCATGCGTAATGTCCCTCTTGAACGTCAAGCTAGAGCAACACGTCGATTCAAGTATTTTTATTTTACAGCCGCATATTACTTTTGTATGAATTATGAAACAATGCCAATCCTGCTGCCATTGAAGGACTAAATTAAAAACTAAACTAAAATAACGTTGTTTATGCAGTAAATTAAAATTCAGAATTTTATGTTTGACATTTTGTATAATCTAACTTTTATAGGTGAAATTGCGGAATATTATATTTATACAGGATAAAAAAATAAAGGTAAACTATTTGTTGAATAAGTCCAATTAGTATTTCGTCGCTCTTTTCTGCAGAAACTTTGTTATCATCGTACATTTTCATAGGTTAGGTGCGAAAATCTGTCATAAGTGCGCGAATGGCGCAGGCGCAAAGCTAAGAAATTATAAAATTAAACTCAAAGTTGAAAATAGCCCAACCTCTTAATTTAGTTTCATTAGTTTAATTCTTAATTTCAATTGCATAAACATTGTCATTGTTAACAATGGTTTCTGCTTGTTTAGTTTAGTTTTACAATTTAATTTTTACCTCTCGCTAAGAGAGGTATTGGATTCATGCTAAAATTCGCATATCCAGATTTTATTGAATAAGCACGATTTAAGGTTCCTAAAATCCGATTATAACATTTTTAAAATGATGTGTGTGTGTCTGTGTGTGTGTGTGTGTGTGTGTGTCTGTGTGTGTGTGTGTGTGTGTGTGTGTGTGTGTGTGTGTATGTGTGTATGTATGTCTGGATGTTGTTCAATCTGACATTCCCGGGAAGAGCTGAAAAGGTTTTGGTAACAATTGAACAACCGGAAGTAGTAGTTTCTTAGAAAAATTCTTCTAAATATAATTTTTTGGGAGTTTTTTTTATTAAATATTGAAGAACATAAAATTCTCCATCTAATACACTTAAAATTTATATTATATCTTGTATAGATTTAGAGATAAAGACACTATAATTTATACAGTAAACTAATCGCAGAGGCTAAGGCACTAAGGAAACCAGTTGACAAATTCCAATGTTTATAACATAGTTTGTAAATGACACATGTCATTGTCAAATATCAACAGTTTTAGTGACATTCTGATAGCTTTTTCTTTTTATTGTTTTATTAATTAAATATTTGAAATTATAGGTAAAATTGTGGTAAATGCATATATCCATCAGAAATACCGTCAATCTGGTTAATGAATTGGAAGAATCTCAGACATTTAGAAACTTCCTCATACAATGAAAAATAGATATGATTAGAATTAAATGTGTGCATAAGACATGTTAAATACAATAAATAACAATATTTGATTAAAGTTCTGTAATTTTTTGTTATAAAACGACGGATCGAAAGCGAAATGCAATACAATACTTATATAGCTTAATATGGAAATGGAGAGAGGTCTTGTGCTGGCCACAACAGATTTTTTAATTTAGTTGCCTGCATAAGATCATGAACTTTTGTAGATTATTTAAAATATTCTGATTTTTCCGTCAAGTTAGAAGTGTGTTTTGATTATACGTTTATGTTTGTTTTCCTTCAAAATACAAATTAAATAAATATTTTTATATACATTTCCTGATTTTTTTTAATACTTGTCACTTGTGCTATTTTACTAATTTACATAATTTATTAATTAAGATAGTAATGTTATTTCCTTATTTTACATCTTCCTAGTTCTGTCTTAATAAAAAAATCTGATGTGGTCAACACAATACCTCCCGCTATTTAATTTTTATTAATTTAAATACATACATACATATTTACTATGCTGCAAATTATTTTAAGTGTCTTTGCATATAATTATTGCTTTTTAAAATGTCACCATTATTAATTTGAAATTATTAGATTTCAGTAACATTTATCTGTCAGTTACACACATTTGGAATATGAACTGTGTAACAAAGGAATTGTGTTTATCTTTAAATCATAGGCTCTGGGATTTATAAAAAAGATTATTTTTTAAATTTATCTGTAAAATATATAGAAAAAAAATTAATATATACCTGTAGTAGAAAATTCAATAATCTTTAATTTTTATAATAACAAAATGCGAAAAAATGATGGTATATTTTGAAGAAAAACAATTATGAGCTTCAAGTAAAGTGCCATTTCCGGTTATCTGATTCACACCAAAATCTACTGGTTTCTTTCCATGTAGACATCATCGTGAAAATGTTAAAATTAGAATGCAAGTTATCTGTAATTTGTATGGAATTTCAGAATCACGTTTTCCGCACGTGTTGCAAACAAGATATTTTTTGCAATCGTTCAATAAAAAAAAAGTATTTAAATTTTTTAATATATCTATTATTTGGATGGCTATGCATGGTATTTTAAAGCGGTTATAACAATTGTTTCCATGACAATAATTCTATCCCGCCCTCATTTTGAGTTTGAGAGCTCTTACTTCCCGCACGATTGCAGGAAAAATATATTTTTGAATTTTATTTCTTGAAAATTCGGGTGAATTACATTACTTCCTTCTTTGTTTAGTGACGTAGATGAACTTTTTCTTGTGTTAGCCAATCAGAAAGCTTCAGGCTTCACTACCTGGTTAAATTTTGGCGCCGTTTTAAACATTAAACTTAGATTAATATCTGTATATAAATTGAGTTATTAATCCTCATACATACAACTAGAAATGTGATGATCTTTTTTTCTCGAAAACTTAATATGTTGAAAAATAATATAGAAAAATTAATAGATCTATGTAATTTTTGTAGAGGTTTAAGAATACGACTCGCACATGAACAGAAGTCAAAAAAATCATAATAAATATACATAGGTACAAGTACTTGATAAAAAAGAGAAATGGATAAAAAATTATCCATTGAGGTATGCGTTAGTTGTTAGCTGCGTTATATTTAACATTGAAAAAGCAGTTTCGATAGAGCTTGAAATCGAATAACAATTGACTCAAAATGTAGAAACCTTGTGGAAGGTTAAGAACAAAGGAAAATGTAGAAAAATTTAAGTTTAAGGCTGTGTCCGATGTTGCACTTTTATCAGAAGTAATATCACAAAACCTCCTGATTTTATCGATAAATTTTTATTTTGCACGATTTTTTTTTTGCTTAGCAGCAAACACGAAAGCAAACTGCCATGGTAAATCCCGACTCCGAAGGAGGAGGGGTTTTACCTAATGTCAGTTTGCTTGAGTGATGTTGCTAAAAAGCAAAAAAAATTAGTGCTTAAAAATAAAAGTTTATCTGAGAAAATCTGAGAGGCCGTGTGGTATTTGGTGAGATAAATTCCAAAAACAACACAAAATGAAACTTGACACATTAATTGTCACACTGACAGTTATAAACAATAACAACTGTTTATTTACTTGGCAGCGGAAAATTATCGGGGTAACGGAGTTTTGTCAGTATAATACTGTTCCCATTGGTTGAATTTTCAAGTGTTTTACATCATGATTGGTTAAAAACTAGTCGTTGGAATTTATCACCCTAGTATCTAAATCCTAATTGTATGCCCTAAATAACGTCATTATTTAGGATTTTAGGAATTAGATTTTAGGGTTTTGCAGGAGCACACTATGCCTTGAAGTTAACGCGCTCTAATTAGACACATCATGTTAGTTGCTTTAATATATGCCAAACATCAAATTTACTGTCAAAGAGTAACTTTTTTAGCTTCTATTTTATATAATGTAATATTAATATTTAATTTAAAGCATCAAATTAAGTCGAATTGCATAATTCATTTTTGTTGTTCTAAAGTATTGCCATACAAACCATTGGATATTGGATGAAGACCTAAATCCTAAATATTAAATGCCAAAATGCGACATCGGACACAACCTTAGTTATACTAAGTGGGAAATCAAAAGCAAGTAAATAAAATATTATTTGACATTCAATTATCTTTCTTCCTGGCGAGAGAGAAAGTTCAGAAATCTCCTATAAATAGGGTTTGTATCTTTGAATTTATATGTATGACAGCACACTAGACTTGAACTCCTACATTTTATTAAACCAAATTTGGATTAAATATTCTTCAAGGACTATGTTGCAATCTTGGCAGATTTTACATTTAGCGATGATAGATACATGTATACTGTAGAATATTACAGGATGGAAATCATTCCTATTCCTGTTATATACAGTGTGTCCCATTTAGAAGTGCCACCATTGGGATCTCGAGAACTATAAGAGATACGATGTCGGTTAAATGGAACTTTTGGTGCGCGTTTGAGAGGCCATCTCAGATGTGCTTTTGTTTTTCCAAAAATTCTCATAGGGCACTAGATAATGACGAAAAACTGATTATTGTTGATTTTTTCTTTTTCAAATAACTTCTAAACTATTGGTAATTGAGAAAAAAGTTTCAAATATAAAAGATAGATATTTTTATTAACTAACCAGTGGCGTACGAAACAAAATTTTATATCCGTAAATTTTCGAGATATAATTCAAACTTATATTTTTTTAAATGGAACCCATATCTGATTTTAGTCTCAAAAAATTAACTATATTTTTCTCTTTTCAATGTTGTAAGGGTTATTATGTTTTATATTATATATATATATATATCAAAAAATCAGCCAAAAATAGCGAAAAATCCAATTTTATTTAAAATATTCTGAACGATACTGTTTACGCCGTTATAAATAGTATATATGCTACAAACTATCTTGTATTATGTGAGATCCTTAAAAAAATACAGAATACTGCATACCATACAATTTCTCACTATTTCTGTACATTGCATATAGCGTTTGCCACACGCTGTACATATAGATTTAATTTTCAAATTATTACTAACAAATGGAACGAAATATTACCTCAATCTCAATATTACAATTCAGTGAAAGTGAGAGCCCACCAATCTATTTTTCATTTTCAAAATAAGTCAATAAACTAACTACAAGCTCTTGAATTTGACATGACAGAGCATTTGACATTTTGTCAATGAACAACGAAACCAAAAACAAAATGAAATCACAATACAGGTTGAAAAGTATAATGTAGACATATAATATTTAGTAATATACATGTTCAGAATTACCAATATTAAAAAAATATAATCAAACGTCATTTTGCAAAAATTTACAAAATTTTATTTAATAATAATATATTCAAATATAATTATTTCTATTAAAGGTGTCAAATACATAATAATAATAAAAAAACCAATAAAATACCGTTAATAAAATATATTTTAAAAAATAAAGAAAATTTCAAAAATCCCTTAACGATGACGTAAACCGCTTGATTCGCTGGATAGCCCATACATACATACATACAGACATCATGTTAAAACTAGTAAAATCGTATTCTAGTGACTCTAAAACGTGCTTATTAATTAAAACTCACCACTGAATTTTTTGACCAGACAGTACCTTCCTTATACCTAAAGTTGACGGAGGCTAAAAATATGTCATTACGGTTTATTACTTATTACTACATACTAGGTGTGCTAATCTGCTTTTTATTAATGAACAAAATCGCAACAAAAGCTGCCACTGTTGTGTATAATTTTATATTAATCAACAAAAATAGATGTGTTTTGTCAGTTTTATATAGATGTACAGATCTGTAAGTAGAGATGCATTCGATTTCGAGCTTTGGCCCGGCCTGGCCCGAATCCCGCCTCGATTTCGAGTCGATCCTCGAGCCGGGCCGAAGATATTTTTTATCGGGCCGAATCGGGCTAACCATTTTCAAAAATCGAGGCGAGTCGGACTTTTGATTTTGATTGAATTATAAGATTTTTCGGGCCGGCCCGAAAAGTTCGAATTTTCGGGCCGGCCCGAAAAATCTTATAATTCAATCAAATGCACAGTTTCCTTAATATTTTATTGAAAATGGATGAAGTTAAAAAGGATCAAAATGATTTAATAACAACAAACTTCACACATTAATAAATAAAAATGTATTATTTTACTTCAAGAATTTAAGGTTATTCATTAAAGCATAATAATTATATTGTGATATTGCTATTATTATTGTTATTATGCCATAATGATTTCTTGTCCTATTTTTGAGCAGAAACAAAGTTAGATAAAAAATCCTTATGTAAATTATATTTTTTATATAAGATTTGTGAAAAAGTTGTTTAAATTTTCGAACGGCTTTGGTAAACAAAGTGTTAAATACACGTAGGTCTGTAATTTTTATAACAAACTTACACTAGAAGGGTCTCTTTTTTAACTACTTATGTTAACTAATGTTGAAAGTTATAAGAATGTAGAGTTTTTATTATAAGTTTGACACGAAAAAAGTTAAACATTTCGCTTTAACATAAAAATCTACATTAGGAATGCCGGATGCACCCAATTTCGAGCTTTGGCCCGGCCCGGCCCGAAACCCGGCCCAATTTCGAGTCAATTTTCGAGCCGGGCTAACTAATTTTTTTGTCGAGTCGATCTTCGAGTCGGGCCGGTAATTTTTATTTTCGGGCCGAGTCAATCCAAACCTCAAAGTCCGGCCCGGCCCGGCCCGAATGCATCTCTATCTGTAAGCTTACAGATTTCAGTTTGGAACAGAATACGGTCATAAATTTGAACTTCAACTTTATGTATGTATTTACAATACAAAGAATAATAATAATATACGCGTGATTAGGTTTAAAAAGCAAATATGTATAAATATCACAGTGTACTAATAATAATCTTCGTTCAAAGATTTTTATGAATCACCAGGTTACTCAATTACAAGTACTTAAGATTATTTATATCATGTCAGATAATTTTATTCCATTGTTACTATTTGATAAAATCTTAATGCAGGTCTTACATAACTACAAGCATAAGCAGGAATTTTGCTGAAAAATAAAGTGTTGAATAATAATTTTCATTTATGTAAAAATGTCGTCGTGTTGTGAGTCATTTTAAATCAACATGAAAAAATACTCAGCAATGTACGTCATTGATAGGCTGAACTTTGCATATACTGATAGCACTCGTAAAACGGAAAACAAGACGTTATTGCTTATTGCACGATTACTATAAATGACATGAAAATAGAGGATATATCTATTTATCATTAGTATATATCACAAACATTCTGTACTTGACAAAATAGGACATACATATACATATCCTTAATCATACAAATGAGTCAATATTAAATGTATGTACATTCATTATGTGTTTGTGTTTTCCATTATTTATGTATATGCACACTTTTTAGTCGTATTTTGATAACATATTATTAATTATTACAATATATGATATTCTATGTATGTTACAGTAATGTTGATAGTGGGATAGTGGTGGATCTAGAAATAAAATTTAGGGGGTCCAACAAAAATTTAAAATATAAATTTTAATACATATATTAAAATATTATACCTGTACATTTAGAGGGTGTAAATCGAAAAGTGGGACATAGGCGTTTAACATAGGAAATCAGCTTTTCTTTGCGCAAACGTAAGCTAATTATTTATGCAAAAAATACTTCAAATAAAAGTTACAGATATTTAAATTCTGCATCTAAATCATGTGATATATTTATTCTAGTTCTTCATATAAACGTAAAAATTAATTATAAATTAACAAATTTTATGAACTTTGGCCTAGCAGCCATGGATTTGTAAAATAAACAAATGCATTGTTTTTAACTGTCAATTAGAAGTAAAACACTTATGGCCGATTGCACCAACGTATCTAAATATTAAACATGGTTTAAATTGACAATATTGCATCGAAATGAAATTTCAAATGAATTATAATACATAAATAAATATATCATCACGGCATATTACCCATTTCTGGGTGTGCCAATCTGCTTTATCGCAGATATCGGTAATGATGATGACATATTTGTACCGTGAGAGCGCTTACCAGGCGTCACCTCACGGGCACTCATTGCTGGCAATATTTCGATTTGCATTTATTTGTTTAAACGTAGATTAAAACTTAATCTTTTTGGTGCAACTGGGCATTAACCTTTTTGTTTTGTGTTAATTTACTATTTTAATCCAAATTTAGTTATAATTGACAAATAGAAATAACCCCTAAAAGTCAATATACCCCACATTTGGATAAAAACTTCAAATTTTTCAAAAATCTAATTATGTATCTAGATACTTCTTAATGCGCTGATTCCAAATTTTGAAACCGCAAGTCGATATCTCTTTTCGTTCTCGAGATATTTAGCTTTAAAGTTTTGCTCAAAACTGCCAATTTTTGGGTAATAACCCAAAAATGGGTAGAGATATGAATTTGGTGACATCACCATTCGATTCTACAGACACAAATACATAAGTGTGCCAATTTTCATAATTTTTGTCCAACCGGTTCATTTTTTATGAATAAAAGTTTGAAAACCCCTAAAAATGGCCAAAATCTGAAAAAATCGTAAGGGGTACACCTTAGATTTTTGCGAATTTTGACCATTTTCAGTCATTTTGTTTTAGAGATTGTATGCGGTGTTCAAAAATTCTGAAAATTGATATATTTATGTAATTTTGCCCGTAGAATCGAATGGTGTTGTCGCCAAATTCAAGTCTCGACCCATTTCTGGGTTATTACCCAAAAATGGGCAGTTTTGAGCAAAACTTTGAATCTAAATATCTCGAGAACGAAAAGAGATATCGACCTGCGGTTTCAAAATTTGGAATCAGCACATTGAGAAGTATCTAGATACAGAAAATTAGATTTTTGAAAATTGTGAAGTTTTTATCTAAATGTGGGGTATATTGACTTTTGGGGCAATAATTCAAAAATGGGTAGAGATATAAACTTGGTAGTAATATTATTTGATTGTAAAGAGAATGTTACGTAAGTGTACGCATTTTTCGAGTATTTATATATGAGTATACGTACTGTATATTCATGTTATAATTTTATTGGATTTATAGAATCTATAAAAAATTGTATTATGTTCGTGTTACAATTTTACTGGATATATAGAATCTTTTCCAAAGAACTTTTGGTATGGGATTTGTACAAAATACATCAAATTAACGGAAGGTCTTGTGCTGGCCACAACATTTTTTTTTAAATAGTAAATTAAATAATTAATGTTTTTTTCGAATGGGAAAAGTGTCTTTATTATAAAAAATCTGATGTGGCCAACACAATACCTCCCGCCATTCAATTTTTATTAATTTAAATACATGCATATTTACTAATACTGCAAATTATATTAAGTTCCTTTGCATATATCATAACTATTATTATATCTACTATTTTCTTTTTAAAACGTCACCAATAATAAGTTGACATGATTAGTTTTGTGACATTTATCTGTCAGTTACATTACATTTTAAATATGAATTGTGTTACTATGGAATTGTATTAAAACATAAGCTCCGGGATTTATAAATTATGTACATTATTTTTTATAATTATCTGTGAAATAAATTGAAAAAAGATTAATGTATACCCGAAGAAAATTCAATAATCTTTAATTTTTATAATAACATAAATTGCGAAAAAGACATTAAATGTATTTTCAAAGAAAAACTATTTTGAGCTTCACGTAAAGTGCCATTTCCGGTTATCCGATTTATTCCAAAATCTAAGAGCCGAAATATAAGGTTTCAAAAATCTATGAATGATAGAATTTGAGTTAGAGCGTTAAGAGGATCCACACACACCCACAGATAATCAATGTTCAAATCGAATTCTAGGTACCTTAAAACGTGGACATTTACCAAAACCTCAATATGCGTTTAGCACGATCCTTATACCTCCCTTACCCAGTGTAGCGGGAGGTAAAATTTATTATGTTGGAAATAGTTATCAAAAAATTTGGGATTTGCACTCTACAGTTGTGTTGTATTTCTGCATTTTGAATCCTCAATTGATTTTCTAGCTCCAACGAAACTATTTACACCATAATTTCACTGTAAAATATGATGGCACACCTTTATTTCTCTCATTTTCTTGTACTCAAACCATTGCAGAAACTGTAACTCTTCTAATTAGTATCTGTTTAATTTGCTAAGAATTATTAATAGTAGGTACTTGTAATAAATAATTTGAGGACATTATATTATTTTATTTAAAATGCGTACAAATTACACTGAAAAAGAGACTTAAGTATATTTTAATCTATTGTGATTATTATGTTCAAATTTAACCAAATTTGAACGATTGACAATCTGCGTGGAACTTGTTTATATTCTAAATAACTTTACATTTTATTTTAAATTTTAAAATGATAATAGATAAAACGATATTCTGGGTACTTGTATATTATAGAAATGATGTCTGCACATTTTAGCATTTTTTTTTCTATTTCGGTGTCTTTATGAATTTATAAACGCACTGAAAACACATCGTTGTATCAGTCACACTATTATTTAATACATTTACAAGTAACTTATTAAGAATTTATTCAGAGCCATTCTCAGAATTTTTTGTAACAATAATTTCTTTGTTATTATCACTTATCTTTCTTAGAAACATACTTTACATATACGCGTATAAAAAAGGAATAAAAAATAAGTGTACAGAATATTAATTAGGAATAAATAAAAGTCATATTTTCGTCCAGTAATAAAATTGAATTTATTTCCTTTACTGTACCTGGAATAAAGTAGTACATGTAAAAAGTTGCAAAAATAAATTAAAATTGAACTAAACATCACAATTGAACTAAAAACCTTACACATTACATAGAGTGTCGACATATATTCGGTAACAAAATATTTGATTGTTTAACAATATCAAGCATTTTACTCGTATCACATGAATATAATCAAAGATTGTTCTTTTAATCCTAGTATTATGACAAGAGTGTTTAAAAATAGTGAAAAACTACTACCTTACTGTATCACATTCTAATTTGGGGATATATACCATTCATTGTTTGCGAAGAGAGAAGAATGATATTTGCTTTATACAAGATTACGTGAAAAAAGTTATTCGTCTTTTAATTGTAGTATTAAGCAAGATATGGGCTTCGATCCAAAAATACGTTACAATTACATTTCTTATAGTATATACTTCGCTCACGAATTCACAATAAAATCTTAAAGCACGTAATAGATGCCATGCAAATATGCAAGTGAAAGGAGAAAATCATATATCTATTTTGAAAATTTTTTGATTTACTCTTTGTACTGTACATTTTATATAACATGTATATGAATCTACGTGAACTGTATAGCAAGTGTGATGCATTGTGTTTTGGCCGAGAAAATGAACTCCACCAAACACAACAAACAATAACCTCACCTAACACTTTTGCAATTTTACTAAATATAACAACAATAATCTCTCCTAACGCACAGAATTCGCCCCGAGTTTTCGAGAGTGATTTGTGTGCGTTTAAATGAGTTTACTGTATGGTGTATCTTGTGTTTGTTTATTTTGAGTTGCATTACAGCTGGCGGTCGGCGCGTTCAAGTTCAAGATAAAAGTTTGCACACCGGCTAGACGCTAGTATACTACAGCAACATGGATTTATGCAGCCTACTTTTTATTTTACCTTTTTCTTTACAAAAGTTAAAGGTGTGTTAATAAATGTACTATGTTATGTGCACACTTTTAATTTTACTTTAAGAACTAAAGTTGACCAATTTCAACTTAAGATCGTTAAAGTAAAAGAATTTCACAACTGCGCATGTGCAACACTTCACGAGACAAACCATGGAGGTATGAAACAAATATGGAGGTAGCTTATGCGAACTCAAATGAAGCTAACTGCTCCCCACTACCAGTCGGGACCATCTGTCATTTTGTGTCGTGTACAGTACAAAGTTTTGTTGAGATTTAATTTTCTGGTGTGTTGTGCGAAGTAATATATTGTGGACTATTTTTATTATTGTTACTTCTTTATTAAAAAGGTGTTTACAAAAAATTAGAGTAGAATTCGCTAATCCAAAAATGAGGATTAGCTTAAACTTTTTTGTCAATCGGGCTGTAAATGTTTTAAAAAAATGTATAAATACAGACATTTTTTTTACTTTGCATGAACATTGTTTTGAACATGGGCCCCTAAAAAATCACATAGTTCATTTAATTAAATCTATATGTCATAATTATTTTAAAGTTAGGTTGCATTTTTTTTACAAAATCAAGTATTGATACATCCCAAAATATTAGAATTTGAATTAACAAAATGACATTGTTTACAGGCTACTAAAAGACTGTTTTTTTTTTTAATAATAAAAATGATCTAAATCAATTGTTTATTTTTTAATGTACTCTTATACCATTTCCATTTTATTTAGACGCAACATATTATATGTAGCTTAATTTTTACAAATTGTAGTGAAAAAAAGATTAGTAATTATTTACTACTGTAATTTAATGTCTAGTATATATTTGAAGTAACTTTTTACTATTTAATATTTCCAAATAGTTTTAAATTTATTTTCATAAGAAATATAATTATCAGTCAATCCCTTTTTTTTTTAAAAAAAGTAATGATATTGTTTCAGTTACACGTTTTTCGCATTTCGTATTTCAAAAATACCGCGAGATACCCACTCTAGCTCGGGACCAAGACATGTATGCGTCCGTTCCCACTAAGCTTCACTCCCCTCGCCAATAGTATCGCTTTACGCTCCCTCCATATTTGTTTCATACCTTCATGGCGTGTGCTGTATTTATTAGTTTTTGTGTAGTTAAGATTGCAAAAATTAGAAAATGGGTAAAGCTACAAGCAATATAGCAGATGCACAAATTATTACATTTGTGTCCATTTTTACAGGATAATTACCCCTTTACATTTATGACAACTGATTTGCCAGTATTTAAAGTAAAAGTAAAAACGAAAAAGAAAAGAAAAAGTAAAATAAAAAATAGTCTGCATAAATCCATCTCTATATGTTGAACCAGACTGTACATACAAAGGAGTACTTGTATGGTTTGTCTCAAGATGCAATAAACTAGCTTTAGCTATCACATTAGGGTATTTATTAAGATTATAGGCGTTATTACTTTTAATTTTTTCAATACCTACATATAAGGTGCAAGTTTATCTACTAAAATTTCGTTACTACATTTTAATAATGAAAATGAATAACATTTTTTTTCCTCATTCTGTTTCATGTCAACTTTTTATGTCATTTTATTGTATTAATAATAAAATGAAAATTCATTGGTCCGTATTTTCACATTTTGAAGAAGAGCTAGGAAAATTGTATACTAATTGAAATTCATGTAGTATTTACAATTTAATTTATTTTTATTTCTTTAATTAGTAAGATTTAAGTTGACATTTCACAGTTGAATTAGTGAGTTTTTTTGTACATATGTAATATTTTTTAATGTAAAATTTTTGCGTCCCCATGTCTGTAATCATGTTTTATATTTTTCATATGGTTTTTAAAACGGAATAAAATTTACACCTATCATAATTATAGTCTTTATGTTTATATTTTGAATCACTTCGACAAATTCCATATGCACACCTTATTCCCATTGATGTTTAAATCTATTTTTCTACTCTAACGTCTCTATACTTCATTTCACGTAAGAACATAGCGTTTAAGAACGGACCGTTTTCAGAATTTAAATTCGTGAAACTAAAACTTTGCCAATAATAAATATTTTTTTACAAGACCCGAATATTAAAAATTTCAACAAAACATGGATAAACATCATTTGATTCTGCAGATTTATTTGATCTTACAATTGACAGGTGATATTGTTTTCGTTTTTGTGAACTAGGTTTGCATTCTGACCAATCAAAGGGCAGAATTTATATCCCTATCTATACCAACGCTATTTTCTTACGTGAAATAAAGTGTAAATACACAGCTATTTAGCAGTGTCTGCATAGTTCGCATAGTCACTACAAGAGGCGCTAAAATTTGAACGCCGAAAGCCCCTACTAGAAAAAACCTTGTATGTGATTCGTTGCAAAATCGAGTTTTTCGCATATGACGTGTTGTCGAACGAAGTTCAGATTCAGAGTCCCCTGAGCAAAATAAAACATGTTATTAGACTAAATTATTTTAGAAATTATTGATATAATATGATTTTTTTCCTAAATATGTACGTTTTATCCGACCTTTGTAAGATTTGGTATTTCAAAATTTTGGTAGATAACATTTTTTTTAAATCTAGCCTCTCCTATCATGTTTCTATCCTCCTTTAAGAAAATAGTTTAGCTACGGCTGTAACTTACAATTTGGAAGAGAATTTTTTTTCCTACCGCCAACTCAATCAATTCTAAAGTTATGCCAATTTCCTATATCTTGAAACATACTATACTTATTTGATTTATAGTAGTGTATATTAAACATGAATGCCATGGAAATAAGATTTTTATTCACAATAGTTACTAATATGACGATTTCCGACTTTTAAAAAATTGGGAAGTTATTTTTAACCTCATTTTCCAAGAGGTCGGAAAGTATAACGTGAGTATACGTCAGGTGAAAGTTGACACTTTCCAACCTCAGCTATACTCACGCTATACTTTCCAAACTGTCACATCTCAACTTCGGGGCTATTTCCCATCCCCACCCCGATAGATCAGTGATTTATAAAAAAAGCTTCTTTACATTTTATATGTAAAGGGACAAATGAAATTGTAAATACTATAAATAAGTGTAGGTATATGAGAAATCAAAATTTAAGGTTAGATATCAAACTGAACTGACAGTTCATGTGACAAATGAACAAACTTAGACCATTCGTTTATTTATGTTAGGTTATGTTATTTAAATATCAATTACTCATTATTAATTTCCGATTTGTGAATAAAATAGTATACAAACCTCGGTGAAAAGATTCGTATATCTCAGGCTATAGCAAACTATCTTCATTCTCGACAACAATGAAATATGCTAGAAGGGATTGTATGAGAAATGATTCAATGAGTGTGTGAAGAATATTAATGAAGTTGAGGATGTGCGCTTGCGTGGACGTTCATAAGTTATAAATTTTATTGCTAAATTTTTGTATCATTGTAACGTATTTTTGGATCAATTCTCATATTGTTTAAGCATTTATACAAATATTTTTGTAGTGACGTATTGTGAAAATTGATTTTATTTGGTATACAATATTTAATATTAAATATTTTACAATTTACGTTTTGTCATGCCAACTAAATATTGCTAACTGCAATGTTCCATCACTACACATTGTATAAAATATCGTATAGTTAAAAGCAATTACATATTTGGTTGCTAAATACTGCTAGGTATCACATAATTACCCAAATTATTCTACACCAAAATAACTAAACATTAAAATTAAGATAAGTATGAAATAGTTTATTCGTGTAATCTATAAATTAAAATACTAATTTCGGAATCCGGAATTCTAAATCTTTGCTAAATGTTCCACACATACGAAAAGATAACATGATATGTATAAATGGATGTTTTCAAAATAAATTTTATAATTTTAAAATTCAAAATTAAATGTTTTCCCTAATAATAATTTGTTAATTCCTAGTTTAGATATGGACTATTAACAAAGTATTATAACATTCGTAAAATTTTAAGATTTTAACTTTTATGAAGTATGTGTGAATTATTCTGCTTTTTATGCTGCATTTTGCACGTATGAATGTCTTGTATGTACAGCGATGAGTATATTCAATAAAAAAGTTAAATACAGTGACATTATAAAAAAATACATGATCTCTGCTGGATGTACAATTTTAAGATAGCGATTACCATTGTAATCAAAACGATAACATGTAATCAAAATTAAAAGCTCAATACTTTTTTGCGATTATCGCTATTATACACTTGTTGACAGATAAATCGGCCAATTTATCTTAAAATATAATTGAGCAATTTATATGTAGTAATTTTCTAACGATTTAATTTGTTATAAGAAAAACTGTTTCATCAGTTTAGCGATCAATTTATTTTAGTATATTTTTTAACAGTCATAGGATTTTTAATAAATTGACCGATTTATCGTTAAGAGTTTAAATCCATTATTTTAACTAACTTCTTTTTGACATCCCTTTTAAACTGAAGCTGTGTCCGAAGTTGCACTGTCAAAATTCTACATTTTTGTGCAGTAAATAACGTCATTATTTAGGATATTAAGAATAAGATTTTAGGGTTTTGTAGAAGCACACTACGCCGTGAAGTTGCAGCGCACTACTACATTTTGCATTATAGCTGGCGGGCTGAGACTGTTGTACAGTGGCGGCTCGTGCTATAGGGCACAAGGGCGCAGCCCTGCCAAATAAAAAGACAAGAAAAAAAGAAATAAGCGAGTACATATACATTTTTAAAATACATTAATTATTATTTATTTACTTTCATTTTATGCAATTCTTACTACACCGCCGATAGCTAGATAGCCTATATACTGACGTGTGCACGTACCGATATGCTGCTAGAAGCTAGGGCACAAATGTTTCTGCCCCGGTCTCCCACTATTTTTACTCGAATTTTGACCAATAGCAGCGAAGCGCGCGAAGCTGCATATGACTGCATTAAGCCTGTTCCGGGCACAGCCCAATTTAAACGAAGATGTCCGAGTATGTCCGGCATTTTCCGAGGTAATCTGTTATTGTTGAATTGTAATCGTCTAGTACTCATTTAATTACGAAGATGGCTTCTGTATCTTAAAGATTAAATAATTTAATATACTCTTTTTACTTTTTCAAATTTTTGTGCCCTACCATACAAAGATATCACCAGCCGCCACTGCTGTTGTAACCTATTTATTACTAAATATAAGGCGATTGTTGGAACGAGGAAACAACTCCATCAACATCTAAAATTGGTATAAACGCAAAGGGGATTTATTCCCAAGGCAAACAAATGAGGGCACATTCGCAAAACTTTTCCTTACTCATTTTTAGAAGTCAATAGTGTAGGCACTGTTATGAAAAATGTTCCATTCTGTATGGTATGCTTACGAACTTTAAATAAAGTCTGACGTTTGGAAAAATATTGGAGGGGGAAATATAGGTGGAACAGTAGCGCCAGTCTCAACTTACCGCGCGCCAGCTATACATTTTCGGTAAGTAATGATGATGACATATTCGGACCGTATGAGCGTTTACCACACGTCACCCCACGGGCACTCATTGCTGACGTGGAGAGCGCAATACGAGGGCCAATTTTGTGTCATTTAAAATCCGTAATAATATTTGGCGTCGGTCAGGACCGAACCCGGTTCCCCAGATTTGCGACCAGACGCACATGGCCAGGAGACCCCATATTTTTATTTATTACTTTTAAAAATTGTTCTGTATATACTTCTTCTTCTGAATAATAGTATATTATACGTCAAAGTTGAGAAGATAATCATTATTGACCCAGCGTCAGGATTGTAATACAAGGCGCCTGGTCTACATCTACACATGTTTTACAACTTCACCAAAACAGCGCAGCGGCCAGACGAGACGAGGCGAGGCGGCAGCGTAGGTCAACTTAAAATTAAGTGGCAAATTTAAATTATATACTTTTCTTGAGTTTAATGAGTTAAATAATATTTGGATTTGGAGGCTTGAGTTTGATTAAAAAGTGACAGGTTGCATTATAGACCTAGGTTAATAATAAATTATTTATTACAAGCAAGGGGTAGTGAAAAACAATTTCTCATGTCAAATAAAGGTAAATAATACTGGGTTCCTAGGCTAGTAGTGAAAAAAGTATTTTTGCAGATCTCAACTAGTCTCGGTCTATACAAAGCTCAGTACTTTCAACTCTTAGTACACAAATAACTATTATTGTTTGTTTTAAAATGTTCCCATGCAAACCAGCAGATGTAATTAGACGCCATTTGGAGTTGTACTTTTGTAAAGTAGACGTAAATTCTAAATAATAAATGCCAAAATGCGACATCAGACACAGCATGAAATGAGTACATTGAAAATATCCCTAGTATGAACTTTTTTTACAAATATGTTTTACATTTAGTCATTTTGAAATACCTAACTTATTTTAGCAAATCATTCACAATTTTTGTATTTTAAAACGGATATTTGCGTATCAAGCGCGGAAAATGATACTTTGTCGCATAAAAGAAACAGAGGTAATTTTTCTAAAGTTACAGACACTTTACTCTCGTATTTTATTTCGCCAATTATAGTCACTAACGTCACTGTCTTTACTTTTTAAGTGAGTATACATATGAATCAGTTTTGAGTTTTGAATGGGACCACAAACCCCTACCTTGTTCATCACCACATTTGTAAAATGTTTGGCAAGTCCTTAACATAATATCATAGTACAAAATCTACCTAACGGAGAGAAGTGTGTAGCTTCAACCTTAGCACAAAGTACGTGATGATCCGTATCCCCAGGAAGAAACCTCCTAGTACTAGACAATCCATAAGGAAGTCAGCCTTGTCCATGGACAGCTCTTCCAGGAACTTCTGCGGACTCTTGAAGTGGCAGTAGATCTGCGTACACTCAAGCTTCGGCCGGTTGTTTCCGTAGATTGAGATAATGGCCCCCTCGAAACTGTACTTGAAGTAGCTGGCGTGCGGTAGCCATTTTAAGTAGCTGGGAATGGCGTCCAAATTGACGAAGAATCCCGAAAATAATATGGTGGGGATTGAGGAAATTGGACCGAAAAACACTCCAGACTGAAAAAAAAACATGAATAAAAATTCTTGTGTTTTAATTGTTTAGCCTATTCAAAAAATTTAAAATAAAAATGAAATACAAACTAATTTTTATCATTTTTTTTTTTACAATGTAAGGGTATGATATTATTTAAACGTTGAATTCTGATGATAATTCTCTTTTTAATAAGATAATAAAAATATATGCCATTTAAAAAAATATAACATTGATCCATAAGTTGAGTACCACTGGTTTTAAAATAATAGTGGATATGCCAAAATGTGTCCCCCTCTATGCCTTACAAAATATCTTAATCACTTTTTTGTGTAACTTGTCATATATATGAATAAAATGCACTGTTCCATTATCTTGATACACCCTGTTTACATAATATATCAATATACAGTGAGTATTTTTTAACGTGAAACATTGGGTTTGTCATATCTATGGAATGGTTACGATTTGATATTTGATTGACAGCAATGTATTTGCCCGTTCCACTTAAAATGAAGCATAGAGAACGAATCTGATAGAAGTATTATATTTAAATATTGTAAGAAATTTAGCGGAGTCAGAAAACCACTTAAATTGAAGCATAGGAAACGAATCTGACAGAAGTATTATATTTAAATATTGTAAGAAATTTAGCGGAGTCAGAAAACCACTCGAGAGAACTAAACATATTTCGGGCACAAGGTGCACAGTATTTTTTCTACTTCTAAATTTAATTTTTAGAAAACAGGTATAATTATTTAAACAAAATTAACCTCTAATGACATCTTGTCAATATGACATAACCGTTCCTATAAGTTATGATTTGACATTTGATTGACAGCAATGTATTTGTCTGTCTCATTTAAAATGACACATGGGGAATGAATGAGTATTATATTTAAATATTGTAAGAAATTTAGCCGAGTCAGAAAACCACTCGGGCACAAGGTGCACACTATATTTTTTCTACAACTAATTTTAATTTAGAATGCAGGTATAATTATTTAAACAAAATTAACCTCTATTGACGTCTTATTAAATGTTAAATTCGTTCCCTATGTTTCATTTTAAATGGAACGGGCAAATACATTGCTGTCAATCAAATGTCAAGTCGTATCGTAACCATAGATATGACAAACCCAATGTTTTACGTTAAAAAATTACTCACGGTATTTATCATTATTACTGCAATAGAAAAAATCAAACGTAAGTAAAAGTAGTAGTTTTCCGAGGAATAAAAAAAAATCATTAGTTCCAACTTTAGATATTAGTGTAATATACTAATTATTCGATTTCGGACAACTTCGTGTTAATTCGTAGCTTCTACAAGCCAAAAAAATGTAAACCAGAAGCCGTAGGAACCGGCTTTATTTGTAATTGAGCTTTTGAATGTCTTGTATAATTTTTCCTCTTTTATTTTAAATTAAATTGTAGTGCGGCCTTTATTAATGAAAATATTAGCCTTTAAACGACTACACTTTTCTAATAATAGAGAGATATTACTTTATAGTCTAATGGGGATAAGCGTTACTAAATACATCCGTGAATTTTAAATGTCAAATCTGTTTGACTAATTGAGTAGGTACCAACACAAGAGAGATGTTTTTTAACATTACAAATACATATATTTTGTAAGCGCTTCAAAACTGAATAGTTAAATTATGATCAACGAACATTAAACTTGTTTGATTGAATTAAAAAAAAGAACATTAAGTTTTTTGTAACAGAATACGAACGACATTTAAAAGTTTGTTTTTGCATATTTTTAATTTATATTAAGCAAAACAACAACTATAAGAAATTGCTACTAAATAAACTAGACTTTGTAAATTATATATCAATAAACAGTTTTGCACACGAGAAACGTGTTCAATTTTAATTTGTTATCATCAGTAGTAGATGTATACTTTAAGACGAACTTTTATATTAAAAAAATGTTTACCTCTATACTGAGCCCAGCACCAATGAGCAACCCAATACTCTGCGCAACCAATGACGTCAGCACCGCAATTGTTAGCACCATTAAGAACCTCGTTACTTCTAAAGGTTGAGAGGTCATGAAGTATACTCCAATCACTGTCATCAACGTAAATGATACCTGTGAAAAAGTATTCATCAAAAACAACATTATCTATCTAATATATGATTATTTTTAACGATAATCTTCTCTTTAAGGAAAAGTATTTGAAATTAAATGAAAAATTCAGATGGTACACTAATCTTGAGATCCTGAACTTTTTATTTAATTTCAAATTCAGTCATTTAGACATACCTGTATAGGAATGTCTGCTAATGTTTTCGCCAAATAAAATGATTTGACTGAGTACCAATAGTTCAAGTGTTCTCGGACGAACACCGACATTTCCATGGGAACTAAAATGAAAGATTCAATTATAGTAATTGAAATAAATGACTATCATACAAAGTACAAGAAAATCAATTTAAACGAAACATATTCACAGTGAATGCTCGAACGGACGTTTATTATATGTGGGTACTTCTTCTTAAATATTAATATTAAGCTAAGATTATAATTCTTTTAAAACATTTTTGTCTTCATTTAATTTTTAAGTACTTATACTAATGTTAAAATTTAACCAAAAATGAACAAGAGATAATCTGAACTTTTTTTGGAAGTTTAGACAAAGATATCAAGCTGGAAGACAGAGATAGTTGAGTATTACCATGATATCTTAGATCGAAATTAAAACAGCATTTAAATTAAATTTTGTGTTTAGGTATTATTATTTTTACTTTCCGTCACCTTTAGGTAAGGAAGGTTTTGTCTTTGGTCAAAAAAATCAGTGGTGAGTTTTTAATGAATAAGCATGTTTTAGGGTCCTTACTACACGAATTTACTATTTTTAATATGATGACTATATGTATGTCTGTGTGTCCGTGTGTGACAAATTTTTCTCCGACGATAACTCCAATACCACAATTCTAAAAATTATAATTCTTTCGTATTCCTCTTTTTTATATACAAATGAAGAGGTGATCAGTGTTTGGTTATAAATGATCCACCGGAAGTACCCTTATTTGAAGTTTTCAACAGTTCTTCTTAAAAAAACGAAGTTAAATATTATTTTTTGACATTTTATGTTATTATAAATATTAAAGATAATGGCTCTTCTCTATACTGTTTGATTATACATTTTCCTTCATATTCAATTTATATTGGGCCAGTTGCATAAAGCGTTATTAGCTGATCATGTGGTTAACTACGCATTGTAACCATGGATACTTATCAAAAGTACATTGGAAAATATGCCTTGTCAAAGTTAACAATGTTTTATGCAACTAAGCCATTGAGTAAAGAATTATAAAGAGATTAACTTTCAAAAATCAATCAGCTTTGCTATTTTCATGGAAACAGATGATATATTCAAAAAAATTCTAATTGACAGATGTCAGTGTCAAATGCAAAACCAAAGAAGGAAAGTAAAGAAGAAAAGAAAGTGGTATGTCATAGCGTGAAAGAAGAAAGTGTCTGGTGTAATTTACGTAGTGTATGTCCAATTTTATTGGATTTATAGAATCTTTTCAAAGGAACTTTTAGTATTTGTAAAAAATAGTATGTGTTCGTGTTACAATATACAGTGTGTCCCATTTAGAGGTGCCACCATTGGGATCTCGAGAACTATAAGAGATACGATGTCGGTTAAATGTAACTTTTTGTGCACCTTTGGGAGGTCATCTCAGATGTGCTTTTGTTTTTCCAAAAATTCTCATAGGACACTAGATAAAGACGAAAAACTGAATATTGTTGATTTTTTCTTTCTCAAATAACTTCTAATCTATTAGTAATTGAGAAAAACGTTTCAAATTTAAAAGATGGATATTTTTATTAACTAACCAGTGGCGTACGAAATAAATTTTCATACCCGTAAATTTTCGAGATATAACACAAACTTATATTTTTTTAAATGGAACCCATATCTGATTTTAGTCTCAAAAAAATCAATATTTTTTTCTCTTTTCAATGGTGTAAGGGTTATTATGTATTATATTTGTTTTGCTCCTAAAATTTAATTTTTCTCTTTATTTTCCTGAATTTTCTAATTATTTCCCAAAAAAACATTATTATTTTTATTAATTATATTGTATTTGATCAAAATAATTTGTTTTATGCCTTTATTATTTAATATTTTCATTCTAGACTCATAATTGCAAATTATACTATGATGTGCCAAGGACGACCTGATACAAAATATTATAAATATTAATTTGATTCGAATTTTGGGCAAATATTTTTAAGGAAATAAATTATTTAAATACAAGGAGTATTCCCAAATAGAAATCTACCAATATTTTCAAAATAATTGTAAATTTAATACAAAATAAGGAAAAAATAATAATTTTTGAAGGCAAAACAAATATAAAACATAATAACCCTTACATCGTTGAAAAGAGAAAAAAATATTTATTTTTTTGAGACTAAAATCAGATATGGGTTCCATTTAAAAAAATATAAGTTTGTGTTATATCTCGAAAATTTACGGATATAAAAATTTATTCCGTACGCCACTGGTTAGTTAATAAAAATATCTATATTTTATATTTGAAACTTTTTTCTCAATTATTAATAGTTTAGAAGTTATTTGAAAAAGAAAAAATCAACAATATTCAGTTTTTCGTCATTATCTAGTGCCCTATGAGAATTTTTGGAAAAATAAAAGCACATCTGAGATGGCCTCCCAAAGGCGCATAAAAAGTTACATTTAACCGACATCGTATCTCTTACAGTTCTCGAGATCCCAATGGTGGCACCTCTAAATGGGACACACTGTATAGAATCTTTTCCATTGAACTTTTGGTGTGGGATTTGTACAAAATACATCGAACTGACAAATCATTGTTATAACAAAACTGATCATACAAACGCCAATCACCACTGCAAAACAAAACAGAGCAAATGTCAATGAGGATTAGGATAATTAATTCCCCAATAACTTCCTTAATTGAACCTACATTCAACAAAAGCTGTTCATTCAATTTTCATAATAATATTTACATTGCTACATAACATCATATGATAATCGTTTTTAGTACTGATCCTCTCCCAAAAATATGGAAATAGGCATAATGATATTATTTATTTATTCGTATGTATTTATGAAATAAAGACTTACATGTTAAAATAGTTGGCATCATAGCGGAAAAATTCATGAACATAAGAATAAAGAAAATACAGCCAGCATTGCTTGTGACCTTGGATGCATCGTTGCCGATGTCGTAATATATTAAACCAGTGAGTAACCCTATGACAAAGTGCGCCAGAAGTCTCATTCTAGTTAAGCTCTGGTCTCGAATAATTGACAAGAATGTTCTCTTGAGCAAGATCCAAAATTGTTGAAATCCAGATGTGGGGAAGCCGAGTTTTTCGGGTTGAGGCACTGACTCACTGGAATCTGAAAGGGAAAGAATATTGTCTGCATTCCCTAAAAAAAGATTATGATTGGTATTATATATTCTTTATCAAGGAGACATAGACACTGAGTAAACCATAACTAAAAATTGGTAGTATTTATTTTTCTGGTACGCCTATCATTATCAAATAACTAAAAAAAACTAAAAATAATTTATTTGAATTTCTGAAGTAATTAATTTTAATAAATGTTTTACATTTGGCAAGTATGTATTATTAAAAAAATTCTTATTTCGTGAAAATAAATCAGTCTTCGTCATCCTAGCGAGTTAAATGGGTACTGCCAGTGTTACTTTTGTTAAATAAATTAATAATTAATTTAGGATACACCTTGTCTTAAATTTGCAGCTATAAAAACAGAAAATATGATGATTTTCATACAAAGCATTCATCACATTCATAAATAATGATAGATTAGAAAACTAAAAATGATATGAATGTGCAGTCCTTGAAGTGTACATGTTGATATATAGGTTAGTATGTTTTGTATACAAGAAGTAAACACTTCGAAAATATGAAGTAATCATGTATGTACATATTTTTGAACAATATGTACTTGTAATAGAAGAAAATCGTTCCAATAAATGTTGTAGAAGATCGAGCGGGGACTCAAATAAAAAACAAAACCTGCATAATTCCTAATAATAATAATAGAACACTATTTATAAAGTTATTAATCATTTTTTGTGTCGTTTTAATTTAAGTTCAATAGCTCGCGGACACTCATGTGACGAAGCGAATTAGCCAATCAGAACTTGGGGAGAAACTGTCACATCGAAGGTCAGAGAGCTGGGCAGCTTTCCAAATTCAAGAGTACCGTAATTTAAGAGTGTAGTGTGTTTTGGAAGAATGAGTTTTGTTGGAGTACAAAATTGATATCAAATTTTAAAAAATTAACAAAACTACTTATAATTACAACATTAATGTCAAGCCCCCTCTGAGAGTAAGGTTATTAGTTTTGGAACGATTTTGAGTAATTTCGTACTCTGTAGTAGAGTTTTGGAACGCAACTCTGAAGTTTGTTTTGGTAGCGTGTTCTGAGGTTATGAGTTTTGTTTTCATAGTTTGGCAGTTTTCATATTAAAGTTTTTAGTGCGTATTGAGTTATTTTATATTTTTTTGCCAAACTATGAAAACAAAACGCATAATACGCTATAAACCAAAACAAACTTCAAATCTCCGCCCTTCAATCTGAGAGTTTCTCCCCAAGTTCGGATTGGCTAATTCGCTTCGTCACGTGAGTGTCCGCATGCTATGGGGTTCTATACCATTGTCATATTTTAACTATATTAGACAATAAAATAAAAATATACGTAAATTAATGAGTTTTAGTGAAAATTTTTTTTTAAATATTAATTACTTCGCAAACTACATGCGATTGAAATTTGAAGTCGATTAATAATTGGTCTGATGTAACATGCAGTTTAATTGGTTGTCTGAGTTTAAAAACGAGAGTCCGCAGTGTCTTATACCCCGCGCTTCGAGAAAGAGACAATGAAGAAACTAGTGCCATCCGCCGCAATATTGTCAAACAGTGGAGAAACTGTTCCAATCTCCTAATAATTAGGGAAAAAAAATGAATTTTATCTATGTTATTTATGCTTAACAATAATTTATATAATAAAGTATAAATAAAATCATATATAGAAATATTTCTGCTATGCGAACGTGAAAAGCTTTATACGCTCTAGAACTAAAAGTTTGTCGACCACTGGTGAGGACATGCTATGTCACAAGCCAAATTATATACTTAAACAGCCCGATTCACAAAAAAGTTTAAGCTAATCCTCATTTTTGGATTAGTGAATTCTATTCTATTCCGGTATTTAAAATTTAACTTTCATGATATTATCAATAAAGGTAGACACTAGGAATATTAGACTATATTTTAAGATATAAACTGTCAAAATTAGAGTAGAATTCGCTAATCCAAAAATGATGATTAGCTTAAACTTTTTTGTGAATCGGGCTGTAAAAGTTCATATCTCGCTTATTATGTAGAATTTTTAAGTCGCGTTCGCGCTAAAATTCTTAGTTCATCCTGTTCTTTTAAAACCTAAATAAAAAATTGGAATAGAATTCCTACTTTTTCACACATAGGATACAGAAAATAACTATAAAAATAAAATTTATTTAAATTTCAATTGAATTTTTCTCAATATTTTTGTTACGTAAGGATATAAAATGATTACATGGTTGAATTTAGAAAAAAACCCATTAAAAAAAATATAACTTTATGTTATGGTTTGAGAACTTCCCCTCGATCGAATGATTTTCTTCTATTTCCACTGATAAAGAAATCGAAGTGTCCCCTATCCGTGAAACATCCAGTATAATTTTCAAAAATCGATGTACATCACAATGGCCATACCGAGAACTTTCTGGCAAAAATTATGAATAATTTGTTTTAAATTTTGTAATAATATTTTTTACATAAACAAGTTAGAATTAGTTCAAATTTCACAATTTGTAAAATAAAAGTAACATTTTTTATTCAACTACCCCTTTATTAGTCCATATTATAAATACTCCAACGCAAACGAAACTAAAATTCACTTCATCCGTTTTTATAAAATAAAAATTCTCATCTTACCTAATAAGGACGTGGTGCACGTGACCGAGACCGGCGTTCCCGCCGCCTTGGTGAGCCCATTTGGCACTGGTGCTGCAGTGTTCTCTGTAGTAGCTGGCAATGCCGGTTTGGCGATGTCATTCGCTATGGAACTAGCACCATTATTTGCACCTGGGGATTTGGGGAATTTGTTCCAATTGTTGCATTTGCCATTATTAACTGCCACAACTAGTTTTTGGACGTAATCGCCGTGTTCACCGCACGCTACTTCCATCACTACAATGAAGATTTTATTAAATGTTAATTACACTCTCTGCAATAACATGCACTATATTTTTATATACAAGAACAACTGAAGTCTAACTACAAAGAAACCTGTAGGATTTAGTATCAGCGAGATGTTCGGTAATTTTCACGGTATATATATATATATATATATATATATATATATATATATATATATATATATATATATATTAGTATATTAGCGTTTAACTTTAACCTTATTTGCTCAGAAATAGCGTTGAAAGCCACTATATTAGTGTATTCCGAAATTAAACCACGGTAACCACTGCAAATGGTTTCGGTTTAACCGCGGTTACAATGTTACCAACACCGCACTGGCAAAACGGGAATAATGGACCAGCTAATAGCTAACCTCAACTTGACAAATTTAAAATAGTTGTTGAAGTTGAAACTACTACTACCCATCTGCCCTGCGCCAAAATGTAACCACACCACAACCGCCGATCTAGCGCGGTTAGCGTGGTTACAGAAAAGTTACCAGCTTTCAGTAACCGCGTTCCGAAAATATAACCAGTTACTGAAAAAGTAACTGCGGTTAGCGTGGTTCAATTTCATATATATTTGACTTAAAACAGACATAACCTTACTTTTAGAGAAAGATAGCTGCAATGTTGTAGTTAGACAGATACAATAATTTTAAGGTTCACGTCATCGACCTTTAAACTAATGGATCAAGTGTTTCCTATTCTTTTATTGTTAGAATAATGCTCCAACATAAAAGGATAGAAATATATATTTTGTCCTTCAACAGTACGGAAGTTCTCAGTTAAAGTATACTGCGCATGCGTTCGTACTCATTGTACATCTTTTTCAGCCATATGTAACCCTCTATACATCGCTCTCTATCACTAAATAGTTCTCAAAATCTACATTTGACGTTTCGTGACTGTTTGTGTATTATTTACTTCTTTGGAGAACATTTACAATTATTTCTGTCAACACGAAAATGTGTTGTGAGGTGTGTATGCGACAAAATAATGCGGAAACAGTGTATTTCGTGCAGTCAGCAGTACATACGCGGTTTAGCTGTGTCATTTCATATGTAAGTTCTTATTAATTATTACTTGTCCCCTATAATATAATATGTGTATATAATATATTGTATTAAAAATATATAATGAAAGTAATTATGCACAAAAAAATTAAATCTATACTCTTAGCGATTATGCACCAAGTATAACAAGTTAGGGACAAATCAAATTTTTATTTTGCCGCGTTTTCTTAACTTCCGTACTTTTGAAGGATAGAGATACTGTGTCTGCACCGTTATGGCGGGACAAGCGTTTTGCTCGTACGCTGCATCTATTAGTTTAAAGGTCGATGGTTCACGTTATCTATTTTGACGTTATGTGAAAACTCTCTACTGAAACGTTATTATAACGTTACGTTTTTCATCCCTGTTTCAAATTTAAAAAAATGGACGAACGTGTCGTTTTTACTAAGAGAATTAGAATCATATAAATTGATATATTTCAACATTTTTAAAAATATATAAATATATTCAAAATAACATTTATGGTCAATAATTGTAAATATACGTTGATAATAAGCAATTTAATAAAATAAAGCTATGTACATTATATTATTTACAGTCCAAATTTGAATCACCACTGGCCTGATATTCCTGATTATGTCATTCAACATAACTTTTATTTCCATAAAAACGTAAGTGATTTCTGTCTGGCGTGCCATCGTAAATTAAATATTTTGTTTACTTTCGTTATTTCGTTATTTTTTATATTCATTTACTTAACAATGGATTTCGGTTTTAAAAAGACGGCAGCAGAATGCTTAAAAGTAATAAGAATTTAGAATAGAATAGATGTGTGACGTAGATGTTAATGCAAGGATAATGGCATTAAAAACTCGAATATCTTAAAAATTAATTTTAAGGTCTATTTTTGTCCCATGTTCTATAGTTACTACGAGAATAGTGGAAGACCCCATACTATAAAACAAGAAAATATTTATTGCAGTAATAACCAATGTAGAAATATCAGTAAAATGAAAGGCATTAGAGCGCTAGTCATTTTAAACATTAGTTACATTTTAAATCAACATTATTACAGCAGAATGTCTAGTGTCACAGAAATTATTAGCATTGAAAGTTTCTTCACTCTTACCCAAAATTATGAAATAACATTGGCTGCTCAAGCATTAGTCTACAAAAATAATTTTTGCCTTACCATAATCAGCAGGATTGTGATAACTAGGACACTCCAACCCCATTGAGCCTAAATAGGGTACAAGTCCCTTCACAAATCCTTGGTAAATACATTGTCCTTCTGCCATTATGTACAGATGATCAAACATTTCGAAAAGTCGAGCAGACGGTTGGTGTATCGTACAAATTATTGTCCTTCCTCCTCTTGCCAACGATTTCAGTAACGAAATACACTGAAAACACGACGAACTATCCAACCCACTAGTAGGCTCATCGAAAAACATAACCGGGGGGTTGTTCACCAACTCCAGAGCAATGGAAAGTCTTTTTCTCTGGCCGCCAGATAAGTTAACTGATAAAGTATCACGGCATTCACCAAGCCCTATCGTTTCGGTGATTTCTTCAATGATGATTTTCTTTTCGATCTTTTTGATGTCTTTTCCAAGTTTGAGGTTAGCGGAAACCATCATTGCTTCTTTGACAGTTAGATGTGGTAATAAGCAATCATCTTGCATAATATAACAACTAAGTTTGCGGAATCGGCGTAAGTTTCTGTCTTTTCCGTTTATGAGAACTGAGCCGGATAGGTTCGATGTCCTACAAAGAAAAAAGATAATCAATTAACCTAAAAATAACTACCAATTTTCAAATAACACAAAAACGACCCCTTTTCACATTTTAGATTGTCGATAATGCAATATGCAGAAATGTTTTGTTTTTATTGAACTCGGAAATACCACCGAGCAAGAATCAATAGTAGCACAATAGTTATAAAAGTTTCAAATTTTTGTTTCACCTTGTGATATCATTGTATAGTATTTATAAATCTGGCCTCCTTTATTAATCTTATTTCAAGAATAAGAAAGTTTGACCGTATGAGCTGTAAGCGAATGTACCAAGCTCTACGAGTAAAATAAAACACTTTTTACTCGAGTCACATCAATTTTTTTTACGTCTACAATAAAAGCGTAAAAAAGTGCCATAGCGTTTTTACTTCCTTGTACGAAGTAAAGGAAGTATTGTAATCGCGAAAAATTTCGGTTTCCAGATTTCAACGGAAATATCCATTTTGAGCATCCCTGAATCCATTTTGACTAATTTCGGCGTGACGTCTGTACGTACGTATCTCGCATAACTGAAAAACGGGAAGCCGTAGAAAGTTAAAATTTTGTATTTAGGACTGTTATAACATCTAGTTGTGCACCTCCCTTTTTGGTCATTACATAAGGAAGTGGGAATAATATATTAGATTTTAGTTAAAATGGTCTAACCGGAAGTGGTACTTTACTTGAAACCTATAATAGATTTTAATGAAAAACTATTTTAAAATATAAACCAAAACTTCTCAAATTTGGTATTTTGTACTTTTATATTAATGGAAATAACATAATAGATTTTGGTTAAAATAGTCTAACCGGAAGTGATACTTTACTTGAAGCTGTTATCAGTTTTTCTTAAAAAAATGGTGTTATTTTGAATTTAACAATAAATGCTTTTAGAAAATTGAATTCTCCGTCGAAAATATCAAGTATGATTAAATTATCTCTTTGTATAAGCGAGATATGAAATTTAAAAATTATGTACTTTTTGGTTTCTGTAATTAAGTTTGCTATGAATTAGGACAAAAAATAACAAAAAAATAAAGAATTTAATGTCAATGTCAAATTATGTCCAATACGTGCAATTTAATGATTGGGTCTGTAATAATACATATTTTAATTATTAACAAAATATGTATAGTGTAACGCCAGGCGTACAAGGAAGTCATGTGTTGTCCACATCAGATATTTTCATTCGTTTGCATTAGAAATGTAAATACTTTATGAATCTATTTCAATAAAAACTTTAACTTGTAAAAAAAAATATTAAAATATCTTTCAGAACTCATATTAATAATGGGAATAATACTACCTTTTTAGTTTAAGTTCTGTATTTTTTATTATTAAAACCCAACGTTTTTCATTGTGACGGATTAGAACTTAGTCGTGCTTGGCTTCCAATATTAAATATGTTGTAATTTGTAATATGTACACAATATTTTCTAGACTTTTTGTAACATCTGTTAATAAAGAGTACGGCTACGGTATTTCGCTACCGATAAAGCGTCTCTGAGAGTTATACAGATCACTTTTCTGCCAGTTTTTGGGACGGTTTTTCCTCTGGCAAAAGAAGAGTTTTCCTGAGAAGAAGCATGTTCGCCGTCCAAATTATTGCCGGGCATGCATATATTGTCTAGAACCAGTTTATGGTGCCGAAACGTTGGGTTTTAATAATAAAAAATACAGAACTTAAACTAAAAAGGTAGTATTATTCCAATTGTAATTTTAAAATAATACTACCTTTTTAGTTTGTTCTGTATTTTTATTTAATATCGTTTCGGCCGCAAAAACACTGATGAAGGCCACAGTGTATGCAGCCGCAACGTTGATATTAAATAAAAATACAGAACTTAAACTAAAAAGGTAGTATTATTCTAATTATTAATATGAGTTCTGAAATATATTTTAATAATTTAATAGATATTTACACACCAAGTGAGCTAAGGTAATGTTTATTCATGAGAAGAAAGTTTTTCTTCGAGTGAATAAACATTCTTAGCTCACATGGTTTGTACAATATTTTATTCAATTTTGACGAAATAATAATAAAAAACCATTACAATATTTAATTTTGACAAAATAAAAAATTTATGTTAGTAGGCTGAGCATGACAATCGTGGCTGATAGACGTCAAGCCATCTATTTAAAATGCTTTATTGTCTGTCATTTGTGCCGTGAAAAATAATGGAAATGACTGATAATGTCTGATTAATATTATGATGAGTGTTATTTCCGTACCTGATGTTATTTTAAATGCATTATTTGTTGCAGAGTGAGTTAAAATTTTGTGAGAGCGATTTAAAAAAATTTAATTCACTTGTGAAGAAAGTATTACTTATAGTTGTTGCTATGGAGTTAATAATGATAGGTTCAAAAGTCAAAATTGAATAAAAACATTTTCTAGATACCCATGTACAGGTGGAATAAATTCGAGTTCCTTATTATGCACGCTACAAAAATTGATGTAGGTCTTTATGGGCCAACTTTTTGAGACAGCTTTAATAGGCACTACAGGAATTTTCGATCGTCTTTTGTTTTTGAACTACAGCTAAAACTTGATTTTCGTTTATTTTGAAAAACAAAAGACGATCGAAAATGCCTGTCGTGCCTATTAAAGTTGTCTCAAAAAGTTGGCCCATAAAGATCTACATCAATTTTCTGTAGAGTGCATAATAAGAAAGTTTTTCATAAAAGGAACTCGAATTTGTTCCACCCTGTACACAGTAATCTTTGATTCCCAATTTTTAAAACCTTTTTAAGAAATTGTCTGTTGTTAAAGTCAGCAAGAGTCACAACTAAAAGTTGCGGCAGACCTTCAAAACATCTTTCTTGCTTACCTGTATCCCGCCAGTATATTCATCAGCGTACTTTTCCCCGCCCCTGAAGGCCCCATAATCCCTGTCAACTCCCCGGATCTGAACCTTCCATTAACACATTTGAGGATAGTTTTGTATCCCCTGCGCCCTCGTCTTCCTTCCGAGATGGAGTAGGACATGTCCCGGAACTGTATTTCCACGGGGGACCGTTTGGGCAGGTGTGTGAGTGCCACTATGGGTTTCCGGTGACTGTTGGGACTGCTGTTAGGGACTTTTCGGGCCAGGACGGTGCCCGACATGTTGATGGAGTGGGTTGAACCGTTGCATAGATTGTTTTGGGAACCACTGAAAGAGGGAAAATCAGTGAATTAAGAGCATTGTTTGTATCAGAAAAAAATATGACGCGAGAAATCATATAACTTGTTCTAGTACTAGAACAAGTATTATCAATTTTTTTTTTTAATAACATTAGGTATACCTACTTTGGTATTAACTTAAAATGTATTAATATTTGACTTTGATTTTAAAAGGGACAACAAAAAATCTGATGTGGCCAGCACATTACCTTCCGTCAATTCTATGTATTTTGTATAAATCCCATACCAAATGTTTCTTGGAAAAGATTCTAAATATATCCAGTAAAATTGTAATATGAACATATACTACTATTTTCTACAAATTTCATACCGAGAATAGGCTCTTCAACCAATTTTTTTTAAATATATTTTTCGAAAATATATGAATATTTTTCATATTTTCATCTGTATTGTGATATAATTAAGCCTGTAATTAATTGGAAAAGATTCTATACAAAATTGAAATTTACGCTGTGACGTCATACCGCCTGATGACAGAACAACGCCGCTCGTGTAGAATTGCGGAACTATTCAGTCAAACTTTTAAACATTTAAACAAGATGACACATGAAAGCTGATATTTTTACGTTGTGAATTGTTTGATATTTGTATTTATGTGTAAAATTGTATTTAAATATTCTAAAATAATATTAAGAAATAGTGACAGAACAGATGACTAAATGCAAACGCCAATATTATGCGCGCGCAATCTCTCTCTGTCACAAGTCGGTATGACGTCACAGTCGAATTGGAGGTAAAAAAAAAATTACTTTTAATAATTAATTACAGGCGTAATACATATTTTTTAAATAAAGTGTTATATTTTTCGACATTGTTTTGAAGCGTATTATTGAAAATTAGTACCAAATATGCTAAATTTTAATGTGGTTGAAGAGCCTATTGCTTAGAAAAGATTCTATAAATCCAACAAAATTATAACACGAACATACACTACGTAAATTGCTCTTGACACTGACATCTGTTAATTAGAATTATTTGAATATTTCAGCTGTTTCCATGATTATAGCAAAGCTGGATGATTTATGAACTTTAATCTCTTTATAGTTCTTTAACTCTATAACTATTGAATATGAAGGAAAATGTATAATCAAACCGTATAGAGAATAAGATATTCTTTCATATTGATAATCACACAAAATGTCAAAATGATATTTAACTGCGCTTTTTGAAGAAAAACTTCAAATAAGGAAACTACCGGTTGATCAATTATAACCAAAATCTAATCAGTTCTTCACTTGCATGTAAAGAAAACGAATACGAAAGAATAATAATTTTTAGAACCGTAGTATTGGAAATTTGTCACACACGGACATAGACATACATATAGACATCATCGTAAAACTAGTACAATCGTTTTCTAGGGACCCTGAAACGTGCTTATTCATTAAAAACTACCTAGAGGTAACGGAAGGTAAAAAGCGGGAGCATTTTTCGTTGTCCCTTTAAAATCAAAGTGAAAGATTTTAGTAATTCATTTTTAAAATGCAAGTTAATATCAAAAGTAGATGATTTTTTAAAAATTTTAATAATTCTAGTATTAGAAAATGTTACTATTTGAATTCTTGCGTCATATTTTAGTACAAGTGTACTCAGTACTCTTAACATTCACATTTTTGCGGAAGATAGTGCCCGTTATTGAGAACAATCATAAATGAATATACGAGTCAGATTTATTCGTAAATTAATTCAACACTCGCTGCAAATAATCTAAACATCTGAATAAATGAATAAGGTAACGTCTGATAAACATCCTTTACATTTACGGTATAAATATGTTGTTACCGATATCTACATACATATGTAAAGCAGATAAATAACATCGATGATACGTAATAGTCATAGAATAATAGCCACCGCTCAACATTTTCAAACATCAACGAATCTCTAAATTTCGAGCACTATTTGAATGTAATGAAGAAGTATATAAATTTCTGAATCTTATGTTATATGCATTTTTCACAACAAAATCGTTATGTACGAGAAGAGCATTATTATATCATTGAATTCAGAATTAAATAAGCAAATAAAAAATACAAATTAAAATTTCAGAATTACTGGTTGATAATAATAAAAATTGTTCTTGTCCTAGTCATTTTCATTCGATTTGTGTCTAAAGTAATTGCACATGCCATATGCGTTAGTGACGTGCTTTGCGTAGTTTTGAAGATATAATAGAGAGTTATTGCAGGTTCAACGCTAAAATAATGTGCTCTTTAAATTCACGTGACAGCACAAGTGCGCTTGCGTACTAATAAGGTTCACGTTAAATGAATAAGGAGACACGTTATGTGCAATAGAATAGCGAGCGTTTAACGTCACACATTCTGTATCTTTTGTGGTTATGTTTCGCTGAAAAGTGTGGATGTAACCTCGTTTGTGTTGCTTTTAGCGTTAACGTTAGCGTGAAAACACTAATTAAATGCGGTAAACATTGAAATTGAAAGTCCTTTATTTCTAAAATAAAGTATTTTCTACATAAGGTTAACGTTTACGTTCTTTCATCTTAGAAGTTGCAATAACTCCCTATTAACGCATGGGTCACACCACAAGTGTTATAACTGTCAAACCAAAACCTTAAAAAAGAAGTAATCATCAACAAAATGTTACTCATGCCAAAAGTTTTACCATATGAGTATCTTAGGTAATTGTCCAACATACCATACCAGTTCAGGATTAAAATGTACACCCTATATATTTAGTTTAAGATTGTAAATATTTAACAAAATCTATTTCAGTTGTCAATAATGAAACGAAATGTATATTTTTTAATTTACAGATAAAAATATTTTTTACTTTTACACTTAAAACCAGTATAAAGTACAACGGCCCAAGTTTTGTGTATTAGATTAGGAGGTTATAGTACGAATATATTTAGAAAACTTACATGCGAAGAATATCCAAATATTGACAAAACATTCACTGAAAACTAATAACCCACATAATTGGTTTCACTATAAATAACATAAATTTGTGATAACAATTTGCATATTTACCTATCTATATCTCATATCTTGCTCCATAAAAATAGGTTGTTATTGGCTTAAAAATAATGGCTGGTAGCAAAAGCCTTGTATTAAAACGTAATTTTAAAAAATGTCAAATTTCAATATTGAATTTCACTCTTATGTTTAAAGATTTTTTAAAAAAATATTTGAATATAAACTATTTTCTGCTTTAAAATAGTACATATTTTGATAAATTTGTGTGATATTATTTATTATTAAATAATAAAATTTGATATTTTTTAAAACAAGGCTTGTGCCTCTATGTACTTAAATAAAGCGTACGAACTTCTTGGAAGCCAAAGAGTCAATCAGTTGACACGGGCCAGAAATTTCTCGCTCGTATTCGTCAGAACGATAAAATGATGTACCGGGCGAAACAAATTCGAGTTCCTTATATGAAAACCTTTCTTATTATGTACGCTACAGAAAATTGATTTAGGTCTTTATGGGCTAAATTTTTGTGACAACTTTAAAAGGTACCACAGAAATTTTCTGTCGTCTTTTGTTTTTGAGCTACAGGCTAAAACTTATTTTTCGCTTATTTTAAAAAAATTATCTCATAACACGCTTTTTATGAGAAATAAGAAAACATGTTTAGATACTTTTTATATTGTATTTTATGATGTATAACAAGTCTACATAAAAACAGTAAAAAAGTATCTAAACATGTTTTCTTTATCTCTCATAATAAGCGAGATACAGTAAAATTTTTGAAAGAAGTCCGATCAAGGCCATCTACGAATTGTATCTATGAATTAAGATTTTGTGCTGTCAACTTTAGTAGTGTCTTTTACTTAGATTTTATGAGGATATATAATATATTGTGTACCTCATAAAAACTATGTAAACGACACTACTAAATTTCACAGCATAAAATCTTAATTCATAGATGCAATTCGTAGATGGCCTTGATCAGACTTCTTTCAAAAATTTTACTGTATGAGGTAAAACAAGTTTTAGCCTGTTGCTCAAAACAAAAGACGATGGAAAATTCCTATGGTGCATATTAAAGTTGCTCAAAAAGTTGGCCCATATCATCAATTTTCTTTAGCGTGTATAATAAGAAAGTTTTTCATATAAGAAACTAGAATTTGTTCCATTCTGTACAGCAGTGGGTAAAAGTTGAAAGTGTTTTTATAATTTTTTTCGTAGAGTAATAGCACATTTTCAATTATTACTGCACAACTACATTAGTATTAATTTATGATGGTAATAAAATTTTTATTTATATACATAATAAATTTACATTTTATTTCGATTGTTTGCAACTTGCAACTTTAATTTGTTATAAGTATACTTGAAGGTTACTGAATACTTTGTAATGTAAACATAATATGTGTCATTTAAACAGACGCCATATTCAACAAAAGAGGTTGCATGAACTTTTAAATCAGTCATACTCATACAACTACACTCTCACTCTATCGGCTGATTAGTGAGCAAGCAGCAAAAAAGCAGTGAATCATATCCAGCAGTGATTGCTTGTCAGTTACAGCGTTTTGTCGCTTTAAATATTTGTATGCATGCTCTTATCTCGTATGAAATGATAGTTGCATAAACTATTCCCGTTGATCCACTGATTAAAATTACAAGGGCAATTAAATGTTGCCACTACGATTACGGACCCCAACTACAATAATTCAAATCAGTCAATAAAATGGGTATAATTCCTCTATCACGTTCCCTAAAGCTAAATTGTGAAAATTAGCTAACGATACAAAGTAAATTCCTAAATTATTTCTTTCAAATTGTTCTTAAGCTTTGTCCGAGGTCGTATTTTACCATTTAGTATTTATAATATAGATCTACTCCACATAAATTCAACTATTTAACCATTGAATATTAACTATAAAATGCAATCAAACCGTAGACAATAAAAAGCAACTTACGTGGTATCCACATCAGATTTTTCTTTACCAAAGATAATACGTTCCTTACCAAAGATGAAGTGTCACAAAATTGTCTTTGTAAAAATGCGAAAACGGTAAAATATATTAAATAATTCGATTAGATTTGATTAAGATTATAAGTTATTAATGTTGTATTTCTTAAAATAGAAGCCAAGAAGTTTTTCTTCGACAATAAATTTGACATCTAGGACAAGTTGTAGCAATGCAATGCGTGTGCTAAAAGAGCAACTTCGTACACAGAATTTGCTTAATGATTGTTTCTAGTTCTACTTTTCACGGGAATAGCTTGCATTTTTTTTATTAATGCATCATTTTGTTATTTTTAGATAAGCTTCTTTAGTTAAAAAGTGCCAAAATGAGGCTACTGATACATTTCTATTGATTTAATGTTTATTTTATTTGTTACAAATAAAAATAAATATAAAATTTCGTAATGTATTTACTGGTACATCTGCACGATTTCAAATATTTACTATCTCACGTCCTTATGACCCATATCATAACAATTGTCTTTGTCATAAACTATGAACTTTGTTCGGTACAACTTTTACATTATTAGTCATTAATCAATGTTTGAAAAAATGTTTATATATGATCTTAATATTTCTAACAAACATATGAATCAGAAAAAAAACTGGAAGATGTTTTCTTACATTGTAGCAGACTGCATGAATCAATACTATCAAAAATAAAAGACAATCAGTTGGCAAACTACTAGCTCCGTGACGTCATAAGTTTTTTTTGTCTGCATCTGCAGTTAACCTTGAATTTTCAACCCATCGTTCTGGACATAGAAAATATACATCTTATCAATTTACAATTATGTGTTATTATAATCATATTTGACAGAAAAGTGAATCATACTTGAGTTAAGAAATAAAGCAAATTCTGTTTACATGTTTGAAACGTGAGACAGATATATTAGTAGGTATATGAACACAATTTGTTTTACTAACAATTTTAATTGTATTTAATAGTAAAAGTTTTCAAAATATAGTTTTTGTAAAGGACGTGACGTATCTAAACTAATTTCTGGGAGACTTAAAAATTGTTAAAGCTATCATGCATTTTCTGGTGACTTAAAAACTGTCGAAGCTGTCAAAGTAATTACCGAAACTCAAACGCTGTCAAATTATAAAACATGATTTGAAAATGCTCAATGGTTAATTTCATATTTTTACTTAAAACGATACTTTAAAAAATCGATTAATTTCTAACTATAGAAACTTAATTTCAAATGACAGAGAAGTAACTATTTAAAATGATACTGCAGACTTATCTACCGCTTTCTACTTGATTTTCTTAAATAAATATATCATCACGGCATATTATCCATTTCTGGGTGTGCCAGTCTGTTTTCACAGATATCGGTAATGATAGTGACGTAGTTGTATCGTGCGGGCGCTTACCAGACGTAACCTCACGGGCACTCATTGCTGGCGTGGACAGTGCACCACAGGGGTCACTTTTGTGCCATTTAAAATTGGAAATATTTGGCGTCGGTCGGGATCGATCCCGGTTCCCCAGGTTTACGACCAGACACTCAGGCACGTGGCCACGTGACCCCATCATTTTCTTATTCTAAATGATTCTAGCGTGGCCCCTCATATTATTTTATTTATATTTAAGAGTTATCTTCAAAAGAAAAAACTGTTTAGTTTTTGTATGTATCTAGTGATCTATGACTATTTTCGACTAAACAAAGAAACAAACTAACCTAAAATAAAAATACACTTCCTACAAAAACAATTTGCATGAATTTAAATTTGTTGTCAATATTTTTTCTTTTGTTTAATATGAAGTAAATATGACTATACAGTTCCTAATTTTAAAACGATATATATAGAAAATAAAAGTTTACATTTAAAATTTAAATTATTTGCTGTCTTACATAACTTTTGATACTGGAATGAATTTATTTGTTTAGTTATTTATTCTGTCGTATAAGAATAAATTTATAAGAAACCTTATATCTGGAATGATTTTCCAGATATCCATGCAAATACTAGATTTTAATAAAATCCCTGGACTTTTTCTCTCTCTATAGTTTACAATTTATTACAATTTTAGTCCATTTACATCTACGAGAAATTTTTTATTCCGTATTTGTTAAAATTTAACATATCTACTATTGAGCTAATGCCAGTTGTTGTCTGTTATTTTTATTTATTTATTTCTTTATTTACTCCACTCAAAGATTAAGAAATCCCAACTACAGACAGAGGATATAATACAAAAAATAATAACATACATACATATATACGACATATAGAGTAGCATCAAAACAATAAACCAATTATGCACAGTTGCACCGCTAACACTTAAAATTTAAACCTGGTTTTATTTAGTTAGCCAATTCAATTTTGTACTATAATTTAAAAAATATTCGACAGGAATTAACATTAATTTATTTGGTTAACTGAATAAAACCATGTTTAAATGTTTTAATGTTAGCGGTGCAACTGGGCATTAGTACATTAAATGATAATATACGTAAACATAAAAAAACCTAACGTTTGCAATATTTTCAACTCATAAAATAGTTACTTATTAATAAAATTTCATGATTTTTTGTTAGTATTACAAAAATAATCAAAAATATTCGCAGAAATCATAGCAAATGTTACTCATTAAATTTACTGTGATAATTATAGAATCTTTCTTAAAAGTAATAGGATGCAGTAAAAAGTTTGTGGTCTTATACAGAGAGGAGATTGCTAGTTGCACATTTTTTTTTTTGTTATGTGACTAGTCCTGCTAATATGAATACGTGAATAGTCCTGCTAATTTGTAACATAATTAGAATATTCTAAATTAACGCATTTTCTACGCGAACTTTAGTCAAGCAATCCTAATCTTACAGCATACATGAATATATGTAGCTAATTATTTATACATATTACATGTAAAATACATCTACATTAAAAGCATAAATCGATAACATTTTCCTAGTAAAATGTTATTTCACTAAAATAATTATTTTTTGTTATATATTAAATGATGTATAACTACGTCCATTTTCCTAATGAAAATGTGTGAAAAAAAAAATTATATTCGAAATCCTTTATGCTTGAAAAATGAAAGAACACAATTATGTCATATCACGCGGTGTTCTAATAACAGACAATAGCATCAATGATGTAGGACTAATTATAATTACTATCGGCAAATTCTCAACTGTTTGAGAGTTGACCTTTTTGCCAGAGCAACTAAGAGGTCCAAAGTTCAGTTCTTTCACTTTCTTTGTACGTAAATTCACACAGGCAGGAACTTAATATTCGCGTTGCGGAAGTTATGTATAATTACAAATTTAATGGTGTCTTTAAATTTTAAACATCTAAATAAGTAATTTTATTTGTTTGTTTTAATTAAAGAATAATGAGAATTTAGTAGGATATGTAGCATAAAAGCAACAGGTGGTCATTGTTTGATAAGGTATGAGTATTGATCATAAATACACCAGATTCTGGATTCAAAAAACTGTATTAATTAATTAACATTAAGATCCAATTAGGAATTAAAAAAACTTTTGTTATAATAAACCATTATACATATACGTACTTTGCAGTAATTTTGAATAACAGGTACAGGTTCTTTTAAAAGAATATTTATTTTTGTAATATATTTATATTGTACACTACTGTTAGAAATGTTAATACCTTGCAATTGGTATAGTTAACATATTTTAAAATTTATGTTTATTTTATTCGCTCAAACGAAATTGATCGTGTTCATAAATATTACGCCACGTTGTAAGCCTCATCTACACGTTGCGCCAACTAAAGCTACGTTTCCACCTCTTAACATAGTATTATTTTTTTTTTTGGCTTTGTTTTTGTCGCTTTCGTTTTTGTGTGTTGATTTTTGTTTTGTTCTTGTGTGTTCACAATTACACGAAATTTTTAATTTTTGTAATTAATTGATACTCACATAATTAACGACTTTACAATTTAATCAATGTTAATCAAAAATAATTCATAGAGAAATTTTATAAAAATTGAGTTGAATATGCCACAATGGGCTACTTGCGTGGTACTGAAAATCCGATTTCTGTCCCTATATACGTAATGTTATATTGAAAACATATATAAAAATATAAATTTTATTTTAAAATAATTATTTGTTTTTTACTAAATTAAGAAAGAAAATTTTCTGTGACGTCTTTATTTTTTTATTATTGAACTGTGGGAGGGGAAACATGTTTAAAAATGTTATCAATAGATGGCATGGAGTGCGAGAAAGTTTTAATTTGAATTTAACATTAATTCATTTTTCTCTCTCTCTGGTCTCTCAAATACATTAATTACTTAATAAATAAACACATAGGTAGTTACTTGTAATTTAAAATATCGATACCAAAAAGATAAACTAAAATACTAACCTCCAAACTATTATTGAAACGTCAAACAGGTGATCTACATTACCCGTACAAACACCATTACTATGGAACGGCACCACGCTGTGACTTTACGATTATTCATTGGTGCGGCGTAATTCTACGTCATACATGGCGGGAATTCAAATAATCAAATTTCATTATTTTTTTTTCTAGCTAATTAATAAAAAATTTGCCAAAAGAAAAAATATGGGTATCAATTTTTTACCTTCTCTTCAAAAATATTAAATAAAAAAGGTATGCAAGTAGCCCATTATTACATGGAGCATTTTAAATTTCAAAAATATTGTTTATATTGATATATTAAGATTGTATTTAAAACATATAAAATAAAAATATAAAATATTTAATACGTTTTGACATGTACAAAAAATTTATTAATTAACTAATTATTATTATTATCCGATGTATTACCGCACTTGCATCTGATGGAATTGGTTTTCTAAACTTATCTTACTTCGTTAGTGGTTCTTTTACTAAAATTAACAAAAAATCAAACTGTTCAACAATTAATCTTGTGTTAATTGAAAAAAATTTCTTAATCACAGTCTCATTTCGGTTAATAAATTGTTCTAATCGTTTTCGATATATCCGATGTATCTACCACCGATGAATTCTACGACACTGTTTATAAAGTATTGCTGCAACTGGAGCAAGCCTTCTTTTCACCACTAAACTTATTACTGCTAAAATTGTATTATCCATACCGTTAAAAAATAATAAAATAATCGGATGTACTACTTCGCAGAGGCTAAACTACACTGATGAAACCAGTTGACAAATTCAAATGTTTATAACATAGTTTGTAAATGACAGATGTCAGTGTCAAAAATCAACAGTTTTAGTGACATTCTGATAGTTTTTTCTGGGAAGTACATTTAATCTTTCTTATTGTTTTATAAATTCAATATTTAAAATTATAGATAAAATGCATATATCCATCAGAAATACCGCCAATCTGATTAATGAATTAGAAGAATCTCTCACATTTAGAAACTTCCTCATACAATGAAAAATAGATATAATTAGAATTATATGTGTACAGAAGACATGTTAAATACAATAAAAAAAAAAACAATATTTGGGTAAAGTTCTGTAATTTTTTATTATAAAACGACGGTTCGATAGCGAAGTGCTATACAATACTTAGGGTATATTCCAAAAATAAAATATAATAACCAAAACCATGGTTTCGGTTACCGACTGGTTGTAGTCACGTGACTATTATTTTTGGAACAGTTCGGTTTCTTTCATGGTAACCCAAAAGTTTTCTATCAAAACATTACGTCTATTGTTTTTCATAAACCTAAATTATAAAGTGGAAAATTAAAATACGTACAATGCAAACCGTAGAAAATAGATGCAAACATCAAAGACTCAATAAATAGTATCTAACCTCATTAATCTATAAAATCTGACATCATATGAAAAAGGACAGAAGATGTTACCGACAAAACCGAGGAAAAATCATGGTTGCGTTGGTGCTCTTCGGTTGCAACCATTTTAACCGGTACCATGTTTCATAAATGTACAATTTTTACCATTTGATATTATTGGAACACTTTTGGTTAACCACGGTTAAAATTTGTTATTTTTGGAATATACCCTTATATAGCCTAATATGGAAATGGCGAGAGGTCTTGTGCTGGCCACAACAGATATTTTTTTTACTACTTACCCCCGGTTTTATAAACGACAGAATAAATTTACTTCCAGAGTAAATTTATTTTAATTAACAAATTCGAATCAATTTTATTCTTTTTATGACATGTATGTTACTGTCAAAAATTTGACTGTCATTTGAGGGAATAAATTTTATTTACTTTGGAAATAAATTTATCTGACGTTTATAAAACCGGCCATTAAAGTATCCATATTTCTGGCGTAATACTTTTGAATAACATCATAAATTATTTTGTTATCACTTAAGTTTATTTATGTAGTTTTTGGTTTATAATTTGAAAATAGTTTATGCACAAATACACATGTTTATAAAAATAACTGTTTCATATCTATATCACTTTTACAATGTATGATATAATGGAAAAATATATGTAGCTCAAAACTTCGCACGAAACTGTCTATTTTTAATTTAAATCGGAGGCCTGAGGTCCTTTTTAAATTCGGAATTCATTTTGAAGTAAATGAATACATAAAATAACGAAAAACGAAAGTAAACAAAATAACACTGTATTCAATTTATGATGCCACGGCAGATATAAACCACATTCGTTTATATGTAAATAAAAGATAAATATGTTTTAAATGGCACCAAGATAAGAAATTCCTGGCAATATTTGTATAAAAATTAATGTTTTGAGAGAAGACAACAGATTATGACAAATAGCAGAAAAATCGGTGTTTCATTGAAAGGTGTACCAGAACAATTATTATCTGTATGTATATGGATGTTAGTCCTTGTTGTTAACTCCTATTTCTCACACTAGGAAATTAAATTACGATATTAACATAATTTTAAATCGTTCACATCATGTATTCATATCGAAATATTGAACCAATTTATTCAATTTGGAACACTTAAAGGTTATAGACACAAAAAAATTATCGTCAGTCATGTGAAACATTCATTATATGAATTGATTATATTAATTCAATGACGCATTTCTTTTTAAAAAGATACTAAAAGAATTGTTGAGACGGTCATGAACCCAAATATCTATGTGAAAATAATTTATCTAGTACAAGTACATATGTACTTGTAATATGATATTTAATTTGCAGTTAACATTAACAATATACCGGGTGTCTACTCATATAGCTTGCGCACACTCACGTGACGAAACGAATTAGCCAATCAAAAACTGGGGAGAAACTGTCAGATCGAAGGTCAGAGAGCTGGGCAGCTTTCCAAATTCAAGAGTACCGTAATTTAAGAGTGTAGTGTGTTTTGGAAGAATGAGTTTTGTTGGAGTAAAAAATTGAAATTAATTTAAAAACAAAACTACTTATAATTACAACATTAATGTCAAGCCCCCTCTGAGAGTAAGGTTATTAGTTTTGGAACGATTTTGAGTAATTTCGTACTCTGGAGTAGGGTTTTGGAACGCAACCCTGAAATTTGTTTTGGTAGCGTGTTCAGAGGTTATGCATTTTGTTTTCATAGTTTGGCAGTTTTCATATTGAAGTTTTTAGTGCGTATTGAGTTATTTTAGATTTTTTTGCCAAATTATGAAAACAAAACGCATAATACCCTATAAACCAAAACAAACTTCAGCTCCCCGTCCTTCAATCTGACAGTTTCTCCCCAGTTTTTGATTGGCTAATTCGCAAAATAAAAAAATAACATTGTATTCCCTACATTACGGATTTCAAGTAAATACTCGGTTTAAATATTAATTCATTTACTTTTTTCCTATATTTGTATTTGCAGAATTTTCTAACTGAGTTTTGTTATTCCCTGAATAAACTTGTTAAGTAGTTATATTTGTTTAGTAAATATTAGCCAACGACGAAGTTCATTTATTTGTTGCTAAGGAAATTTAATCATTTTTTATAACAATGGCTCACATATTGTTTATGCGTTTATAATAATAGAAAATAAAAACACGCTCTTCCATTATCATAAACAAAAGTGTTAATAAAAGCGAGTTCAGCATGCAACAGTTTTTTTTTTTCAAAATTGCCTGATAAAAAATATATACAAGTATAACTTTCATGAACTCATAATAACTGAAAACATTACGTGCTGAAATTTGTTTACATATATCCATAATTATATGTAATTATTATCATCATTTTGTTTAGATACTCGTAATTTACAGTAAGTATTTTAATCGGATGATTCAAATATAAATATTATTTACAAACCAAAATTAATAGGCATAATTCATTGCAACCATATTTCCTGGAAAATATATTACATCAACATGTTTTTTAAAAAGAAAAACAAAACGTTAATTTTCATTCCTACGAATTTTAGGTATACATATTTGGAATTTAAAGAAATGAGAAAGTTTTTTTAATATATTGACATATTTACGCCGATTTCAGATATAAATAAAAGTAAATTTTCTTTCTTGTTAAAGGTTTGAAATGATATAATTTTGTAAATTTAATTTATTAGAAATACAGAATTTATTTACATTAGACTCCTCTTTTACCGGTCTCTTTTTAACCGACCTTCGCTTAAATCGGCCATATAATCAATAATTACATATATATAGTATATTGCTACGCATGTGAAAATTTTAATGAAAATGAATAATAAACTTAAAAATAAACAAATGATGATACCTGACTGATGATTTCATTTGTTTCGTTGTAAATGAACATAGATAAGTTACACATCGTTGAAACCATACAAAAATAGTTATTTGTTTAACTAGGCGCTAAAATACCAGATTACAGCAGAGGCAATGAATGCTGTCGAAGCTGTAAATCTGTTTTGGTGCCATGTTGAACACAATGGGTGGTATCATGAATGGTTATTATATATAAAAGTAGCGTACAATTAATTTTTTTGTAACTATTATTTGAAAATTTTTTCTCTTCAACAAATCATAAACAATTGACAGAGTTAAAATACTGCTAATCATCTCCTCCCTATAGTCATCTGATAATCATCATTCACTCAAACACACATTATTTTTTTTGCTGATTTTAGAATTAAAATTAATTTAGTGATTATTTTTAATACCTATTTATTAAGTTGCTATGCGTTTGTTGAACTTAATGTAAATAGCAACAACAGGCAGTAAAAATATTTTTATTACCTAAGCAGTAAAAGAGATATTTTACAGACAGGTAGCTGTCAAAAATCGCACTTTTAATGTCAATCGGTAAAAATAGTTATTTGTTTAACTAGTCACTAAAATACCAGGTTTATAGCAGAGGCTGCAGTTGCTGGCGAAGATGTAAATTTGAGTTTAGTGCCGTGTTGAATATATTATTTTATGTCGATTTTAGAATTAATATTAATTTAGTTATTATTTTTAATACCAATTTTGAAGGTTATTGCCAGTGCTATGCGTTTGTCGTACGGTTGCTTTGTGTTTGTTGAAAATTAAAATAGCAACAAGTAGTAAAAATATTTTTACTGCCTAGGCAGTAAAAGTGATATTTTACAGACTATTAGCTAATAATAAATCACACTTTTAATGTCAATCGGCAAAAAATATATTTTTCTACAACTGTCAAAAAAGTTGATGTTTGTGCATTGATATTAGTATGCGAAATATATCATTATTTCATTAAATATGTAAACATAACATCGTGTATTTCATACATTATTTCGTGCACTGTACACATCAAGGTGCACATTATTTCGTGCACTATCTCGCGTACAACTTCCAAAATTAGACATAAAAGAGCAAAAATTTGCATTTTAAATTATGAAAATGATTATAATATTAATAAATGAGTATAATTTAATAAATTTTGTATTAAACCTGTATAAAAATTCAAAATTATAGGAAAATTCAACTATTATCTGTCATATTGATAACATGTCAGTAGAGGTTATTTTTAAAAATAGTTATGCCATGTCTGTATCCTAAATATTAAATTTAGTTGTAGAAAAAATATCGTGTGCACCTAGTGCGCGAAATATGTTTAGTGCTCTCGATTGAATTTTTTACTCTACTTATTAAAATACTTGAAGCTTGAATTGAAACTACATATTTACTCACTCGACTATCACAATGTAATAAAAATTCATTAATCTGGAGCTCAGAATACAAACTTTATGAGATAAAAGGAAATCTCCGGCTCTATATTTATAAGGAGATAAGTTAGAGCTGATTTTCTTTCCCCCGGTGCGAACCAGTTGATGTACCTGGTAAATCTAATTTATTAGAGCAGTTTAATACACTTTGTGTCTGATGTAAGTCCGGGACACGAAAGATGACCTATGGAAAATATGTTAGCACAAATCACTGTCTAATATATGCGCTCAGTTTAAATATACACGAAATACAATTAATTTACTTCGCGCATACCTAATATAACATACAGAATGTTAAAAAAATAAGTGTCACAAATTATGAGGGCATATAGTACTGACAAAAATGAGTAAAAAAAGCTTAATCAACATGGGTCCGATCTTCAACTGTTTTTTGAGAAAGAGGCCATTTTGTATTAGAATCGAAGAAAAACTAAGATAATGGTCGAACAAAATTTTGCCTGTGTCAGTAAATAGACTATAAAAAACAATAACATTTTATATGAAACATTTTTTTTCAATTTCTAATAGTTATGAAGTTATTTGAAAACTAAATATTGGTCAAGGTTGTCTTATAGGTTTTTTTTTTTTTTTGAAAAACAAAAACATCTAAGATGACCTATGAAAGGTAAACAAAATGTCTCATTTAATCAAAGTCGTAATTCTTACAGTTTTCGAGATAGCAGAGGTAAACACCGAAAAAACTCATTTTTCATTGCCTTATATCTCGATCTCAAAAACTATAGAAGATCGGACCCATGTTCATTAAGTCTTTTTACTCATTTTGGGCAGTTCTATACAGTGTGTCCCATTTAGAACTGTCACCATTGGGATCTCGAGAAGAGATACGATGTCGGTTAAATGGAACTTTTTGTGCACCTTTGGGAGGTCATCTCAGATGTGCTTTTGTTTTTCCAAAAATTCTCATAGGGCATTAGATAATGACGAAAAATTGAATATCGTTGATTTTTTCTTTTTCAAATAACTTTCAAACTATTAGTAATTGAGAAAAACAAATATAAAAGATAGATATTTTTATTAAGTAAGCAGTGGCGTACGAAATAAATTTTTATATCCGTAAATTTTCGAGATATAACACAAACTTATATTTTTTTAAATGGAACCCATATCTGATTTCAGACTCAAAAAAATCATTATTTTTTTCTCTTTTCAATGATGTAAGGGTTATTATGTTCTAAATGGGACTACTGTATAACCTCATAATTTGTGACACTTATTTTTTAACATCCTGTATAACAGTTGCCCAAGTAAGTTTTAAAGCTACGCAGCCTTTCTTATATTGGCAGTTGATCTGTGCACTTGCTGTTCGTTTCAGTTCCTGTCTTGTTTATACTCGGATCCATTAGGATCATAAGCGTACAAAACTGAGTTAGAAGCACAAAGTTACTGTAATACAGAGTGATCAAAAATAACTGATTCAGTTGGCAATACTTGAAAAATACTTGAAATTGGTAAGCATTTCAATCACTCAAAATCCTATTAGCTGTTAGCCCCTACCCCTGACATAACCTATTTGTGTATTTATAGTCAAAATGACATGTCAAATAGTATTTCAGGTTTCACCTGATGTTTGTAAAAAAAAGATCCCCAAAACCTTATTGCCAACTGCATCATTTATTTTTGATCTCTCTGTAATTATTATTTAACGGCGTTCATGGAATATCACGATATGAGCATCTCTGTCCCTTACCCCTCGGATCAATATTCATGTCCCAGATTATATATTACTTCCGGTTTTATAAAGGACAGAATAAATTTGCTTCCATAACAAATTTATTTAAATAACCAAATTCGAATCAGTTTTATTCATTTTATGACATGGATAACATTACTGTTAAACGTTTGACTGTCATTTGAAGGAATAAATTTTACTTACTTTGGAAGTAAATTTATCTGTCATTTATAAAACCAGCCGGCCATAAATGAAGAGATTTTTTTCTTTTGCAAAGCATGGATTTAATAGAACATAAAATTATATTAATATTATCAGTAATATTTATAATGTTTTCTGATATTAAATTTGATACGTGTTGTTCGTAAGTAATAAATTTGTAATAATAACAGCAAACCCAAACAATAACTTACATACATGGAAAATGTTTATTATTATGATTTTTATTTTGATTTGTTTATCCAAACTATAATTTTTTTATGATTTTTTTATTATTAATTACAAAACACAAGCATGATATTTAATATTCTAATTGCATTCACGTAAACTTAAATTTAAACCGTTCCTTTAAACTTCCCAGAAAAAGCTTTCAGAATGTCACTAAAACTGTTAATTTTTGACCCTGACATCTATCATTTACAAACTATGTTATAATAGTTATTTATGCACGCACGTATCATAATTTGAAAATTATACACGAATTTCTTTGACATAAACATCATTTTATAGCCCGGGGGCCTCATTATAGCTCACCGGGCTATAATGAAACGTCAAACCAAATTATAACCTACAATATAAACAATTTAAACAGGTAATATGAAAAGTTTTTATTACAAATCGAAAATTTTTATATTCTTTAATGAAAAATGAAAATTAATTTTGTGATATTTATATGGAAAGCACGGAGATACACAAAATAAAACTCAAATGACATAACTAATAAACAAACAATAAACTGTTGTTCTCCGCTTTCATAGCAACACTAGATACTGGATGTATGAGGACAAATTCTTTTCGATTCAATTTTTCTACTTATAATTTGAAAATTTTCGTCCGTGCATAAAGTTTTGTATGTGCCACGAGCGTAACTTGCTTTTATGGCCTTTGACGTGTTCTTATCCCTTGGCTTACGCCTCGGGCTCAAAATCCCGCCGCAGGCCATAAAAGCCTCCTTACGCTCTTAATACATAAATAACTATTATGTATTAAGGCTTTTATGGCTTGCGGCGGAATTTGAGCCCGAGGCGTAAGCCGAGGGATAAAAACACGTCGAAGGCCATAAAAGCAAGTTACGCTCGTGGTACATACGTTTATGTCAAAGAAATTGGTTTCCTTAGTGCCTTGGGTAACCAAACTTAACCTAACCTACAATATTCTTTTCACTATATGTTCAATGACCTTTTATTTGCTTGTTTAATAGATTTGTTTAATTTATCGTGGTATATATCAATGCTAAAAAAATCGGACAATCTCTTCAAGGAACCAGTAGCGGCAGTAACTTTTCAAGTAGAGAAACATTTAAACTATATGATTGACTAGATTAAAATCTGACCTTTCGCGTGATCTTTAACTACTTCAACCACTACCGTCATTTAGTTTCAATTACACTTATTGGTAACTGAGAAACCTCGATTTAAACTTAGTATTACAATGGCATTTTATAATTCGAATAGATGTTAGATCGCAAGACCGAAAACGTTAATTTTTTAAACAGTAACCTAACCTAACTCACAGAATTTGTGTCAGTATGTATTTCTTAGTTTTCTAATATAAACTAATCTAACGCAAAAATATTATGTCGTTCTTTGTTCATGGATGGTACTTTTTAAGTTTCTTTTTAAAATCGTTAAGAAATCAAAATAATAACACACGTAAAAGTTTTGCATGCAACTTTTAATTTTTTAAAATGCTCCACTATACAATTTCCAATTTTAAATGGCACAAAAGTGACCCCTGTGGTGCACTCTCCACACCAGCTATGAGTGCCCGTGAGGTGACGCCTGGTAAGCGCCCACACGGTAAAATATATCATCATTACCGATGTCTACGTGTGTTGTAGATCTGGCACACCCAGAAATGGGTAATATGCCGTGATGATATATTTATTTTTATTTATTTTTCCAGTATACAGTTTTTGCCGAAATTGCATAAAATTAAAATCATTATGTTAAATCCCCACACCCCACCACCCGATATAACACCACCTGCGGACATTTAGTTACTTTGTATCAAAAAATAAATAAAATTGACAGTTCATGATATATGTACATGATAAAAAAAAGCTATAATTTTTGATAATCAATAAGAATTCAAAAAATCTATTGTTCTATAACTGTCAAAAAAGTTCATGTTTACGTATTGATGTAGGAACAAAACAAAGTATGCGAAGTATGACATAATTTCATTGTTTACCATAACAACGTGGATATAGGGCACGATTTCCCGCTCTATGCTAAAAGCATTTTAAATTGTAAAATTGATTTTAATATTAATAAGTGAGGGTATAATGCACTGTGCAGAAACAGTCGCAAAAATGTCGGACACTGTAGTAAAAAAAGGTAAAAAAGAAAACGGTTATTTTACTTCAAGAATCAAGGATCTCGTTTACAACCATTTAAAATTTAAGTCAGTCAACAACGAATACCAAAATGTTGATTTTTTTGGCATAATGATTTCTTGTCTTATTTTTGTTTAGAAACAGAAAGTTAACCCTTGAGTAAAGATCGTACAAGATTTGTTAAAAAAGTTGAATAACATTTCGGACCTCTTCGGTAAACATTGTGATAAACGATAATAGAAAAATAGATAATTATAAAAAACTAAGAACAAATGTTCTACGTGAACCACACCCATGGAACTCCATGGGTGGGCTTGTTTTAAAAGTTTTATATAATTTATTTTATTTATTTTTTTATCTTTTGACGAAATCCATGTGCTTTATGTTGCACTTACGTTTTCATTTTTTTGCCATGTATCTAAAATTTTCTTAATTCTCATCTCCTGAGGAAGGCTCATGTGGAGCTCGAAACCGGTCGACCTGAGAATTTAAATAAAATTTTGCGACTGCAATCCAGAAATTTTTATTACCTCATTGTGATAAACAAGTACTATTTATAAGGAAAAAAATGTCTCATTTTTAACAATTTATGTTAACGAATGTGGAACGATTCAGAGAAGCATATTGTTCCATAAGTTTGCATACGAAAAAAGTTAAACATATGATCTCACATGAAAATCAAAATGTACTCAATTGCGAGTCTGGAGCCGGGGGTTCGATTTTGAGTAAATTTTCGAGCTGGGCCAGCTTATATATTGTCCAGTCGATCTTCGAGTCTGACAACCAATATTTTTTCTCGGATGAATCGAGGCAAACCTCTAAACCTGGCCCGGTCTGGTCCAAGTACATCCGTATTGCGGGCAGTAATCCGGTAAGTGTTAAAAATCAAATAGGCACTTTTAAATATATGAGAACATTTGTAAATCAAGAACTTAAAGAACATTATTTCTAACCACGAATCGTGTTTCATCTTATTCTTTTCATTCTTCAATAAAAAATGTTTCTTATTTCATTTAAATTTTTCGTTAACCTATTAGGTATATTATAAATATGAGATAAAAATAGGCTGACGCCGGGATTTGAACCCGGGACCACCATATTTCTCATATTTATAATTTATCCTGTTTGTATACTAAGAAAGTTCTATATACTTAATAGTATATTATACGCCAAGGTTGAGAAAATAATCATTATTGACCCAGCGCCTATTGTAACCCGAGGGCGAAGACCGAGGGATATAAGGCGCCTGGTCAATAATGATCTTCTCAACCGTGGTTTATATACTATTTTTTTCACTACTAGCACATAAATTCTCTTTGAATTTTTTTCTATTGATAATAACAATAATTTTGACATGAATAATAACGTTACTTATTTGTTAATATTCACAAAAACAAAGTAAGCTGCATTTATTTTTATCTGATGTTTTGCTCATTTCGCTGGTTTGATAACCTCACTTATGGGCCGTGATTTGTATTTGATTTAATTATTTAATAAAAACACTTTATGCTGTTACAGTCAGCAGCCTTATTAGTTTATTATTATTTTTAAATAAATCTATTCAAATGTATTTACCTACAAATACAAAAAAAATAGTGATTTGTTCAATCCTACATCTACAAATATTTCACATTTTCACCAAAACAGCACAGTGGCCAGGCGAGGCGGCAGCGTAGGTCAATTTAAAATTATAGTGGCAAATTTAAATTATATACTTAACACCTTTCTTGAGTTTAATGAGTTAAATAATATTTGGAGGCTTGAGTTTGATTGAAAAGTGACAGTTTGCATTATAGACCAAGGTTAATAATAAATTATTATTGACCTAGGTTACCATGGTTATAAGCAAGCGGTAGTGAAAAAAATTCTCATGTCAAATAAAGGTAAATAATAGTGGGTTCCTATACCCTATACAGGGTGTTAATTAAAAATCTGGCCATAGGCGTTTCACTTTGCGCAAAAGTCCCTTTTAGACAAAAATGTTTCAAATAAAAGTTGTAGATAATTATATTGTACGCCTTGATCACTAAACAAATCCAATTTTGCACGTTTGGTAACCTAGAAAATCGAATTTGAAATTGTACAAATACTGTTCATTTTTAGCGATAGCCATGGAATCGAAACATAATTACAAAGAAATTCATATTGTTTGAACTGTCAGAATTTAAATTTTATAGGTTACAAAATGTCAAAAAAATACTAGTTATTTTATTGTTAGATTTTAAAAATAATACCTAGTGAGTAGGGTGCAGAATTGAATTATCTATAACTTTTATTTGAAAACCGAATTTATGATAGTTTGAACGACACACATTTCTTTGTAACTTTGTTTCAATTCCATGGCTATCTCTACAAATGAGCAATAAGGATACAATTTTAAATTCGATTTTACAATTTACCAAAAGTGCAAAATTAAATCTGTTTAATAATTTAGGCGTAGAATATAATTATCTACGACTTTTATTTCAAACATTTTTGTTTAAAATTAATTGGGGACTTTTGCGCAAAGGAAAACTGTTTTCCCATGTTAAACGCCTATGGCCAGATTTTTCATTAACACCCTGTATATGATAACTGAAGAATTAAAATAATATAAACTCCTTAGGGTTTATTTTTAACATATTTTCTCCATAAAGGCTAAATGTTTCACTTATGATTTAAAAAACATTTTTTTAATAATTACTTTGAGAGATATTTGAATTTATTTCCAAGGATACAGATGACGTTACACTATTGGTATCTTTCTCGCGCAGTCTACTACAGCAACAGGTGTGAGAAAGATAGCTATAAGTTTCTTTAAAAATCAAATGCAGGGGTATTCCTCCATAACAACAAAATTAAGAAAATTTCAATTTAACATAAAGTATGGCTCAATAAATAATAGTTAAAACAATGAAAACATTTTTTAAATAATTACTTTACGAGATATTTCACATTTGCTAAAAGGGAAAATTGACGTCATACAATTGTTATCCTTCTCTCGCAGCGTACTCAGAGCAGTGTGTGTGAGAAAGACAACTATAGAGGAAATGTGACGTTACACTGATTTCTCGAAAATAAAATACTCTGAAACTAGGAACAATTAAGATTTTTTAATACTATGAATTGCTTCAAAACTGAATGAAGTTTTATTTAAAATAATAAAAAAAATTGAGTGGAATACCCCATTATGACTTTTTGATACCACGAATTGCTTCAAAATTAAACGAACTCTAATTTAAAAATATTTAAAAAAAATTGGTTTATGGACCTTTTATAAACATTTTAAAGTATCCTTAACCCGTCCAATCATCACCAACATCTCCGAAGAATCAACAGGTCCTTGCACACACGGCTCACTTCCCTATCTTCTTACCTGAGAGCCCCACTATTGTTGAGCCCCTCGACGATATGATGCGGCGGGCTCCTAACCTGGTGGAAGGCCACCGCAGCGATGGCGTTCTCCTTCTGGTCGCCATCCTCGTAGGTCTTGAGCGGCAGGTGTATCTCCACGCTCTTGGCTTCGCTCATGTTGGCTGGTGTGTGGCTGGTGCTGGAGATGGGATCATCACACGACGCCGGGCGGCACTGACATTGAACGCTGGACTGCCGAACCCGAGAACTCGTCACATGCGCGACACTGCAACAGGAGGTGTTAGCAAAGAATGAGGAGGGAGTAATTGATACATTGATAGTGATTTGATTATGATAATATTGGCACCGGCAGGCAACAAGTGGTGGATGGGATGGCGCTAACCTGATCAGTTCTGGTGGTACCATTGGTTATACAGGCTGTTTCAGAACACCCGTCCCAAGCTTTTTTCAGAACTACGACGTCAGGAAAAAAACTAGCATAACATAATCCTATATGAAGAATTTATTGGTAGTAATTCAGAAAAAAAAATATGTTGTGGCCAGCACAAGACCTCTCGCCATTTCCATATTAGGCTATATAAGTATTGTATTGCACTTCGCTTTCGAACCGTCGTTTTATAACAAAATATTATAGAACATTACCCAAATATTGTTTTTTTATATATTTAACATGTCTTCTGCACACATATAATTCTATCTTTTTTTCATTGTATGAGGAAGTTTCTAAATGTCAGAGATTGTTCCAATTCATTAACCAGATTGGCGGTATTTCTGATGGATATATGCATTTTACCACAATTTTACCTATAATTTCAAATATTTAATTAATAAAACAATAAGAAAAATTAAATATACTTCCCAGTAAAAGCTATCAGAATGTCACTAAAACTGTTGATTTTTGACACTGACATGTGTCATTTACAAATTATGTTATAAACATTGGAATTTGTCAACTGGTTTCCTTAGTGTCGTAGCCTCTGCGATTAGTTCACTGTATAAATTATAGTGTCTTTATCTCTAAATCTATACAAGATATAATAAAAATTTTAAGTGTATTAGATGGAGAATTTTATGTTCTTCAATATTTAATAAAAAAAACCTCCCAAAAAATTATATTTAGAAGAATTCTTCTAAGAAACTACTACTTCCGGTTGTTCAATTGTTACCAAAACCTTTTCAGCTCTTCCCAGGAATGTCAGATTGAGGAAACTGCAGTTAAATATTTTTTAAGTCTTATATTTTTTGAGGAATCGTGACTACAACATCCAGATATACATACACACACACACACACACACACACATATACACATCTCCACACACACACACACACACACACACACACACACACACACACACACACACACACACAGAGACAGACATTTTAAGAATGTTATAATCGGATTCTAGGGACCTTAAATCGTGCTTATTCAATAAAATCTGGATATGCGAATTTTAGCATGAATCCAATACCTATCTTAGCGAGAGGTAAAAACCTGGGATGGGTGCTCTGAAACACCTTGTATATACTAATGTATGTTAGTATATACGGGGTGTCTATAGTGCGGGACACCAATCTTGACCAGGCGGGTAAGGCCTGTTCTACAACTGAGTCGTTTGTCGGTTGTCGCTTGTCGTAAGTCGTTGGACGTTAGCAGCACCCGACATAGCTTTCTATAATATACTATATCTCTTCCAATTTACTTTAATTTAATTGCAATATGGCTTCAAATAATAAAACTACGACGGATGATGCAAAAGAGAAAACAAAAAATACAATACGGTAGTGGGTAAAACATATTACCGTTGATGTTAGGCAAAATTTTAGTGCGCACAAAAAATTATTTTCATATTTCAAGTCAAGTGACCACGAAGAAATTTTTTAATTTACGGGAACAATTTGATCACTTGCATGATATTCTGAAACCACGA